>CM042895.1:11030000-12230000 GCA_023653625.1 Triadica sebifera
TCTCTCCGTCGGATTTCTTCATTAAGAACCAAATCATGAACATCATCAAATTTTAACTTAGTGCTTCCCGACGAGCTACTCACAGTTGTGACAGTAGCATTCCAACTTTCTGGTAGAGAAGACAAAAGTATTAATGCTCGTACTTCTTCATCAAATTCAATTTCAACCGAACTCAATTGGGTTGTGACTGTATTGAGTTCATTGAGATGTTGAGCTACCGATGCACCTTCTGTCATTCGCAAGTTGAACAAGCGCCTCATGAGGTGCACTTTGTTTGAGGCTGAAGGCTTCTCATACATACTAGAGAGAGTCGTCATAAGACTTGTCGTGGTCTTTTCCTTTGCTATGTTGAAAGCAACATTGCGGGATAACGTCAATCAGATAACTCCGAGAGCTTGTCTGTCGAGAAGACTCCAGTCTTCTTCCTTCATAGCCTCTGGCTTCTTCCCTGAGAGAGGTTGATACAGATTTCTTTGATATAAATAATCTACTATTTGCATTTTCCAAAAGCCAAAGTCTGCTTCATCGAACTTCTCAATTTTCACCTTTCCTTCGTCTGCGGCCATCGCTTCCACTCGAATCTGACTTCCTTTGGATCGTTTCTGATAATTCTTGCGAACCACCGTGTATTAGAACACCTCCGTGGATAATTTGGTACAACTGACCAAATTTTACTATTCACAATTTCACTATTCACGTGAATAGTAATTGCCCGAAAAAAGAAAGAAAAACGCAACCAATGCTCTGATACCAGTTGTTGGGAAATGACGCTAATTTTCCTATAATCAGATTTATAAGAAAGCGAAGAAAATGCAGACTAATAAGACACACAAGTTGATAACGGAGTTCGACCAATTATGCCTACATCTCCGGACTGCTGCAGATCTTTTACTGAAGGAAGAGAAATTTACAAAGTGTTTACAAACACTCACAACCTCTCACTAATGCTTCTCTCTCATTTTTAGATGGAATACATTACAAATGAATTTCTAAGGCTATGTATAGGCCTACACCTTCTCAATGGACGATCAAGATTAATTTTCATCTACTTTAATGGATGATTGAGATCATTTCTCACCTACCGTCTCACCCACCAAATGGATGGTCAAGATTAATCCTCACTTACCATCTTACCAACCAAATATATGGTCAACATTAATTTCACTCACCAAATAGATAGTCAAGATCAATTTTCAACTACTATCTTACCTACCAAATATTTTCTCAATAAAAGATGCACTGTCCATTTTTATTGTCATTTATTTCTGGAGCATGTGTAGTTTGACCAACAACCATGTCAGCTCTTCAATAATTGTGTTTTAGAGGGCCTAAAACTACTTCCCATAGGGGTTTAATGAAGGAAAGACTGGATAGAGGGCTCTGTGACCTTGACTAGCGTGTTTAATTTCTTAGAGCTTATATCCAGCATTTGCCACGTAATGCTTCTTATCATAGACCCATTTTGCTGAACTTGAACAGCGGTGGCGACTCCATAGGTCAAGCTCATTTTCGTTTCCTGGCTCCTTGGATCCTACATTCAGGTTTCAAGAGCTTTCTTAGGGAGGCCTGGGCAAATTCGGGCTTTTTCCTGAAAATGGTGTTTTGATAAAATATTTACCATCAGCAGTCCGTTTATTCAAAGAAAGGACTGCACGTATCTGCTTTTAGGGAGCGTAGACAGCTACTGTCCGGTTGCAGGAGAAGCAGACAACTTCTGTCCCTCTTATTCACGCACAGAGAAAAATGATTTTAGGCCTGGGAGTTGGGTGTTTCTGCTGTGTCACCTAATATGTACTTCCCCAACCAGCGGAGGCCACAGTTGCTGATGATTGGTCTACTGTAAACTTAAAAAGGCATATCCTAATTTCACGTGACGATAATAATGTTGGGGCTCAGCCAAAAAAAAATGAAAAAAAATGAAAATATTAACTTGTAAAGTGGAGTTATTATCCTAAATCAATTATATGATTATTGAATTAATTTTTGAGAATCGTATGACTCTTTAAGTTTTCACCGTTGCTGGTTATAAATGGTAAAAACCTCATAAAAAGTTTCCTGTTTAGTGAAAATATATTGTAGAATTCTTTGATAATGGGTATTAATGAACAATTCAAATGATGAACTTATTTGGAAACTGCAGCTGCATCCCAAAGGAGATTTTGTTGTAAAGGACAAAGTCCGTAAATATATCTATGTTTAAATGTCATCTATAATGCTAATCCTCAACAAAATGCGTATGTTGAACGTAAGCTGATGATGAAGGATCAATTACATGGAAGACAAAAACTGCGTGGTCGAGGTGAGATAGTTCTAATTCTTATTTGGCGAATTAACGATAAACATTTGTAATCATTGATTGCCTTTAATTTGATACAATCTCCATATTTATAGTAAGCTAATAATGGAAATGAAAATTTTAAAATGAAAATTCCAGTTCATCACTGCCACCTATTACCACCAATCATATTGCTATATTTTGTCAGCTAGGATTCTCTCTAAGACTGCTAACAAACTAACTACTGTTAACAAACTAACTACTCTTAACAAACTTTTGACCCTTTTTACTCGCCATATTCTCGCTCCCTCACAGCTCATGCCTGCTGTTGCATTTTTTCCGCCTCCTTGCTTCCCTACTTCTTGTTATCAGAATCTTCTCGTTGCTTCTTGTTCTCATGAGTTTCAGTGCTATATTTGCAGGTTTCTCTGGATCTTTCCTCCTTTAGGCCCATCACTTCTGATCCTCTCATAGCCTGCCCATTTCCCATTTCTTTAGGTCCCTCATCAATAGTTGCCCCATTTTTTTTGTTGTTTTCCCGTGACAATTTCCTTGTGGTTTTTAAGGCTCTAATTCATAGATTTGAAGGTTATGGATGCTACTCTTGCCATTTTGGTATCTTTGAGGACTTTGAGAATTTTAACTCTCCTATGGACAATGGTATTGGTTGGGCCTTGGGGACAGGATCTGACAAATGGAATATTTATTTTGTTGACATGATGAAGAATTGATCAACTTTTTACTTATCTTCTAGCATTTAAGTTAATTATTCAAAGCTTAAAATTTCACAGTTTTAATGGTTGAAGAGCAACTCTATGTTCAATTAGTTACTCTTAACTTTGATGATGGTCTATCATGGGCTAAACTTATTAGACCCTTCAAAAAAAGGATTCACACTAGTCTTGTTGACACCTCTAACAAGAATAGGAATCCAGTTTAAACTAGAAAAACGCAAATAGAATGCTCTTACTTGTAACCATGAACTCAAACTACCTAGTTAACCAAACCAACTTATAGATGAACGACTTTGTTCCTGGCCAACAACAAAAGTTAATAGTCAAATTATAAAATAAATATAGATATAGAAATTATAAAAAATAAATAAAATAAATATATAAATATAATATATATATATATATATATATATATATAAAATATAAATAAAAAATATATATATATATATAAAATATAAATAAAAAATAAAAAATAAAAAAAAATAAGAAGTAAATAAATAATAAATTAATTAATTAAAAATGAAATAATTAAATAATAATTAAATAAATAATAATTAAATAATAATAAATAAATAAATTATTAATTAAAATTCAAATAATAAATAAATTAATTAAATAATAAATAAATAAAATAATTAATAAATAATAATAAATAAATAAAATAATAAATAAATAATTAGAATTTATATTTATTATATATTTAATATTTATTATATATTATATATAATTTATATTTATTATATATTTATTATATATATTATTATTAAATATTATTATTAAAAATTATTAATAAATTAAATAATAATAATTAAAATTCAAAAAATAAAAATTAAATAATATTTAAATACTAATTAAATAATTAAATACATATGTCGTTTCTTTCAATAGAATATTAATATGAAGTTGAACTAACAACAATCCAGGTTTTCGGTTTTCTTGTTTTCTTACCTCCGATTACTTTCAATAGAATATTAATATGAAGGTGAACTAACAACAACCTAGTTTATCGGTTTTCTTGTTTTCTTACTTAAGAAAAGCCATTGTGCATCTATATATATAAACCCAAACCCAACCTTTATTTAATTTGTTTTTGGTAGGATAGACCCAACCTTTATTTTAATAAAGTAAAAATATGAAACGGGAACTATATGTGGAACTGTCGGTGCAAAGCTACAAGACAGGAAGGTTTATAACAGCAACAAGAAAAGAAAGCCAAATAAATAAATAAATAAAGTGTAGACACATGTCGTCCGTTGATACAACAAGCAGACAGCTTGGTGTCTGCTCATAGCATGAGGGGACTGCCAGCGTCTGCTAATTAGAGAAGCAAACATCTTCTCTCTTCTCCGGCTCACCGTATTTCTCCCTAAAATGGTAGGTAGTTTTTAAAACAACATAAATCTGGAATTTTTAAAATTTTCTCTCCAAATTGATAAATATTTTATTAAAAATCCCTAAAAGGGGAAAAAGCCTGGCAAATTCAAGTATGAAGATTTTTATTAATAAGGTTATGGTTTGAAATAAGGAGTTTGGCAATTTGTTTCATATAAAGAAGAAAATACTGACTAGGCTGGGGGGATTAGAAATAACAATAATTGTTGGTTTCTTTGAAATCTAGAAGGAGAGCTTAGATCCGAATATGAGGCTATTCTAAAGGGGTGTTTGGTTTAATTGTTCGGGGAATTATTAGTTTTTTTTATCCAACAGCTGATATAAAAGTATTTGATAAAATTTTTCTAAACAGCAGATAGTTTTTTAAAGTTCAAAACAACTGCTGATTATTTTTTAAAGTTTCAAACAGCTGCTGATTGAAAAGTTTCATGTTAAATTTTTCTTCTAAACAGCTAAACCTATAGTTTTTTAAAGTTCAAAATAGTTGATGATTAAAAAGTCTTATGTTAGATTTTTTTTTTTCTGAACAACTAAATCTTTTTTAAATATAAAAACCAAATCACATTTACACTAAATTATTCTTATATATAAATAAGTAATAATTTTGAATTCATTTTTTATTTAATTACTCTTATATCATACACTTTTTTGAAAATTTATTATTATTATTATTATTATTATTATTATTATATCAAAAAAGTAATATATTATAAATTTATTTGTTTATTTATTATAAACTAATATATCTTATATTAAATAAATAATATTTCTATTAGTAATTTTATATCCAAATAACAACAGTTTAATTATTTTTACTAAACAACAAATATTAAACTACTATCAGCCATCAACTAACAGCAGTCAGCTATCATCAACAGTTAAACCAAACAGAATCTAAATAAGAAATAGTTGTATTGGAGATAGAAGTCAAGATCTAAATGGATTTTGGCAAGGGATTGCAATCTCCTATTTTCACACTAAATACAAAGTAAGTAGGTATAAGGTGAGAATTGCGAGCATTAAACTTGATGATGGTTTTGTGGTGCTCAAATGTGGAAGAGATGTGTTCTTGTGGTTCATTTTGTAGTGCTCTCCATATAGAAGAGAATAAGTTAGTGCCCTTTTATCCTATATCAGGAAAGTTTTTATTACTTCTTAGGATTATAAAGATTCTCTTGTAAGGTGGATTAAGAAAGAAGAGGTTATGTGTACTCTTTTTGAGATGAAACCTTTTAAAGCTTCTGGGCATGATAGATTCTATGCTATATTTTTCCAGTCTTATTTGGAAATAGTCAAATACTCGATCAATAATTACATTAAGCGCTATTTTGCATGTGTTAGTATCATGAGCTATGTAAAAAGGGTTATTATGCTTATTTAGAAAAAGAATAATCTAGAGTCTTTTGTGGATTTTAGGCTAATTACTTTACTTCCAACGGCTTACCAAATTTTGATGAAGGTGGCAACGAAAAAAGTGAAATAAATCCTATATAGTTTAATAGACTATACTCAATCTAGTTTTATTCTAAACAAACAAAACACATAATATTGTGATTGTTCAAGATGTGACACATTCAATAAGAATGAAATAGGGTGATAAGGGTTGGGTAATGATAAAAATTGACTTTGAAAAAGCTTATTGTTGTGGAAATCGAGTTAGTTTCCACCAAAATAAATAATTGTGTCAAAAATTAAGACTAAGAAAAATTCTCAGGTAATTGGTGGAGTCACAAATAGTTTTCCTTAAAAACCAAATTTCTTAGACTTTTAGAGTGTTTGTGACAAAAATTTTCTCAAATGATTTAAAACACAATATATTACTAAAATAAATTACCCGACAATAGCTATTAAATAGATAAGAAAGATAACACCAAAATTTAACAAGGTTCGACTCATTATGTCTACATCCTCGGACGCTACTAAAATAATATTCTACTATTTTAAATAATATATTACAAAGTAAAATATTACAAGAGATAGAGAAAAATACAACTATTCTTAGAAGTAAATGATTGGTGTTTGAGACGATTTGTTAAAAGGGGATGAAACCTTTTTTATAAGCTAATATTTTTCTTCCTCCATCTTCCACTTTCGATATGGGATTGGAAGATTGCCAAAATTCAACAAATTTTCACCTTAGCAATCTCACAGTTTCAAACAAATATTCTCTAAACTCTTATTTTATAAATTTTAGTAATGCTTCTAAATGCATTTTAAAGCGCCCAATTTCAAATTCTAAGAATATTTATTAAGTCTAAATAATGTTGGAACTTGACACCTATCACAATTTTTATTGTCACATATGCGGGATTTTTAGCAGTCAAAATCTTCTGAAGTAGCATTTCACCATCTTTAATAATTTCCCATACAAAATGATATTGAACATCGATGTGCTTCGTCCTTGTATGATAAACTTGATTCTTTGCTAAACAAATAGCACTTTGGCTGTCACAATACACTTTGACATGCTTTTAACCAATTCTCAAGCCATTCAGCAACCCCTGAAGCCAAATTACCTCTTTAACAGCTTCTAAAACTACCATGTACTCTGTCTCTATTTTAGACAAAGCAACTGTTGATTGTAAGGTGAACTTCCAACTAACCAGTATTTTTGCAAGTTTGAATACATAACCGGTAGTAGATCGGAATCATAATATCCAACTATATACTCACGAATTTTCTCTTTCCGTTCAAACATTATACCAACACCTATAATATTTTCAATATACCGTAGAATTCATTTCACAGCTTGTCAGTGTCCTTTATTAGGATCATACATGTACCTACTCATAACTCCAACTGCTTGTGAAATGTCAGGCCTTGTACACACCATTACATACATCAAGCTACCAATTGCATTTGCATATGGAACCTTTGACATATATTCTTGTTCTTCATCACTTTTCGGAGATAAAGATGCACTGAACTTAAAATGAAAAGCAAGTGGAGTACTAACTGGTTTTGTCTTATCATTGATTCCAAAATGTTTTAATACATTTCTCAGATATTGTTTCTGAGTCAAACAAAGTTTTTCCAATTTTTTTTCTCTACATATCTTCATACTGAGAATCTTCTTAGCTTCTCCTAAATTCTTCATTTCAAATTCCTTATTTAGTTGAGCTTTTAACTTATGAATCTCTTCTTCATCCTTCGAAGCTATCAACATATCATCAACATAAAAGAGAAAATAGATAAAAGAACCATACAGTAACTTGTGCAAATATACACAATGATCATATTTACTTTTTGCTTATTTCTGCCTTATCATAAACTTATCAAATCGTTTGTACCACTGTCTTGGAGATTGCTTCAATCCATACAATGATTTGCTCAACTTGCACACTAAATTTTCTTTTTCAGCAACTTTAAATCCTTCTCATTGAGTCATGTAGATTTCTTCTTTTAAGGCTCTATCTAAAAATGCAGTTTTTACATTCAGCTGAACTAGTTCCAGATCCAATTGTACTACCAAGGTCAATAGTATTCTAATGGAAGGATGTTTTACAACTGGAGAAAACATTTCATTACAATCAATTCGCTCCTTCTAAGCATAACTTTTAGCTACCAATTTTGTCTTGTAGTAGATATAATTATTGTCAGAAAATTCTTCTTTCTTTGTATAAACTCATTTACAGTCAATCGCTTTCTTTTCCTTTTGCAGACTTACTAGCTTCCATGTCTGATTCTTTTCAAGGGACTACATTTCTTCTTCCATAGCCTTTCTCCACTTTTCTTCTTCTAAGCTTTGAATAACTTCACAATAAGTGGAAAAAATCTCATCAGCTACTAAAGATGTATAATTAGTCATATCTTTAAGTCAAACAGGTTTCTTAATATTCCATTTCAGCTTTTTTAGTGCAATTGGCTCAAGTTGCTGAGGAGGTTCTTGTGCTGAAATCTCTGCTTTCTCATCTAATCCATTTTCTACCATTAACTCTTCTTTTGTCGTAGGAGTAATTTTATCAGACTTTACAATTGTTGGGTTAACAATTCTTCTTCTATCAAAATCCATCTGTTTAGGAGTTTCCTCCACCTGTTATGGAGAACTATATGTCTACTCTTCTGTTACCTTTTTTTAATACGGTAGACTCATCAAATGTAACATATCTACTAAAAATTATTTTCTTCATCTATGGGCACCATAAACGATATCCTTTGATACCAGAGGATATCCTTATAAAGATAGTTTTTTTTGCCTTTAGATCTAACTTCGATTCCTTAACATGATAGTATGCAATAGAACCAAACACATGTAAGAAATTATAATCTGTAGTAGATTTTCCATACCACACATCAAAATGTGTTTTTATATTAATAACAGTTGACGACAAATGATTATTGAGATGATACGTGTATATTATAGCCTCATCCCAAAACTATTTGCCCAACTCAACTTTAGATAAGATACGCTGAACTTTCTCTAATAGAGTTCGGTTCACGCATTCATCCATTCCATTCTGTTGTGGTGTATTTCTGACAGTGAAATGTTGAACAATTCCTTTATTTCTATAAACTTTCATAAAGGGATTACTTGTATACTCTCTGCCATTGTCTATTCGAAAAAAAATGATCTTTCTGCTTATCTGAGTTTCTAACATCTTCTTTCAGATGAGAAAAACTCTCAAAACTTTACCCTGTCTTCATTGTATACATTCATATTCTTCTTGAATAATCTGCAACAAAGGTAACATAGCAATGTTTATCTCCCATTAAAGCAGTTTTAGAAGAACCCCATACATCTGAGTGAACATAATCCATAATACCATTGATATCATGGATTGCAGTGCCAAACTTCACTCCTGTTTGCTTTCCTTTGATGCAATGCTCACAGAAGTCTAATTTTCAGGTTTGTACTCCTTGTAATAATCCTTGATTCGCTAGAAGTTTCAAGAATTTTTCACTTGCGTGCCCTAAGCGCATATGCCACAATGTGGTTATTTCTAGCTCCTTGTCATCACTAGTTGTTGCTCCTTTGAACTCCTTTCATCAGTACAAATGCTCCAGATATAACCTTAATTACTTCAATTTTAATGACTATAGTGAAACCCTTTCTCCTAAGGATTCTCATATAAATGAGATTTTTAGTCAGACTAGGCACATATCTTACATCTGTTAGAGTTCTGATTGATCCATCACGATTCCTCAACTGGACTGAACCAATTTCAGTTGTTTTACAAGGGCTATCATTTACTGTCTAGAAAACTCCACCTTCAATTTCTTTACAATTGGAAAATCATCCTCAATTGGGACACATATGATGGCTACAGCCTGAATTTAGGATCCAAGCAGTCGAACTGCTTATTGATGGCATCAATGCTAATGAAAAGTCTGAATCATCACATTCAGCTACATTTGAATCTACAACAGCCTTACTTTTGCCAAATTTACTTCTCAACTTAGGTCAATCGTTCTTTTAGTGCTTACTTTCTCGACAAAAGACACATTCATTTTTGCCCACTCTGGACTTTGATTTGTCTTTCTTTCCATTGTTCTTATTTTTCGAACGATCTCTTACTATTAAAACTTCTGTTGCTCCACTGGTGCTATCCTTCTTGTCTTTTCTCCTCAATTCATAGTTATATAGTGCATCACATACTTCACTAAGAGACACCTTAGCTTTCCTATGGAGTAGAGTAGTTTCTAGAAACTCAAACTCCTCAGGAAGGATCCCAACAACATTAGAGTCAGATCTTCATCTTTAAAACTCATATCCAAATTCATTAGATCTGCTACAAGTTGATTGAAATTAGTGATGTGATCATTCATCGTAGTACCAGGAATATATGTGAATTTGAACAACCTTTTCTTCATATATAGTTTATTTTGACTGCTATTTTTCAAGAATTTTTCTTCTAGTGTCTTTCATAATTTACTTGCAAAAGTTTCTTTACAAAAGACATACTTCTGCTTTCTAGATAGATATGATCGAATTATACCACATGTCAAACGATTGATTGTCCTCTATTCCTTCTCATATGAGCCTTCTGGCTTTTCTCCCTCAATGACAATGTTTAAACCTTGTTGAATTAAGGTATCTAGAACTTTTTCCTTACCACATACCGAAATGACCTGTACCATCAAAAATCTCTACTGTAACTCTTATATTTGCTACAACAGTTCTCATCAAAATTGATGAAGCAGAAGTTGTTGTGTCCATCGTGGATTTTTATCCGTCTCTTGCCATTTCTTCTTTAAGAATATTTAATAGTTTTCAAATGCGAAATACCCAATAATCCAAGAAAACATTTCTGATGTGGATGATCAATTTATGTCGCAACCACAAAGCATATAACTCAATAACCTTAGCTCTGATACCAATTATTGTGAAAATCGGGTTAGTTTCCACCAAAATGGATAATTATGCCAAACATTAAGACAAAAAAAAAAATTTCAGATAGTTGGTGGAGTCACAAATGATCTCCCTTAAAAACCAACTTCTTTAGACTCTTAGAGTCTTTATGACAAAATTTTTCTCAAATAATTTAAAGCACACAAAATATCACCAAAATAAATTATCTGACAATACATATTAAATAGATAATAAATAGAACACCAAAATTTAATGAGATTCGGCCAATTATACTTGCATTCTCAGACACTACTAAAATAATATTCTACTGTTTCAAAGAAAATATTACCAAGTGAAATATTACAAAAGAGAGAGAAAAATACAATCAATCTTAAAAGTAAATGATTGGTGTTTGGGATGATTTGTTAAGAGGGGATGAAACATTTTTTATAAGTTAAAATTTTTCTTCTTCTCTCTCCCACTTCCGATGTGGGATTGTGATATTGCCAAAATTCAACACTTATGACTATCTCAAATGGACTTTCATTTGAGATTCTTTGGAGGATATTAGGTTCCCTACCAAACTTATATCTCTTCTTTTGAATCATTTGGAAGAAAGCTTAACATGCCTTTTTTTTAATGGTAAAATGTCCGAGGAATTTAAATTTTTGAAATGAGTTGTCAAAGGGATCGTCTCTCTCCTTACATTTTATTCTTTTGTGTGAATTGTGTTATGCAAGGTATCAATAAAGTAGTGAAAATGAAATATGCACCTCTTTTTTTGCTAATGATTTAGTAATTTTTGTGGAAGCCAATGAGGAAAAAAATTAGCAATGTTTTAAAGGTTCTTTAGGATTTTTATATTTATTTAGGTAAAAAAATCAATATTTCAAAGGCATCGTTTTGTATGTCTAAGAATGTTGCTTAGTAACAAATTGAAAGGATTTAGAGAGTTTTAGATTTTAGATATATAAAGGAGATCTTGGGGTGCCTATTTTCTATGAATGTATTGGAAGAAAGTACTAAAGTTATTGGAGGATAGTATTTAGAAGAAGTTGAGCACATGGAAAGCTATAACGTTGTTTTTAGCTGGCAGAGTTACTTTAGTTAACTCAATCCTTATGGTGATTTCTTTTTATGCTTTGCAATCTATGGTTTTACCAGTTAGTGTTTGTGAGAAGATAAATTTGATGTGTAGAAAATTTATTTTGGGGCAAAGCAAGATGATAGGAATATGAGTTTAGTCATTTAGAATAAGGTGTGTTATCTTAAGGAAAGTGGTGGGCTAGCCATTAAAGATTTGAGAGTCATGAACTAGGATTTTATATTCAAGCTTATATAGCATTTTATATGGCATTATCAAATATTGAGGGTAAAATATTACATGAATGATTTGTAGCCGAGTTTCACAACAGATAACTCTAATATCTCTTTTCTTTGGCGGGTAATGATTAGGAATTAACAATTTATGGAGGAAACTTCTAGTTGGGTTATTGAGCATGAGACTTTGACATCTTTTTGCTTTGATAAGTGGTTAAGAGAGGAGACTCTAATTATTCTTATTATTAGACCCATTCCACACATCTCTAATGATTGGAAAGTGATATGCGCAATTGCAAAATGTAACTAGAAAATTAATTTCTTAAAGGATTTTCTTCCTCAAGATATAATAGAAATTTTAACAATTACATTTGTCCCTTGTGATAACTTAGAGAATAATACCAAAATTTGTAGTGGCTTAGCAAATGACTAGTTTTCATTTTCATAAGCTTATCAAGCATTGTTAAATAGGGAAGTTGGGGATGATAGCAATTTGGAAGTGTAATTGTGACACATTTATAACAATTTTTTTGTACGTACGTTACGTAGTCTTATGCGATTACTAAGTTTATTGGTATCTTCTAAAATTGATTATAGTCGATATGTGAAAAAAAATTCTTAAGTTAATGACCATAATATCGTTACTACTTTATTTTTATTTTTATTTTTTGCAAAAATTTCAGCAGTATAACGACTATAAATCTATCTCACCTACATTACAAACAATCCACAACCTATATTGGGCATAACAATTCAAATATAATATAAAATATTCTTTGTTTAACAAAACTCAATATTTCACTCTTTACATATAATAGTTCATAAACTCAACATTTCACTCTTTATATATAATAGTTCATTAAAGTTGTTTTCAGATCATATACATAATCCAAATCCTATATACATATTTATATATACATGTCATTCATAAGAATATACTTTATTAATTTTCCTTTCAGCTGCTCTCAAAAAGTGGTATGCTTGCTCTTATGACTTTCTAGCTATTACCTATATGCAATTAAATAACTACATGCTAAGTATTAAAAACGTTCAGTAGTGATTACAAATCTAAAAATTTTCATTAGTCTAAAAATTACACGCATTCATGCAAAATCATATTCATAATACTATTCCAATTTTACTCTTCAATATATTAATTAAGAATACACTTAAAATTTCATATATATTTCATTATTATAATTATCCTTTTAGTCAATATTTTATTATTATTTTCCATTAATTCATTATTCAATACTTTTATTAAATTGACAATTTTACTTAATTAATCTTATAACTATTTTTATTTTTTATTTTACCTATTTTTGCCATATTTTCCAATTTACTAATGTGTCACTTACCATTCTTACTAATCTTACCATTTTTGTCATATTTATCATTAAATACATAAATCATTATTTAGTCCTTATTATTATTATTATTATTATTATTATTATTATTATTATTATTATTATTATTATTATTATTATTTATCACTTTTATCATATTTACAAATATACCATTTTTTTTATATTTACCTTTAGTTTCAATCTAATAGAAAATTTTTGGACCGAATACATAGGACGTGAACCCCACAAGTCCACTACACTGAAAAGTAATCCTGAAAGACCATCCAAGTACTGCACTATATACTGATAATTAAAGTAGACCGTCATTAGCCTATCTAAGCGAGCCACCATAACTCGCACCGTGACAATAGTATCTCTATAACTAGCCAATTATATCCTGAACTATATTTAACCATCAGAAAATAACTAATGGCGATGAACTTATTCATTTGATTCAATTCTCATTAAATTCATATATTCAATTTATTTTACATTATTAATTACCTAAAATTTCATTCATTCATAACCAAATCATCTTTACCATATTTTTTTCCCACACTTTCCATTCTAATATATCAAATATTTTCCATTATTTTCAATTAGGCCATCAAACACCATTAGACACACTTTATTCATTATGGTCCATTTCATATATAAGGAAATTACTAACTAGAAAAATATTCAATATGTTCTAAAAATTCTCAATTCATTCATATATACTAAATATCATATTTTCTTGCAATTTATGATTTAGTTTTCATTTAATTAGAAAGAAAAATATTAAATTCTTCATATCCATTTTTCGGCCTACAAACTTTTTTCCTCATTAAAATTTTTCTTTCATCTTTTAATAATTTATTTCACTAATTCATACGCCCATTAATATATATATACCATAATATTACACTAAAACTTAGTTATACCTTAATATACATATTTACATAATATGTCCATTTTTTTTTTCTAAAGTTCTACTAAATAATTTTGTTTAATTTAATTTAACCATTATAATCCACTTTTTATATTTCTTTAATCATATTTTAATCTTCCATTACCATTTACATGCAAAACACAATTACCCTAAATTCCATAACTCTAATTCAAACATAAACAATGAAAATATATAGATTTTGTAATCACTAACCTTATTTCTTTTTCTTTAGCCCTTACAGGCTTTCTTTTCGTTGATTTTTTCCTTTGAAGTGCTTTCACCTCCTTGAATCCCTACAATGGCTAACACATACATACCATTAAACTACCATTATTTTGTTTCCATAACTCAATCTAATTTCATAAATATCACATACATATCTTAAACTCTCTATTTGAACCCTTAAATAAATTTTAAACCTTTAAATTCTCTTACCTCATTTTTGTGTCCTAACTTGTATCTTTTGATTTTCTTCAACTCTAGTCACTCAAATGAAGATTAGAGACTTCAACTAGCTAATAGAGGGGCTGAAATAGTATTAGGGTGCTTGATTTTGGTGTAAGAATTAGAGAGGAGAAGAGAAATTTAGTATAGAAGATGGAGGAGGTTGGTTTGACCAAGCAAGGAAACTTAAGGAAGAATGAGTTGCATAATTCTCTTTAGAGAATTCTAATATTGAAACCCTTATATAGTGGCTTAAAATGGGTGGACTTGGCTCAAACAAAGTCCAGTCCATTTAGGTCTATTTAATCACTTTAAATTATTTCTCTCACTTTTCAAGCTCAATTTCAATCAAATTTGATTCCACAATATATATATATATATATATATATATATATATATATATATATATTTCCACATAAAAAATTTCAACTCAATCGAAACATGTTTCCTATCCGACTCAGCCAAACCGAACTGATTAGTCAAATTTCGGTGCTACCGTAAAATTCATTTTTCATTGTCAAATAATTCTAAATTTTATTTAGAATCTATTCATATCTTAAAATAAATTTTTAGATATCGTTTACCATTTTTAATAGCTTTGTCAAAGAACAGTTAAACCAATTTATTAGTTAGACCATGTCCATTTTTTTATTTTTTATTTTTTAGGACTTATTTGACCTCATTTTCACTCCAAAATTTACATCCGAACTAGTCGTAACCTATATTTTCGATGCTCAAATAAAATATTTTTAACCAACAGATGTATTTTTAATCTTGGTTATACTAATCAATTTCAGAAACTATTGTTTATGACTAACCCAGTACTTGGGTCATTACAGTAATGCCCAATAATTCAGATATATATATATACACACACACACACACACACATAATCATAAACAAATAGTCTAAGATAATCTATCATACAAGGAAGGTTAAACAAAATATCTAAATAATTTAGAAAATTGTAGGTTCACGTCTGTGAAGATCCTATCATGACTGTAAAAACTTGTCAATCATGACAGATGAAAAGTCACATTTTCTCTCTCTCTCCCAAAAACCTACTCCTCACTTCCTATTCTCTTTCCTTACACACAACACTCTCCCCTCCCATCTTTTTCATCTCCTCTTCTCCCTAACTCACAAGGATTCAAACTTGAATCTTGGTGATAGCTAGAAATCAAAGAGAAAAAGAAGAATGTTCTTAAAGAGGGGTTTTCTTGAAGAAAAGAGAAATGATCAAACTTCATAGGATATCTTCTTTTTTTTTTCCAATTTTTTGTGGGTTTGGGAAAATGATAGAGATCAAAGGAAACTACATAAAAGGGGTGAGTAAGCTTAAAGCAAGCTTGAGAAGGTTAGAGGATTCATTTTGTAGGATTATTACATATGAGCCTTCAATTTCATTTGTGTGCTATTTGTAAGCTCTGTGTATTTTATGGCTTAAAATATATGTTTAGGAAGTTAAATGATGAGGAGAATTTTCAATGCTTAGTAATTGAGTGAAATAAATGATATATGTCATAAATGCAATGGTTAGTGTTGAAATGAGTTTGGAACGTGATTATTAGTATGTTAAGGCTTAAAATGTGTTAAGAATTGTATCATGGCATGAAATAAAGTACATATACACTTGTATGTTAATAAAACTAATTGACATTAGTCAATTTAGTATTGTGTGTGATTTGGTTAAGAATGCTTTATTTTTGGGTCGTATTGTAACCCTCGCTGATATAGCTAGAAGACTCCAACTGTACCGGTGGATGCTACAAAATATTTTTGTGGAAAACCGATTAAATTGAAACTTTTTCAAATATATAACACTAATTTAAACATAAATATGCATTGAGGTTTCAGCAAATTCTAAGTCTAGTTTTTTTTTTCTTCCTCTACATTGATTTGTTCGATCGGACCTTACTTTTTGTGTCGCATTTTCTTTGTCCCTCTTTATTATGCCATTTTGTTCTCCTTTTTTCCAAACTAGTATCTCTCTTTTAGGCTAGAGTTTCTTTCTTTATGTGTAGATTTTTTTAACTTTTGGTTAGGGAATTCTCTTCAGTGGTGGTCTTTTTTAGATGGCAAAAGAGCTGAAAATGTTATGGAAAAAACTTTCATTGATTGATAGAAAGGATGAAATGGTAGATCCGAGAGATGAGGTAGAAGATGAGGAGTTGAAGAAAAATGAGTTCTACCTAATCAGAAGAATCTTATTGGGTAAGCCTTTTATGATTTAGAGTATTTGTAGTGCATTGAGTCTAGCACGCCAGGTTGAAAGGAAAATCAAGATTGAGGATAAGGAGGCTTTCTCTTTTGGGAGATATATAAGGGTTACAGTTAAGTAAATGTTTTGATACTGCTAAAAAGAGGAACAATTTTTATAAACATCAAGGGTGAACAAATATATATGTATTTATTTCAGATATGAAAGATTGGAAAACTTTTGTTATCGGTGCGGATTGTTGGATCATATTGAGGATGGATATTAAGAAAAGCCTGAGGATGTTACTCGAAGCTACACAAAATAAGAATGTAGTAAGGAGTTATAGTGCTAGAGTTTTTCAAGACTTGGGGAAAGATAATTGTAGTTCTGTAACATCCTTAACTTTTCAAATATTTTACAATTGTATAGAAATGCATATGTCTGTTTTATAATATAGATGAAAATAACATGAAATTAATATTTAAGTGAATAAAGAGACTACATTGAATTAATAAAAATTTGACATGATTAATTTAATTAAATTAAAACAAGTGATTAAATTATATATTTAATTATTATTGGTTAGTAAAATTGGGTAAATGTATATATGTATATGTATGTATGTATGTATGTATGATGATAATAAAAATAAAATTAATAAAAAAAATTTTAAAAAAAAAGCATACAGCAAAAGAAAAAGAAAAAAAAAAGGGATGGACGACGAAGAAGAAAAAAAGAAAGCAAATGGGGTAGGTGGCTTTTAACCTATTAGGCTCCATTATCTTCCTTTTCTTTCCTTTTCTTCTTCTTCTTCTTTGCTTCATTTCTTCAACCTATTTTATCTCAAGTTCCAGCCACCAATTCTTCCTTGTTTCACTTGGTTTTTAAGGCAAATTGATCCCTTGCAAGTTTGTTCTTGGTAAGTAATCAATTCTCATTGCTATAAGGTTGATTTGAGTTGCTAAGATTCATTAATAGACACTGATTTGCACCCCGATTTTGATATCCATATAAATATATTCTGGAAAAGCTTAAAACATAAAAGTTGTTCCTGTATATCTTAGATTTATGGATATATAAATATTTTTGCAAGATGTGGTGTATATAATGAGATATCCTCTTCGTACTGAAACTAGTGCGGATGTGAACCTTAAGTAAGTTAGCTACTATATTTGTTAGTTTTGGGTATGTTAAAACCAATATTTGAAGTCTCTCAAAACATAAAAGTTGTATATATATGTGTTAGGGATATGTATACCAAATTTTAGGTTTATAGGTCTTGTAATTTTTGATTTATAGTGAATGGAACCATAACCGTTCCATGATTTGAACTGCGTACTGAGTGCCCTGTACAGGTCCAGATATTTGTTTAATTATTTTGAGCTTCTTACAGATTGATTCTATAAATGATCAAAACAGACAAGTTATAGGTATATGTCTTAGCTAAATTTGAGTACTAATTTCAGCTTAATATGTTATGTAAATAATAAGTTATGGCCTTTGGAAATCATACTGGTCCGGAAACCAATTATATTCTGGACCAGTAAAATTTTTGTTATAATTTTAAGACCTTAGAAACATAATTGATAAAGTTTTAAACATGAAAAATATTTCATATGAACCCATATAAGTATCTGTAAATTTTCATTTAAATATGACTTATAGATTATAAGTTATGATGAACTCAAATGAGTACCCTGAAACTGCCTAAGGACAGAAAACAGGGTAGAAATAAGAACATATTTAGAAATTCCACAAAAAAATGTACAGTGATTAAATTGGTCTGAAATTTTAATATGTTATATATAAATATGTTAGTTTGAATTAGAAATAAGAATCAAATTAATTGGTCAAGTACAGAAAATGTTATAGTCAAAGCAGTCCCATAAGGTCACACTGCCTCATAGGAAAAATTTTAATTATTGATATGACTAATGTATATTAATTTGTTTAAGCCACATTAAGTTTCTCTAGTTATAATTTAACCAATTATATTTCAATATTAGGCTCAAGAAAAATTGGAGATATACAAGAAGAGGGTAGACAATAAGTTAAGGGTTGGAATCAAAGGAAAAAAGTGAGTCTAATTATCAATTGAATTCTTTAGTGCATATGAATGTTGCTTGCTATGTGATTCATATGATTGTGATGATTTTTCCTTGAAAATATGATGATGAATAATTTGTGACATTTGTGGTACATATAAGTTTGTGTACTTGTGGTATATTTGAGGTATATGTTTGACATATGATATATATACATGATATATGTATAATATATGCAAGGTATATGTGTTGACATATGAGGTATATATGTGGTATATGTATGGTATATGTGTTGCATATGAAGTATATATATGGTATATGTATGGTATATGTGTTGACATATGGGGTATATATGTGGTATATGTATGGTATATGTGATAAGATACAATGGTTGATGAATATGTAAGTACAAGTGCATATGCATAACGACTTAAAAGGCGTTGTGACTTGTAACGGCTGAGCTCCGCCTTACTAGAGGATGAGAGCCCACCCGCCGTCTCACTGAGACCAACGGGCTGCCGGGGTCCATGGCCCAATACCCCCAACCCATCACTGTGCACCAGCCCGAGTCTCAGGCCCGCAACGACTGCTGCATAGTAGGTTGTTGGAGGCAGGGATCGAACCCTCAACCTCCCTTTAGCCTCAGTAAGTGACAATCTTTTATATTTGTGATATCCAACTAATAGTTGTAGTTCCAACAGTAAATATATAACCGATGGTGCTCCTTCGGTGATCGACTTCACCTCCAAAGTTTGCATCTATGCAGCCTTGTACTTTTAACTCTCATTTACCAAAGTACAAACACTTCTCTGTGGTGTCTCATAGATACTTCAAAATCCACTTGACTGCTTCCCAATAAGCTTTCCTGGATTTGAGATAAATCTGCTAACAACTCCCACTGCATGACCAATATCTGGTCTAGTACAGACCATTGCATACATCAAACTCCCAATATCTGAGGCATAAGGAACCTTAGCCATGAATTCTCTCTCTCCCTCCATTTGAGGGGATTGATTCTTGGATAGGTGAAAGTGACTGGCCAAGGGTGTGCTAACTGGCTTGGTGTTGCTCATGTTGAATTTATGCAAAACACGGTTGATGTACTCTGCTTTAGATAACTGCAAGAACCCTCTTTGTTTATCTCTTGTGATTTGCATTCCAATAATCTTCTTTGTTGGACCTAAGTCTTTCATGCCAAACTCTTTTGACAATTGTTGCTTCAACCTTCTGATATCATCTATATTTGAACCTGCTACTAACATATCATCAACATAAAGTAGCAAAATGATATAACTGGATCTATATCTCTTGAAGTAGCAACATTGGTCGACATTGCACTTTTGAAAATCTTTCTTGTGCATGAAGCTGTCAAACTTTTTGTACCATTGTCTTGAGTCTTGTTTCAGGCCATACAAACTCTTCTTAAGTCTGCACACCATGTTCTCCTTCTCTTTTTCTGAGAAATCTTCTGGTTGGAGCATGTATATCTATTTATCTAAGTCTCCATGAAGAAATGCGGTTTTCACATCCAACTATTCAAGATAGAGATCTTCAATAGCCACAATACTCAATACTGTTATGATAGTATTGAACTTCACAACGAGAGCAAAAATGTCAGTGTAGTCAACTCATTCCTTCTGCTGGAATCCTTTCACAACAAGTCGGGCTTTGTATATCTTGAGACCATCATGCTCTTCTTTTACCCGGTACACCCATTTGTTATGAAGTGTCTTTTTCCCCATGGGTAACTCAGCTAATTCCATGTCTGGTTGGAGATCAAAGACTTCATCTCATCTTTCATAGCAAGCTCCCACTTACTAGCATCTCCAGTCTGACAAGGTTTATCATAGCATTCCGGCTCCCCTCCATCAATCAACAAGAGATAGTTCATATATCTCATGTTAAGCACATGAGCCCGAAAAGACTTTTTAATACAGGAGATGGAGTAAGAGGATATGGTGTGTCGGATTGATGCGCACTGCTTGGTCTAACAAGTTCCTCTAGCTGAGGACTTGCTATAATGGGTTCCATCACGGAACTATCTAGGACATCATCTGCATCTGCAAATATTGACTCATTCTGTTCTGAGTTGCTAGTAACTGTTTTATTCATGTCTTTGTACATCACCTTTTTGTCAAAAATCACATCTCTACTATGGATGACCTTTTTATTTTCATCATCCCAAATACGATAGCCAAACTCATCCTCACCATAACTGATGAGGGTGCATTTCTTTGATTTGGGATCAAGCTTATTTCTTTCTTGATCACTGATATGCATGTATGCTACACACCAAATTTTTTTTGATGTGTTAGTTTTATCTCTTTTTGGCTCCATACCTCCTCTGGTATTTTGTGCTCCAATGAAACCGATGGTCCTTGATTGATTAAGTAAGCTACTGTGTTGAATGCTTCTTCCCAAAATTGTTTCGGTAGAACTAACTGTATACGAATACTTCTGGCTCTTTCTGTCAATGTTCGGTTCATACGTTCAGCTACACCATTGTATTGAGGTGTGCCTGACACAGTTCTCTCCATTCTAATACCATGCTCATAGCAAAACTTCTTGAATCCAGTGTCTTCATATTCACCACCATTGTCGGTTCTGAGTTTTTTGATCTTTAGACCTATCTCATTTTCAATCATAGATTTCCATCTCCTAAAAACCTCGAACACTTCAAACTTGTGCTTTAGAAAGTAAACCCATACCTTCCGAGAGTGATCATCGATGAAAGTCACGAAGTAGTGTTTCCCACCAATGGATGAGACGGACATTGGTCCCCAAACATCATAGTGAATGAGCTCTAGCCTTTCTTTCTTTGGGGTTCTGTCACTTATCTGAAAGCTGACCCTTTTCTGCTTTCCAAGTATGCAATCTTCACACGTGTCTATTTGACTGTATACCTAAAATTTTCCCCTTCAAATGTATAATCTTCATTTCTTTTTCACTCATATGGCCTAATCTCTAGTGCTATAGATTGGGATTTTCATTGCAAGTTGCAACTGTGATCGAACAACATGCATCTGCTGTCATGTAAAGAGTGCCACTCTTTTTGCCTCAAGCAACCGTCATTGCTCCATTTGAAATCTTCCAATTATCACCATGGAAGATTGTAGTGTAGCCTTTGCTAGCCAATTGCCCTATTGAGATTAATTTCTTTCTCAGGTCGGGAATATGTTTGACATCATTCATCTCCCAAGCAGACCTGTTCAACTTAATCTTTACTATACCTTTGCCAATAATAGCACAAGGTTGATCATCACCAAAATATACCTTGCCAAGGTTTCCAGGGACATACTTTTCGAAGAATTCTTTCTGTGAAGTAGCATGGAACGATGCTCCAAAGTCTAACAACCAATACTCCTCTTTGCTTTCCAAAGAGCATATCAATGTGTCATTGCCTCAAGAGGTGGAAATAATATTTTCCTCTACCTTTGCTTTCTGGTTCTTCGGTGCACTTTTGCACTGATTTTTGTAGTGCCCAGTCTTTCCACAATTCTAACATTCGATAGCTTTCGAACTATAGGAATTACTGGGAATCCTGGATTTGGACCTCCTGTCTTTTGATCTACCTCGGTAGTTCGATTTGCCTCGTCCATTGCCTCTGGTTGGATTTCTTCCTCTTGACTCTGTATCCAAATCTGAAGAAGTTGATGATTCACTCGACTCTCTCCGTCAGATCTCTTCACTGAGAACCAAATTACAAACATCATCAAATTTTAATTTCGTGCTTCCCAACGAGCTACTCACAGCCGTGACAGTAGCATTATAGCTTTCTGGTAGAGAAGACAAAAGTATTAATGCTCGTGCTTCTTCATCAAATTCAATTCCAACTGAACTCAATTGGGTTGTGATTGTATTGAGTTCATTGAGATGTTGAGCTACCGATGCGTCTTCTGTCATTCGTGAATTGAACAAATGCCTCATGAGGTGTATTTTATTTGAAGCTAAAGGCTTCTCATACATACTAGAGAGAGTCGTCATAAGACCTGTCGTGGTCTTTTTCTTTGTTATGTTGAAAGTAACATTGCGAGATAACTTCGAGAGCTTGTTTGTTAAGAAGACTCCAGTCTTCTTCCTTCATAGCCTCTGGCTTCTTTCCTGAAAGAGGTTGATACAGATTTCTTTGATACAAATAATCCTCAATTTCCATTTTCCAAAAGCCAAAATCCGCTCCATCGAACTTCTCAATTTTCACCTTTCCTTCGTCTGTGGCCATCGCTTCCACTCGAATCTGACTTCCTTTGGATCGTTTCTCACAATTCTTATGAACCACCGTGTATTAGAACACCTCCGTGGACAATTTGGTACAACTGACCAAATTTTACTATCTATGTGAATAGTAATCGCCCAAAAAAAGACAGAAATACGGAACCAAAGCTCTGATACTAGTTGTTGGAAAATAACATCAATTTTTCTATAATCAGATTTATGAGAAAGCGAAGAAAATGCAAAATAATAAGTCACAAGTTGATAACGGAATTCGACCAATTATGCGTATGTCTCCGTACTGCTGCAGATCTTTTACTGAAGGAAAAAAAATTCACAAAGTGTTTACAAACAGTTTACAAACACTCACAACTCATAACCTCTCACTAAAACTTTTCTAAGCTTTTATTTTTCTTCTCTCTCACCTTTTAGATGGAATGCATTACAAATGACTTCCTAAGGCTATATATAGGCCTACACCTCCTCAATGGACAGTCAAGATTAATTCTCACCTACTTTGATGGATGGTTGAGATCATTTCTCACCTACCGTCTTACCTACCAAATGGATGGTCAAGATTAATCTTTACCTACCATCTTACCTACCAAATAGATGGTCAAAATTAATCCTCACCCACCAAATGGATGGTCAAAATTAATCTTCACCTACCATCTTATCTACCAAATATTTTGTCAACTAATTATTAATTAGTTCAATAAAAGATGCACCATCCATCTTTATTGTCATTCATTTATGATGCATGTGTATTTTAACCAACACACGTCACCTTTGGCTGCTAGCCAAGTGAAACTCAATGTCGATGTTGCGTTTGACCAAAACACGAGTAGGGCAGGATTGGGTTTTGTTATCCGAAATGAGGAGGGGCAATCCTTATGTTGAGTGGAAAATTTTATTTAAGAAACTTGGGATGTTGAGACCACAGAGGCTCTCGCTATTTTATTTGGGTTATCCACTGCTAAGGAGGGTGGTTTTAGAAACATTGAAGTGGAATATGATGTTTTGTCAATCATTTATATGATTCATTTGCCTGAGTCTAGAGGTAGCTCTATCAGAGTCATCATTGATGATATTTTAATTAGGAGTAGTAGCTTTAGATCTATTTTCTCTTTTGTTAGTCATTTAGGTAATAAAATCGCACATGAGATAGTGGCTATGTCCTTAAGCAATGTTCAGTTTCTAATGGAGGAAGTTCCCCATTCAATCGAACTTATTGTGTTAGATGATGTTCTTGCCCTTACTCTTTAATGAAGCTACCACTTTATATAATAATAATAATAATAATAATAATAATAATAATAATAATAATAATAATAATAATAATAATAATAATAATAATAATAATAATAATAATAATAATTTTAGATTAGAATGGAAACTCTAAAGTTAATTTGTAAAATAAAAAATACAAATAGAAACAAAAATATACAAAGAAGAATTATATATAAACATGAAAAGTATGAATCATATTCTTATTAGATTGTAATATCTTTGACAGCAATAAATGTGCAAATAATTTGTTAGACACATTTACCTATTAATTTCTACGGGGTGAAGGGTTTCAGGTCTTTAGAAAGATCATTTACTCATTTGCTTTCCGTTTCTCTTTATAGAGTTGGATTCATTTAAACAGTTTTTTCTTATAATTCTTCTATACCTATAATTCTATTGATTATAGAAGAACATGCATGTGAAATTCATGGTAACTTTTGTTGAAAAATTGTAGTTAATGGACTATTTTGAGAGTGATATTTGGGTGGATTTCATAACTCGATTTTAGAAGGATAATTGAGATATGTGTTCCTTAATATAACAACTATGAATTATGATATTCATATGCTCAAAATGGTGAATGTATGAATAAAAAATTAAAGTTCAAAGTAAGCTCTTTGCTAAGGAGAAAAGAATTCAATTATGGAGAATCTCACATAGAAAAAATCGAAAGTTGGAGGAAGAGTTTATATAGAAAGATTCATCATTATAATGTTAGGTGAGTAAAGTGAAAAGCTATCTCTCCCACGCACATGTACAGGAGGCTACAAATTCATAGACCAAACCAAGACCAATATGTAGGTGCGCAACCTGCGTACACGAATGTCGAGCCGAAATACCGTGGTCTAGAACCGAATCCAACTTTTATATTTTTTTTATTATTTTATTTCTAAAAAATTAAAGAGCATTGCAAAAAGTGAGCTGTCATGACCGTGACGTTTTGGCCATGCCCATGAAAAGAGGTCATATGCATTGTGAAATACTGTCGCACCCACGACAGTGAGACCAACAAAGATATTTCTAGAAATTCGTCTTTTGAGCTTCTGCTTTTACATAAGTTACATAAATTATGTGGCTGTTGTTACATGTTTAATTTTGATTAGATTGCAGTTACATTGGAGTTTAAAACCACAATTATTTATTCTCTCTTTCCTCTAGTATAAATAGATGTATCTCTTCTTGAAGAAGTATTTTTTTAAAAAAATATTATTTTTCTCCTCCTCTTTTCTTTCTAACTCGTGATAAAGTGACTACTATATTCAGTTCATTGTGGGCAAGGTTGTGTCATTCAACTTCTGCCTTTAATCTGTTGTATCCTTCGAGACAAATGTCAGTGAACCTAGACTCTAGTGATAGGAAGCGAATTTGTCTTAAAGACACCGTGTGGAGCACATCCCTCATATCATTCTTACTTCTGATCAATTCCTTATACTAGATTAACAACCTCCTCTATATTAAATTATATTTCTTACAATCTTAAGACAAATTCAACTTGTTAATCTCAGTATTTATTTTGGCCAAAATTTAATATTTCATTTGTTCTGTTTCAGAAATGGAGAACATGGTAATTGCTACCAATGTTCATGAAGGTTCCCAAGGGTCATCGGCTACTGCTACATGGATTGTCTCTCCTATTGTACCTGTCACAGTATTTGTGAATCATGGAAAGAAATCAGAAAAATTCAATGGTTTGAATTTTAAGAGGTGGCAGCAAAAAATATTATTTTATTTGACTACCTTCCACAGTTTTTGACTAATGATGCACCTACTCTAAAGGCGAATGAGCAAGGTGTTCAAGTGAGGATGACCTATGATAGTTTGCATCATTCTGATTTTCTGTGTTGGAATTATATCATGAATGAGCTACATGATTTGTTATACAATGTGTATAGTAGAATTAAGATTTTAAAACAGTTAAGAAAGTCTCTGGACTGAAAATATAAATTTGAGGATGCCGATGCCAAAAATTTTATAGTGAGACATTTCATTGACTATAAAATGGTAGATTCCAAAACTGTGGTGAGTCAAGTGCAAGAGCTTCAAGTTATCTTTCATGATATTCATGTGAAATGGATAAACTTGAATGAGACCTATCAAGTGGTTGCTATTATTGAAAAATTGCTTGAAGGATTTCAAAAACCACCTTAAGCATAAGGGAAAAGGAAATGAATGTTGAAAAGCTAATTATTAGACTTCAAATTGAAGAAAATAATAGAAGCTCTGAAATAGATAGGAGGGGGTTGAATTCTTCTGAGGAAAAAGTGAATATTATCAAACTTGGATAAAGTTCCAAGAGGAATAAAACTACCAGAGTCCAAGATGGTACCCAAAAGAGGAGTTTCTAAGAAGAAATTTCTAGGTAAGTGCTTCAATTGTGACAAAATGGGTCATAAGGCTTTTAATTGTAGGCTTCCAAAAAAAAAGAAGAATAATGAAACTAATCTTTTATAGATTATTACTCAAGAAGTATATGATATTAGTCTTGCTAGTGTCAATCAGAGGTGAACTCGATTGGGTCTAACTCAAAGAAATGGTAGATTAACACTGGTGTCACAAGGCACATTTGCTCATAATATGAGATATTCTCTACATTCAAACTAAATAGTGGAGAAAAACTGTATATGGGAAATGATGCCACTTTTGAAGTATTTGGTGAAGGACAAATGGTGCTAAAGATGACATCTGAAAAGGAAATGATTCTGAATAATATCTTGTTTGTGCCTGATATTCACAAGAATTTGGTGTCAAGCTCATTGCTAAACAATTATGGTTTTCGTATGGTTTTTGAGTCAGACAAAGTTGTTTTGTCTAAGGGTGGAATGTATGTAGGAAGTGGGTATGCTCTTGATGAGCTTTTTAAACTTAATATAATTGTTGTGAAACATATGAATGAAAGTACCTCTTCTGCTTATTTGCTTGAGTCTTCCAATCTATGAAATGGTAGGCTAGGACATATTAATTATAATGCCTTGAGAAGGCAAATTAACTTATACCACATACCTAATTTCCTTATAGATTCAAAATATAAATGTGAAATTTGCATTGAGGCAAAATTTACACGGTCATCTTTTCAAACAATTGAAAGGAAAACTAAACCACTTGATTTAATACATAATGATGTATGTGATTTAAAATTTGTTCAAATAAGAGTGAGGAAGATTATATAATGCAAAATCATACTAGGGAACTAGTGGATTTATCTGCATAATTTAAACTGCTAGAATCCAAGTGGATTTTAAAGAGGAAGATGAAGGCAGATGGTTCAATTGATAAATATAAAGCTAGGCTTGTGATTAAAGATTACAGATAAAGAAAATGCTTAGATTATTTTGATACATATTCTCAAGTAACCAAAAAAATTCCATTAGACTGATTATTGGAATTATTATATTGTAAAATTTTGAAATATATCAAATGGATGTAAAAAAAACTTTCCTAAATAAAGATTTAGTTTAAGAAATCTATATGATACAACCTGAAGGCTTTATTGTCACAAGACAAGAAAAAAAGGTTTGTAAATTAGTTAAATCTCTATATAGTTTGAAACAAGTGCCAAAGTAATGGCAAGAAAAGTTTGACAATGCAATATTGTCTAGTGGTTTTAAAATCAATGAGTATGATAAATGTGATTGTGTCAAATACATTAGTGATAGTTATGTCATATTGTGTATGTATGTTGATGACATGTTCATTGTTGGTAGTAATAGCAAAATGATCAAGTCTACCAAGGATATATTAAACCTAAGGTTTGATAAGAAAAATATGGGTCTAGCATATGTGATTTTAGGAATAAAAATCTCAAGAAGATTATATGGACTTACGTTAAGTCAAATGTATTATGTGGATAAAATACATGGTAAATTCAATAGGAATGATACAAGTATTGCTTGAACCCCATTGAACTTCAGTCTTCATCTATCCTGAACAGAGGAGAAAGTGTTTCTCAAGTAGAATATGCGCGTGTAATTAGCAGTCTCATGTACTTAATGAGTTCTACAAGACAAGATATTGCTTATATGAGTAATCTAGGAACTGATTATTGGAAAGGAATTGTAAAAGTATTAAGAACTTAAGGTATACTCGTAAGTATGGAATGTATTATACAAGATATCCAGCTGTTCTAGAAAGATATAGTGATGCAAACTGGATTTTTGATATAAAAGATTCAAAATCTACAAACGGTTATGTGTTCACACTAATTGGTGCAGCTATGGATTAAAAATATTCTAAACAAACTGTCATAGTCAAATCCATAATGAAATTTGAGTTTATTGCATTACATAAATGAGCTAAAGAAGTTGAATGACTACACCATTTCTTTGAAGATATTTCGAATTGGGAAAGTTTCATGCCTCTAATTTGCATACATTGTGATAGTCAATCAGCAATTGGAAAGGCACAAATTAACATGTATAATGGTAAGTCTAGACATATTCATCATAGATATAATACTACAAGGCAACTACTCACGACTGGGATTATCATTGTCGATTATGCAAAATTAAATGATAATATTGTAGATCTATTAACCAAAGAGTTAAATAGAGAGTTAGTTAATAAATCATCGAGAGGAGTGGAACTTAAACTAGTAATATAGTAAAAAGTCTATATAAAGAAAAATCTAACCTAGTTGACTGGAGATCCTAAGATCTAGGTTTAATGGGACAACCTTATTGTAAAGACATGGTAAGATCATTGTGGGGGTTAAACCAGTGATGTTGTTGGTTGAAGGGTTAAGCTATACTTTTAATAATACTTATGAGTAAGATATCACCTATGTGAGAGAGAAGTGGGGTCGCTTCAAAGGGGAATTGTGTGAAGATTAATTCTCCAAAACTCTCATAGAACCAAACAGATGTTAAGGGCCAAAATGAATATTATAATGACAATTGAATTGTATCAAGATAGATATTTGTATGAAGTATATTATTATTTATTCAAGTAGTTGAACAGTTCAATGACTTTATGTCAACTGGATACCAGGTAAATAAATATATTTTCATAAGAGAAGGTTCAAAGGGTAACATCTACCTATCCTATGCAGATTTCGATCACCAAACTCTATCGCATAGTAAGACTTTGTTCTTCTTCCTTTTCATCCAATTTTATTCATATGGGGTATTATTGAAAAATTGTTATTAATGGACCATTTTGATAATGATATTCATATGAGTCCCATAAGTTGGTTTTAAGAGAATAACCCGGATATATGTTCTTTTAATATGAGGACTATAAATTATGATTTTATATACTCAAAATGGTGAATGTATGAATAAAAAATTGAAGTTCAAAGTAAGCTCATTACTAAGGAGAAATGAATTCAATTGTGGGGAATCTCACATAGGAAAAATAGAAAGTTAGAGGAAAGGTTTATATAGAAAGACTCATCCTTACAATGTTAAGTGAGTAAATTGGAATACTCTCTCACACACGTACAAGCACAGAGAGGTGCAAATCTATGGACCAAACCAAAACTAATGTGTGGGTGCACAACCTGCGCACAGGAACGTCGATCCTAAATACTGTGGCCCAAGCCCAAACCCAACTTTTACATTTTTTTTCTAGAAAATTAAAGGGCATTGCAGAAGGCGAGCTGTCATGGCTGTGACATTTTGGTCACACATGTGACAGGAGGTCAGATGCCACTGTCACATGCATGACGTTGTGGCACACACATGTGCGCAACGTTTTGTCATGCTCACAATAATGAGACCAATATAAATATTTTCAGAAATTTGTCTCTTGAGCTTCTGCTGTTAAATAAGTTAAAGAAATTATGTGGTTGTTGTTACATGTTTAATTTTGATTAAATTGCAGCTATAATAGAAATTAAAATCATAATTATTTTTTCTCTATAGTATAAATAGATATATCTATTCTTGAAGAAGTGCTTTTGCCAAAAAAAAAAAATTCTTCTTCTCTGTTTTGTTTGGCCCATGATGGAGTGATTGCTATATTCGATTCATTATAGGCAAGATTGCAGTATTCAATTTTTGTTTTCTAGTAGACAAATGCTGGTAAACTTAGATACTAGTAGTAGAGTAAATTTATTTTTAAAATACGGTATAGAGAACAGATCTCATATCCATTAACCTCCTCTATATTATATTATATTATATTTTTTAACAACTTTTACATTCTTTAAGTTCATTGTAGGTGAATATTTAATTTTGCGGACAACATCTATAACACGTCTCTAGCTTTACCTTTATATCTTTTCATGAATTCATGATATTTTCAACAAGTTGCTTGCCTCCCATTTTTTCTAACGTATGAAATCATTTCAAATAGCATAATTTCCTAAATAATTCAGCAAATCTGTTTGAGTGTGGAATTAAAAAAAGAATTGTCGTCACATCCTTGAGAAGAACTTCTTGTTAAATTTGCTAGTAGCAATCATTATAAATGCGTACATGTGTCAAGAAACCTTAAGCCAAGTCCTACATCGATCAAGTATCATAGAATCTCAATTTCCTGGAAACTTCATCAAAGTGTTTTTTCTTTTTCTCTTTTTAGCCTCATTAGTCATTTTTATATATAATATATATTTTTTACCATTCAACACTTCAATATTTCTTTCTCCGCGTCGGATAAGATGAGAATTTTATAACACAATATGTAAATATTAAAAAAAAAATACTGACACCAAAAATCTAATTCTATATAATATTTACCTATCAAAAAGACATACTTCATTGAGAAAGTGACCGTAAATTAACATTTGATTGATAAAGAAAAGCTAGCTAATCAAGTTAATCAAATATTTTGCAATAGTTTATCTGTATTCCTTAAAGACCACGAACAAGATTTTTCCTGCTACATAACTCTCTGACAGTAAATTTTGATTGGCTTAACGTGTAAAACAATTTGCTTTCTTTTCATTTCTTATAAAATTCAGATGTGAAACATAAAATATAATTTTGACTTTCCTTCAACGCCTTCAACGCTTTCTCCTCATAAAAGTATATACTTTTCTCGATCCACTTCCTACTGTTAAACTTTCTAAACTAAGAAATTGTTTTCTTGCCCAAACTAAAGTTTATGATCATTAACCCTTGTAATTGCCTCGTTAACGTACGTATACCGATAAATGTTAAAAGTTATTCTTGTGAAAAATTAGTCTTGAAAATTAAGATGTGGGTTATCAATTTATAACTTATTTAGTGGATATATAAAGGTTTTCTTAAAAAAATTATTTTAATGTACAATATATATATATATATGTATATATATGGATCCCCAGACTCTGAGGCAATTTGTTGTATATTCATCCACAATTTCCTGGAAAATGAAAGCGCAGAACAAATTGTGGAAGTCTTCAAGACCTCGAATGTACAAAAATCAACATTCCTAACTTAGTGGATAAGGACTATTATTAATGTTATATAGAAACTCAAGCATTTGGTTAAGTGCGGTTGGGTTCAACATGCAGAAGTAAGTGACAAATGCAATTCTCTCAACTTGGATCAAAATTCTCCAATGTGACATGAATACTCTTTATGGTATTCTGTCTGATATTTTCCTCTTCCATATTTTTCAACCCTTAAGAAACCTAATCCACACCAAACACAACAACAACACTTCAATCAAGCAATCACATGCTGCAAAAGAACAAAATCAAGAAAAGCTACTAAGCAGAGAAGAAATAATGGTAGTGATGGAAAGACTAGGAATAATTTGTCACCCAGATGAGGGTAGTAATAAGTTTCAAGAAAGATACGATGCCAAAGAGATTTCAGGGCTGTTTGAGGAGGAACCCAGCTTAGAGGAATTGAAAGAAGCATTTGATATTTTTGATTATAATAAAGATGGTTTGATAGATGAAAAAGATTTGCAAAGAGTGTTGTACTGTTTATATTTCACAAGTGAAGAGTGGCAAATGGAAAAGTGTAGAGAAATGATCAAGGCTGTTAGAAAGGATGGAGATCCTACCATTGACTTTAATGAGTTTGTAAGATTTATGGAGAAGTGTTTTTGTTGAAGTTCAGGACTTGTTTTTACTTTATGCCGTGAGTCTTTTTTTTTTTTTACTCTATCTTGTAGCTACATATAGAGCAACTTTACTAGTTTTCTATCTTGATAAATGATTTGTATTTCCACTTGCTCTATATGTTCTCCTTTTCCATAATTGTTTTCTGTTAATTTCCATATTTATTTAAATCTTCACTCTAAAAATTGAAATTAGAACTTATATTAACATATAAATTGAAATCAATCATTATAGAAATTATTAAAAAAATGTAAGAGAAGCATGAAATATAATCTCTATTTGGAACACTACTAACTCATTACCACAAAAATAACCCGTAACAACAGTACAAAATTATTATAATATGTATTAAGTTGTTGTCATTTGATATGTTACATAAACTCTTTGTGTAGTAGTTGCTCTCCTCTTATTATGTAAGATAGTTATATAAATAATTATTATCTTGCTGGTTAGATTAACTTTTATCTTTTTGCCAGTTTCTATCAGTTTTTAAACGTATATTCAATGTATATAAAGTATATTGTGAAAAAGTGAAATAACTATGAAAACTTAATAACAAAACTCAGAGAAAATGGAAAATATTTTGCAATTACATTCGTACTAAATATATAGTTATTGAGTCTTACATATACAACTCACAATCACGAGAAAGAATCCAACTAAATAAGTGTCAACTTAGCTAACTAAGTCTAATAAATAAATTTACTAAAAACTATAGTAATTATAATAGTTTACATCCCCCTCAAGTTGGAAGGTGATGGAGATCCAATAGCCCCAACTTGACAAAAACTTCTGCAAAAGAGGCGCTGACAAAGCTTCAATAAAAATGTTAGTCACTTGTAACTAAGAACTAAGATGTTGTATAGACATAAACCTTTGCTTGAGTTGATCTCTGACAATATGGTAGTCGATATCTAAGTAATTTTTTTTTATCTCATGAAACATTGGATTTACTGCAATATGTAATTCAACTATATTATCACACCTTAATGGGATAGGAAGCTCAACAAGAACACAAAATTCCTGTGAAAGATAGGTGACCATTGCAATTCACAAACACAAATAACCAAAGTTTTGTACTTTGCTTTAGTAGATAATTTAGACATAGTGGATTCTTTCTTTGTTTTCCAAGAAATTGGAGAAGTACCTAAAAATATGTAATAAACACTATTGGATCTCTTAGAATCACGACAAGATGCCCAATCGGCATTACAAAAAGCTTCTAACTTAAGAGCATTGCCCGAAGGAAAGAAAAATCCCAATGATGGACAACCTTTTAGATATTTGAGAACATGAATAGCATCCTGCCAATGTACATTAGTTGAAGCTTGAACAAACAAACTTATCTATTGTAGTGCAAAAGTTATGTTAGATCTAGTAAAATTGAGTTATAAAAGCCTTCTATAAGGATGAGGACAACTCTTTCCCCTAAATCAGCTGTAAGCTTCACTCCCTTTTGTATAAGTGTGTGAACTAATTTTTCTCCCAATAAACTAATATCTTGAATAAGGTTCAAGGCATATTTTTGTTGATTAACATAAGTGTCATGTACTAATCTAGCAATTTCCAAGCCTAGATAGTACCTTTCATACCCTATATCTTTGATAGTGAACTTCTTGTCCAAATCAGTTTTAACTTGCAAAATTGTATCCTCTAATGTATCAATGATGAGTACATCATCAATATAAACTAGCAAGAACAAAAACACTAAGTTTTTAGTATAAGTAAATAAATAGTGATCATATTTTGATTTAAAAAAGCCAAACTGTTACAAATAAAGGGTCTACTCAATGTTCCATTGTTTTGAAGCCTATTTAAGGCCATAATAACTCTTTTTGAGTTTGCAAATTTGACCTTCATAAGCTTTAAAACACCCTTCAATAAGTTTCATATAAACTTCCTGCTTAATAAAACCATGAAAAAAATGCATTGTTTATATCTAATTAATGAAGATGCCAAGAATATGAAATTACAATGGTAAAAAAATCATGACTGTCACCATTTGCAACTAGTAAAAAAAAATTTGTGCAGTCGATTCCCTCCACCAGATTAAATCCTATAGCCATCAACCAGGTTATAAATATTATATCAACTTAACCATCATGCCTTAATTTTACCTTGTATTACCATTTGAATCTAATAGATTTATTTCATGGAGATGAAGCAGTCAACTCTTATGTACAATTCTTTTTTATGACTTCATTTTCATTTTGCATGGTTTTAACCAACTCAAGATGTGCCTTTGCTTGAAAATAAGAATTAGGCTCTAGCACATTTGATATATTTGTCACACGATCAATGTGTGAAGCCTTAGTCGCGTGCGCAATAGGGCATTGCATGCATGACATAGGTTAGCTAGCTATTTGCTCTGTTGCGTTGGCAACGATTGTTGAACCTTTTCAAAATGGTTTTCCAACCCCATTTTCAAGTGACATGATTTTCAACTAGTATGCAAAGGCTTCAAACATCAAAAATGGGTTTTGAATGTTAAATTGAATGGTTTAAGTCATGAAAACCTAAAAGCATAAGATAAACTATATATGGTGCAATGTGATTGAACGACTTGATTAACATGCACATTTGATATTAAGTCTAAGTAATCAATAATGTGATGATATGAAGTATGACATATGAATACGAACATAGGATTACATGAGCATAATGATGAGAGCAAGATATGAACATGCGATATTATGAAAGATGAAGTAGGAATTATTGTATGCATTATAAGTATGTATAAGTACAAACTTAAGTAAGTCCATTGCTCCAACTTAGGACAAGATTTATAATAGATGACATGTTATTAAGGAGTAAACAGTACCATAGAATGATTAAACGTACAACTTTGTTGAATTGGACAAGGGATTTTAAGCTTGTGTGAGTGCCCTTGATTCGTATATGCATACATGAATAATTATGAACTCAGTTAGGGAGTCTTAAGCTTATGTGAGCCCTTCTGACCAGAAAAGCTAGGGTAAGTGTAATGGTCAAATACCGAGTTAGTCGTAAACTATAGTTTCCGAGATTGATCAGCATACCTGGTGGTCAACAATACACCCGTGGGTGAAAAATATTTTATTTGATCATCGAAAAATATAGATTATGACTAGTCTAAGGGTAAAATTTGGAGTGAAAATGAGGTCAAATATTTAACGACTGGACCAGCCCTTTAGCCTAATATATTAAAACTCACCTAACCCATTTGTTTTCTTTCTTCTTCATTGTCGTCCACTTTTTTTTTAATTATTTTTATTTTTATTTTTATTTTTATTATCATCATACATACATACATACATACATATACATACATTCATGTATACATATATACATTTACCCAATTTCACTAACCAATAATAAATAAATATATAATTTAATCACTTATTTTAATTTAATTAAATTAATCATGTCAAATTTTTATTAATTCAATCTAGTCTCTTTATTCACTTAAATATTAATTTCATGTCATTTTCATCTATATTATAAAACGGACATATACCAACGGGCTATCGGGGTCTATGGCCCAATACCTCCAACCCATCACTGTCAGCCCTTTGCCTAGCAAACTGCACAGTAGGTTGTTGGAGGCAAGAGTCGAACCCTCAACTTCCCTTTAGCCTCAGTAAGAGACTACCAATTGTACCATGGACCCCAGCAGCTTGTTGGTCTCAGTGAGACGGCAGGTGGGCGTAGTCTGCTATGCAAAGGGATGATCCAGTCGTTACATAAAAGTTGGAGGCAAGAGTCGAACCCTCAACCTCTCTTTAGCCTCAGTAAGAGACTACCAATTGTACCATACCTTTTATGTAACGACTGGACCAGCCCTTTGCATGACAGACTGCGCCCACCCGTTGGTGTCAGTGAGACGGCGGGTGGGCGCAGTCCGTCATGCAAAGGGCTGGTCCAGTCGTTACATAAAAGGTACCTTTTATGTAACGACTGGACCAGCCCTTTGCATAGCAGACTGCGCCCACCCGCCATCTCACTGAGACCAACGGGCTGCCGGGGTCCATGGCCCAATACCTCCAACCCATCACTGCCAACCCTTTGCATAGCAGACTGCACAGTAGGTTGTTGGAGGCAAGAGTCGAACCCTCGACCTCCCTTTAGTCTCAGTAAGAGACTACCAATTGTACCATGGTACAACTGGTAGTCTCTTACTGAGGCTAAAGGGAGGTTAAGGGTTTGATCCCTGCCTCCAACAACCTACTGTGCAGTCTGTTATGCAAAGGGCTGACAGTGATGGTTTGGAGGTATTGGGCCATGGACTCCAGTATCTCGTTGGTCTCAGTGAGACAGAGGGTGGGTGCAGTCTGTCATGCAAAGGGTTGGTCCATTCATTACAAAATATGTACTCAAAAGTCAAAATTAAGAAAAAATGGAACTCGAATTATTTAAATAGTTGGTTGACCTTTCATTGATCGGGCCATGAAAAATAGAAAACAACATCTAAAAATTTATTTTAAGACATGGATAGACTCTAAATAATATTTAAAATTATTTGACAATGAAAAAAGAATGTTACGATAATACCGAAAATTGAATTATCAGTCCGATTTAAGTGAGCTAGACAGAAAATGAACTCCGATTGAGTTAAAAAATTTTGTGTAGACATCTAAAACTATTTTATGAATTATGGAATTAAATTTGGGTAAATTTTAGCTCGGGAAGTGAGAAAAATAATGTATAGTGTATAATTGGGCCTAAATGGGTTGGGCTTTGTTTGGCCCAAGCCCACCCATTTAAGACCACTATAAAATGGACCCAAATTATCAGATTTCTCTAGATAATTCTGCTTCATCTCCTTCCTCTCCTCCCTTGTTTAGCTGAGCCATCCCTTCCTCGCTTTTCTTCAAAATTTCTTCATTTTTCTTCAATTCTCACACCAAAATCAACCGCCCAAAAATAATTTCAGCCTCTCTAGTAGCTAATAGAAGTTTTTAATCTTCATTTGAAAGACTAAAGTGAAAGAAAATCAAAGGAGAAAGTTTAGGATATTAATTTGAGGTAAGCAAAATTTATGGTTTAAAATTAATTTAATGGTTCAAATAGGTAGTTTAAGATATTTAGATAATAAATATGAAGTTTATTTGAGCTAAGGAAGTAAATTAATGGTGGATTAATGAAGGAAACATTTTATCCATGGTAGGTTCAAAGCAAGGTGAAGGTGCTTCTAAAGGAAATGAAAAAGAAAAGGAAGATTAGGAATACATAAATAAGCAATTAAGGTTATTGATTTTATAATCTAATTATTTCCATTAATTAAGTATAATTTAGGGTTATGGAAATTTAGAAAATTGTTTGTTTTGTATGTTATTGTTAATTAATGCTTAAAACATGATTAATGGGTTATGAAAAGTGAATTAGAATGATTAATTTCAATTAAAAAAGTTAATTAGTGGAAATTGTAAAATGTGACCTTATTATATGAAAACTCAATATTAAGGAATAAATACATTTTAGTGTAATATTATGATATATATGGAATAATGAATGTATTAATTAGTGAAATGAATAATTAGAAAGTGAAAGAAAAATTTTAATGATGAAAATTAAATATAGGCCGAAAAATGAAAGAGAAGAAATTAATATTTTGTTTGCTAATTAAATGAAAATTTAGTCATGAAATGCAAGAAAATATGATTTTAAATGGGTAGAATTAAATTTATTGAAAATTTTTAAATTAAATATTGAATATTTTTCTATTAATTGATGATATTATGTATGAAATGAAAAATAATAAATAAAATGTATTTAGTGAGTTTATAACTTAATTGATATATTAGAATGAAAAATGTAAAAAGTTTGGTAGAGATAAATTGTTATGAAAGAATAAATTATTAAGTGATTAATAATGTAAAAAAATGGAATTTATGATTTTAATAGAAGTTGAATTGAAGAAATACAATAATGCCCTTAGTTATTTTTCTGATGGTTAAATCTAGCGTATGATATAATTGGCTAGCCATAGGGATACTATTACCACGGTGCGGGTCATGGCAACTTGCTTATGTAGGCCAATGATGGTCTACTTCAGTGATTGTAACTCAGTGATTCAGTGTATAGTGTAGTGGTCGGATGATCTTTTGGGATTACTCTTCAGCGTAGTGGATTTTTGGGGTCAACGTCCCATGTATCTGGTCCGAAGATTTTCTATCAGATTGAAGCTAAGGGCAAATGTGAATAAAAGGAGTACAAATGATTTAAGTGAAAAATATGATAAGAAAATATGAAAGTGAAAAATATAATAAAAGTAGCAAATGTGAATGAAATGATTAAAGTGACAATTATGAATAAAGTATGAGAAAAGTGATTAAAATGAAAAATATGATAAACATGAAAAAAGTGAAAAATATAAGAAAAATAATAAAAATGAGAAATACAAGATAAATGAAAAAAAATATATGATAAAAAATGATATAATCATAATAATGATAAATGTGACAAATGTGACAAAAAAAGTTGAAAATGAAAAATAAGTGGAAGATAGATATTAAATTGTGTAGTAAAAATAAATAATCAAATAAATATAATTAATTAATTAATTAATTAGTAATATTAGTGACAAAAGTGTAAATAATATATAGTTAATGGCATAATTATAAATAAATGGAATTTTAGAAGTTTAAGTGAAATTTGTAACAAATTAAATAAAAAAAGAAATTGAAAAGAAGAAAGAAAAGAATGATTAAAAAGAAAAAAAAAGTATTGAGAAAAAAATTGATAAAATTAATTAAGGTGTTAAATAGTGAATTAAGAGTATTTCAAAATAAAGTATTGATAAATTAAATTATATATTAATGAGAAAAATTAAATAGTATGTTAAACATATAATTGCATGAAAATATAATTAGTGAAAATTTTTAGATTAGTAATCATCACTAAGCATATTAATGCTTAGCACGTAGTTATTTGACTGCGTACAGGTAGTAGTGAGAAAATTAGGAGCAAGTATGCAAATTTTGGGAACAGAAGGAAGAACAAAATAGTAATAGGATATTACTAATAATGTCATGTATATATATGTATAGATATGGAGTTGTAAGAATGAACCTTGTATATATTATGATAAATGGTATTTGTAAATTATTATGTATGTGAAGAATGAAATGATGATTTGTGGATGAATGTAAAATATTTTGTATTATGTGTGAATTGTTATGCCCAAAAATGGGCTATGGATTGTTTGCTTTGCAGGTGGGTGGATTAGTTTATAGCCGTTATGCTGCCAACAGTTTTGGAAAAGTAAAAAAAAAAATTGGTTATTAAATTAAGATAAAAATTTTTTTTGACATACATCGGCTATAATCGTATTTACTCACGTAACGTATGTATAAAATAAGTGTTATAAGAATGTCAAAGTAAACATATAGATAGATATGGATAGGGGATTTAATGTAACACCTAACATCTTATACATCTATATACCGTATATGTTGTCTTTATATTGTATTATCACGTATGAAACAAGATTAAATAAAATTCATGTTTACAGCGAGAGTAAATTTTTTTTTTAACTCATCTCATATTATCAACAATAATTTCACAATCAATACGAAAGGTTTAATTATAGCTCATAACATCACATATATTAATAACTTAAACATCACGTTTAAAAAGTTAGTAAATATGCAAGTATTTAATCCCCAAATATAAATGATATGTTCTTATGCTTATGTGGAATGCAAGGAGAGAGAGTAATGAGACTCGGCCGGTGACTTTTGATCCATGACTTTTATATGCACCTCAATATGAACTACTAATCTTCTCTACCTGAAAAATGATGCAATATGGTTAGTTGTCACTCAATGAGAATAACCATCAAATGAGTTCTAAAGCACCAAGTATTTCATAATAGCAAATAACAAGTATAATTAATACATACTTTATACTCCATTTCATCAGTTAATAACATATAAATATAGATAAAATCAAGTATTCAATAATTGCTATTTACTTATGTTTATGCTTATGCTTGTACATTTTATTTTGTTGTGACCAGGTTAAACGAACATTGCCCCGGGTTTCCATGTGAACATTTGCATTTGCTAGCTAGCTTGATCATTTGTTTCATTTGCACATTTGTTGAGTCATAGGCCTCTTCTTTTGCTTTGCACATTTGTTGGGCCATAGGCCTCTTCTTTTGCCTTGTACATTTGTTGGGCTATAGGCCTCTTCTTTTGTTTTGCAATGTCGATTGACTAGTCACAACGCCTTTTAAGTCATTATGCATATGCACTTGTACTTACATATTCATCAACCATTGTATCTTATCACATATACCATACATATACCACATATATACCTTATATGTCAACACATATACCATACATATACCACATACATACTTCATATGCAACACATATACCATACATATACCACATATATACTTCATATGCAACACATATACCATACATATACCACATATATACCTCATATGTCAACACATATACCTTGCATATACTATACATATACCATGTATATATATCATATGTCAAACATATACCTCCAATATACCATAAGTACACAAACTTATATGTACCACAAATGTCACAAATTATTCATCATCATATTTTCAAGGAAAAATCATCACAATCATATAAGTCACATAGCAAGCAACATTCATATGCACTAAAGAATTCAATTGATAATTATACTCACAATCATATAGCAAGCAATATTTATATGCACTAAAGAATTCAATTGATAATTATACTCACAATCATATAGCAAGCAATATTTATATGCACTAAAGAATTCAATTGATAATTATACTCACAATCATATAGCAAGCAACATTCATATGCACTAAAGAATTCAATTGATAATTATACTCACAATCATATAGCAAGCAACATTCATATGCACTAAAGAATTCAATTGATAATTATACTCACAATCATATAGCAAGCAACATTCATATGCACTAAAGAATTCACTTGATAATTATACTCACAATCATATAGCAAGCAATATTCATATGCACTAAAGAATTCAATTGATAATTATACTCACAATCATATAATAAGCAATATTTATATGCACTAAATAATTCAATTGATAATTATACTCACCTTTTTCCTTTGATTCCAACCCTTAACTTATTGTCTACCCGCTTCTTGTATATCTCCAATTTGTCTTGAGCCTAATATTGAAATATAATTGATTAATTTATGACTAGAGAAACTTAATGTGGCTTAAACAAATTAATATACATTATTCATATCAATAATTAAAATTTTTCCTATGAGGCAGTGTGACCTTATGGGACTGTTTTGACTATAACGTTTTTTGTATTTTACCAATTAATCTAATTCTTGTTCCTACTTAAAATTAACATCTTTATATATAACATAATAAATTTCAGACCAATTGGATTACTGTACAAATTTTGGTGAAATTTCTAATCGTGTTCTGATTTCTACTATGTTTTCTGCCCTTAGGCAGTTTCAGGGTACTCATTTGGGTTCCTCATAACTTATAAGTTGTACGTCCTATTTTATTGAAAATTTACAGAACCTTATATGGGTTCATATGGAACATGTTTCATATTTACAACTTTTATCAATTATGTCTCTAAGGGCTTCAAATTACAACAAACAATTTACTGGTCCAGAATAGAATTGGCTTCTGGACCAGTGTGACTTAGAAAGGCCATAACTTATGCTTTACATAATATATTAAGATAAAATTAGTACCAAAATGTCACTAAGACATATACCTATAACTATTATGTTTTGATAATTTACAGAATCGATCTTTAAGAAACTCAAAATAATTAAATAATTTTCGGGACCTGTACAGGGCACTCAGTAGGCAGTTCAAATCATGGAACAGTCATGGTTCCATTCACCATAACTCAAAAAGTACAAGACATATGAACCTGATATTTGGTTTACAGATCTGGAACACACATATATACCACTTTTATGTTTTGAGGTACTTTCAATATTGATTTGAACATACCCAAAACTAACAAACACTGTAGCTAACTTACTTAAGGTTCCTATCCGGACCAGTTTCAGTACGAAGAGGATATCTCATTCTATACACCACATATTGCAAAAATATTTACATATCCATAAAGATAAGACATAAAGGAACAACTTTTAGGTTTTAAGATTTTCCAGAATCAATTTCTATGGATATCAAAATCGGAGTTCAAATCAGTAACTATTAATGAACCTTAGCAACTCAAATCAACCTTATAGCAATAAGAATTGATTACTTACCAAGAACGAACTTTCAAGGGATCAATTTGCCTCAAAAACCAAGTGAAACAAGGTAGAATTTGTGGCTGGAACTTGAGAGAAAATAGGTTGAATAAATGAAGAAAAGAAGAAGAAGAAGATAAGAAAAGAAGAAGAAGAAGATAAGAAAAGAAAAGGAAGATAATGGAGCCTAATAGGTTAAAATCCACCTACCCCATTTATTTCTCTTTTTCTCTTTGTCGTCCAACTCTTCTTTCTTTTTTTTTCTTTTTGCTGTATGATTTTTTTTAATTATTTTTTTAATTTTTATTTTTATTATCATTATACATACATACATACATATACATATATTCATATATTCATATATACATTTACCCAATTTTACTAACCAATAATAAATAAATATATAATTTAATCACTTATTTTAATTTAATTAAATTAATCATGTCAAATTTTTATTAATTCAATCTATTCTATTTATTCACTTAAATATTAATTTCATGTCATTTTCATCTATATTATAAGACGGACATATGCATTTCTATACAATTGCAAAATATTTGAAAATAAGCTAATTATATGTCATGAATATATTTAAATAAAAATGCATATTATGCATGTGTTCAAATGATATTTATGCAAAATCCATATGCACAAATGTGATGTTGCAGAAACGCATATGGGAAAAGTCAAGGATGTTACATTTAAAGCTTATGTGAATGCTTTTGATCCATGACCCATATCCAATTTAGTCCAATATAGAGTGTTATGGGTGATCAATAAAAGAAATAATTGAAATATAATACCAAATTAAATAAATGATGATTTACATGATTTGTGTGAATACATTTGAGTAGTATGCTCTTTGATGGAAGAGGAGGTATGCTTGTATATGTATAAGATTACTCTTCCATATTGCATATGAATGTTATAAGTAACATGCCATGAATTGATATTACCATAGAGGTTTGAAAACACCTATGTATGCTTATATATTCATGACATAATGTATGTGTGATTGACATAACTTGCATGCCATTGTATATCACTAAACAAGGTTTTACTTAGCATATGGGTGTTTTCTCACATACAAATCCAAAGCTGAAAGTTGGTAGATAGCGAAAAAGGAAGAAAGAAAGCCTGTTGAAAAGTCAAAAGACAAACTCACATCTTTGGGTTGGTGATACTACCATAGTGTTTTGTTTTTGTTTTACTGTGGGGATATTTCATTTAATGCAAACATTTATACATGCTTTAGACATGTAACTAATATTTTAATATTGAATATGTTTTGTAAACTGTAGGGCAAATGAAAGCCTAAATGTATTTCTATATATATGATGGAGGATTTTTGCAAAGTGACTCCTATATAGTTTTTAATTGGCTATTGCATGTATATGCATATTGTTATAATTGGTTAACTGATTTATGGGCTAATAATCAAAGAAATATTTCAATATTATAGTAATCATGTTTAAAAAGGTTTTTAATTTTACTAATTTTTTAAGCATAAGGTTATGTGACATCCTCATATATAGTTAAATTAGTTTAGCTTTATAAGGGGATGTTACAATATTAGTAAGAAAACTTGTATATGTAGAATTGAGATTTGAAGTTGTAGTATAAGGAAATGTTGTAGTATAGAAGAATTGATGGGGAAACAAGAGTATAAAGAGTAATAGAAAAGACATTATTTGCAACAAAGTCATTTAGCTAGCTGGTTGGTTTTCTATTTTTAGTGCTATGTCTAGCAATAATTGATTCTACATTAACAACGAATTCATGATTAACAACATCAATTGAGAAATGTTATTTTCTGACAGTTTAGTCCTTAGAACAAGCAAAACACTATGCACACTATCAAAACAAGGAATCATAGGTAAGGAATATCAACATAACGAAAACGATCAATTTGAGCAAAAGAAAAATTGTTCTAATGGAAAACCACATCGTTATATACAAAAAATTCATGATTAATGAGATTATAAACCTTGAAAGCTTTTTGCCAAGGAGAATAACCAATTAAAATACATTTGAAAGATCTAGGTTCAAATTTAGTTTTGTGTGGTTTGGTATTAATAGAATAACAAAGGAAACCAAAAAGTTAAAACACAGAGTAATCTTGTGGCTTTTCATATAACAATTCATTAGGTGTTTTCCATGAGAATAAGGGTGAAGGAAGTTTGTTTATAATAAAAGTAGTTTGTAAAATGTATTCCCTCCAAAATGGAATAGCTAAGTTGGATTGAAGCATCAAAGTTCAGTCAATAAATGTCTAAGTTTCCTTTCAACCATACCATTCTATTATGGTGTGAAAAAATCACTTTTTTTGATGTACAATCCCATAGTGGTCAAAAGTGTTTTTGAAAGTGGTATTGAGAAATTATGTACCATTGTCAATTCTAATGCTTTCATAACGGTATTAAATTGGTTTCTGATCAAGGAAAATAGCCTTAAAAGAATTGTGGAAAATTGACTTTTTTAAAACAAAAAAGTCCAAATTTCTCTACTATAATCATTCACTATAGTTAAAAAGTAATGAGCCTCAGATAGTGACTAAAGTTTGTATGGACCTTAAATATCAACATGGACTAACTGAAAAATGACACTAGAATGGATGTGACTTCTAGGAAAATTAATTCTGGTTTGTTTGGAAAGAGTACAAATATCACAAATATCTATTTTATTAAATTTAAAAATTAGCAATACATTGCAAATGTTGTATTATAAGGAAAGATGGATGGCCAATTGTCTAGTGCCATAAAACGTATGGTCAGAGACATTATTTATACTACTGTTAGGTTACAAGAAGTATTATCACTAGAAACAAGAGTGTGAACATAATGCTCTCAATGACAGTTAAGAGTCACCACTTAGTACAACTTAGAATCAAATGAACTAGCATAAATATTATTGAAACTTGAGGGGTATTTTCATCATTTTAATGATTACAAATAATTGAACAATAAGTAATTTAACTATATATTGTGTTTTAAGTGTTTTAGAAATGTTATATATTTCTAAGACCTCAAAAAAAATTGATTCAAATAAATTAAAGTTCAAAATATCGAAAATCAGCAAAGATTCACTCTCGTGACAAAGTTTATCATGCACATGAATAATGTAATACCCGTGGTCAATAATCACCACCAATGTGAAACTTCAGTTTCACGCCCGTGTCTTGTATGGCCACGCCCGTGAAATCCTTAGCATCAATTCTCTTAGGTTCAAATGTTCACGGTTGTGAAGAATTGGACAAACCATGAAGCAAACGCTCATGAAGAAACAGTAACGCCTATGAAAGATCGTGCATTCTTGAACATAAGCATTCACAACTAGCTTCACCACTTCAGTCATAGCTTCGCCAAGAACAGTCACTCCTGTGAAGACTCAGTCACGCCCGTGAACCTGCATATTTAATGTTGACAAGCACAAATGGAAAAGTGGTTAAACAGTTAGTTTTCCATTAATTACACCTCAAACGGCTTTATTTATAAAAGAAAGTATAAACATAACTCATTTATGAATTTCTCAAGGTTATACAATAAGAAATCAAACATTAAATATTTGTAAAGCTATTTGTGCAATTATTCAATCTGATTTTTATAATTTCTATTGTAAAAACCATTTTTGCTTAGTTTGTTAAGCTCTTTTGGTTAGCGAGTGATTTCATACCTATAATCAAATATTCATTAGTGGATTTGAGTGATTTGGACAGTGAGTGAAATACTTGTAAGTGTTTTTGTGTGAGCCATAAAAAAATATAAAGATTTGTTGTTGTGTTAGCCATTAAAATATCAAGGTTTCTGGGTTAGGTCTTAGCCAAGAAAGTAAAACTCCGTAGTTAGGAGTGAGCTTGGAAAACTATATTTATAACACTTTGACTATTAGTGAAATACCCAATTGAGATTAGGGTGAGGAGTATGGTTTGTTACTACCAGAACCTCTATAAATCTTGTGTCTCCATCTCTCTACTTCTTCTCTATTTATTATTAATCATTTGCTTGAAAGAAAATTTTATTTGCTAACTAATTCAATCTCTCTCCCCTTCTTGGTTATTATTTTGGGCAACAAATGTTTTAACCCTATGAAAGGGACTAACTCATTGATCTTCAGATATTGGGTTCGTTGGCAGTGTACTTATTAATTTGTATGTTTTATAATCTATATATGGTATTCTAATATTGGCATTAACCTTAGCAATACTAATGCAAGATGCTAGTAGATAAAAAATAAAATAAATCATATAAAAAAGGTTAAAAACAAAAAAAATAATGCAAATAATTAAACTTGAGTTAGTCAACATGAAATAAAAGGATTAGTAATCAATGAGAAACACAATGTAATATCACTATCCCATGATTAAAATATTTTAATTAAGTTTTATCTTTTATTTTAAAATTAAAATCACCTTTTTAAATGGTAAATATAATTAAGAAAACATAAAATTCATATAATCAACCTATAATAACCAAATGGCCAAAGGGGCAAGTTAGCTCCTCAACTAGAGTCAAAAGAATGAGTCACGTCTTAAAGTATGACTTAGTATAATTAAATACATTAAGTTTAAAATTGATACAATTGAACCCTTCAACTTTATATCCGTTTATCCCCGTTAGTGAGTTTCATTAAGTCAACTCAGTTAAAAACCCTAAACAAAGGTTAAATAACTCTTTCTCAGTCACTCCATAATCACCAACTCCTTGTCAGCCATTGTCGTTTGAGATTTGAACTCTGGTTTGTAGAGTGGATGGCATGAACTATTGATGTGGTCGCAACAAAGCATGGTGCATTGGTGCCAAAGTGGTTAAGCTCGACCACTGTGAGGTTTGGAACAATGGAGCCATCATTCAAACATTGATTATCCATCATTTGTGGCTCTATATACAATTATTGCTTTTGCTTAAAGCATTTTGAAGCTTTTAGGAAACCAAAAATGAGAGAAATCTATGCACCAAAAGGAAGTTTCTGTTAGAATGTTTGAAGTATTGGGAGGAAAGTTTTGCGATTTCAATCTTATGTCAAGCTAGTGAGGAAAGTAGAAATGGAAGCCATGAGAATCGAAGAATGATTGTGAATGAGAAAGAAGATGGCTAATGCTAGGTAATTTTCATATTAGGAAGATAGTCTAGGATAGGGTCGGCGACATTAAGATACACACGAAGTTTTTCTTTAATTTTAAATTTGCAATACAATGTCATTTTAAAGAGCTAAAAGAAAGGAATATGATGTTGACACATGTCGCATTTTGATTGGTTAACAGTTAAAACGAGTCAACTCAATGACATTCAATAATAGGAACAAACAAATGTGAAGTTGACAGGCTTAATTGCACCAAGTTTGAACTTGAGGGGCTTAATTGTATTAAATCATACTTTAGGATGTGATTCGTACTTTTGGACTTAGTTGAAGGGAAAATTTGTACCTTTGGCCTAACCAGATTAAGCCATCAAAATCATACTATAATTTATCATAACGAATTTTGATTTATAAAAATACAAATATTATATTTTCATATGAACATGATGGATCAAAATAAAGTTTTCAGTTAAGGATCTCAAAATTGTTTACAAGTTTGATAGACCAAAAAATAAGAATTTTCCTTTGAAAAATAACAAATTAACTAACTCAAACTTATAAATATCATTCATTTTTCTCTCAAATCTTTTTAAAAACTCAAAGAAACATTCTCAATCACGTGTATTTTCCTCTTTTAATTGTGCTTATCAAATAAGTGAGGGAATGGCCTATTTATTAGTTCAAATGGAGTGGTGGGCATTCCAAAGGCTCTATTAGTGCCTATCTGATTATCTCCATCCAGATGAAGATCAAATAAAGTTTATGAAGGCTTATCCAGATCAATCCTGAATCAATTTTATCTTTATCTATAATATAATCATATCTAAACTAGATATCACCATGCGGTGGTAGCGGGTAGCTACATGTTCTTTCTAAGGCCATAAGCCTCAACCATATGATTCTAAGCTCGGATTCTAGACTAATATGCCCATTTGGCCTCTAAACCCATCTAATTAAGCCATTCCAACACTAAATCTGATCCCAAATTTTCATTTTAAGCCTAATTTTATAATTTTTGTGCGCAAAGGATGATCATTGATATTTTCTAATGATATTCATCTGAAATTTTATCTTCAAACTAATATTATGGTTATTTTCATAGGGTAATTATGCAAAAATCAAGATATTTAATTTTCAATACCCATAAAAAGTAGGAGTACAAAACAAAGAGATATAAAAATATTTTTCAATAAGCACATAGAGATTGCCTATGATAGTTCCAATAGCTAGAATCTTATTAGTCTTTTGATCCTTTGAAAAAACAAGCATCTGGATTAAAAAAACACTTTATTCAGTTGAGTTTCGTCAATTTGTTCACAGATAAAAGGTTTTGCTAAAAACAAGAAACATATAACACATTTTCTATAAGTATGTCTTTATGAAACTTGGCAGTGCCAGTAAGATTCACATGAGTCATTATGCCATTCAGAAAATGAATGAAAGTAGGTTTGGAAGCCATTTTAAGATGTGTAAATAAAGTTTTTTCTACACATATGTGTGTGATGTCTCCAGCATCAGTTATCCAAGAAGCACAATTCAAATTTTTTAAAATCAAGTATAAAAGTTTTAAAAAGTAACTACAAATTTTACTACCTCAGCAAAATTTATGAATTCAACATTGCTAACCTATTTTTAATTCATATATTTGTCTATCTCTTTTTGGATCATTTATGAAAGTGAAAAATGCAATTGCATATCATTTTCTTTAAATTCTTCCACGTTGTCCAAAAGATAAAAAACCCTATTGATATTTTGTTCTCTACCATAAGCAATAAGATTAGATTTTTGTTTTCAAATCCATAACTAGAATTTCTTTCATTTTGTTGTTGTTTTAGTTTCTTGTATTAATTAAGGTAGCCATGAGGTTTAAAACAAGTATCAATTGTATGCCTATCATAATTGCAAAAGTCACAGTGTTTGTCCTCCTTATCCCTCCCCCTATCTTTCTTTTTAACAGAGCTATGTTTTTACCAATTTGAGAACCACCTCTACCTACTCCTCTACCTACGTTGTTGTTTCGTACCATTATAGCATTGGCCTCACTTATTTATATTAAATACATATTTTGTCTTTGCTTCTATACTGTAGTCAATATTGAGTATGTCTTAGCAACTTATTTGAGTTATATAGATACACTATTTTTTGATAAACCACAAGTATAATTGCTACACTCACATTGAGGGATTAAAGACAAATAATTTAATCCAACCCAAAGCCTTTTGACTTTACAAAAATACATAACAAGATTATTATTTTTTTGATCAATTGAGCTTATTTTTCTTTGAATCTCATAAAGTAAAGGCCCATTTGATTCAACAAATCTACCTTCTAACATATTCTAAGTATTGTTATGTAAAAAAAACTCTAAAGAAGAATGAGGAAAAATTATTGTGTATTGTTATTGAAATATGTTGCAATTTATATACAGATCCTTACAATACTAAAATGGAAAAAATAAATCAAATTTATTTGATGAAGCACATCTTTGATGGCTAGAGCAATCTATGGGATTTTTTAATTTTCCAATTTATCTGTTGCTGTAGAGGATTTGTAGGATTTGCTGGACTAAATTATTTGACTTTCCAAATTGTCATTTATTTCCCAATTTGTAAGAGCATGTTGAATTTTTCCTTTATCATGTCCTCTCAAGCTAAGTTGGGAACTTAGATGTATACCTAGTTTTTTTCGAAAAAGGACAAAAGCATTCTTAGGAAGCAGCTCTGTGAAGATATCAGCAGGTTGATGTTAAAGGAGTGCTCTAAAGGCAATCACCTTTAACACTTATTGTATAAATTTATTTGATTAATAAAAGGCTTTTTCATTAATTTGATGTTCATTTGATATATGAATTGATAAATCAATTAATGAAGTCCTTGATACATAACATAACATGAAGAAAATCATGATGAGATCACGATATTGAGATTCTAATCATGTGTAATTATGTTAGTATCAAAATTATCCCTAGTCATAGGATTAATGAGACGGTACATTATTAATCCAGATAGACTAGCATATGTTACACTCCTTAATTGGATCAAGTAGTAGATCTCATAATCTATAAACATTAGATGTTTAGAGTTAACATGTGGATGCTTGCTAAGTGTAGCTAAGTACATTGGATGACCAACTATGAAACAATCATATGGATAATCTATTCAAATGTCAATGATAGTCTCATCATAGAAATGGTGCAAGTATCCTTAGACTTGAGGTATTCAAGGATATCTTGAATATTGATAATGTATTTTGACATTATTCCTTGTTACCTCAGGGAGGTTGCTCATAGGGTGGTGATTGGGTACAACTTAAGGTATTCGAAGATAATTGGGTAACCAACAAAGGATTCACCACTCTTGATAGAAGGAGTTTATACCCATGGCCTCTTGTCGTGGTCATTACTCAGGAATCTCTGGTCGGAGTGGAAATGTCATAAAAATAGTCTTCAATGACATATCTAATAGAGTAATGAGCCTCAAGAATAAGAACTAACATTACTTGGACTAGACGTTACGTAGTCAGTCTAGTGGGAGTTGACACATGTCCATACTCTGAACCAAGTGGAGTATAGAATGGTGAAAGGATAATTGCACGGAAATTTTCTATAAAAAGATTTGTAGTGAAACCACTGACTTTTCGGTCAATTGGGGGTCATGATGTGTTGCTAGATACCGCTCATGACTTGCTTAAATTAATTATTAATTTAAGTGGTCAACATAACCGGGAACCTAATGGCTCACACTCATTGAAGATATGAAGAATGAGTAAAATGGTCTTGGATAAGATCTAAAATATGAGAGAATTATTTCGGGATGGATCGCGATGAGATGGCAAAGAAAACTCATTAGGAAAGGTCATGGGCCCGTGTGGGCACCAGCTGGGCTACCCAGCAGCAGCCCACAGTAGACCCAACACGCTGCTGCCTCCCGCCCGTTGGCCAACGGCAATTTTGGCCTTAATTAGGCCAATTAATATTCATTCATTTTCCTTTTCTCCATTTTTTACTTTTCATATTTTCTTTGAATTTGATTTAAATAAAAAAGACATTAAATGGTAGAAAATAGACATTAAAATATTTTTTTGTGAAAAAAATATTTTTAAGACAACAAAAATTCTTTCAAGAACACTTTCAAAGCTAGCACTTTGAATTTGTTCAAACCATTTCTTTTGATAGTTTCTTCTTCATTCTTCGTATGGATTATTGTTAGAGACATTCTAGTGTGGATTGTTGTGGTTTGCTACAACCCAACAAAGTGAAGATTTGAATAACAAATAAGAAATTACAAAGTATAATTTCTAACCTCTATATTTATATAAATTAGTTTTAATGGCACAGGTATAATCTTTTATTTTGGGTTTTGAAAATTTTATTTTTCCACTGCGTTTATGAATATGATTTATTCTTTAAAACCCAACAGTTGAGAAATAGAGAGAAACTGAGTGATAAGAGTTTCCATTACAACTTTTTCTTGAACAAAATGATAATCAAGTTTGATATGTTTTTGTCTTAGCATGAAACATAGGATTTACAAACACATAAAAAGCACTAATATTGTCACACAATAATTGAGGTGGTTTGAACAAAGGAACAATAATATCACATACTAGAAACATCAACCAAGTTAATTTAGCAGTGGCAAAGGCCATGGAGCGATATTTGGCTTTGATGTTGAATCTTGCTACTATTGGTTATTTCTTTGAGCACCAAGGAACACAATTTGCATCCACAAATACACAATACCCAGTCGTACATCTTCTAGTAGTTGAACAACAAACCCAATCTCACTAGTACAAAAAATATTTTAGGTTGAAGGTCATATGTGTCAGATTTAAAAACACTAGATGCATATAAAAAATATAATGGAATAATTATAAATAAATATTAAAGATAGATTATATGTGTCTACTATTTCTTAATGATAAACAAATATAATTCAATTGCATTGTTGGCGTCAATTATAAATAAAAACAAACATGTATTCTTAGAATTTGTGTTTGTTATTTTATATTTACATATGTATTGCTCTCAAATTATAGACATCTGCTATTTTAATTAACAGACATGTATCCTTAGCTTTTATGTGTCTATTATTTCTCAATGATAGATGTATATTGTGTTTTTTTAAAATAATTAAAACAGTTAGACCCAGCCATTTATAAAAATAAAAAAAATAAACAAAAACCTCAAGTCCCTATATGTTTTCCAATCTCTCTCTATTCTCCCTTCTTGTCGCAACCTCATTCTCCACTCTTGTAGACGCACCATGTCATTCTCCTTTTTTGTCACTGCACCATGTCACTCCTGTATTCTCCCTTCTAGAATTGTAAAAAGAGCAGGGTCAACAAACGAAAGCCTTATGTTGGCTGGCGATCTAGCATCGACTTGGCTGTTGTTTGCGATTCTATTACTAATCCTTCGCCTTCATGAATTCAATGACTTTTATTTTTTCCATTTAAATTTCTTTTAGGGTTTTCATTTCCATTCTAGTTTCTCTAGACTATATCTAATTCTTATTTTTCATGTTTAGTTGTTTTCTTTATTAAGTTATTCTTCGTTCTTGCTTGGTTGCTCCTTCAGGTGTTACTGTTGTAGGTTTAACAAAAGGTGTTGTTCTGACTTGTGAGACAGGATCTATTGCTTCAGTATTTTTCAACTATGAAAGATCATTATTTGATGTTTGACTCTACTTGTTGAATTTATTTGATATTTCCATAAGACATATGATTCCATGAAACTTTCGTTTATTATTTCAAGTTTTACAATGCATATCAAATAATGTCGATATTTTTCTTTGTTGGTTAGTGATTTAGGATCAAAAACTTACTCAATACCTTTTTAGGGTCCAAAACTCAATTAGTAGTAGAAAAATTCAACCATAATTCAACATATTGTTTTAAAACAAATTGCCTATCAATATATTTCAATAGACGCCTATATTCTATCTTTTAAAAAAATCTAAGACTATATGCATCTGTCATTTTGTTTTAACAGACAACTATACTCTATATTGTTTTTTAAAAATAAGACTTCATACGTCTGCTTTAACAACGTGACTTATATATAAAATTAGATTATATACATATGTCACTTTGACATACATACAAAATCTAACTCATACGCATCTCTTTTATATGTGTCTACCATTTAACATATGTATAAAGTCCAAAATGACATACACGTATAACCCTTTTATGTATTAGTTTTTGCATCACAAAATCCATATAGAAAGATAGGACTTATGGAAACATAACGCAAACCATAATGCTGAGTACATTTCAAATATCATAAAATTTGTTTAACAACCTTTAAATGGACCAATGTTGGGTTGCTAAAGAATTAATGGTCTCAATTTACTACATGGACAATGTCGGGTGTTATGAAAGTTAGATATTGTATGGCACCCATAATACTTCTAAAAAGTGTACCATCAATTGAAATGGTGTCTAATTGGTGAGATTGCTTTTTGAACACTTGTGGTATTGCAATAGAATTGCTCACTAACATTGTTTTTCCTTTGTAGAAGACTGGATACATATTTTTGTTGACTTAGAAACACACCTCTATAAAAGTGCTTAATTTCAATGTCAAGAAAAAAATATAGCAGGCTTAAGTCCTTGATAGGAAATTCCTTGCTAAGCTGACCAATCAGAGAAAAGGTGAATTAATCATTATTTTTACCAACTAGAACATCATCAACATAAATCAAGAGTATTGTGATGATTGTATTAATGACACACAAAAAGATAGTAGTCAGCAATGCTACAATTGAAACCAAGTTAAAGGAGAAATTGAGAAAGACGATGAAACCATGTATGTAGCATTTGTTTTAAATCGTATAATGATTATTTTAATAAACAAACTATATTTGGTTGGAGAGGATTGAGAGAACCAAAAGGCTACTCCATGTAGACTTTTTATTTAAGATTTCCACGCAAAAATGGGTTTTTAACATCAAGTAATCGCAAGTTCCTTTTTAGGGAAAAAGATAGACCAATAACAAGTCGAATAGTTATGGGTTTTACTACCGGATTGAAAGTTTCATCGTAGTCTATACTAAAAACTTAAGTGAAACCTCTTGTAATTAGACAAACTTGAATTGATCAATAATGTCATTTTCTTTATATTTGATTTGGAAACCCATTTTGAGCCAATAATTTTGTTGTCAAGAGGACAAAGAACGAGCTCCCAGTTATTATTGTAATGAAGAGTTTGAATTTCTTCTTTCATGGCAGTAATCTAACACTCACTTTTAAGGGTTGTCTTCAATGTTTTTGGCTCAATTGGAATCCAATCATATTTTATAATGGCAAGAGTTGCATAATCTTTAAGGCAAGAAAGAGGACACCGAATGCACGCTGGTAAAGAATAAAAAGCGACATTGCTTGGTAACAGAGGATGATTATTTTGAATTGCATTTGACCTTGCCAAACTTGAAAAGAGGTTTCTAAGAGAAGAATTTTCATTGCTTGTTGAGTCTATAACAGATGAAGAAATTGCATGAGTTAGAGGAGAAACATCTAAAGGTGAATGTAAATCTTCCAAATTTGAATGGTTAATGAGCTCCTCTTGATTGGGTGTGGTTTCTTCAATATTTGTTAAGGAAGATCTTGCATTTATACTATTACAACAATTATCAAAAATAGAATAATGTAATGGCATCAATTCAATATTAGTATATTTGTTATCGATCCATTCATCTAAGCTTGAATATTCAAACAAACATAGCTTTCGATTTTTTTCTTTGAAGCTGGTGGTATGAAGGGAAAAACTTAACACACTTGGGGATGAATACTTTTTTCACTTATTGTTCAAAGCATTTAGACCCCTTACAGTATGGGTTGTAACCAAGAAAAAATGCAAAAGTCTTTGGTGAAAATTTATTTTATTTTGATGCCTCAAGAAAGGAAAGCATTAACACCCAAACACCAGTAAGCCACTATAATCTATTTGTTGATGATATAATTTGTAGTAATGACTTTCATTTTGAAGTATTGTAAAAGGTAATTGATTTATAAGGTATATTGTTGTAAGAAAACTATCCACCCAAAAGGAAAATGGCACATTTGAATGAAATATCATGGTTAATCTAGTTTCAATGATATGTTGATTCTTCTATTCGATTCAATGCCACAACTTGTAAGATGTTCAAGAAATTCATTTGAGTTGAATTCCCCTCCACTATCACATTGAAACACTTTAATTCAGAGATTGAATTGATTCTCTACCAAATTTTGAAACATGATGAAGCAATAAAAAAATTTTGATTTTTGTTTTAAAGGATATATCCAAGTGTATCTTGAAAAGCTATCAAAACAAATAACATAAAACCAAAATTTTTTGTTTGAATTCAAAAGGTCTAGTCCCTATAAATCATAATCAATTGTATGTAAAGGAAATTGAAACACTTTATTCGATTATTGAACGACAACTTACATCTCTTACCCATTTAGCAACTAACATATAATAAAGGATTAGTCACCAAATGGTTGATATCAATATTTTTTTTCTTTCAACATTGATAAAATCTTTGGGTTCGGATGTCTAAGTAGTTGGTGCCAAATAGAAGAAGAAACATTGTTTACCCATTATTGCTACTTGTGCCTCTTAAATGTAATTGACCTCTTTTATGCCCTATTGTGATTATCCATTTGTTTTGATCCTTAATATCAAAGCCAAAAGATGTAAATTCAAAGGTATATAGATTATCAAAAGCAAATTTCCCAACTGATAGCAAGATTTTCTTTAATTCATGAACTACCAAAACATCTTTTAAATCCATTTTTTCATCACTTGTAATAAGAGACAATCACCAATGTGAGATATTGGTAAACAATTTTCATCACCAACATATATTACATCACCAACATTATAAAACTTGATTCGAGATTGTTTACCTGCGTCATTTATCATGTGTGTGCTCAAAATCAATAACAAATGACAGATCACCATGAAGTGTGAGGGTTGTTATAGCTTGAAGGAAATCCTCATATTGTTAGGAATAGTCAAAATGATGCCAGCAATCCATTGCATTATGGTTGGGTTTGCCACAAATTTGGCATAATGGTTTTCCATTTGATATGTCTTCATTTGAATAACTTTGATGTGGATTTTCATTATTTGTTTTTCTTTGGTAACCATTAGGTTGTTTTTCATTCTTGGCATTATGAGCCTGACCATTTGATTGGGTATTGCAGTGACCTGTTGGTGTGAAGCCTCTTCCACGAGAACTAAAACTTCCTCTACCACTCGATTGTTTCTACCACACTTACGATGTCTAAAGAATACATATGCATGTTCAATGAATAGTTTATCCTCTTCCTTTTGAGAGGAAATTGATTGCTCATAAACTCATTGAAATAAGGATAATGAGCTTTAAAAAGCATAACAATTTGAAAAATCTCATACCTTAAACCGAGGCCTATTCAGAAATGGAAAATTTTATCAAGTTATGGTACAGGTTTCTTGATGGCTATGACATTATTGCAAATTGATTTGAAGTGTAACACTCATAATTAGAGTCTAGTAAATAAGAGGGATTAAGAAAAGTTAAGTATGTGTTTAAGATTTAGGGTATATAGAGAGAGTTGAAAAGAAACAAGAAAATGAACTATCACATTGTTCACATTCTTGACAATGCATTTAAGATTGTGAACCACTGAGAGATGGAATTTTGGATTTAAGCTAATTCACGGCCGTGACAGTGGTTGTAACACCTGTTAATATCGTCAGATATAAAATTCCAATAGTTGTTATTTTTTTCTCTCACAAAATAAATCCAAAAGTAAACCCTAGAACTCGAATGTTCTTCCTATATAAGAACAAGTCTTATGCTTTCTTTGATTTCTAGACCTTAAAAACCAAACCAATGTCAGAGGTCAAATTTTAAACAAGTCCTTATGAGAGATGAGCATAAAGAAGAGGTGTTCTTGAAGAGGTCAATCCATAGGAAGAAGAAATGAGTCGAATATTCCTTCAATTGTGATAAGGAATCATGTTTTCCTTTCATTTTTCAAGCTTTCATAACTTTTTTCTATGTGTAACCCATTTTGGTAGATATCCATTTCCATATGGATTAGGGTTTTGGTTGAACATGAGCTTTTATGTTTATATACCCTTTTTAAAGCTTGATTAAGGTCATAATATACTTTAGTAAGAGGTTTTATGAGATTAAAGTTATATAAAAAGGTTAAGGTTAGGGTTTTTATCTTTATGGATTTAAAGATTAAGAGTATGGGTTATAGATTTTGATATAGATATGTTATTTGTGTCGAAAGTTGAAAGATGAGGTAGTGAAAACTACTAAAAGGATAAGCATGCTTGAAAGAAATATGGTTTTTGAGGCTCTACTAGAGGTATGCATATATGCATTTAAATTCTAATTTTAGCATATTGTATATGTTAAATTACTTAAATATCTTAAATGGTAGCTATTGTTATAATGAGTTTAAAGGAAGTAGTTAATGTCATGATATTACAAGAATTGAATGGTAAGTATGCTTGATAAGAGTTATTAATGATGCCATATGGTGGAGTATAATAAATGTACATTTATGAGTGTATTGATGATGATGCATGATGTGATGAAAATGTTAATACGAAAAGTTTGTCATGGAACAATCTTAGAACCTTGCATATGACTTGTAATGAATGTTTGTCTTAAATGGTGCTAACTATTGGAAAACTAAGATTCATGCCCATGACAAGGTATTCATGACCTTGAATCTTATCCCACGAACAAGATCATACATGTGCCTATTTATTCACGCCTGTGAAAAATATGCACAAAATGGACAGAAGCTTTCACAACTTAGTTCATGGTTTGGTTCATAGGTAAAGGTGTCTGTAAAAAAACCTTCATGGTCGTGAACACATAGTTCACACCCATTAAGCTTGCTAAAATGAGATATATTGTATGTTTAATGGTTATAACATAATGGCTTTGCACACGCTTTCTATATTATATGTTTTAAGTATGCTTCTATGAAGATCAAAACATGAATGTGACATGATGAGTTTACATATGAACAAAGTTTATATGTTTATAAGATGTAAATGTCATAATGAAGTGTAATAAGATAATATGAATAAGTAAAGCTCAGCCTCGATACTAGGTCTAAAAGTAGGATAGGTGGCATGTTATAAAGGGGGTTTGGTACCGTAGTGATTATGATACAATGATTATATACTCATTAGTGTGACTTAAGCTCTGAAAGTTCTATTGACTTGAGACACCTTGACTAGTACATATGTTTTTACTCATAATGTGGCTTAAGCTCTAGAACTGTTATTGACTTAGACGCCTCGAATGGCACATATGATTATAGATAGTGGCAGAGTGGCTTAAGCTCGAAAGTGTCTCTATTTACAACCCATATTCAAAAATTCCATGTTGAAGTTGTTGGGTAATTAATCATATAAAAGTGATTTAAGAACATATGAAATGAAAAAGAGGTTTAAAAATATAAGTATACAAGAATACATAATTAATATGTTATATGTTATTAAAAAAAGAATTATTATTCTCTTTCGTATAATTCAATGCTCAATGAGTTAGTTCATCCTATAAGGTAAAGTATTTACATGATAGTATGAATTCATCGCCATGCCATGATGTTTTATACATTGCCATGAATTGTTTAATGTATGATTACATGTGAATTTTTATGTCTATATGTACCACTAAGCTTTTAGTAGCTTAACGTGCGGCTCACGCAGGTCGGAGCCTTGTAGATAGAGTTGATGTGGAACAAGAGAAGTCAACCCAATATTAGAGACAACTGTTCAGACCCGACACAAGTCGCTAATACCATATGTCATATTTTGTATTCTATTCATGGCATAGGGATTTGGGTTGTTTACCTACATACATGCCTTATTTTTACATATATACTGTAGCTTTTGTAAAAGCATGTATTTTTGTAAACATCGGGCCCTCTAAGCCCTAAACATGTTATTTTCTTTTATATATGATGATGATGTTTCTATTAGATCAAAATATTTCTTTATAGATGATTTTATATAAGAGATATTGTACTATGGTTTTATATGCAAAGGAAGTGTTTATGAAAAAGGGTTTTTCAAAGAAAAGAAAAGATTAAAAATTTCACATATTTTTTGCACACAGTTTTCTATAGCACCTACTTGTTTAGTCAAGTTAATCCTAGTTAGGCGAGAAGGCATTATATTTAGTTGGAATTAGAGATTAGGTTTAGGTGTTTCTGAACCTAAGTGGATTAAGGGTTATCATGCATACATAGTACATCTCATATGTCTCTGATGTGGGCTTTCTCTATTTACTTGTAGGAATATAAGGTATAGATGGAGTTAAAAGCACATGATGTTGCTGAGAGCAATAGTTCTCTTGATCTGAGGACTGCTAATCAGCCTAGTGCTTCGAATATACAAGGTCCAGGTACTGCCATAGTTCCTCAGCAACCACCTATTAGACAAGTGAATCTAGGTGTTATACTGATCATCCAGTAGATGGCTTGTATTTTACAGCAAATGCAACAGGCTATACCACAGGCACCTCCACATCCACAACTAAAGGCACAAAAGATGAAGATAAATAGGCTATAGAAGTATAGGGCGACTGATTTTTATGGCAGAGGTGATGATGATCTTATCGCCACCAAGTTTTAGTTGGAAAAGACCGATAAATTTTTTAAAACGTTATAGTGTGCCGAGGAGCACAAGGCCAAGAATACAGTATCATTGCTTCAAGAACATACATATGAGTGGTGGAAGACAGTTCTAAAGAAGCATCTGACCCCACAGCCTCTGACTTGGGAGTACTTTGTTGTAAAGTTTAAGAAAGAATATGTGTCCCGAGTCTACATTGATGAGAAGAGAAAAGAATTCATGAGTCTACGACAAAGAAGCATGATAGTTTATGAGTATGCAAAAGAGTTCACATGGTTGAATGTATATGCCACATGTCTCTTAGTGGACGAGAGTGATAAATACCGTCGTTTTGAGGATGGATTGAATGAAGACATAGGATATCATATCATTTCTTTACAGCTTGAGGACTTCTCAATGTTTGTGTTTGCTACTATCAGTATAGAGAAGAGCAGAGGAGAATGCTAGAAGACCTACAGCTAGTGTGGCATAGACTATTGGCAATAAAGGTTGATTCTTTTCAGGATAGTCCCAGGATAGGGGAAAGAGTGAAGGACAAAGTCATACCCAATCTAGTTTTTTCAAGAGGTGATCATCCTCTAAGACTACACTAACCACCGCTAGCACTCATACAGCTAGGGATTTTACTCTTTTATATGGGACATGTCAGAAGAATCACACAGGAGAGTGTCAAGTAAACAAAGGAGATTGCTTTAGGTGCATAGTCCTAGGTCACATGAGGAGGGATTGCCATTTGTTGGCAAATGCTACACCCTCACAGACAGCAGTATCAACACCAATTTAGAATAGCAACCAATCACAATAAGGTCATGTAGGACCTAGTCAAACTATTTTAGAGACAATGAATAGGCTAAGACATAGTAAAACTCTGGCTACGGCATATGCAATGAAAGCCCGTGAGGACTAGAGAGCCACAGACATCATAGTGGTTATGTTTTCTTTAAATGACTCAGATTTATGTGTTTTTATAGACCTAGGCTTAACACATTCTTATGTATGCACAAGCATGCCTAATCATTACAATATGGCAATAAGGAAGCTAGAGATTGAGATTGAGGTCACAAACCTTTTGGGCCATAATGTAGTTATGAACCAAGTATACAAAAGTTGCCTTTTGGTTATGCATGAGAAAGAGTATTATGCAGATCTTATAAAGTTGTCATTTCATGAGTACAATGCCATATTAAGTATTGCTACTGGAGTACAATGCCAAGTGTATCTCCTTAGGGTGCACTGGTTTTATTTGTAAAGAAGAAAGATGGGTCTATGAGGTTGTGCATAGACTACAGATAGCTGAACAAGATGACTATTAAGAACCAATATCTGTTACCCCAAATTGATGATCTCTTTGATTAGTTAAAGAGTGTAGGATTTTTCTCCAAGATCAATTTGAGGTCGGGTTATCACCAATTGAAGATAAAAGTGGAGGATATAGCCAAGACAACTTTCAGAACAAGATATGATCACTATGAGTTTTTTGTTATGCCATTTTGTTTGACCAATGGTCCAGTAGCTTTTATGGACTTGATGAATTGGATCTTTAGGCCATACTTGGATCAGTTTGTAGTGATTTTCATTGATGACATCTTGGTGTATTCACAGAATCAAGCAAAACATAATCAACATTCGAGAATAGTGTTGCAGATTCTCAAGGATCATAAGTTGTATGTCAAGCTTTCTAAATGTGAATTTTGGCTTGATGAAGTACTTTCCTTGGACACATCATGTCGGCAAATGGCATTAGAGTTGATTCCAGCAAGATTGAGGCAATTTTGAATTGGAAACCTCCCCGTAATGTGACTGAAATCAGGAGTTTTCTCAGTTTGGCAAGTTACTGCAGGAGGTTTGTGAAAGGTTTTCATTGATTGCTTATCCTTTCACCAGGCTTTTGAGAAAAGATGTGAAGTTCGAGTGAAATGACAAGCTTAAACTTATGTTGACAGAAGCAACAGTTTTTACGCGGCCAGTTCTCAATAACATTTATGTCATCTACAGTGATGCTTCTCATAATGGTTTAGGGTGTGTCTTGATGCAAAAAGGAAAAATGATTGTTTATGCCTCTAGGCAATTGAAGCCATAAAAGAAGAATTACCCCACACATAATCTTGAGTTGGCAGCCATTGTGTTTCCTCTAAAGATATGGCATCACTACTTATATGGGGAAAATGTTTCATCTACACTGACCATAAAAGTTTAAAGTATCTTTTGACACAAAAGGAACTCAATTTGAGATAGAGCTATGGTTAGAGTTGATCAAGGACTATAATTGTGTCATCGACTATCATCCAAGCAAGGCTAATATTATGGTTGATGCCTTGAGTAGAAAGACTATAGCAGAGTTGCACATACGACCAATGATCAACCAAGAAATCAGAGATGCACATATGCAAGATAGCAAGCTAGTTGAGATATCCAAGTTGGTCTCTAAAGGGGAGAAACCCAAGTACACAGTTGAATTAGATGGCAGTTTGTTTTACCAAAGCCGTTTATGTGTGCCTAATGTTACATAGCTAAGATAAATTATCTTAAAGGAAGCACATTAAACCATATTTGCGATGCATCCAAGAAATAATAAGATGTACCATAATCTAAAAGAAAGGTTTTGCTGGGCAGGTATGAAAAAATGATATCACATAGTTCACAACAAGATGTCTAACATGTCAACAGATCAAAGCAGAATATCAGGTACCTTTAGGTTTGATGCAATTGATTACAATACCGGAATGGAAATAGTAATGAATCAAAATGGAATTTGTGGTTAGGTTACCTCTAACACTGAGAAAATTCAATGTCGTTTGGATTGTAGTGGATTGGTTAATGAATTCAATGCACTTATTTCTTATAGAAGACATTATTCCTTGAACAAGCCAGAAAAGCTATATGTGAACAAAATAGTATAGTTACATGGAGTTCTAGTCTCCATCATATCAGACAGAGATCTAAGATTCACATCTCAATTTTGAAGAAGTTTACAATAAGCTTTGGGTATCAAACTCAGTTTCAGTATGGCTTTTCACCCATAGACGGATGGTCAGTTGGAAAGGGCGATACAAATTCTAGAAGATATGATGAGAAGTTGTGTGATCGAGTTTAAAGGTAGTTGGGAGAAATATCTACCACTAATGGAGTTTGTCTACAACAACAACTATAAGTGTAGCATCTAGATGGCTCTTTATGAGGCATTATACGATAAAAAGTATCGAACACCGTTATGTTTGACAGAGCTCAGTGAGCGAAAGTTAGTAGGGCTAGACTTAGTGCAATAGATAGAGAAAAAGTGAAGATTATACAAGAAAGGTTAAAGGCAACTTCAGATAGATAGAAATTGAATGCATATCTCAAGAGAGAAGGTATAGCATATGAAATGGAATATAAAGTGTTCCTTAAAGTTTCTTTGTGGAAAAAGGTCTTAAGGTTCGAAAAGAAGGGCAAGTTAAGCCCTAGATTCTTTGGACCATATGAGATCTTAGAATGGAATAGGTCAGTCGTCTATAAACTTGCCTTACTACTATAGTTGAGTAAGATTCATAATGTCTTTCATGTCTCTATGTTGAGGAGGTATAGGTCAGATCCTTCACACGTCATCATAACTAAAAGCCTATAGGTAAGACTAGACCTTACATATGAGGAAGATTTGATTGAGATATTGGCTCATGAAGTTAAAGAGCTTAAAAATAAGCAAGTCAAAAGTCCTATGGAGGAATCATATGACATAAAAGGCTACATGGAAAAATGAAGAGGTGATAAAAGTACACTACCCCTAGTTGCTCCAACACAGCACCACAGGTAATTTTGAGGACAAAATTCTTTTAAGGGAGAGAAATATAACGTCTGTAATTAAGGCTTAGTAAATAAGATGGATTAAGGAAAGTTAAGTATGTGTTTAAGAGTTAGGATATATGGAGAGGGTTGAAAAGAAATAAGAAAATATATTGTCACATTGTTCACGCCCGTGACAATGCTTTCACGACCGTGAACCATCACGAAATGAAATTATGAGTTTAAGCTAATTTATAATTACGATAGTGATTGTAATTCCCGTGAACATCTTCATATATAAAATCCCAACATTTGTTCTTTCTTTCTCTCTGTTGCAAAAATAATAACCAAGAAGGGAGGTTGAATTGGTTAGCAAATAAAATTTTTCTTTCAAGCAAATGATTAAGAGTAAATAAATAAGAAGTACAGAGATGGTGACATTAGATTTATAGAGGTTCAGATATTAACAAACCCTACTTCTCTCTCCAATCTTAATTGGGTATTTCACTAACACTCAAAGTGTTACAAATGGATTTTTCCAAGCTCACTCCCAACTATGGTATTTTACTCTTTTGGCTAACACCAAACCTATAAACTCTTGTGTTTTAATGGTTAACACAACAACTAATTTTTTCTGTTTTTTATGGCTCACACAAAAACTCTTACAAGTGTTTATCTGACTATCCAAATCACTCAAATCCACTAATGAGTACTTGATTACAGGAATGAAATCACTCACTAACTAAAAAAGCTTGACGAATTGAGAAAAAATGGTTTTCATAACATAAATTATAAAAATCAGAATGAATAATTGCACAAAATGGCTTTACAAATATTGAATGTTTGATTTCTTATTTTCAAAGCCTATGAAGTTCATAAATGAATTATATTTGTACTTCCTCTGAGAAATAAAGTTGTTTGGGGTGCAATTAATACAAAACTAATCGTTCAACCACTTTCTTATTTACGCTTGTCAAAATTAAATGCATAGGTTCACAGGCGTGATTGTTCTTGGTGAAGGCACTTCTGTTCAAGAATGCACGATCTTTTATAGGTGTTACTACTTATTCACACGTGTGACTAAGTCTTACATCACAGTTTGCCCAATCATCACAACCATAAACATTTGAACCTGAAAGAATTAGCGTAAAGGATTTCACGAACGTGGGTATATAAGACACATACGTGAAAATGAAGTTTTACGATAGTGGTGATTATTGATCACAAGCGTTACATTATTCATACGCATAATAAACTTTGTCACAGGCATGAATCTTTGTTGATTTTTAATCTTTTGAACTTCAATTGATTTGAATCATCTTGCTTTAAGGTCTTAGGAATATAAAACCTATCTAAAACATTTAGAACACAACATATGGTATCAAAATAATGGGAATACCCTTTAAGATTCAACAATCTCCCTTTTTTGATAATGACAAATAATCGTACAATATATGGCTAAAGAGAAATGAATTTCTCCCTCTCAAAATATGATTATCAAAAGGTGAAAAAATAAAAGCATAATAATGCCACATTTTAAACATAAGCATATAAAGGAAAAAGTTCAAAAGAGATTCAATCATGTATTGATCACAACATATGCCAAGTATAGAAAAAGTTTATGTCAAGTATATGTTACATTTAGACGCAAGTAGTTTACAAAAATATATAACACAATATATGTTTATTATTTCTTCTCCCCATTTGTCATCATCAAAAAGAAACAAGTAAAGAAAGAAGAAAGGAGAAAATAAACAAGATAAAAGCAATTCTCATATAGATTACTTAAGCAAAAAGATTACAAACAAGAGTTTGATTGTAAGCAAAAGTTGCTTTTCTATCCTAATGATCCTAATACAAAAAAAAAACTTAAATTTAAGATAGTTCATGGCTTGAATCTAAATAACTACTCATAAAGACTAGCGATCTCCTCCTCTAGGTTTCAACTCTATACTTTACAAAGTCTTTGAGGTCTTCTAACTTCTTATCAATAGATTTCTTAAAGGAATCCATACTTTCTTAAAGCATGTCGAATCAAAGAGTGATCAAAGCCATGAGTTCTTAAGCCAAGTCCGGTTGAAATGCTGAAAATTCCTTTATTGGGGCATCTGGAATATTTGTCGAAGCCGCAGGAGGCTCAATTCTAGCTCTCTTCCTTTATTGGGGCCCTTGAAGACCAACTTTGAATTCCTTAGAGTGTTCTAGCTCCCATGTTATTTCTCCTTCAGCTGTGATTAAGCGATAAAAAACATCATCCTAGTAGATGATTCTGACAGTGGCTCCCATCTTGATAAAGGATTATACCATCCTAGATCATGGTATAAATGTGATCATTAAGATCCAAAAGTCCTAGCTCCACTGCCAAGTGAGTGATGTAGCTCCCAATGAGGATGTCACTCGAAGGCTTCATTATGATCGATTAGAGATGAGAAGCAAACCATCTAGACAAAGTGACTGGTTGATTAGATCGATCCTATTCAAATAGCAACAATTCAGACTTCTGGATTAAGTTATTGTTTTCACCTCGAGCAAAGATAGAATATGTCAGAAATCGATAAATGTAGTGGATAACTAAATTCTTCATTTGAGTACTATTTTTCTTCTTGACATTCCAAGAGCAATTACTTTTGAAGGTGTGCCACACCAAATGAGGCACAAAGCCTTTTGCTTCACTCTCGTTGATTTAAACTTCATATGATAGCTTAAAAATTGTCACAAATTCAACGACTGTAAAAGTCTTTTCTTACCTACAGAGCTAAAAAGAGACATTGCCCATTAGAGACACTTTTAGGGTGCCAAGAAACTCCAGTGTTGGCTCCTTGATTGTGGGCTTATAAATGTCAATGAACTCGAGGAGACCGCACTTCTGAAGCCAAACTCTCATGTTTTATTCTAATTTTATTACTTGAATAAAATCCCAGTCAAAAGTCCTTATAGGCAAAATAAGACGTTTCTTGAGGGAGAAGTACTTTTGATGAGAGTGTGGGGGTAAGTTATTGAGCAAATAATCTGTGTAGAGCTTGGGGTTATGCTCTTCTTCTTATTACCCTTGGAAGAACCAACTTTTGATGCCATTGCTGAGGTCAGAATCAAAACCTAGGGCTTTAAAAGAGGCTCAAAAAAACCTATTGAAACCTTGATGAAATTTTGTAAAAATGGTATTTGAGGTGTTTGGAGGGTAAAATCAGCAACAATTTGGTGTGTATAGTTGTTCTTGAGGTCAGATTTGGCCAAAATACACAGAGAATCGTGATAGCCGACGGGAGAGGAGAGAAAAAATGAAAGAGAAATAGTTAAAATAGACTTTATATCATGCGATTCATGACCGTGAATTAATGTTCACAAATGTGAATACTGAATGTCCATGAGCAAGAAAAATCGTGACACTAACTGTGACTAAGGGCTTGAACGAATCTGGAAAATAGAGGTTCATATGTGTCATAGTCATGAATTATATTCACAGGCATGAACAATGACATTCACGGTTTCAAATCGTGACAAAAGGCATTAACTAAAATGTGAACGACTCTTGACATTTTTGGTATAACAATATTCATGGTTGTGACTAACTAGTCACGGGTGAGAAGTCCTAATAACATAAAACATAAAACACAATCTGAAAAGAATTTTTTGTTCTACTTTACATATTCTTGAAAAAATAAAACATATTGTTTTATGGCATACATATATGTATCATATAATTTGAACAAGTATATCATCAAAACATGGCATAACACTCAAGGTTTATAATTAAACATCAAAACGCATAATAAATACAATGTATGCCTTTTAAACCCTTTTTTAAGATAAAGTGCTCCCATTAAGCATACTAAACTCCCTTTTTATAAAACAAAATCTTTCATCATCGAGAGGCTTGGTGAAAATGTTAGCCAATTGATGGTTTGTGTTAATAAATTCTAACACAACATCACCATTTTGGACATGATCTCTTACAAAATGATGTCTAATGTCTATGTGTTCGCTCCTAGAATGTTGAATGAGATTTTTAGAAAGATTTATACCACTTGTATTGTCATATTTCATAGGAATGCATCAATCTTTTGACCACAGTCTTTAAGTTATTGTCTCGTCTAAAGAACTTGAGTGCAACGACAACTGGCTACCATATATTCTGCTTCGGTAGTGGATAAGGCAACCAAAACTTATTTTTTTCTAAACCAAGACACTAAACACTCACCAATGTAGTGACAAGTTTTGGACCTAATTTTTTTATCTCAAAGACTACCGGCATAATCAGCATCCAAAAAACGAATGATATGAAATGAAATGTTCCTAGGATACCATAAGCCTAAATAAATTGTGCCATGAATGTATTTTAAAATACTTTTCACATCATTTAGATAAGATTTCTTTGGACATGATTGAAATCTAATACATAAGCATACGTTAAACATTATATCAGGTCTAAAAGTGGTAAGGTATAAAAAGGATCTAATCATACCTCTATAGAGCTTTTCATATATAGTCTTACCCTTCTCATCTTTGTCCAACTTTGTTGATGTGCTCATTAGAATTTTTTCACTCTTGCATCCTTCCATTCCAAACTTTTTCAGTAACTGTTTAGTGCACTTGGATTGGTTGATAAAGATGCCCTATTTGCTTTGCTTGATTTAAAGACCAAGGAAGAATTTTAACTCTACCATCATGCTCATTTCAAACTCCCTAGTCATACACTTAGCAAATTTTTGACAAAGTAATTCATTACTAGACTCAAAAATAATATCATCAATATAAATTTGAACAAATAGAATGTCATGCTTATGCTTTTTGATAAAAAGAGTAATATATATATATATATATATATATATATATATATATATATATATATATATCCTTTTAAAAAACTATTTTCTAAGATAAATGCACTAACTCTTTCATACCAAGCTCTTGGAGCTTATTTTAAACCATATAAGGCCTTAGTGAGTTTCAACATATGATTTGGCAATGCATGACTTTCAAAATCGGGAGATTGCTAAACATAAACTTTTTACTCTATAAAACCATTTAGAAATGCACTTTTAACATTCATTTGAAAATGTTTAAAATTTATATGGCATGAAAATAGCTTCTAATCTTGAAACAAGAGCATAGGTCTTATCATAAGCTATGCCTTCTTTTTGGTTGTATCCTTTGACAGCAATCTAGTTTTGTTCCTAGTGACTGGACCTTGCTCATCTAACTTGTTCCTAAAGACCCATTTACTACCAATAATTGGGTAGTCCTTAGGTCTTGGAACTAAGGTCCAAACCTTATTTCTCTCAAATTGGTTGAGTTTCTCTTGCATAGCAATAACCCAACTCTCATCACCAAAAGCCTCTTCAATAGTCTTTGGTTCAATTTGAGAGACAAAAGCAAGATTATAATCTAAAAACTTAAGATGAGATCGAGTACTTACACCCTTAGTGGGATCACTAATGACTTGTTTTATAGGGTGGTTTCTTATGAACTTCCACTCCTTTCGTAGCTTTTGGGTGACCTGATCTTGAACTTAAGGCAATTGTTTCTCTTGATGCTCTTCTTGATCATCATTATTATCTTTCTTTAAGGTCACACCATCCTTTTCATGATCAAGATTGAACTTTTCCATCAATCCTATAACATCATAAAAAACAATACCTTTTCTATGATCAAGTTTGTTAGATTCATCAAAAAGAACATGCATATATTCTTCTACAACTAATAATCTTTTAATAAGGACTCTATAAGCCTTGCTAGTTATGGAGTATCCCAAGAAGATACCTTCATTCGATTTATAAGCAAATTTTTCAAGGTTGTCCTTGGTATTCAATATGAAACACTTACATCCAAATACTCTTTAAGATCATGGTTTTTCTTCCATTCCATAGCTCAAAAGAGGTTTTATTCAAGATAGGCCTTTTGAAAACATATTTATAAATATAACACATGGTATTGGTGACTTCGGCCCAAAAGTAGGTTGGTAAATCATACTCATTGAGCATTGTTCCATCCATCTCTACCAATGTTCTATTTTTTCTTTTCAACAACCTCATTTTGTTGAGGTGTTCTAAGAGTTGAAAAATTATGAGAAATCCCATATTCCAAACAAAGGTTTTCAAAATGCTCATTTTCAAATTCTTTGTCATAATCACTTCTTGTTTTAGAAATAAAATAAATTTTTTTCATTTTGAAATCTTTTGGAAAAATTTTAAAAAGATTCAAAAGCATCACTTTTATGAGCTAAGAATATAACCTAAGTAAACTTAGAGTAATCATCAACAATGACAAAATACTAGTATTTGCCTCCTAAACAAGCAAATCTAATAGGTCTAAAAAGATCTAGATGTAAAAGCTGCAGAGATCTAGAAGTACCTACAACATTTTTAGCCTTAAAAGATATTTTATGTTGGTTTTCCTTTTGACAAGGCTCACATGTCTTATCTTTGGTGAATTTGACTTTAGGTAGCCTATCCACTAGCTCTTCTTTGTTAAGGCTTTCAATTAAGTCATGCTTGCATGTCCAAGCCTTATATGTCATGGCCAAGACTTATCACTAATAGATATAAGACACTTCGAGGAAAGGTTAGTCAACTTGTGTAAGTCAATTTTGTAAGTATTATCATCTCTTTCTTCTTTGAATATTTATTGGCCACTTAGGGTGGTCACAAGACATCCATTAGAGCTAAAGTGACTTAATTTTCCTTATCACATAATTGACTTAAACTTAAAAGATTGTGTTTTAAACTATTAACAAGTAAAACATCTTCAATTAAAGAAATATTATTTAAACCAATTAAACCAATACTAATTACCTTACCTTTGGCATTATTTCCAAAGGTTACCTTACCACCATCAATCCTTTTGATTTAGGTGAAATGGGTCTTATTTCCAATCATGTGCCTTGAGCATCCACTATCCAATAGCTAAATATGTTTCTTTGAAGTGGACTTGAGGCACACCTACAAAATAATAATTTAGGTTTGGTTTTTAGTTTCCCAAATAAACTTGGGTCCTTGGGGGTTAGCTTTAGAAGGTTCCCAATGAGCTTTCCTCACAAAATAATTAATGTTTATATGCCCAAGCTTCATGCAATATTGGTATTGTTTAGATTTAAATTGACTTTGTCATTTTGTAGGATTTTTAGGCCTCACAACCTTTCTAGAGGTATCATGCACACAAAACCATGAGCAAGCATATGTAATGGGTGTTTTTCTAGGTGTATGTCTCTTATATAAGATGGTGTGATTGGCTTTTTAAGGTTTTCCTTTTGAGCCATGTAACTTTTAACTACTTTTCTTTTGGGTAGAAAGTTTTGTGTGTGTTTTTCCCTTAGCCTTTTAGGTTATTACCTTAATAGAAAAAATTTATAAAGTGTTATACCTAACAAATATAGTTCTAGGTGGGGAGGATGATGATACTCCATTGAAGCCTAAGTCATGTCTCACCAAGGAAGGTCTTTGAGATACAATTAAGGTATCCAAACTCTCCATCCCTTTGTGAAATTTAAAGATAGAATTTCTAAGATCTTCAACCTCATTTTTTAAAACATTGTTTTCTTTTAATAGAGTGTAACGCTTATAATTAGGGCTTAGTAATTAATACAGATTTAAGAGATATAAATATGTGATTAAGAGTTATGAGAAAAGAGTTAAAAAGAGACAAGAATGTGAAATGGCATAGGGTTCACGCCTATGACAATACTTTCACGACCGTGAACCATTACGAGATGGAATTATGGGTTTAAGCATATTTATGCCCATGATAGTAGTTGTCATGCCCATGAACATCATCAAATATAAATTGCATCAGTAGTTTTTTCTTTCTTTCATGACCTAAAAATCAAAAAGGAACCCCATAATTCAAAATTTTCTCAATTAGAGGCTAATGCCTTGTGTTTTCCTTTGATTTTCAGCCCTAAACACCTAATCTAAAGCAAAAGATCAAGGTTTCAACAAGTTATTGGAAAAAATATAGCATGAATAAATGGAATTCTTGAGGAGTCCGAACCTAAGGAGGAAGAGATGAGTCGAATCTTCCATTCTAGTTGTGTTTCCTTTAATAAAGGTAAGAAATCATGTTTCCCTTTTGTCTTTACAAGCTTTCATAGCTTTAATCATGTCTAGTTCATTTATGGTAGAGACTCATTTCTAAATGGGTTAGATTATGGCTTGATCTCAAGAATTTATGGTTAAAGATCCTTTTTTAAGTTGTCTAAAGGTTATAGCAGTGTTAGTAAAGAGTTATATGAGATTAAGGTTGTTAAGAGGGTTAAAGTTAGAATTTTTACCTTTATGGCTTTAAAAGCTAAGTTTAAGGATTATAGATTTTAATATTAAGATGTTATATGTGATAGGAGTTGAAAGATGAGGTGGTGCCACTAAAGGGATAAACAAGCTTGAGATAAGCTTGCTTTTTAAGGCTAAATTAGAGGTATGTACATATATGCATTCAAAATCCCAAATTATGGCATGTTGTGTGTTAATTAAGTGATAATTTAATTGTATGTTTTATATTCTAAATGCAAAGTTCAATTATGTAATTAATGCCATGAGATGTGAGCAATTGTATGAAAAATGTAAGTATTCCTTAAATGAGTATTAATGATGCTTGTAGTATTACATGCAATAAATATGCCCAAAGATGTATTAAATGGAAATGAATGATGATGACTTAATAGGTGAAAGAGGTAAGTAAGAATGGTTATATGTATATGGAAATATAAATGCTTAATGAGATGACTTATAAACATGAAAAAAGGTTAATTGAGTGATTATATATTATTTGATACTTTAGCATGTGTTAATGTATGTTTGATATGAATGTTGATAGGAAAAGGTTGTTATGGGATAACCATTAGAGACCTTTGTATGTGATTTTGTAATAAATGCATGATTTAATGTTATTAACTGCTAGAAAATCCAGTTTTACGACTTATGCTCAGAGAGCGCCATTGATTTGAGAAGTTTGAACTAGCATATGATATAGACAATGACAGGGTAGTTTTGTAACACCTAACACCTTATACATCTATGTACCGTATATGTTGTCTTTATATTGTATTATCACGTATGAAACAAGATTAAATAAAATTCATGTTTACAGCGAGAGTAAATTTTTTTTTAACTCATCTCATATTATCAACAATAATTTCACAATCAATACGAAAGCTTTAATTATAGCTCATAACATCACATATATTAATAACTTAAACATTACGTTTAAAAAATTAGTAAATATGCAAGTATTCAATCCCCAAATATAAATGTTATGTTCTTATGCTTATGTGGAATGCAAAGAGAGAGAGTGATGAGGCTCGACTGGTGACCTTTGATCCATGACTTTTATATGCACCTCAATATGAACTACTAATCTTCTCTACCTGAAAAATGATGCAATTTGGTGAGTTGCAACTCAGTGAGAATAACCATCAAATGAGTTCTAAAGCACCAAGCATTTCATAATAGCAAATAACAAGTATAATTAATACATACTTTATACTCCATTTCATCAGTCAATAACATATAAATATAAATAAAATCAAGTATTCAATAATTGCTATTTACTTATGCTTATGTTTGTACATTTTATTTTGTTGTGACCAGGTTAAACGAACATTTCCCCGGGTTTTCATATAAACATTTGCATTTGCATTTGCATTTGCATTTGCATTTGCTAGCTAGCTTGATCATTTGTTTCATTTGCACATTTGTTGGGCCATAGGCCTCTTCTTTTACTTTGCACATTTGTTGGGCCATAGGCCTCTCCTTTTGCTTTGCAATGTCGATTGACTAGTCACAACACCTTTTAAGTCATTATACATATGCACTTGTACTTACATATTCATCAACCATTGTATCTTATCACATATACCATACATATACTACATATATACCTTATATGTCAACACATATACCACATATATACTTCATATGCAACACATATACCATATATATACCACATATATACTTTATATGCAACACATATACCATTCATATACCACATATATACCTCATATGTCAACACATATACCTTGCATATACTATACATATACCATGTATATATATCATATGTCAAACATATACCTCCAATATACCACAAGTACACAAACTTATATGTACCACAAATGTCACAAATTATTCATCATCATATTTTCAAGGAAAAATCATCACAATCATATAAGTCACATAGCAAGCAACATTCATATGCACTAAAGAATTCAATTGATAATTATACTCACCTTTTTACTTTGATTCCAACCCTTAACTTATTGTCTACCCCCTTCTTGTATATCTTCAATTTGTCTTGAGCCTAATATTGAAATATAATTGGTTAATTTATGACTAGAGAAACTTAATGTAGCTTAAACAAATTAATATGCATTATTCATATCAATGTTTAAATTTTTCTTATGAAGCAGTGTGACCTTATGGGATTGTTTTGACTATAACGTTTTATGTATTTAACCAATTAATCTAATTCTTATTCCTAATTAACATTAACATATGTATATATAATATATTACAATTTCAGACCAATTGGATCACTGTACAAGTTTTGGTGGAATTTCTAATCGTGTTCTGATTTCTGCTATATTTTTTGCCCTTAGGTAGTTTCAGGGTACTCATTTGGGTTCATCATAACTTATAATATATACGTCCTATTTTAATGAAAAGTTATAGAAACGGATATGGGTTCATATGGAACATTTTGCATGTTTACAACTTTTATAAATTATGTCTCAAAGGTCTTCAAATTATAACAAATATTTTACTGGTCCAGAATAGAATTGGCTTCCAGACTAGTATGAATTAGAAAGGTCATAACGTATTCTTTACATAATATATTAAGCTAAACTTAGTACCAACTTTTCGCTAAGACATATACCTATAACTTTCATGTTTTGATCATTTACATAATCGATCTTTAAGAAGCTCAAAATAATTAAACAAGTTTCGGGACCTGTACAGGGCATTCAGTAGGCAGTTCAAATCATGGAACAGTCATAGTTCCATTCACCATAACTCAAAACGTACAAGACCTATGAACTGGAAATGTGGTTTAAAGATCCATAACACATATATCTACAACTTTTATGTTTTGAGGTACTTCAAATATTGGTTTTAACATACCCAAAACTAACAAACACAGTAGCTAACTTACTTAAGGTTCACATCTGGACCAGTTTCAGTACAAAGAGGATATCTCATTCTATACAATACATCTTGAAAAACTATTTACATATCCATAAATCTAATATATAAAGGAACAACTGTTGTGTTTTAAGATTTTCCAGAATCAATTTCTATGGATATCAACATCGGAGTTCAAATCAGTGCCTATTAATGAACCTTAGCAACTCAAATCAACCTTATAGCAATAAAAATTGATTACTTACCAAGAACAAACTTTCAAGGGATCAATTTGCCTCAAAACCCAAGTGAAACAAGGAAGAATTTTGTGGCTGGAACTTAAGAGAAAATAGGTTGAAGAAATGAAGCAAAGAAGAAGAAGAAGATAAGAAAAGAAAAAGAAGATAATGAAGTCTAATAGGTTAAAAATCACCTAACCCATTTGCTTTTTTTTTTCTTCTTTTGTCGTCCACTCTTCTTGTTTTTTTTTCTTTTTGCTGAATGCTTTCTTCTTTTTTTTTAATTATTTTTATTATTATTTTTATTTTTTATTATCATCATACAAACATACATACATACATACATATACATACATTCATGTATACATATATACATTTACCCAATTTTACTAACCAATAATAAATAAATATATAATTTAATCACTTATTTTAATTTAATTAAATTAATCATGTAAAATTTTTATTAATTCAATCTAGTCTCTTTATTCACTTAAATATTAATTTCATGTCATTTTTTGTAAAATATTTGAAAATAAACTAATTGTATGTCATGAATATATTTAAATAAAAATGCATATTATGTTTGTGTTTAAGTGATATGTATATATATATGAAAAATGTATATGTGCAAATGAGATGCTGTAGAAATGCATATGGGAAAAGTCAAGGATGTTACAAGTTTAACTTGGACGAGTGCCTCCTGCTCACAACTCATATCCAAATAGTCCGTGTTGAGAGTTGTTGGGCAATAATTTCAAATTGATTAAGAAATGAAATGAAATGGAAAAAGTGGTTAAAAAATGCAAGTATTCAAGAATACATTATTGATATGTTATATGTTCTTAAAGAAGTTAAATGCTCTTGTTTATGTTGTCAAAGCTTAGTAAAGTATCACACCTATGAAGTACGGTATTTTACATGGTAGTATGATCATCACGCATGCCATAATATTATATATGTTACCATATTTATATATGACTTGTTGTATGATGCTTCATTTCATGTAAAAAATTATATGCCTATATGTACCACTAAGATTTCAATAGCTTAGTATGCAGGTGTATTCCCTATGCAAGTCAGAGCCTAGTAGATAAAGATAAAAGATGATCAAAAGAAGCTAGCCTAAGATCAGAGATAATAGAAAAGACCCTACAAGGGTCAGTAATATTTCATGTCACACTTTTGTATTTTGTACATGGCATTGTAAAAGGGGTTGTTTACTATATACATGTTAGTAAATGTCAAAATTGTGTAAACTATGTCAAAGGCATGTATTTTTGTAAACCCCTGGACAAAGGTTTGTTATATTTTTATAAAATTGTGATTTTAAATGTTAAGTCAAACATTATCTTTACTTATGTTTTATGCAAGTCATCATGGTCATGGTGCAAAATAAAGTTTTAAATTTTCACAGGTTTTTCGCATAAATTTAATGTGGCACTCGCACGTTTAGTAGAGGGAATCCTAGTTAGGCGAGAGGGTGTTACATAGAGAATTGGTTTTGAGAAAAGCCCATACAATGACTTCTTTAAGGAGTCATTTGAGGTTTTTAGCTCTTCAACTACCTTTTGAATGTCATTAAAATCATTTCTAACTTCAGAACTATTTTTTCTATAAAGGTCAAGTTTCATTTTATACCTTTTTATCTCTAGGTTCAATATTAAACTATATCATTTTCATCATCCTCAATTAAATAACACAATTTACCACAAGATTGGGATGTAGAGCATACCTCATCAATGGACTTATCCTTAATAACCATGAAGCACAAGTTAACCACCCCCTCTTCTTCTTCTTCAATGAATGTTGAGGTGTTATCATCCCAAATGGCTTTATGACTCTTTTCTTCATGTTTTTTGTTGGGCCTCCTCTTGTACTTCTTGACCATGGGGCACTCCAATCTAATGTGTCCCTTCTTCCCACACTCATATCACTTGACTTTCTCTTTGCCTTTATTGGATGAGGAGTTTTTAGGAGAAAATCTTGAGGCTTTTTTCTTGTAGTTCTTGATTGAGTCATACTTGTAAGTGATCAACCTCTTAATTCTCCTTAAAAGTAAGACCATATGTTTATCTCTTTCATCAACCAACTTTTCATCACTAAGAAAATCTTCATATATAGGCATGAAAGTTGAAGCTTTAACCACTAATGCCTTTCTCTTCTTCTTTTCTCCTTCAAGCTTTTTTTCTCTTTCTAGAGCCATTTCATGAGTGAGGAGTTTGCAAATAAGTCCATCAGTAGGAATTACGCACAAGTATTCATTGACTTCCTCAATACCTACAACTCTTGAGCTATAATTTTTCATTGGAAGACTCTTTAGAATCTTGTTATTTTCATCTTCCAAACTATAATGATTTCCAAACTTCATTCTACCATTGACGATAGTAAGAAGTCGATTGGTTATTTCGGTTATGGTCTGACTAGGCTTCATCTTAAAGAGTTCATATTCGGTGACAAGAAGTTAAACCTTCTTGGACTTCACTTGATTAGTGCCTTCGTGATAGTTTTCTAAAGTTTTCCAAATAGAGTAAGTGGTTATACAATGTTGGATTCTACCACACTCTTCAAGTGATAGAGAACTTATTAGAATTATCATGGCTTTCTTGTTTTGCCCATTAGCTCTCTTTTAGAGCTATGTCCAATCATCTCTTCAAATGATTTCATCTTCTCCTTCAGCATTCCTTCTTATTGGAGGTGTCCATTCCTGTCGAAAGGTGTCCAAATGTCTACTCCATCACTATCAAGATAAGTTTCCATCTTGAATTTTCAATTTGCATAGTTTTCTTCATCAAAGAAAGGCTTGAGATTGTAAAACCCTTGGTTGGCCATAATTCGATCTTTGATAGCACTTGTTAGGCTTGAATGTTAGACTTAGCTCTAATACCAATTGTTTTCCAAAATAATAACCAAAAAGAGGGGGTTGAATTGGTTAGCAAATAAAATTTTTCTTTCAAGCAAATGATAAAGAGTAAATAGAGAAGAAGTAGAAAGATAGAGACACAAGATTTATAAAGGTTCGAGTATTAATGAACCTTACTCCTCTCCCTAATCTCAATTGGGTATTTCATTAATACTCAAAGTGTTATAAATGGAGTTTTTCAAACTCACTCCCAACTATAATGTTTTACTGTTTTGGCTAACACCTAACCTATAAACTCTTGTATTTTAATGGTTAACACAACAATTAAATTCTTGTATTTTTTATGGCTTACACAAAAATTCTTACAAATGTTTCATTGACTATCCAAATCACTCAAATCCACTAATGAGTAATTGATTACAGGAATGAAATCACTCACTAACTAAAATAGCTCAACGAATTGAGCAAAAATAGTTTTTTATGACAGAAATTATAAAAATCATATTGAATAATTACACAAAATGGATTTACAAATATTGAATGCTTGATTTCTTATTGTCTAAACCTGAGAAGTTCATAAATGAGTCATATTTATACTTCTTTTTATAAATAAAGTCGTTTGGGGTGCAATTAATGCAAAACTAGTCGTTAAACCACTTCTCCATTCGCATATGTCAATATTAAATACACAAGTTCACGGGCATGATTGAAGTGGTAAAGTTGGTTGTGAACGTTTTTGTTAAAGAATGTACGATCTTTCATGGGTGTTATTGTTTCTTCATGGGCATGACCAAGTCTTGATTCACGGTTTGCCTAATGCTTCATTACAATAAACATTTGAACCAAAGAGAATTGGCACTAAGAATTTCACAGGTATGGTTATACAAGACATATGTGCGAAACTGAAGTTTCACGGTAGTGGTGATTATTGAACACGACCATTACATTATTCATTGGCATGATTAACTTTGTCACGAGCCTGAATCTTTGCTGATTTTCAATCTTTTGAACTTCAGTTGATTTGAATCAACTTGCTTTAAGGTCTTAGGAATATATAATCTATCTAAAACACTTAGAACACAACATATGGTTAAATTCCTTATTACTCAATTATTTATGATAATCAAAATGATGGGAATACCCCTCAAGGTTCAACACTCTCAAGAACTAAAGCTAAAAGTAAACCCTAGAGCTCGAATGTTCTTCCTATCTGAGATCAAGTCTTGTATTTTCTTTGATTTTTAGACCTTAAACACCAAACCAATGCCAAATATCAAAGTTTAAACAAGTTCTTGTGAGAAAATGAGCATAAAGAATAAGTGTTCTTGAAGAGGTCGACCCATAGGAAGAAAAAGGGAGTCGAATCTTCCATCCTAACTCTGTTTCCTTCAATTGTGATAAGGAACATCATTTCCCTTTGTTTTTACAAGCTTTCATAACCTTTTTCTATAGGGAATCCATTTTGGTAGAGATCCATTTCCATATGGGTTAAGATTTTGATTGAACTTGAATTTTTATATTTATAAGTCCCTCTTTAAACTTGATTAAGGTCATATAATATGCTTTAGTAAGAGATTTCATGAGATTAAAGTTATATAAGAGGATTAAGATTAGGATTTTTATCTTTATAGCTTTAAATGTTAAGTGTATGCATTATAGATTTTGATATAGCTATGTTATATATGTTAAGAGTTGAAAAATGAGGTGGTGAAATCTACCAAAAAGATATGTAAGTTTGAGAGAAACTTGGTTTTTAAGGCTCCATTAGAGATATGTACATATATGCACTTAAATTCAAATTTTGGCATGTTGTATGTATTAAATTTCTTAAATGTCTTAAATGCTAGCTATTGTTATAATGAGTTTAAAAGAAGTAGTTAATGTCATGATATTATAAGAATTGAATGGTAAGTATGTTTGATAAGATTTATTAATGATGCCATATGGCGGAGTGTAATAAATGTGCATTTATGAGTGTATTGATGATAATGCATGATGTGATGAGAATGTTGATGGAAAAATATTGTCATGAGACAATCCTTAGAGCCTTGCATGTGACTTATAATGAATGTTTGTCTTAAATGATGTTAACTGCTGAAAAACCTAAATTCATGCCCATAACTAGGTATTCACAATCGTGAATCTCATCCCACGAACAAGATCATGTACGTGCTTATTTCTTCACGCTCGTGAAGAATATACACAAAATAGACAGAAGCTTTCACCACTTAGTTCACAGTTCAGTTCATAGTTAGGGATGCTCGTGAATGAACCTTTACGACCGTGAATCTCATCTTATGAATAAGATCACACCTGTGCCTATTTATTCACACTCATGAAGAATATGCACATAATGAACAAAAGTTTCACCATTTAGTTCACGGTTTGGTTTATGATTAGGGATGTCCATAAATGAACCTTCACAATTGTGAACACATAGTCCGCTCCCATAAAGCCTGCTAAAATGAGATTTTAAGTATGCTTCTATGAAGATCAGAATATGAATGTGACATGATGAATTTACATATGAACAAAGTATATATATTATAAGATGTAAATATCATAATGAAGTATAATAAGATAATATGAACAAGTAAAATTCAGACTCGATACTATGACTAGAAGTAGGATAGGTGACATGTCATTAAGGGGGTTTGGTACCGCAACGATTATGATACAATGATTTTATATTTGTCAATATAGTTTAAACTCTGGATGTGTCATTGACTTGAGATGTTACAGTAATAAAAAGCAGTTGTCTTTACAACGATGTCCAAATTTTGAAAGGAGTTGTTTCAGCTTCAAAAACAAGGCTAAGAATTTTGTGTGTCATGTTTCTAAGAATCTAAGAAGTAAGAAGGTCATCATTGGTGAGCCATGTTGCATATTGTAGATTTGGAATAACTTTTTCCTTTGTCATTTTTTATCTCTTCAATAGGTTTCTCATTGGAAATGAGGTGATGAAGGATATGAAGACTTCGAACAAGAAAAAGTATTTGCAAAGCCATGTTAAATAGTTGATAAGTCAAAGTCTTTCTAGATAAAGCTTGAAACATTGGTGAAAGGATTGGATATTAAGTTAGGGTTTCTTGAGGAAAGAAGAAGGTGGATGATGACTTTGTTTATTAGCTTACAGTCCATTCACCAACCATTAAGATAGTAAGTGTCGAACAATTATTTAAAAAAATAATTATATTAAAATTACTCTAGTAAAAATTTATAGACTAATACAAATAATAAATTGCGGTATAAAAAAATAATTATTATTGTTTTTACAAGATAATTTAATACTAATTTGATATATAAATTTATAATGAATCATAATTTGTTACATTTGATGAAATGTGTATTGTAACATTTTGGTTTTTCACAAGTTCACATTTGTTATCTTCGTGATAATAAGGTCTTATGATATTCCTCAATATCTCCATTTTTAGATAATTAATCTTCAAACTTAAGAATCTACAATCTCTATATGGTTGTAAATAAAATCAAAGTCAAGAATTTCAATTGCAGCAAATTCTTTATCCTAATTTCTGATTCATCGCCTTAGTTTTGTGTATTTAGGCTTCAATTTATCTCCAATAATTAAAATATCAATACTTAATTAATTGTATAGATATATAAATCAATGTATATAAGTAATTATTATATTTATTTCTATTTATAGGTATGATTTAATATTAAAGTTTCATAAGCTACAGACCCTACTATATACTTGAAATTAAATCTTCCTCTTAGCTTGAATTCCCTCTATTATCATCAACAAAGCAAATTAATTGAATAATCTATCTTGCAATCACCTTCGCAAGGGTGCTGCTAAGTGCTACATACTCCAACCAAGTCTAGGCAATGCCTAAACTTGCTAACTAGAACAACATTGGTCATCATATCTATTGGATTCTCATGTGTAGATATCTTCTACACCACTACAATACTCTGTGATATAATGTCCAAAATAAAATGGTATCTGACATCAATATGTTTGGTCTACTCATGGTATGTCTAGTTTTTAATGAGTTTTATCGCACTCTGAATTATCACAAAATATTGAAGGCTTCTACTGTGTCAATCCAAGATCACTCACCAAACCATACAACCAAATAACCTCTTTTATTGATTCTATTAAAGCCATATGCTCTGCCTTTGTGGTAGACAATGCTACTGTAGCTTGCAAAGTTAGTTGATGAAGCACGTCTGAATAGTCTGAATCCACATTGCCTATAATTGAGTCACTCATCTTGACCCTATTTAATGTCAGACCCACAACTGAAGTACCCCTCAAATACCTCAAAATCCATTCCATTGCTTACTAGTGTTCTTTTCCAAGACATGTCATATATCTACTCATCATAATAATTGTATGTAAAATATTAGGACGAGCGAAAACCATGACATACATGACACTGCCCACAAAAAATAGTTTCATCTCTGCAAATAACTTGAAATCGGTATTAAATGGAATAGATACAGGCTTAACACTAACCATATTGAATTGATGAATAACCTTCTCAACACATGACTACTAAGACAATGGTTATCAGTTCTTATTTGATGAAGCACGTCTTTGATGGCTGAAGCAATCTATGGGATTTTTTTGACTTTTCAATTGATTTGTTGCTGCAGAGGATTTGCTGGACTGATTTCTTTGACTTTCTAAATTGTTATTTATTTCCAAATCTGTAAGATCAAGTTGAATTTTTCCCCTATCACTTTAGTAGTTGAATTGTAAATGAAATGATTCACTAAATCTTTAGAAATTGAGTTTAATATCCAGGACCTAATTATACAATTAACACCTTTCCACAAATCATATTTTAGTGCATTAGGTTCTAGCATAAGTAATCTACCATCGATAGAGCCTATCTTATTTTCAGCCCTAAGAGCAATTCGAAAGGAAGTACCCCATGTCAAATAAGTGTTACTTTTTAATATAGTAGAGACAAGTTGCATGCTTAGATAATCAAAACTATGCAACATTAGAGGATCTTCTTGAATCTAAACTCTAGCTTCATTAATCAGAACCCTAATTTCATTAATTTGCAATCCAGATTTGTGATTTGTGTGATTCGCCATCGAATTCAAGCTCTACACTAGTGGATTCAAGTGATAAACTCGATCAAGTATAAATGACAAGAAAAAAAAACTTCAAAATTCTAGTTATCAATGCTCTGATACCATGTGAAGAAGTGAAATAGCCATGAAAACTTAACAACAAAACTCAGAAAAAATAGAAAATATTTTGTGATTTCATTCACACTAAAAACAGTTATTAAGTCCTATATATACAGCTCACAAACACATGAAAGAAGTTCAGCTAATAAGTGCTAACTCAGCTAACTAAGTCTATTTTAGAATAGATTACATGAACTATTTCTAATTTAGAATAGATTACATGAAATATTCTATATATTAAATTGTTGTTATTTGATATGTCACATATATAAACTCTGTTTATGCAGTTGTTGCTCTATTCTTATTATACATGTAAGTCAGTTATATAGATAATTATATATTATCTTGCTATTTAGATTAACTTCTACCATTTTATCAATTTCTATCCATTTTTAAATGTATATTCAATGTATATATAGTATATATATCATGTAAATATACTCTCATGATTTAAAAATATTATTCCTTTCACCTTCACGTAGTATTAGAGCTTCAATAACTCAAACACAAAATTTATTTCCTTCTAGTATCAATTACCAACAATCAAATAACTCTTCCTACCATAAACAGATTTATCTCACCCATGATTTCTCATATGCTTAGGCATATAAGGCTCTTTGATGATGAAGAAGAGGCAGTTGTTCCCGAGAAGTTAATGATTAGTTCTACTGCAAATACAGCCTAACATAAAATGTGAAAAGATCTTTGATCCCAATGGTATCTCAAGAGAGTGAATTGGGACTCCCAAAATTTTGACTTCTAAAACATTTTAAAAAAAAAATGAAGAATTATGCTCTTATAAGAATAGACATCTAATTGGAAAGATGCTGATTTGAAGAAGATAAAAGAAAATATACTTTTGGTAAATAAAGGATTAAAAATCTAATATTGACAATAGAATATGTTTAAAGGCCCAATGGTCTTTCCTCATAATATATTTCCTTTTAAAAATGAAAAAAAATAGATTGGTCTCTTGAAAATGTCCCAAATAATATTATTTTGACAATTTGAACAATTATGACGAATTAGTTTTATGCCTAAATTCATATATTGGTATTTGACCAATGATGAGAACTTAGACACATGGGTGAGGGGCATTTGTAGACATGATGCGAAGACAGGTTAATTATGAACAATTGTCTTTTATGCATATCATATCCTCTGCTTGAGTAGCATGTCGGTATGGGCAACAAGTCTGAAGTTTTTTTCATTTTTTAATTTGTTATGTATATTAATATTTTTTACCATATATATGTTTGTGATGCAAAAATATCTTAACTTTTATTGATATAACAAAAAAAAAATTATCTAACGTTTGAGTAGGTTTTACAGGTTAAATGTTGATTAGGCACTAAATGACACTTTTTTCAATAATAATAATAAACATATTTTCTTAATTTTTCATCTGTCAATATAATTATCAACTATTTAGCTTTTCCGATTGGCTATTTCTAGAATTCATGACCAATATGGTCTTGTATTACTGATTTCTACAATTTTAAAATTCATATTATTCAGTAAAAATAAACATATTCATTGATTTTACTATTGAAGATCCTATTTTTTCATGTCTTAAGAATTAAAAATATTTTTATTTTTTAAATTAAATTTTTTCGGTTGCAGCCCATTAATTATTTCATTATTCATAATAGAAATAAATTATTATTATTATTATTATTATTATTATTATTATTAAAAAAAAGTTTCATGATGGCTCTTAATCAGCATTTTAATCTGTAAAACTTATTATAACATGTTCAAGGAATTCTTTTTGTTACATTGATAAAAGTTGAAGTATTTTTGTATTATAAACTATGTATATTAATGTGTATAAATGAGAAATTTATATTTTTTAAATTATTTATAAATTATGTTATGGATTCATGTTCATGATAATTGTGTATTATTTATTTAAATGAAAAATAATTTTATTTTATGAAATATATAAAAATAAAAAATAAAGATAATTTTAAATCTCTCAAAGAGATTATTAGATCCATAATGCAGGATATATGATAATTGATATAAAAATGGTAAGTTATTGAAGTAGACTTGAGATTGGCCTTGGCCACGTAAGAGGCTTTTATGCATTTAATGTATGTTTAATTTACTGATTATGTAATTTTATTTTTGTGTTGTAATCGATTTTTTTATGTAATTTTTTTCTTTTTGTTTATTCAATGTAATAATTTTATTTAGAAGTATTTGCATTTTTCAAAATTACTTTCTTAATTTCAGATTGTTATTTATTATTATATTTTATAATTTATTTAATTATTTTTGTATGCGTATTATTAAACACACTCGATAAAAACGGTTGATTTATTTTATCAATAGTAAATATAAAATGGTAAATAAATTTAAAAACTAAAAAATTATTTACCTTTGAGCCCAAAGACCTGTCCAACTTTAAATGTCATCTAAGCATACTTTAGCACGCCAAGGGTCAAAGCCATCTCAACAGTAAAGCTGAAATTTTTTTCAAAAAATGACGCACAATACCCCTTTTTTTAAAAAAAAAAGATTCCATGTTAATATTCAAATTTTCTTTTGGACACAGATACCCTTTCCATTTTTACCTTCTTCCTTCTCTCGCTCTCAGATTTTAGATTTTGTCTTCAGTGATGGATGAATGAGTGTAGGCATGAAAATCTCTAAGATCTTCGATTGGACTCTCAAGGCATTTATTTGATGGGATTTGGAAGAAAATATGGAAGCAATACGAGGGAGAGAAGAGGAAAAGAAATGGTTTTGTTGGAGATGGGGATTTTGGAGAGGAATGGGGACGAAGTAGCCATGAGAGTATCAAAATAAGGTTAGAGAGAGAGAAGAGTGAATGAAGCTAAGGTAGCGTGATAGAGGAAGTCAAATTTTTTTAAGCCCTTTTACCTATTTTTCCAAAAAGGAGAAAATACAAATTATTTAAAAAAAAAAAACAATTGATGGAGATGTGCAAAGTAAATTGTTTTTAATAAATTTATTTATTTTTTATATATTTTATATTTTATATAATTAAATTATTAAATAATTAATTTTATATTATTTCAGTATAATATTTAATAAAGCTATTTTTTTGAAAGGAAATCTTCATTATAACAAGAAAAATCATTCAATACAAGAGAAGAAACAGAATGAATGATTTCCTCAACCTAAATCTGCCCCCCAGAAAACGACAATGCCCAACTAGCTAAAGAATGTGTCATTTTATTCCCCATTTCAATGAACAAACAGAAAAGAAAGGAAATTGAAACTGTTATCCAAGTTAATAACATCATCAATAACAGATCTAAAAAGACTAATACCATCATCGGGAGATTTGTGAAGATTAATGACCGAAGCAGCATCAGATTCAACATCAAGGCAATAAAATCCGCATTCGAAAGTAACTGTTAGACCAAACAATATAGTCATCGCTTCTGCAATTTCACTGTCCCAAACATCCTCCAAGTATTTCCCTCCCGAGAGAAGATCAAGACCCTGGGCATCTCTAATCACAAAACTCAAACCAGCTCTGCTTGAAGCTTTTAGAAAAGCAGCATCTTTGTTTAGCTTAAAAGTACCCACTTTTGGAGGAGACCAATTTATTTGAATTGAGTGTTTACTAGAATGAGGAATGAGATAAGGATAAATAAATGCATATGGAATCATAAATACTTGTTAGAATGATTATTAAGCATGAAAGGTAAATTGAAATGATTATATGTTTAACTGATATTTGAATATATTTAAATGCATAGATTGATGAGAATGTTGATAGGAAAAGATTGTCATTGGATAACCATTAGGGCTCTTGCATGTAACATGTATTAAATGTTTTGTTTTATGGTTTCATTGTTGGAAAACCCATACTCACACCTACAGTCATGAATCATCAAACCGGAAATGTCCATTTCAAGCAAAAATGTATCATGGCTTGAGTCATCATTTGACTCACAGCCGTAAATTATGGAAGTCATGTCCATGACTAATTCTTCATGTCCGTGAAGAGATGTGCAAATTATGAACAAAAGTTTTCGCGACCTAATTCATGGTTTTGGTCACGGATAAGGGTACCCGTTAATAGACCTTTAAGGCTGCGAACATGTGGTTCACACTAATAAAACCTATTTAAAATGTCATATTTTTTCTCCAACAATGCAATATAATGGTCGTGTACATGTACTCTCTATGATGAATCACAATTATGAACAACACATTTACATAAAAGTCTTACATGAGATTAATACGTAAAGATAGTCATTGTGTATAATGTTTATGACATGAATTATGTTATAATGGTACGATTATATGAATCTTTATGTGTAAGTATGTAAAAGATCCTGATAAGGTGGATGTATATTTATACTCATCTGGTTGCATGAGGTTATCAAATGATGAGCAATTATTTACAGCTTATGTAACGCCCATCAATTTACGCTTGGATAATTAACATATTTAATGATTGTAATTAAATTATTTGAAACTAAATTTGAAAATTAAATATAATAAAAATATTTATAAGTGAATTTTTATTAAGTTATGTGTGTTAAATAAAATAGATAAAAACCAAGGATTGAAATGGATATTTAGCAAAAACAATGAGGGACCTGATAGGGTATTTACCATGAGTATAAAAATATTATTTTCTTCTTCTTCTTCTAAATTTCAGAACCCTAGCCTTCCTCTCACTCTTTCATACACAAATTCTCTCTTCTATCATCCATTATCTTCTTCCTCTCCTTTCTCTTCCTCTCCCCAAAAACTTAAAACAACTATAATAGCTTAAGGTTTGAAGAGATTAAGACTTCATTGTGTCAAAGTTTGTATATATGAACATATTTATTCCTTTGTGCATTTTATTTGCATTTCAATGATGTATGATGTTGAAGGAAAAATGAACAAATAACTTGTGTTTGTTGATTTTGTTAAAATTCGTCTAGAATATTTTTCATGTATTTGACCATATCTTTTGTTCTGGAACTTGAATCGGGATGAAATCAGTTGGAAATCAAAATAGACACATTGTAAATGTTATATCTAATTCTAAGTTGGTCTAAAAAATTTTACAAACTCTCTAATTTGAAAGTACCCAGAAAATTATGGGTAGTTATTTTATGAATATTCTATAGTATTTTGATTATATCTTTTTTTCTAGAACTTAGATCTGGATGAAATCAGTTAGAAATAAAAATAGAAACATAAATCTAAAACTTTTATAAAGAGTATAAATGTTATATCTGATTCTAAGTTGGTATACAAATTTCTACAAATTCTCTGACATGAAAGTACCTAGAAAATCTGTCCAGAAATAAAAATTTAGTAATTTGGTATTTTAAATATTGGGTGACATATATATATATATATATATATATGTTTTAATTTTAAATAATATGATAATAGTTATATTTAAAATTCTTATTTTGTATTGACTAAATTAATATGATGTATTGTGATTTGAGGTTTCAAATGAGATTGAGAAATTTTTATATGTATAGGGCATGTAAACCGAAAATTATTATGAATATGTGAATTTTGATTATTTATGTAAACAATAAGATGATAACATCAATTAAGCTCAATTCTCTAATTTAGGACTAGAAATAGGATAAATGGCATGTCATTGAGGGGTTTACGTTACCGTAAAAATTATGATGATATGAAAAAATTTATTATATGGACAAGGTGGCTTAAGCTCGGGTGAGAGCGCCCTTGATCCTAAATGCATACAATTATTTATTTTACTCAGTCAAGATGGCTTAAGCACGGGTAAGAGCGCTCTTGACTTGAGAAGCTCGGTTGAGCACTTATACAGACAGATACAGATAGTGAGCAGGGTGGCTTAAGCTCGGGTGAGAGCGCTCCTGTTTCACAACCCGCATCCAAATAGTCCGGATTTAGAGTTTTGGGGCTATAAAATATAAAATATTTTTAAAAAAGAAATATGGAAAAAAATCAGTTATCAGGTAAATGAAACAAGGAAATAAAATTATAAAATGAGGTATGAATATGAATTTATCTTTGTAAATTATGACATGTATATGTATTGAACCAGTAAACCAGGTATGCAATATTCCATATTGATATATGATAAATTGATTTCTTTTTTTTATATTGCTATTAAAATGATTGTGATATATGGATTATTATTTATATGCAAAATTGGATAATATGAACATGGAATATTTATGATATAAAGTGTATGTATGAATATTTATGCACATACGTACCACTAAGCATTAAATTGCTTAGCGTGTGGGTGTTTTCCCATACCCAGCTTTGGAGCCTATAGGGAGAAGTTGACAGGAAGAAAAACAAGTTCATACAAAGTAAAATAAAGTAAATCCATATCAGAGGGTTGATGTTTTACATGACATGCATTTTGTTCTTGTCCACATATCATGGATGATGAGTATAATTATGGTTTTCAAAAGTTTTACATGTCTTTTTATATTGGGAACATATAATTTTATTTGGATCATATGTATTTTGTAAACATCGGGATAATGAAAATCCAAACTGATGTTTGAAAATATGGTCATGGTTTGTTAATTCTGCATAAAAAAATAGATTCATTAATTGTATGACATATTGCTATCATGAAAAAAATTTTAATTAACATGAAAATATGATAACTAAAATGGAAGAAACTTTAATTCAAATGAATTTTAAGGTAATAGACAGGTGACATTCTCCTATATAGTTGGGATTATTCCTAACTATATAAGAGGGTGTTACAGCTTATGTGAGCATTTAAATATGTATAACACATTAAATATACAAATGATATGATATGAATAAAAGACACGTATTTTCATGTATGTTAACACATTATTGGAATATAGTGAGTTTCCATATGTTCAGAGTATAAATGATTTATGATGGATACATTGTAAAAAGTATCATAAAAGAAAAAAGAACATGTTATGCCCATGCTTTATAGTGGTATATCACTAAGGAGGCATACAGTACCGTAGAATTATGATACAAATTTCTTTTTAAGAACAAGGTGGTTTAAGCTCGGATAAAGCCCTTAATCCTATATTACAAATAAGATATGTATATTTTACTCAATCAATGTGGCTTAAACTCTAAAAGTTCTTTCGACTTGAGAAGTCCGGATAAACACATATGATCATAAACAGTGGCAAGATGGCTTAACCTCGGAAAGGTTCTTGTTCACAATCCATATCCAAATAGTCCATTTAGAGAGTTTTGCGCAAGTATATTAATGCAATATGATACAATGGATAAGGTAAAAATGAAAATGATTAACTGGTGTTTGAATTATATACCACATGATATGTGATATGTTTGTCACACCCATCCATATAGTTGGATAAACTCCACTCATACGAACAAATGCCATATGACTGGAATTACATCTACCTGTTTGAATTAAAAATTTTACTAACATATATTGACAATATCACAATATCATAAAAGGTCTTATATTAAAACATAAATTTTTCTAGTTGTATTTGAAATAAATCCACAAGCATATAAAAATCCATCTTAGGCACAATCGCCCTTATTGCCCAGATAATGAACCAAAAAGGGGGTTGAATTGGATATTAAAAATTCTTAACTTTTAAGTGCGGAAATAAAAGTTAAGTAGAGTAGGTATAGCTAAAAATATTGATGAGACTCTTAATGATGAAAGTTGGGTGATTGCTATGCAAGAGGAACTCAACCAATTTGAGAAAAGTAAGGTATGGACCTTAGTTCCTAGACCCAAAGAGCATCAAATCATTGGAAGTAAATGGGTATTTAGAAATAAACTAGATGAACAAGGTTTAATAACTAGGAATAAGGCTAGGTTAGTTGCAAAGGGTTATAATCAAGAAGAAGGAATAGATTATGATGAGACCTATGCTCCCGTAGCTAGATTATAAGCCATAAAATTCTTTTAGCATATGCATGTCATATGAATTTTAAAATTTTTCAAATGGATGTCAAAAGTGTTTTCTTAAATGGTTTTATAGAATAAGAAGTTTATGTAGAACAACCACCAGATTTTGAAAGTCATAATTTGCCTGATCATGTGTTTAAACTTTCAAAATCTTTGTATGGTTTGAAACAAGCTCCAAGAGCTTGGTATGAAAGACTAAGTTCTTTTCTTTTAGAAAATAATTTTTCAAAGGAAAATGTTGACACTACTTTGTTTATTAAAAAGCATAAGCATGATATTCTAATTGTTCAAATTTATGTTAATGACATCATATTTGGGTCTACTAATGAATTGTTTTGCCAAAAATTTGCTAAGTGTATGACTATGGAATTTGAAATGAGCATGATGGGTGAGCTTAATTTCTTCCTTGGTTTACAAATAAATTAAAGCAATGAGGGTATATTCATCAACCAATCCAAATATACCAAAGACTTAATCAAGAAATTTGGAATGGAATGATGCAAAAATACCAAGACTCCAATGAGCACATCAATAAAATTGGATAAAGACGAAAAGGGTAAGAGTATTAATGAAAAACTCTATAGAGGTATGATCAGATTACTCTTATATCTTACTGCCTCTAAGCCCGATATAATGTATAGTGTACGCTTATGTGCGTGATCACATTTGAATGCTGTGAAAAGAATCTTAAAATATTTATATGACATATTGCATATAGGCTTATGGTATCCTAAAAATTCATCCTTTCATATCATAAGATATTCAGATGCAGATTATGTTGGAAGTCTCTTGGATAGAAAAAGTACTTCAGGAACTTATCACTTTGTTGGTGAATGCTTAGTTTCTTGGTTTAGCAAAAAACAAGTTTAAGTTGCTCTTTCTACCGTTGAAACGAAATATGTGGTAGCAGGATGTTGTTGTACTCAAATCTATGGATGAGACAACAACTTAAAGATTATGGTCATAGTTTGGACCATATACCTATCATATGTGACAATACATGTACTATAAACCTATTTAAGAATCTCATTCAACACTCTAAAAGTAAACATATTGACATAAGACATCATTTTCTTAGAGATCATATTCAATATGGAGATGTTGTATTAGAATTTATCAATACAAACAATCAATTGGCAGATATTTTCACCAAGTCTCTTAATGAAAAAAGATTTAACTTCATAAGAAGAGAGCTTAGTATACTTAATGGATTAACTCTATCTTATGCATGATTATCAAAATTGTCAAACCTTGAATGTTAATTTCCTTCATATGTTGTTTTTTTATTGTCTAATCTTTTAAGGTATAAAGTGATTAACATGATGGGAATATATGTTATAAGGGATAGAAGCATCCTAGAAATCTTTGTCTTATTTTAGACTTAGTTTTATTTATTGAAGATTTAAGGCAATTCACGCTCGTGACATATATTCACGGCTGTGATCATAATCACTAAAAGCTCCAGTAACTTTCACGCCTTGCTTCACGACATACTTCACAGCTGAAAGTAGTGAAGACTATGTATCACGCCCTTAACACTTTTCTTTCACTCCCGTAAAACTCTTCATTCAGGCTCATGACACTTTTTCACGATCGTGAATATAAACATCAAATAATAACAAAACCATTCACGCTTTGTTTCACGCGTTGCCTCACGGTCATAAGTAGTGAAGATTCCATTTCACGACCGTGACTCATTTTTTCACCACCGTGAAATTCACAAGTAACCCCCGTGACTATTTAATGTCACAACCTTGAATTGATTCATATCCTTCATCACGGCTAGAGTGCATCTTCAACAAACCGTGACCACGACATTTCACGCTCGTGATTTACTATTTATGATCGTGTCTATGTCGACTATAAAACAAATTTTTGCTGTTATCTCTCATTTCCAACTCTACAAATTCTCTCATTTATCACCCTCATTCAATATTTCTCACAAATTTCAGCCCCTTCATATCCTTTTCCATTTATAAAATCCTTTAAAACTTTTTATTTTTTCAAAGAATCACAACAACGTAAGGTTTTTCTCAAAATCTCTTATCAGAAAATCCCTCTCCAAAATCCTTAATCCTAGATTATCAATGGAACCCGACTCATCAAAAGGCATGAGGAGGAAATCCCATGCTCTGAGATGCCACACAGACTACCTTCTCAATATTATTGCAGAGTATTGTCATCCGAGATATGTAGTTCTTAAGAAAAGACCCCTACTTTCTTCTCGTTCCTTTGAATGGAATGTTGTCAGGACTCTCGGACTTAAGACAAGCATGACATAACAATTACAAGCTTGTTATCTCAGGGATTTTATGGATATTCATCGGCCAACGCTAAGGGAACCAGCTCTCAAGTTCCTTAGCACTTTGCAAGTTTCTCCCACCGTAACAATCAAATTCCAACTTTGTAAGCATCCGAACACTCTCACAGCAGTGGAGTTTGGCACTATCTTCAAACTTCCCTCAGATGGTATCTTCAATGAGAGTGAGGTAGAATTATATGCCAATCCGACATGGACTCATTTTGGGTTAGATTGTAGCTAGGACGTGAAGAAGACTAAGAGCACCCATCTTCATTCTCCCATGCATAAATATTTACATAGGTTTCTTACCTATAGTATCTTTGCAAGAGGCGATAACAACGGTGCAATCCAAAAATCAGAGTTTTTTCTCCTAGAGATGGCACGAAGAGGTCTAACCGTTGCCCTGTCTCGATAGTTTACAAATCATCTTCTCTCAATTGCAATAAATCCATCAGGAGATATCTTGATTGATGGGTACATGACTCACCTTGCAATTGAACTCGGTTATCTAAAGCTCGATGAGCACAATTTCAACCTCATTCCAGCACATCTTGGAGACTGGCTAGATGTCGAGTCTTTTATAAAGATGGAGCAGTTGTTTGAATAATCTATAAAAATAATGTCTATAACCGCTTCACCACTCCAGCTCGTGAAATTAATTGGGAAGACCAGGATTCGAATGAATTCAAAGTTGGCCTCCAAGGTATCCAGCAAATAAAACGAGCCCAAGTCGAAACAGCAACCCCAGAGGTTGAGCAAGAGGTTGGTCAATCCTCGGCCTCTACACTTAGCTTGGAACAGCAGGTGGCTGATCTTTTAGCACCTCGCTTTGACCTATTGCAGGCTTCCATCGATGAGAGGTTGGAAAACCTCAAAGATTTCATGAAATCTCATATGGATAGCCTCGAGGCGAAAGTAGCACGCCTTAGAGATGGTTTGTCAGGATAAAAGCCTAGTTAGAGTCCTACCTTTTTCATTTTTTTTACTAGTTTCTATTATTATGAGTGTAGGACTTTAATTCACATTTTTAAACTTTGTACTTCCTCTATTTTGTATTAATGTAATTACATCATTATCATTTTATGGTTTATTTTTGTTGATGATAAAAGGGGGAGAACCTAGCAATATATGAATGCAAATGTGTTGTATACTTCACTAGTTAAGCAAACAAGTTAACATAATTAGAATATACCTCACATATACTTTGCATATAATTAACTAGTTAAGCAAACAATTTAAATACTTTGAATATACTTTGCATATACTTAACTAATTAAGCAAACAATTTGATATACTTTGAATATACCTTGCATATACCTAACTAGTAAGCAAAGATCCATGTTATACGTCGTTCAATTCTTACACTCTATTATTTTTTGTCTTAAGCAGCTTTTAAGGGAGAGACTTCTCAAAAGCATATATTGTTAGATTATTTGTCACCATCAAAAAAGGGGAGATTGTTAAACCTTGAGGACCTTGATGGGTATTTCCGTCATTTTGATGCTAACAAATAAAATAGCAATAATGCATTTAACAATGTTTGTGTTTTAAGTTTCTTGAATAGGATATATATTGAATAAAACATAATGCAAGATTGAAAGACAGTCTTTGAAGGTCAAAATAAGAAGAAATAGCATGTTCACGCCTGTAACTGATTATGTCTTGTCCATGATATAGCTTAGCGTCAACTCTCTAACATTTAAAGTTCACGACCTTTAAGGATCATACCAATCGTGAATGATCAAATCAGTCATTCCCGTGAATGATTGTCACGCCTGTGAGATAACATGTTAAATTCTTATAGAGAGCTTTACGGCCAGAGTCACCACTTGGACCACAGCTTGGAAGAATATTCACATCCGTGAAAGTATAAAGTCATGCCTGTGATCAAACACTTCAAATTCTTCCAGAGAGATTCACAGCCAGAGTCACCACTTGGACCACAACTTGGAAGAACATTCACGACCGTGACACATATAGTCACGCCCATTAATGAGGACAGAGAAACATATCAGGCGCGAAGTTAAGAGTTGGTTCAATGGCTATTTTAGCATTTAAATGCACCAAAATGGCTGGGGAAGTATAAATACAAGTCATTTATGAATCCTGAAAGCAAAACAACAATTACTTTGAATCTTTTATATTGTTGTAGCCATTGTGCATTAATTATTTTTCAACAGAAACTTTATTCTTTGTGAAAACTTAATTGCTCATAATTTCTGAGCATTATAGGTTGGTGAGTTTTTTCATTGTAATTTATTACTCAAATGAGTTTTGGTATATTAGGTTAAGATTGAAACACTTGTAAGGGTTAATTGTGTGAGCCATAAAATACAATGAATTGGTTTATTGAGTAAGCCATTAAAACACAAGGGAATTTCTTGGTTAGGTGTTAGCCATTGAGAGAAACACCATAGTTGGGAGTGAGCTTGTAAAAATCTATTGTAACACTTAGTGTGTTAGTGAAACTCTTAATTGAAATTGGGGAGAGAAGTAGGGTTTGTTAATACCCGAACCTCTATAAATCTCGTGTGCGATATCTCTTCATCCCTACTATATTTAATTTTATTCCGCACTTAAAGTTAAGAAATTTTTATTTAATATCCAATTCAACCCCCCTTTTTGGTTCATTGTCTGGGCAACAATTCATTCCAAAAGCGATCACGACTTCAAACACGATTGGTTAATAAGCATGAACTTATTCACGGGCATGAACATTTTGACCATGGCTATGAGGCAATGTGTCTAGCATTATTCACGAGCATGAATAAGGAGTCATGGTCGTGAGTGCCCTATTTTCAATAATTTATATATTTTGTAATCATTCTGGAATACTAAATAAAATTAAAGGAGATATTGCATTCGATGAAATGAAAACAAGCAAGAATGAGATTTGTCGTGCATTATATGATATGAAAGGTACTTATAATGAAGGAAAATAAGAGAATTATAAAATTAATAAAAAGAGAAAGTATGTGATAAATGAAATAAAAGAAGTATGAGATTATTAAAGAAGAAATTTGAATAAATAAGTAATGAGATAAATTAAATCCAAGAAAAACTAGTTTAAAACTAAAATTTTGGATAGTTTGGCATATCAATCAATAGGTATATTAATGCCGATGATGACACATATATTAATATCGATGATGGTATCATTATTAATATCAGTGATGACATTTATATATTAATGTCAGTAATATACCATAATGCTCAGGTAACACTCTTAAATGTCTGAATGGCCAACCCCATTTTTCTAATTAGTAATTTTTAGGTGTTATAAACATAAATAAGATAAGAAATAAATAAAGAATATAATATATGCTTGTATGTGTGAATTGTCTGTTTCTATATCGAATAATAAATGACAAAGTATTTGCATAAAATAAGTGTATGAATTATATATGATAAGATTCTAGTATAAAATGATCATATGATATACGCATAGGTAATATATATATATATATACACACACACCACTAAGCTTCAAGCATAGTGTGAGAGTTTACTTTCACGCATATCTAAAGAAAAATGAGTGAAGACCGATAAACAAGACTAACGGTGTTCCTATCAAATAAAGCAGTCGAACTTGAATATTGTGGGTTATGTCATTTTGTAATTTTGGGATTATCAATTGTTTTTATGACTTGTAGATCTACTCTAAGTTTTGTAAAATATATAGTGTAAATAAAATGTATGTTATTTCTTTCATGTTATTATGAAAAAATATTATTTTTTATATTTATTGAATAATAATTTGAAAAATACAGTGTAGCACTCCCTTATCGGGGCACGTGCTGCTAGAGTGATGGGGTGTTACAATATTGTTATAAAAAAGATGAATTTAACATTTACGCCACTACTTTTTTTATTAATTTATACATAGTTGAAAATATGTAATATGCAATCAATTGATTTTACCGGTCGATAAAATTCATATAAGCAATATATAATATTTTATATATAATGCAATAATTATCTGTAGAAAATACAGCAGAGAATTATTATACATATTAGAATTATTAAGTTGTGCATCTGTATATTTTCATAACATATATTATACCTCATATAAAATATTTATTTAATTTATATTAACTATCTTAAAAAAAAATATTATTCATCATTTATAGTGTTAATTTTGCTACTCCAATAGACTATTTTAAAGTGTAGGCTTTTGTTATTCCTATGAACGAATCTCTTATTTTGTTAGTATTCTCTTTGAACTTTGCCTTCAGGTTGTTCAGCAAGTGGTACATGCACATTCCATGTGTTACCTAATAATATACCTATTAGATTTAAAATAATATAATTTAGGAGGTTAGCATTAAATCTTTTGTATTCAATTTACACAATAATATGTCACATATAATTTAGATATAACTTTCATATAATTGTCATAAATGAAAACAAAAATTACAACAAATATTAGTTTTTATATCTTTTAATTGTAAAGGTCATATAATATTTACAATATTAATGCACATATTAGACACTGCTCTAAATACACTTAATAATATTGTATCAAATATGAATGTAATTTATGGATAACATATCTCTATATTACGTGGCAAAATGATTTTGAATTTTTTAAACAAGTTTTAAGTATATATTATATATATAACCATCAAATAAAATTCATATAACTCCCATATAATATTGCACATATAACTTACATATACATATACCTTTACCATCCTTTGTTTTAATAATAATATATTATTTTATATGTTAAACTTTCACTTCATGTATAAGTTGTATATACATAATAAATATAAGTAAATGTGTCTTTGATCATATAATTTACATATAACATTTATTGTACTAAATACACATATCACATACTTTATAAATAAATATTAAGGGAAGCATTACCTACAAAAAATATAGCATAATAATAATAATAATAATAATAATAATAATAATAATAATAATAATAATAATAATAATATAGGAAGGAAGGAAAGAAAGAAAGAAATAAATAAAGTAACATTTGAGTCAATCTAGCCTTAGAACGAGGTTTTCCTTCCCTTAACAACATCCTACCTTAAGATAGAGTAGATTAATCGTTCGTGGACAATAAAGTTTTTTTTCTTTTTTGGTGTGATTAAATTTCCATTAAAAAAATATTTTGCATGGACGTTGTCACCCATCGCAAGGGAATACCAAGCTCGTGACAACGGATCCAGGCTTTAACATAATTTTTTGAATAAAAAATAAATAAATACTTAAATAATTAAATAAAAAGAAATGAAAGTCATAAAATAAGGAAAGTTCTTGCAATCGTACGTGGGATGTTTTGTGGGGCTCAGTTGTCTGATTGCGTGTGCAAAGCTAGATTTGATTAACAGTTTTTTTGCAGGAAGTGGTAGAAAAATGGATTTTTGGAAAGAGAATGTGGAGAAAAAAAAATCTTTTTGGAAAAGAGAAAAAATGGGGGTAAAAACAATCAGGTTATTAATTAGGGTATTTGTGTCTTTAACCTTTTTTTTTAAAATTTTATCTTAGTTCATTAGTATTTATTTTCTACAACCAAAACTAAAAGGCTCATGCTCCATCCACCTTAAGGAAATCAACCCTTTGGCAGGCAGCTGCTCTATCATTTTGTCATCAGCTTTTAAGGGCTTAATTTGTACTTTTATTTTTGGACTTTATTTGAGCTTTTATTGTTTTCTTTTATTGATAGATGTATGTATTTGATGCTGTTTTATAGCTGCATATATGGGATGGTATATCATAAGAGATCAATTTTGAATTAATCAACTTGAGGATTGACTTCTTGCAAGGGATTGAACACTCAATTATCATAACAATAAATCAATAAGAAAGTGCTACGTAAACAAAATAATTTATATTATATTCTCTCAATGATTTGGTTTACGTACACTTAGACTTTCTTTAACTTACATTATACTCTTTTATTGATTTGGTTTACGTACACTTTGAGAATTTTTTCAATTTTAATTAAGGCAGGGCTTAAATGGTAACATGGGTAGAGGAATATAGGCATCCTAAGTTCGAAAAAGGCAGTCAGAACCTAAGACAATAATTGAAGAAAGATTCAAAAACTAAACTTATTATTTATGATAATAAAAAAAACTGAACTTATTATGACAGAGGATTGCACGTGCAAAGAATGACACATGTGGGAATCCTAGAAGGCAGATGTAGGCCAGAAAGATGGAAATTAACAGTTGTTATAAACTTCGGCAACAAAGGTGTAGGATGATGAGAGCAATTTTATTCTCTATATACATTGCGAGAAATTATTATATCGTAATTTTCTCCGAAAATGTCAGTAAATGTATTCTCACGCACACGCACACTGTCACGCACCGCGAAGGTTCATACGGGATTTTCCGCACATGTACATTTTTCCACACATGTATAATATTCTAGAAGGCCATTGTACACCGTTAGATTAAATGGATCTTGGCCGTCCATTTTGGTAGGTAGGAATTAATCCTAGCCCTCCATTTGGTAGGTGGGAATCAATCCTAGCCATCCATTTTGGTAGGTGGGAGTTGATCTTGACCATTCATCTGGTAGGTGGGAATTGATCTTGGCCATCCATTGAGGAGGTGAATGTCAATATATACCTTATGTAATTCATTTGTAATCATCCAAGCAATACAAGCAATCTTAAGCAATTCTTAAGCATTCTCCAAGTTCTCTCTTCTTTTCTTTGTGTTTTTAGCATATTTGCTCATTTGCTAGTTATATCTAGCGTTCATATAGAAGACTAACTAGCATTCTTACGAAGGAGTTTGCTAGTACCGCACGGTCGTTGGTAGCAAAAGACCAAGCCCGTGACAGTTGGTATCAGAGCTAAGGTTCAAGCAAAGATGGCGGGATCAAGTGAGATCACAAAGGTAGCAGCTGAAGAGAGCCAAAAATCAAGGAAGGGGAGATCAAGGTCAAGAGATGCCTTGGTAGACATGAATGCAAGGCTCGTTAGAGTGGAGCCTGCTGTCGTCGAGGGGCTAGAGAAGTTCGAGGAGGCAGACCAACGCATCATGGAGCTCGAAACTGGGAGAGATGAGCTTCAAGGAGAGATGCAAGGTGCCGTGAACATTGTCGAGACAACATGTCTAGACCAAGTAAAGGCCTTGGAGGAGTCCCTTCGTGCCGAAATTGTGGGGCTCAAAGAGGAGATTTCAAGAGTTGTAGCGGAACTTGGCGATGCAAAAGATGAGTTGATCCTTTCCAAGAGAGCCATTGCGCAAGGGGGAGGTGTTGCCAACCCTGTGGTTGCCTCTACTCCTTCGAGGGTGGACGTTCCTAAGCCAAAGGCGTATCATGGTTCAAGGAATGCGAAAGAGATTGCCAACTTCTTATGGAGCTTGGAGCAATACTTCAAGGCACTTAGCCTTGATGAAGGAATGAAGGTCGATCATGCCTCCCTATACCTTGTGGATACTGCGATGGTATGATGGAGGATGAGATGTAACGACATCGAGAGAGGAACTTGCACCATAGATACATGGGATGAGTTCAAGAAGGAACTTAAAAGACAGTTCTACCCAGTGAATGCAGAACATTAGGCGAGAGCTAAGCTTAGGCGACTCACTCATGAGGGACGCATACGAGACTATATGAAGGAATTTTCTGAAGTGCTCTTGGAGATTCCCGACTATCCTGATAAGGAAGCACTCTTTGCTTTCATGGATGGTTTGCAACATTGGGCCGAGTAGAGATCGAAAGACGTGGTGCCCAAGACCTAGCCACTGCCATTTCCATTGTTGAATCTTTTATCGAGTTTAAGAGAAATGAGAACCCGAAGTTTCATAAAAGCAATGGTGACAATGGAAGGAGTGGGGGAGACAACCACCAAAGCAAAGAGAGCTCCCACAAGTACGACAAGGGCAAAAGCATCAAGGATGACAAAGGCGGAGGTAGGTCAACTATCCAATGTTTCTTTTATGATGGGCCACACAAGGCAAGGGAATGCCCGAAGAAGGCCAAGTTATCCGCCCTTGTGGAAGAAAGAGAGGAGTATGAGCGATACGAGGAGACGAGGGTGGGATCCCTACAACTCCTTAATGCCATGAAAGCCAAGGTTGAGATGCCAAAGTCCAACAGGAAGGAAAGATTGTTCATGAAAGCCAAAGTTGGCCAATAAACCATGAAAGCATTGGTGGACACAGGAGCCAGCCACAACTTTCTTAAAGTAAAAGAAGCCAATTGACTAGGCATCAAATATACTGGCGAGACAAAATAGCTGAAATCGGTAAATTCCGAAGCTAAGGCCACATTCAGAGTTGCTCATGGAGTAAAGTTAAGCCTTGGTGGATGGAATGGCTCCGTAGACTTCTCCGTAGTACCGATGGATGATTATGCTATTATGTTGGGCATGGAATTCCTAGATCAAGTCAAGGCCATGCTCATTCCTGGTGCCAACACGATGTGCATATTGGAAGAAGGCAATGCTTCACCGAAGAATGAGTTGGAGGGGAAGGATCGGTTGAATTCTGGTGCAACTACCTATCGAATGACGCCTCTCGAGTTTGGAGAATTGAGGAGGAAATTAAGGATCACTGTCATAAGCCCGAAGATTTCATTGAAGGAGCAAGATCCACAAGCTAAGAGATCGAGGGAGTTGGCAAGTCGTGGAAAGACTTGCCGAAATTGGCTTAGAGGTGGGGAGCTCACTAAAGAACATCATAAGTTTCCAAACACCGCCAAGTTTGCCAGAGGTTGGCATGAGAGACCAACCATATCACAAGCACACCAAGTCAAGGCCGAGAAAAAGAGGAAGAAATGGGCCAATGCTAAAAAGAAGCATTTGGAGCTTGAAGAAGGGGATGCGACGAGGGCATCGCCAGATTGAGTGGGGGAGAATGTCACGCACCGCGAAGGTTCATACGGGATTTTCCGCACATGTACATTTTTCCACACATATATAATATTCTAGAAAGTCATTGTACACCGTTACATTAAATGGATCTTGGTCGTCCATTTTGGTAGGTAGGAATTAATCCTAGCCCTCCATTTGGTAGGTGGGAATCAATCCTAGTCATCCATTTTGGTAGATGGGAGTTGATCTTGATCATCCATCTGGTAGGTGGGAATTGATCTTGGCCATCCATTAAGGAGGTAGAGGCCTATATATGCCTTATGTAATTCATTTGTAATCATCCAAGCAATACAAGCAATCTTAAGCAATTCTTAAGCATTCTCCAAGTTCTCTCTTCTTTTCTTTGTGTTCTTAGCATCTTTGCTCATTTTCTAGTTATATCTAGTGTTCGTAGAGGAGGCTGACTAGCATTTTTACGAAGGAGATTGTTAGTGTCGCGCGGTCGTTAGTAGCAAAAGACCAAACCCGTGACAACACGCACTGGTCTCTACGCAGGTTGGAAAGTCTATCCGCTTAATCAGCCATGCAATATTTGCCCTAACTAACTCAAAATTGATTATATATCCATCTTCATTAATTATTTTCTTCCTGTATTTAGGCTACAATCCTATAAAGAAATATTCTTAAAATATCCATAATTACAATATCTTCCATGAATCATGCCATAAAATTAATGAAGTGTTTTACATAATCAGATTTAAAAACAGAATAGATTTAAATTAATGAGTAGTTACTACCAGCCATCCCGAAGCTAGTATTAAGAGAAAAAAAAATTCTAAATCCGTTTTTCGCATTACATTTTTTATATTTTGAATGATATATATATACCTCAATTTTTTATGTTGAGATTTACATAAAAAAAATATGTGGCATTTAAAAAATAAAAAAAAAACAATAAAGAATATACTATATAAAAGTTAGTTAAAAAATAAAAATACGTCTTACTATATATTTTTTACAAAAATACAATCAGTGATAAAGTATCACATAAATAAATTATTTTTATAACATTTTATCATAATTGATCCTGTCTATAAAAAATCATAAAGTGGACTTGGGCAATTAATTAATCATATTGATTTTAAAAAGAAAATAATTAATCATCAGATTTATTTTCTCTTGTATTTTCAATGATTCAGCCAAGAAATGTCATCGATTTAATGGGTTTTGAATTTATAATATGATTTATACATTTAATCTACTATGAAATGAAGGTTAAACTGCTTTTTGAAAAAATTAAAAATTCTGTTGGACACTATTGCAAAAAGTAATTAGGCAAAATCCATAATTTGATTTATGTACTTTTCAAAATTTTTCATATGGTCTTTATATTTATATTTATTAGAAGAAATCAGAGGATTTAACTATCAACTTTTAACGGTCGATTAAAAAATCAGTCGCAGTTGATGAATTATAACATTCAAATTTTTATTCCTTTGTTAATATTTCATTTTCGTAAGCCAAATTAATTTCAGTGGTTATTAAAAAACATTTGGGTCGTTAAAAGCCATATTAGGCATGTTTCACTTAAAAAATAACTTACCACATATACATGGACTCTGCTATTAAAAAAAACCAACACTAATTCATCACTTATTGCCATTAAACCAAAGAGTAAATTAGTCCCTAAACTATACCACAAAATACAACTCGAATATTATATTTTGACTCAAAACAATAAGTCCCTAAATTTACATACTAAGGTTGATCACGAACCGGTTGAGCTCGTTAAATCGGTCTAGTCCAACCCGGACCGAAACTAGAACCGGCAGTTTCCAATTCCAATCCAGAAAAAAATTCAATTTAAAAAAAAAAAAGAATCTCTTATGAGATCGTTGCGCCTCCCACCCCCTTTGTCACAGACTTCAATCTCACATCGGATAGGTGAATGAAACGAGTCCTGGATATAAGCGGGTGGCGCTGCACACCCCACTAGATCGGTCTTTTGGGGAGAGAGTAATGACCCCGTGACAAAAATGGTATCAGAGCCTGGTTGGTGCGCTGCATACCCCAGGGAGGGGAGAGGGTAATGGCCCACCTTACTCATGGGCCCACCTAAGCGGAAGGCGTTGCGCACCCTGACAGATCGGTCTTTTGGGGAGAGAGTAATGGGTCCGTGACACCTTGCATGCTTGCAATGCACACATGCACTTTTTTTATAAAATAATTAAGTATATTAAAATATAAATATAATAGAAAAATATCTTATAATAGAAAAAATAACAGCTACATCTTAAAGGTATTATTGAATTTTCAATTTTTTTCTCTATAAATACTAAATTCATTTCAATTTTTTCATTTTCTACACAATTTTATTCTTAATTAATTCTCAATTTCTTTCAATGTCTCTACAATTCAATATCAATTTTCTCTACATATATTCCTAATTTCTCTCTAATTACACTCTCAATTATTTTTTTCTCGCTAATTTCTTTCTAATTATACTTCTACATAATCTCAAAATTTTCTCTAATTTTCAATTTTTCCTTACTCCTACAATTATTTTTTCATTATCGTTTTTCTATAATTTTTTTTATAGTATCTCCAATTTTTTTCACAAAATTTAATCATACAAAATGGCAAGGCGTAATAGAAAGAACAATTTTTTTGGTGAAAATATTGTTAATTTAGAAAATTTTATTGAAATTTTGGATGAGGAGAAGGAGTTCGAAATTATAATTGAAGAAAGCCAAAGAAATAATAGGAGTGATGAACAACCGGATCCGGGTTTGGCAACAGCAGCAGCATCATTTGAAACAAAAATTCTACTATCTGATATTTTTTGAATTCATTTCAAGAAAATTCAAAAAAATGAAAGGTTATTTTATATTGTGTGCAATTATTGTGCATAAAAACATAAATTTAAAGTTTGAGGAGGTTATGATACATTTCCAAAATACTTGCAAAACAAATATACTACTCAAATTAGAATAGAGAAAAGATAATATCAAATTTCAAGGTATGCAACATATTCTTCTAATTCTCAATTATTTTAATATAATGATGAAAAAAATAAAAAAAATGATAAAAATGATAAATATGGAATATTTATTTTTTAGTTTTTGTGAAAAAATAGATTTTATTAATTATTATCAAAATGTATTAAATTTATATGCTAAACGTGTACCTAAAAATATTTTTAATCCTAATTTATATAAAGAAAACAAAAGAATTGCTCAAAATATTTTCTTTTTTGAATGAACGTGTTTATATTTGTAGTGATATTTGAAGTGATCATTAGTATTGGTCTTATATAATTTAGAATTGTTGTCACGCCTGCCAGTTTAGACATCGGCCAATATGCATATTTCTCGGCCACAAGCATCAAACTAACTAGAAATTAAGTGCATTTGTGATCGAAAAAAAAAAACAATATAATCTGAGTCTAAATTTGGATCAAAAGTCAATGAGAAAATTGATCATGAATATGCAATGTTAAATTTTAGACGAAAACTAAGGAAATTGTGACTAGACCCAAAAAATATAATTTTTGCACTGTCAGCAAATTACAAACTAAGGACACCAGGATGTAAAGAATATTAAGACGAATCTGTTGACATAATTTGGTGTCGAACTTCCAAATTATAGAGTACAAAATCGATAAAATAAAATTTAAGATGTGATTCCACAACAATATTGAAAAACACGATTTTCACTCTGGTGTGCAAATTGCTAAACCAAGAATGCTAGTGCATAGAATAAATTATGACATAAGTAATGGTATATTTAATTGTAGAAAATTAATTAGTTTAGGGCTTAAAGTTGGAGAAATTTATATGTGGGGTGCGAATTAATTTTTAAAGTGAATTTATTCCGATGCAAAGTTAGTGCACTTAAATTAAAGGTAGAATAATTAATGAAAATAATTATGGAATATGCAATTAGTTGAGAATATTTAATTTGAAGCTCAAATTGGAAAAAAAATTAATTATGGATAAAATTGAAAGGAAAATTGAAATAAAATTAACCCAAAAAAAATTGTATAAAAATATAAAAAAAAATACGAGAAAGCCTAGCCGCCCCCACCACTAAATGCATGTTGGGTCTTTCTCTAATTGCCACAGTTATTTAACTAATCAATATATATATATATATATATATATATATATATATATATATATATATATATATATATATATATATATATATATATATATATATATATATATATATATATATATATATATATAAGGTGGTTCTAGAGAAATCTATCACCTCTATCATATTCTTTTCATTTTAATAATAATAATAATAATAATAATAATAATAATAAAATATTATTAATTTGGCTAATGAAGGTGTGCATGTCCACCACGTCAGTTTTTTTTGAACCTTAATATATGTTTAGCCATTATACACTGGTGCAAATGGATTCACTTCTAGAGAACTCTAATGGCCATCTTCATCTTATACTTTAACCGAGTTCAACTTTAAAAAAAATGAACAAACAACAAAACACACAAAGGAAGCCCAGCCAGGGTAAAGAGTGGTAGGAGAGGAAGAGAAATATGAGGAGGAAAGAGAGATCTTTCATGGAGAAAGTTCAGTTTTAGTTGGCAAAAGGGAGGATGGAATTTGGGGCAAGGTGTTTCGGCCAAAAAGGTAGTAAGGTAAAATTAAATCATTTTGTTTCAACTTTTCTATTTTTTTCCTTTTCTATTTTTTTCCTTTTAGCTAGAGATGATTAAAGAGGAATTTGTGTGACCTTAAATTCAAATTGACTGTAACTTAAGGAGAAGGTTTTGAGAGCCACCGTTTGACATGAATAGGAGACGAAGTGACTTATGTGTGGTTGACGAAAGAGTAAGGAATTGGACAAAAGTGGAGAAATCAGGGTGGTTTCATTAGGGCTTAATGAGTTGTGATCGTAGTATAATAGAGAGGTTTTAGTCTGAAAACACATTAAGATTAAAGAGTTAAAACGAATAATTAAATGATGGAATTAAAGGTAGAAATCAAGACCTAAGAACCACGTTTAAACCGTGACTACTGTTAAGTGGAATTGGAAAATTATTAGGACAAACTTCGACTCACAATCATAACCAAACTTAGGCTGAAATTTTGAATCAAAATCTTACTCAATTAAAGGTTAAAAAGAGAATTATTGTATGAGGAAAGAAGGAAGTTGTTTATTTGGTTAATTATAATCAAGTTGGAAAAAAAAATTAATTAATTAAATTAATTAAAATCATAATTGAACCAAGTCAAAGATAAAATATATATATATATATATATATATATATATATATATATATATATATATATATATATATATATATAAAATAACAAATGAGTAATATCAAGCATAGTCCGTGACTTTCATAGAGAGATACGAGGAGAAAGTTTAATGAGAAATTTAATGGAAATAAAATAAATTATTATATGATAGTAACTTAAATTCTCATAGAATAATTGATATAATTAGAGTTATTAAAGTGGTGTATAATGTTGTTAGATTATTTGGTGAATTTGTATTAGGAACTCCAGCGTCGAAAGTGGGTATGCTCGAAAAGAAAAAGAAAAAAAAAAGAAAGATAGAAAAGCGAAAAATATTTGTGTAAAATTTTTATCCTAATGGCTATGGAAATTAATATTAAAATATATTTAGCGGTGAACAACTATATATATATATATATATATATATATATATATATTCAAAGTTTAATGTTATATGATATTCATTTGGAATATTTATTATATATTATATTTTTTACATCAAATATTTATTAAAATGAAATCTTCTTTTGAATTTTAAATAACTTATAGTACTGGCTATAGAGATGTTTAAATTGATTTTTATATAAATAGCGAAATATTGATTTGTCTTGAAAATGACTTTGGCTTAGAAATAGATTTAGAAAAAAATTGTTCTTATATTTTATTTATGAGAGATTTGACTATGTGAAAAATTATTAAACAAATATGATAATGAATATATTTTTATCAAATTTACATTTTTTAGCACATATAAGAACATAAACAAATGATATAGGGATTGTTGGCATGCCAATTAGGTAGGAATTTTATGGCCTATAGTTATTTTGGTCATAAGATGTATTAACTGATCGTGTGGTTATCTTGGATCAGATTTTGGTCATTACTTGACCCTGGTCCTGAGGTTATCTTGGACCATACATATTATCTATTTACCGATCATGTCGTTATCTTAGATCGAGACTGATCCTATAGTTATATTGGATCAGATTTGGGTCATGACTTGACCCTGGTCCTCTGGTTATCTTGGACCGTGATTTTTCCATCAATTGACGGTACCCCTTGGTTCCCTAGGGGCAAGTCTATGGTGTATTATATGGGCAAGGAAATAATTAAATTTTAAAGTGATATATGGATATAATGTGTCATAAGATTTTTGGTATATTGATGGGATGATCTTCCTTCCATTATTTTAATAAAAGAGAATTTTTTTTTTTTAAAAAAAAAAAGAGCTTTTATATTTTAAACGATAATTTGATATATCCATTTACAATCAGTTAATTTTGTATTTTAAAAGTAAATATTTATTTATAATTGTTTCTTGAATTAAATTTTTTAGTAAAATACATTATAGTTCCAAATTTATATTTCAAATGACTGTTACGATAACACTTGCACCACTGAGTTAAAACTAAGCGTGAGAGTTGTTTCTTTCACGTAGGTTTTGTTGAATCTTGAGGGGTATTTCCGTCATTTTGATGATAACAAATAAAATAGCAATATTGTATTTAACATACTTGTTTTCTAAGTCTATTAAATAGGGTATGGAATAAAATAGCAAAAATGGAGAATGAAAGATTAATCCTTGAAAGATAAAATTGAAGAAGCAGCATCATTCACGCTTGTGATCCTATGCGTCACGCCCATGAGTAAGCCTAGCGCCAACAAACCAACATTTGAAGTTCACGGTCATTAAGGAAGACAACAAACCTTGAATGAACATTTAAGTCACGTCCGTGAAAGACATGTCATGCTCGTGAACCTACATGACAAATTCTTCCAGAGAGCTTCATGGCCAAAGTCACCACTTGGACCACGGCTTGGAAGGTTTTCAAGCCCATGAAGATATATGTCACGCCCGTGACCCAATATTTCAAAACCTTCAAGAACGCTTCACGGACAAGGTCACCACTTCAGTCATGGCTTGGAAGAACAGTCACGACTGTGACACACAGAGTCATGCCCGTGAAAGATGAAAGAGAAAAATATCATGCATGATTATTAGGGTTGGTGCAACGGCTAGTTTCATATTAAATGCATTCTAATGGCTATAATTCACCATAGAAGTATAAATGCAAGTCATTTATGCATTCAGCACAAAAGAGGATAGCTAATACTTTGAATCAAAATCTTGTTGTAAGCTATTTGTACATTTAATACTTTCAAAAAAAATATTTATTCTCTGTGAAAATCTTTTTTCTCATCATTTATTGAGCAATAAAGATTTGTAAGTGTTTCTCTATGTAATCATTTCTTACTCAAGTGAGTTTTGGGTATTTCTGGGTTAAGAGTAGAACACTTGTAAAGGTTAGTTGTGTGAGCCTCTAAAACACAAAAAAAGGTTGTTTGTGTGAGTCTGTAAAACACAAGGTAAAGATTGTTTGTGTGAGCCTGTAAAACACAAGGAATTGGTTATTGTGTGAGCCATAAAAACACAAGGGATTTCTGGGTTAGATGTGAGCCATTGTGAGAAATACCATAGTTGGGAGTGAGCTTGTAAAACTCCATTGTAACACTTAGTGTGTTAGTGAAACTCCCAATTGCGATTGGGGAGATGAATAGGGTTTGTTAACACCTGAACTTCTATAAAAATTCTTGTGTCAAATTTCTCTATCCCTCCTAAACTTAATTTTTATTTCCGCACTTTAAAGTTAAATTTTTAAAACTCCAATTCAACCCTTCTTCTTGGCTCAATATCTGGGCAACAATTGGTATCAAAGCTTTGTCTAGCATCGAGCCTAAAAAGAGCTAGTAAAGATCAAGATATGCCCAGTGAAGGATTCCAAATTCTCAAGCCTTACTTCGATGGAGCAAATTATGCTCATTGAAAGTTTCAGATTGAGACATATTTGGATAATGAAGGAATTGAAGTCTGGGATAGTATTCGGAAAGAATGGACACCACCAACTAGAAGAGGAGTTGATGGTGAAGAAGAAATCCTATCAAGAGATGATTGAACAGAACCTCAAAGAAGAGCAAATTTCAAAAACAAGAAGGCAATGACAATTCTCTCAAACTCATTATCTATTGAAGAATGTGGCAGGATACAACACTGTTCAACTGCATATAGCATGTGAAAAACATTAGAAAACTATCATGAAGGTCACAAAGTCACATGGGATGACGAAATCTCTTCAAGTGAAAGAGATGATAATGAAAACGAAGAGGCCAACATATGCTTCATGGCTATTGAGGATCACATCTCGGACAAAGTAAGATCACTACATTCATACTCTTTCAATAATGATAGTAGTGATAATGATAGTGATAGTGATGATGATGATGTTAAGCAAAGCCTTATAGAAGAATTAAATTTAGAACTAGATAAATATAGAAGTAAATTCAGTACTTATAAGAATAACATTTCTAATTTGAAAATCAAAATTGATGCTTTAGAAAAGGTGAACATTAAGCTTAAATCATCTAATGAATCTTTTCAAAAATGATTAGATGAATACTCATCAAAACCCTCAACTAATTCCTTGCTTAAAGAAAATAATACTTTTAAAAATGAAGTTGAGGAACTTAGAAATTCAATTTCAAAATTCCACAAAGGAAAAGAGAGTTTAGATACTCTCATTGTGTCTCAAAGACCACCTTTAATTAGACATGGTCTAGGATTTAAGGACACATCATCATCTTCTCACAAAACTATTTTTGTTAAGTCTAGTGAGCATCACATCTCCACACTTGTTGGAACAACACCTAATAATAAGTATATTAAACCTTCTATACATAAAAAGAATAATCATGCCTTTATGTATAAGAAGCATGCATCTAGAAAAGCTTCAATTAATCATGACTATGCATGTCATTGTTCTTAAAATCAGTTTAATAGTAATACGACATTCAAAAATATTGTAAGACCAAAAAGCAATATTAAACCTAAACAGTGTAATTATTGTATAAAGATTGGTCATATAAATAAACATTGTTGGATAAGGAAGGCTCATTGGGAACCTTCATGTGCTAACCCCCAAGGACCCAAGCTCATTTGGGTACCTAAAAATCATACTTGAATTGTGATTCTATAGGTATGCCTCAAGTCCGCAATAAACAAAGATGATTGGCTAGAAGACAGTGGATGCTTAAGGCATATGACAGGAGACAAAGAACTATTCAATGAAATCAAAAGTATTGATGGAGGTAAAGTTACCTTTGGAAGCAATGCTAAGGGTAAGGTAATTGGCATTGGTTCTATTGGTATTAATGGTACTACTTTTATTAAAGATGTCTTACTTGTTGATGGCTTGAAACATAACTTGTTGAGTGTTAGTCAATTATGTGATAAAGGAAACAAAGTAACCTTTACTTCCAATGAATGTCTTGTGACCTCTATCGATGGTCAAAAGATATTTAAAGGAAATAGAGATATCAACACATACATAATAGACTTGCATGAAATATCTAACCATTCCTCTAAGTGTCTTGTGACTACTAGTGATGAATCTTAGCTGTGGCATAGAAGGCTTGGTCATGCAAACATAGACTTAATTCAAAGTCTCAGCACAGGAGAACTAGTAAAAGGACTACCAAAAGTAAAATTTGAAAAAGACAAGACATGTGAACCTTGCCAAAGAGGGAAGCAACACAAGTCATCCTTCAAAGCCAAAAACCAAGTAAGTACCTCAAAACCTCTACAACTTCTGCATTTAGATTTATTTGGACCTACTAAAATTGCTAGCTTATGAGGTAAAAATTATGCCTTTGTCATCGTAGATGATTACTCTAGATTTACTTGGGTAATTTTCTTAGCTCAAAAGAGTGATGCTTTTGAAAATTTCAAAAACTTTGCTAAAAGAGTTCAAAATGAAAAAGGATATTGTATTTCAAAGATAAGAAGTGACCATGGCAAAGAATTTGAAAATGAAAACTTTGAAAGTTTTTGTCTTGAATATGGCATTTCACAGAATTTTTCATCTCCTAGGAAACCTTAACAAAATGGGATAGTTGAAAGAAAAAATCGAACTTTAATTGAAATGGCTAGAACAATGCTCAATGAGTATGGTCTACCAACTTACTTTTGGGCAGAAGCCACAAACACTACTTGTTATATTTCAAATCAAGTTTTCAAAAGACCTCTTTTAAACAAAACCTCATTTGAGCTATGGAATGGAAGAAAGCCCTTGATATCATACTTTAGAGTATTTGGATGCAAGTGCTTCATATTGAATACCAAGGACAACATTGGAAATTTTGCCTCTAAATCTGATGAATGTATCTTTTTAGGATACTCTACAACTAGCAAAGCATATAAAGTATTTAATAAAAGATCATTAACTATTGAAGAATCCATGCATGTTGTTTTTAATGAATCTAGTAGACTTGATCTTGTGAAAGGTAGTGTTCTTGATGATGTTGTAGGAACTATGGAAAGACTTGATCTTGAAAATGGAAAAGAAGAAAATGATCAAGAAGATTCACATCAAGATGATTCTCTGCCTCAAGCTCAAGAAGAAAACGGGCACGAACTCCCAAAGGAATGGAGAATGACAAAAGATCATCCCAAGGAGCAAATCATTGGTGATCCTTCAAGGGGAGTAAGTACTATATCCCATTTCAAACATTTAGCCACTGACCTTGCTTTTATTTCTCAAATTGAGCCTAAAAATGTTGATGAGGCTCTTAATGATGAAAGTTGGGTGATTGCAATGCAAGAGGAACTCAACCAATTTAAGAGAAGTAAGGTATGGACCTTAGTACCTAGACCCAAGAATCATCAAATTATAGGTAGCAAATGGGTATTTAGAAATAAATTAGATGAACAAGGTTCAATAACTAGGAATAAGGCTAGATTAGTTGCAAAAGGATATAATCAGGAAGAAAGGATATATTATGATGAGACCTATACTCCTGTAGCTAGATTAGAAGCCATAAAAATACTTTTAGCATATGCATGTCACATGAATTTCAAACTCTTTCAAATGGATATGAAAAGTGTCTTTCTAAATGGTTATATAGAAGAAGAAGTTTATGTAAAACAACTACTAGGTTTTGAAAGCTATGATTTGCCAAATCATGTTTTTAAACTTTCAAAAGCTTTATATGGTTTGAAACAAGCCCCAAGAGCTTGGTATGAAAGACTAAGTTCTTTTCTCTTAGAAAATAACTTTACAAAGGAGAATATTGACTCCACATTATTCATTAAAAAACATAAGCATGATATTCTAATTGTTCAAATTTATATTGATGATATAATATTTGGTTCTACTAATGAATTGCTTTATCAAGAATTTGCTAAGTGTATGACTAGAGAATTTGAAATGAGCATGATGGGAGAGCTTAAATATTTCTTTGGTCTACAAATAAAACAAGGCAATGAGGGCATATTCATCAACCAATCCAAATATGTCAAAGATTTACTTAAGAAATTTGGAATGGAAGGATGTAAGAATGTCAAGACTCCAATGAGCACATCAACAAAATTGGACAAGGATGAAAAGGGTAAGAGCATTAATGAAAAACTCTATAGAGGTATGATCGGATCACTTTTATATTTTACTGCTTCTAGACCCGACATAATGTATAGTGTATGCTTGTGTGCACGATTTCAATCATGTCCAAAAGAGGCTCATTTACATGCAGTAAAAAGAATTTTAAGATATTTACATGGCTCATCGCATCTAGGTTTGTGGTATCCTAGAAATTCATCCTTTTATATTGTAGGATATTTAGATGCAGATTATGCTGGTAGTCTTTTAGATAGAAAAAATACTTCAGGTACTTGTCACTTTATTGGAGAGTGCTTAGTTTTTTGGTTTAGCAAGAAACAAGTTTCAGTTGCTCTTTCAACTGCTAAAGTAGAGTATGTAGCAGCAGGATGTTGTTGTACACAAATCATTTGGATGAAACAACAAATTAAGGATTATGGTCATGATATGAACCATATACCTATTAGATGTGACAATACAAGTGCTATAAATCTTTCAAAGAATCCCATTCAACATTCTAGAAGTAAGCATATTGACATTAGACACCACTTTATTAGAGATCATGTTCAATATGGAGATGTTGCCTTGGAATTTATAAGCGCAGAAAATCAATTGGCAGATATATTCACTAAGTCTCTAAATGAGGAAAGATTTAATTTCATTAGAAGAGAACTTGGTATGATTGATGGATTAACCTAGTGATTGCCAAATTATCAAAACCTTAAGTGATAATTTTGCTTTTGTATCATCTCACTAGATTTAAGGTAGTAAATTTGATGGAAATTTATGTTATAAGGGATAGAATCTTCATAGAAATGATTTAGTCTTGTTTTAGGACTTAATTTTATTTGATGAAAATTTTAGGCAATTCACGCCCGTGAATTAAATAGCCAAAAGAACCAGTAGTTTTCACGACTTGATTCATGACATGGTTCACGGCTTCAAGTAGTGAAGCCTATGTTCACGACTTCATTCACTCCCGTGAAAAGCCTTGTTCACGCCCGTGATGCATTTTCACCAAAAACTTATAGAAGCGTTCACGCTTTGTTTCACGGTCATAAGTAGTGAAATTCAACACTTCACGCCCGTGACTCATTTTTCACCACCGTGATAGTTCATCATTCACGTCTGTGACATTCAAATGTCACGACTGTGAACAATTTCACGCCTTTATTCATGGGCAGAGCACCCTTTCAGCAAACCGTGAACACGACACTTCACCCCCGTGACTACATATTTCACGCCCGTGAAGGGGTCGACTATATAACATTTCTGCCGATTATTTTTCACATTTCAACATTCCAACTACATTGAAGATTCCGGCCCCCTAGTCACAAATTTCTTCTATAAATACCATCAAAAACCCCTTCCATCATCACAAATCATCTCTCCTTAGGGTTTTCTCACAAATTCTATCAAATTTCTTCAACATTTCTAAAGTTCATTTCTTCAATCAACATGGAAACCGGCTCATCAAAGGGTACTAGGAAGAAATCTCATGCTCCCAAGAGGTATTCATATTACCTAATGAACATAATCCCGGAGAATTGCCATCCTAGGTACTCAACACTTAAGAAAAGGCCTCTCATTTCATCAAGGTCTTTTGAGTGGCAGACGATACACACTTTTGGGCTCGAGACAGCGATGACAAGGAAATTTCAGGCCTGTCATTTGAAAGATTTTGTCGACATTCATCAGCCCACCTTGAGGGAGCCTACCTTGGAATTCTTGAGCACTTTGCAAGTGTCTCCCACTGGCATAGTGAAATTTCAACTGTGCAGGAATCCAAACACTCTCTCTGCCACAAAATTCGGGGATTTATTCAACCTACCCTCGGACAGCATATTCAATGACAGTGAAGTGGATTTCTATGCAACTCAAGCATGGACTCACTTTGGTACGAATTGCAGCTGGGATGTAAAGAAGACTAAGAGCACTCATCTCCAGTCCCCAGTGCACAAATATCTCCATAGGTTTCTAACCTATAGAATATTTGCCCGAGGAGACAGCAATGGCACCATTCGGAAGTCTGAGCTTTTTCTCTTAGAGATGGCCCAAAGAAGCCTCACAGTGGCACTTTCTCGATGGTTTGCAAACCATCTCCTGTCCATTACCACCAAGCCCTCCGAAGACATACTTATTGGTGGGTATCTAACCCACATGACCTTGAAGCTTGGATATCTGAAGCTGGATGACCATCACTATAATCTCATCCCAGGGCATCCTTGAAACCGATTGGATGTAGAGTCCTTCATCAAGATGGGAGCGGCTGTTTGAATTGTCCATGAGAACAACATTTACTACCGTTTCATCGACACTGCTGGCGAGATTATATGGGAAGATAATGACTCGGAGGATTTTAAAGCTGGCCTCCAATGTATCCAGCAGAAGAAAAGGGCTCGAGTTGAGATGGCACCTCCTGAGGTTGAGCAAGACATCGGCCAATCCTCTGCCCCCACACCGAATTTGGCGCAGCAGGTGGTTGACCTTCTAGCACCAAGATTTGAGCAGCTGCAGGCTTCCATGGATGAGAGGTTGGAGAACCTCAAGGGCTTCATGGAGTCTAGGATGGACAACCTCGAGGCTGAAGTTGCTCGTCTTAGGGATAGGATGTCTGGATAGATGTTAGGCTAGATGGTAGCCTTGATATATTTGTTTGCTTGTTTGTTGTTTTTAGGAAATTTTAAATTTCCTTTCTGACTTTTAAATTACCATTGTTTGTATTTCACTTTTCATCAATTAATGTAATTGCTTTATTATGGTTAATGCTTTTTTTTATTGATGACAAAAGGGGGAGAAACTAGCAATATATTAAGATAAGTGCAAGCAATACTTAATTTTTGAATCAAAATGGAGAACTTACCAATATAAAATTAAGTAGGGAGAAATTAGCAATATATTAAATTAAATGCAATATTGAAATTTTGATTCAAAATAAATATGCAAGTATGCAATTGAGCTTAATAAACATTTCATATAACTTAAGTATACTTTGCATATATCTTGATGCAAGTTACATAAACGAATATGTACTTGATATACTCTAAATATACCTTATATATACTTCATGATTTAAAGAGAATTTTGGTATATATTGGATATACTTTGCATATAACTTGCATATACTTAAAACTAGAAAGTTTATTTTGATGCTACACTTCATCATTCTCTACAAATCTTGCACTTCATCATTTTTTATCCTAAGCTTCTTTTGAGGGGGAGACTTCTCAAAAGCACATATTGCTAGATTATTTGTCACCATCAAAAAGGGGAAGATTATTGAACCTTGAGGGGTATTTCCGTTATTTTGATGATAACAAATAAAATAGTAATATTGTATTTAACATACTTGTTTTCTAAGTCTATTAAATAGAGTATGGAATAAAATAGCAAGAATGGAGAATAGAAGATTAATCCTTGAAAGATAAAATTGAAGAAGCAGCATCATTCACGCCTGTGATCCTATGTGTCACGCCCGTGAGTAAGTCTAGCCAACAAACCAACATTTAAAGTTCACGACCATGAAGGAAGACAACAAACCGTGAATGAACATTTAAGTCACGCCCGTGAAAGACATGTCACGCCGGTGAACCTACATGACAAATTCTTCTAGAGAGCTTCACAACCAAAGTCACCACTTGGACCAAGGCTTGGAAGGTTGTCACGCCCGTGAAGATATATGTCATGCCCGTGACCCAATATTTCAAAACCTTTCAGAATGTTTTACGGCCAAGGTCACCACTTCAGTCACGGCTTGGAAGAACAGTCACGACCATGACATAAAGAGTCACACCCGTGAAAGATGAAAGAGAAAAATGTCAGGAGCGATTATTAGGGTTGGTGCAACGGCTAGTTTCGTATTAAATGCATTTTAACGGCTATAATTCACCATGGAAGTATAAATGCAAGTCATTTATGCATTCAACACAAAAGAGGATAACTAATACTTTGAATCAAAATCTTGTTGTAAGCTATTTGTACATTTAATACTTTCAAAACAAATATTTATTCTCTGTGAAAATCTTTTTGCTCATCATTTATTGAGAAATAAAGATTTGTAAGTGTTTCTCTCTGTAATCATTTCTTACTCAAGTGAGTTTTGGGTATTTCTGGGTTAAGAGTAGAACACTTGTAAGGGTTAGTTGTGTGAGCCTCTAAAACACAAAGAAAGGTTGTTTGTGTGAGCCTGTAAAACACAAGGTAAATGTTGTTTATGTGAGCCTGTAAAACACAAGGTAAAGGTTGTTTGTGTGAGCCTATAAAACACAAGAAATTGGTTATTGTATGAGCCATAAAAACACAAGGGATTTCTGGGTTAGGTGTGAGTCATTGTGAAAAACACTATAGTTGTGAGTGAACTTGTAAAACTTCATTGTAACACTTAGTGTGTTAGTGAAACTCCTAATTGCGATTGGAGAGAGGAGTAGGGTTTGTTAACACCTGAACTTCTATAAAAATTCTTGTGTCAAATTTTTCTATCCCTCCTAAACTTAATTTTTATTTCCGCACTTTAAAGTTAAAATTTTAAAAATTTAATTCATCCTCCCTTTTTGGCTCAATATCTGGGCAGCAGGTTTAATGCCCGCAACAACAACAGAGTACAAATATACAAGAGTTCATAGATTTAATGATTCCACAAGAGGATAGCAGCAGTAGCAGCAACAATGGTAGTCATGTCATGCATCATGTATAAATTTATATATTGTAAAAGTATAATTCATGTATGTAAATAAAATATTTTTTTATTATTATGAGGTGTGAAGTAGTTTTTGTATGTAGTATGTCTATAAGTCCTGCGCATGCACGTCAATTTGTTAGTCGGAGACACTACCTTATCTAACTGAGGTACAGAATGGTGAGGTAGTGTTACAATTGTTCAAAATACATTCTTACATGAGTTTTATATGTCATTTGATTGATGGTGAATAACAATTAAAAAAAATAATTTGCATTTAGAGTTCTTAATAATCGGCATACCATCAATAATATTTTTAAAATGATACAAAAATAGTTTGAAACAATATGGATTAGTTAATAAAACTTTTTCAATTTCTTTTAATAATGTGACGACAAATACCGTCTCAATTCAACCTTTAAGAATTATGTCAATCTAATATTTGAGATATATTTTTTTATATTAGATGTGCATATCACGTGTTAAATTTATATATTTAAGATAGTTTGAAATCTTTAAGTGATATAATTGTTTCAATTAAAATATCAATTTCATTTTTATAGTCACATCCACAAATAATGAAATTATGGACTCGATTTTATATTGAAAATAGTAAAAAATCTAAAAGATTTTTAAGTGATATTCCTACTCATTAGAATTCAACTTATGGATTACTCAATGAGTCATATGGATATAGAAAATTATTGTACACATTTATTTTCAATAATATGTCACAAATTAATTTATATCCACAATATTGAGATGTTTATCACTAATTTTTAGATATTTTAAAGTTTTTTAATGATGCAATATATGTTCTAAGTGATATTTATTATCCAATATATCATTTATTATTGTGTAAATATATTAATATTGTTAATACATTTAAATATTATATTAATAATCAAATTTTGCATGATTTTATATGTATGATAAAAAATAAATTGTTGAATTATTTTAAATTTATTCTTTTGATTAATCTTATATGTTGTGTTTTTTATCGTATATGTAAAATGTGTTTATATGATTATTTGAGTCTTTATTATTCATTAAGTGATGATGTTAGTATTGATTATATTATTAATGATGTAAAAAAATTAATTTATAATTTATTTATGAAATTTATTTTGATTTATAATATTTCGACTACTATTACTAGTAATGGAACTTATAGTCAAACTTTGGGTGAATCGATAAAAATTGGATTGAGTGATCATTTGATGATATAAAAATATAAAAAATCAAGATTATCATCTGGTTCATCTAAACTTGATATTTATTTAGCAATTACATTTAAATTTGGTGATAGTAAGATAAATAAAATTTTTCAGTACTTGATTAGTAGAGTTGATATTAAAATACTTATCCGGTATTCTTTCAAATTGCAAAATAATTTTTTCAACTTCAGTCTCAATTGTTGTGATTGAACAAATTTTTAGTGCAGAGATGTAATATTTTGGATGAGACGCAATCTAACTTAATTTCGAATTGCTAAAAGCTCAAATATGTATTGATAATTTGACAAAAGTGACATTAAGAAAACAAAAAATAGAAAAAGATCAATTTAAAAACCAATATGATTTCACTACCGAAGGAACAACTGTTACATCTGATACCGATGATTTCGATTAAAAAAAGGTAAGAGGTGTCAACAATTAAAATTTATAATGTAAGAGAATTACGAGACTTTTGATTCTTCTAAACCCCAAAATGATAGATATGCAACTTAATTCATGGTAAAAAAATTAAGTTCAAATCGAATTATTTATATTATAATTTTTTTAATATAAATTCAAACCTTTATAATTAAATTATTTTTTAAAATAAAAAGATTAAATTGATTAGGTTTTTATCAAATAAAAATAACTATTTTTAAATTTCAACTTATAATTTCTCAAAATCAAATTTTTTTTAATAACAATTTAATTTATTACACAAAATCACAAATTAATATTCAATAATTTAATTTTTTTCTCAAATTTTTCATTTTTTATAATTTAATTGTTGTAAAAATTTATAATTTACACAAATTAATATTTTATAAGTTAATATTTCTTTCTCAAAATTCTTATTCTTTCTAACTTATTCCCCAATTTTTTCACTTATTTCTAACTTAATATTTTTTTGTTTCATTTATAAACAAATTGATAAGTTAAATTAATTTTTTTTACTTCAAATTCACCCAACAATTAAGTTTAATTTCTAAACTTAATAATTTTAATTATATTTATTTATTGTGTTACTTACTTAATAATTAATTGTATAATTTTAAAAAAAAAAATTAAAAAAAATATTGGAACCAGCTAAACCGTCAGTTAATAAACCGGAACATACCAGTTTCGAACGAGCTCCTCCCTTGTTCTAGTCTAGTCCCATATTTCTGGGACTGTAAAACCGGCGGTTCCAACCTATGGTTGGGCCTATATTCCACAAATAAAAAACCTTAAATTAACTCAGATTTATATAATGGAAGAAACTTGACATATGTTACCGCCACTTATAAAATAAATTTCACCCCCCACTTTACATAGAGCAAAACCCCATGTTTGAGCATGATTAAAATTATTGATTACAAAATCCATAAATAAATAACATAATAATACATTAAAGGCAAAAAAGAAGAAGCACAAACTAAATTAAGATAGAGTCTGTATTTGTTATAATTGTCAAGACCAATTAGATCGTTGCACAAACAATATTCAACCTAGAAATGAAAAAAGGCCACAAAGAGGGCATCAAATGAAATTTAATTAAAACATATTAGATTATCGAAAATTGAAAAAGAAAATATGGGCATAGAAGATTTTATTGTCTTTTGGTCCATTGAATTCCACATAGAACTCTTGCATGTCATCATTGACCATCTTCACTTTACAATCACTCATCATCCCAGTTCACCCAAAATCAAAATAAAAAAAATTATAAATCAACAATCAAATGAAGAATTAACTGAAAGAAATAAAGATTATAGTTTCATTAAATCCATTTTTCGGTGTTTGCTTAGTGAAGAAATTTTGCCTTTTTTCTTCAAAGAGAGAGACGAGGTGAGAAGAGATAAATGAATTTATTCCAAATGAAAATAGAGAGACACAAAAGCTTCGTTGGAGCAACATAGTTACCTCCTGAAGTTTGTTTTCGCTTATCACATGCCCAAAGTTGCTAGTATTTGGATGGATGAACCTATTCCTCAATGCATCTTATCCAACTCTAATCTCCTCTCACCGCTAAGTTTCTGCATTATCGTCGATACCAATAGCTTCATGCGGGTCATGGAATAAACTTCACACCATTTTTGCTTCTAACGGCGCCAAAAAAAATTGCATTATTTTCATATTTCCTTTTTTTACCTCTCTTTCTTTCGTGCCCTCTTTCTCCTCTTTTTTGTTGCATCCACAATTTCTCTTTTTTCTCTCTGTGCCTCTCATCATCGGTCACAGTCACCGGAATAGTCTCACTAACTTCATTTTTTCAGTTTATTTTTTATGATTTATATTTATGTATTGAGTAGGGAGACAAAAAATTTTAATTGAAAGGAGAGAGAGCAATAGATATAAGATAATTTTTTAGTCATTTAAATTAGGTAAAAAAGTTAAAGCAAAAACTTATTTATTTTTAGGATAAATTATTCCGAGATTTGATTGAATATACGAGTTCGTTAATCATTTTTTAAAAATACGTCATAGCGTAATTCAGATTTAGTTGAATACGTTATATATTCTTTTTATTTATTTTTATCGTTACAAATGAATAAAATATTAAATTTTTTATTTTTTATCTTAAGAATATTAAAAAATACCAAAAAAAATATTAATATCATCGACTTTGTACCAAAATATTAATTTTATCCTTTTTTTATCTTTAAGATATTTTCTAATTTAACAAAATGTCAAATTTATTAAAAAGTATTTCAAAATTAATTTTGACTATTTTTAGCAATTGACAGAATATACTATTTAAAAAGTAACATAAAACTTTTTATAATTGGAACCAAATCTGAAATTTTTTATAATATATTTTTAAAAATAGATACAACTGTATATATAACTAACTATTAAGGAGCTCAGAGTAATTTAGATTATTTTTATTATTATGAAATAAATTAAATTTTCAGTCTCTGTCGGACTGCTATTCATACCTGAGTTGAGTTAAATGTATCTGTTAGTGAGACAGAGGACAAAAAAACCAGCGGATTTAAATTTAACTGATTGCACACAATCAAATTTAAATTCATAGGCTAGTTTACCCATTTGGTCTTGACATTATCAAAAACCGCTAATTCAGCAGCGATTTCCTTTTTTCTTCCCCTTCTGGTTACTATCAATTTGAATTCCAATTGCAGTTACACAACTCAAGATCATTAATAATCTTTACTTATGAATATTGGAGATTGAGGCTTGTGTTTCCATCGAGATGAAGGACCGCTCGTCTTTCGTGGAAATGGCGGCCGTTCAACATTTGGTCGGATCCCTCATCCCAGCAGAGGGTCTTCGCTTTGACTCATCCAACAATCAAAGGCATGAGTTCTCTTCCCTCTCTGTTTCTCTCTCTCTCTTCAAGCGCCGGCTGATTTCTGCTAGGTAATACTTCCTTCTCTGTTTCTCTCTCTCTTCCAATTTCGATTGATTTGTTGTTTGGTCTTTGAGAAATGGCTATTAGGATCAACATAGGAAAATATTTCCATCTTATCGTATTATATCAGATTTCAGCTGCCACAAAGATATATAATTCTTTTTTTTTCCTTACTTTTTGGAATTTTTTTCTTTTTTACTTCTCTTCCTTGCGATAGCGTTATGTCTTTGAAGATTCATTAGGACTTTTATTGTTTTGAATTTAGTTATGTATCTGTGCCGGACGGAATACACAATACAGAACTGAGACGCTGTGCTTGAAATTCGTCAACGGTTTCTTTTTAATTCTTTTGCTCTTAGAGATACGAGTAGTCAAAAATCTTAAGCTTATTTTGTTAGCTGGTTTGAATCTGACTTGCTCCATTCTTTTGTTGAGTCTCTTCTTGGTTCAAGGTTTTTGTCGCACTTCGACTATCGGATTGGTGAGGAATTTATGCTTTATTGCGGTCTGGCTCCTTTTTGATCTTATATAGTCTAATATGATTACTGGGCACATGCGTTTGCATAAAACATGCTAAGCTTTGACCTAGGCATTAGGGTTTTTACTATTATTAAGGCAAAATTTTGATCATATATTGTCTGTCCTGGCAGTTTTGAAATAGGTATTGTTGCAGAAAGGCTTGGCAAGTCACAAAAGTATCATGCAATTTTATGTATTGGAGCTGTGGTACGATTTCTCCTTCAAATCCATATGGACTAGTGGGTTTAAAACTGTTGGTTGAATAACAAATGTGGTAATGAGGTTCTTTCTAAAGACAAGCATGCTTGCTGGCCCTATTTCATGAATTACTTTTGGTTAGTAGGTAAGAGGTGATACTACACACTATGATGCAGTTGCTAATTCAGCAGCATCTGGAGTCCTTTCAGCTGGTTTAAATTCAGGTTGGCATGTTTTGACCTGAATTCAGTTGCTAATTATCTCGATGTTTCAGCATTTTGATCTAAAATAATATTTTCTTTTCAGTGCATAATTGATAGAGAAAAGACTAAGGAAATAATAGTAACAGAAAATCAGCCTATTCATTCTACACATGCACTTTCTATTTGGCGTGTATGTTCTAGGAAGAAGAGAGTGGGACACATGGAGGGTGAGGGTGAGAATGAGAAAGGGCTGAAATGAAATCATGAGTTAGTTATAAAAAGGAAAGGGAGGCAGTAGGGGACATCTTTTTTATGTCAGCAAAGCTGAAAACAAATTCAAAAAATCAGAACTCAACATACAGAGACTCAAATATGGAATAAGAATAATGGAACTATATTAAATGATTATCTTCTATCAACTCTGTAGATATTAGCTATATTCAAGATGGAAACAATAGAATAAAAGAAAAGAACAATCTGTGCACAGAGACACAGCCCAGGGATAGAATTCCCCTTCTCCAAGCTTTTGCTCAAAGACCCATAAAACAGAAATCCCAAAAAGAGGCCCCCGACTGCCTCCCTTTCCTTTTTATAACTAACTCATGATTTTTAACCATTATAATTATAATTAAGTCGCTAAAAATCATGATTTTTAACCATTATATTACTGGTAATTAACAGTTCACAACTATCGGAGATCTAAAATTGAAATTTATTATATTAAAAAATTAATTAATTTTAATGATGTGAATGAATGGAAAAATACATGTCATAGTACAAAAGAGGATTTATAGTTATTAATTTGTTTTGGGTAGGAAAGGGAAATAGTACCATGTGCCAGTTCGAAAATTGCAGGCTATGAATAATACAGATTATATAAAATTTGGCATGTGAATCTAAAGGTGTATTCGACCTGCAAGTGTTGCTGTTCAATATTTTCAAATATTTCCATGATGAGTATGTTGGCTTTTTAATTAGACTAGAATCTACAAATTTTGTATATTTTCGATACATACCAACTATATATATATGTAATCTGCTTCTGCCTACTGCAATAACTCTGATACCAAACTCTCTATATCACGTGATTATTTTAATCCTTATTTTCAACATGTATAGTATACCAATAAAGATAACATCTTCTACTCCAAATATGTACATATAGAACTGACACGGTAATGAAATGGGATCATTAATAAAGATAACATTTTCTCCTCCAGCTATCATAATCCCTTGTTGCAGAATCCTTCATTTTCAATTAGTTTTTTTGGGTTGGTTGGGGTGGGGGAATTGGACGTGTCATCAATTCTTAGTTTTTGTTTTCTGTTTTGTTTTTTTTTCTAAAGGCTATTACATGTAGGATTTTCAGATTTTGCTAAATAATAATGGCGGGCATTCTTCTCTGGCAGGAAAATGGAGTAGGATCTCAGCAAAGAACATGAACTGGAAATAAAGGGAGCAAAAACCTGTTATCTGGGGTGTTCGTTTTGTACTTCTACCTTACACTATAGACAAGGTCAGAGTGCAAATCTTATTTAATTATTTCGCGATTTTAATTACAACTCACTAACACATGAAAAAAAATACTGTCCTGAGTTTATTTGCTTGATATTGTTTTTCTCCACAACAATCCTCCTTTAGAATCTGATACCAAATACCTTATTTTGTTTGGTTGACCTAGCTATTATTCTGGTATATCTGCTGGTTCCGGAGGTACAAAGTGAAAAAAGCTCCATATTCTTGGGAAGATGCCTCTTACCAAACACAACAGTCTCTAAAAGTTCCTCCTGATGCATGGAGAAGCCTTGGTAAACATGCAAACTCTTATTCTCACTCCGACCCCATTCTTTCCGCTTCTATATTAACATGAAAGACCATATTAACTTTGTCAGGGCATTTATGAAGATTGAAAGAATAAGCCATGAACAAAATTTCTCCCTTTTATTTTCTTAATCAGAAAACTGATACAAACAAAATTATATAGAGTTATGGCTAAGTAACTGTCATTAACTAACCTCCTAAAAAATAGGAAAGCTATAATCTTCTGCAAGTACGCCTAAAATAAATTAAATACATTCAACTTCTCCAGCTCCTCCAGCTCAGGAACACTGCCACTGTCATTTAGCAACTAGCTGGAATGGATGGCTGTTCTGCAATCTTTATTCCACTGTCACCTTGCAATACTGTCACTGCTAGTAGCAACACTGCCACTGCTAGTTGGATTTGCTGAATTGCTGGCTTCTTTTGGATTTGTTGAATTGCTGGCTTCGTTACCCCCCCTAAAGCTAGGAGTGAATATGTCATGAACTCTTAGCTTGGACTTTAAAAAGTTAAATTGTGGTGCATGATGTAGCTTGGTAAAGAAGTCTGCTACTTGGTTAGCAGAAGCAATGGACATCAAGTGAATGAGACCAGTCTTCAATTTCTCTCAGACAACATGACAGTCCAATTCTATATGCTTTGTTCGTTCATGGAAGACTAGATTTTTAGCTATGTGTAAGGCTGATTCATTGTCACAAAACAAAAGAACTGGCTGTTGTGGAGGTAAAAGGAAATCTTGTAACAAATATACTAGCCATTGAATATCACAAGTGACAGCTGCCATGGCTCAGTATTCTGCTTCGGATGATGATCTAGAAACAGTGGATTGTTTCTTGGATTTCCAATTGATAAGTGAATCACCAATGAAAACACAATATCCTGTTACAAACTTTCTGGTAATGGGGCATGTAGCCCAATCTGAATCTGAATATGCTTTGATACGCATGCTGCTAGCAGATGAGAAAAATAAGCCTTGACCAGGAGAAGCTTTAATATATCGAAGGATCATGTGTGCTGCTTTCAAATGAAAATTAGTAGAACAGTCTAAAAACTGAGAAAGATACTGAACAACAAATGAAATGTCTGGCCTGGTGTTGGCTAGATATAAAAGTTTGTCAATTAACTGTCTGTAACTTGAAATGTTTGTTGGAGTGGAATCTTCTTGCTGTTGTTTTGTAAAAGGAACAATGGGAGTAGTTGCTGGTTTACTTTCTAAAAAACCAGTATCTGCAAGAAGCTCTAGAGCATACTTTCTTTGACAGAGATTAATTCCTGCTGAAGTTCGAGCAACTTCTAACCCAAGGAAATACTTTAGATTACCAAGATCTTTTATCTTAAATTGATCATGAAGATAAGTCTTGATTTGCGCAATCTGTGTCATGTCATTACTGGTCAAAATGACATCATCGACATAGACACATAAAGCTATAAAGCTGGACCCTTCTGTTTTTGTAAATAATGAACTATCTACCACAACTTGCTGAAATCCTTGGGTATGTAATGTTTCAGTCAATTTAGAATGTCATTGTCTACTCGCCTGCTTTAAACCATACAAGGATTTTGTTAGTTTGCACACTAAATAAGAATTGGTGCATGAGAAACCAGGTGGCAAGCGCATGTAGACTTCTTCAGTGAGATCTCCATGGAGAAAAGCATTGTTTATATCTAGTTGCTGTAAATGCCAACCTTGAATTGCAGCAACAGTTAGAAGAACTCTAATAGTAGCCATCTTTGCAACAGGAGAAAAAGTATTTAAATAATCAATTCCTGGTTTTTGAGTGAACCCCTGCGCAACCAGCCTTGCCTTGTGTCTTTCAATTGTTCCATCTGCATGAAACTTAGTTTTGAATATCCATTTGCAACCAATTGCTTGCTTTCCAGTTGGCAAAGTAGTGAGTTGCCATGTGTTATTAGACTGTAAAGCATCCAATTCTGCCTGCATCGCATTCCTCCATTCTGGAAATTTTACTGCTTGATTATAGGTTTTTGGCTCAATTAGAACTATTATTGAGGCTGCAAAAGACTTATGTGAAGGAGATAAATTGTAATATGATAGAACTGAAGAAAGTGGATGAATAATACCTAAATCAGAATCTGCAGACAAGGAAGTTTGATTGGCCTGTGACTGAGTACCAAGGATGTCACAATGATAATCTTTCAAGTAAGTTGGTTGAGTTCTTGTTTGAGTGGATTTTCTTTGTGGTAAAGGTGAATTGTTAGGTACATGATCAACAGGGTTGGTATGAGAAGGGGAGACAGTATATGTAGTGAATTCTGGAAAATCAGTGTGTGGGTTTGGCTGTGGTGTAGGCAATACCAAGGTTGGAGTGGAAGAATCTGCAGAAGAAGATATCAGTTGAGTTTGATCAATAAAAGAAATTCATGTTCAGAAAAGTTTACATTTCTAGATACTAAGCTCCTTCCTGTGGCCAATTCATACAATCGATATCCTTTTGTTCCTGCCTTATATCCTATGAACACACATTTAGAGGCTCTTGGTTCTAGTTTAGTTCTGTGATTGACCAAAGTATTGGAAAATGCTAAACACCCAAAGACTTTTAGGTGAGTTAGATCAGGTGACTGATTATATAAGAGCTCATATGGAATTTGGTTGTTTATGGCAGAACTAGGTAATCTGTTCATTAGATGCACTGCATGTGCTGCTAGGTCACTCCAAAAACAGTTTGGATTACTACTTTGAAACTTCAAAGCTCTTATTATGTTCAGAATGTCCTGTTGCTTCCTCTCAACCACTCCATTTTGTTGGAGTGTTTCTGTACAACTAGTCTGATGTATGATTCCATAGGTATGATAATATTCTGGCATTAGAAACTCCTGACCATTGTCACTCCTTACAGTTTTAATTTTCTTTTGAAACTGGGTATCAACATAAGAAATAAAGTTTCGTAACTGTTTTCTAGCCTCAGATTTTGTTTTCAGCAAGAAAATCCATATGAACCAACTGTAATCATCCTATCTATGTCCATACATGGATTCATGATGTGGACCCCAAATATCAACATGTATTAAGTCAAAAGGTTCATTTGATCTATTAATACTGTCATGAAAAGGCAATCTCTTTTGCTTAGCAAAATGACAAATATCACATATACCAAAGTAAGGAGTTGCTAGTGCCAATTGAGACATTCTCTTATTAGAAACATGTCCTAGCCTATTATGCCACAAGACTTCATTTCTATTATCTAATGAACATGAATTGGCTTGGATACCAATGTTGGTAGAATTGGTACAATCCTTGGACTTGTCTACTTCAGCCAATCTTCTTCCCAGTTTGCACATCCTGAATAACACAAGAATTGCTGGTAAAAGTAAGTGAACAGCAAGAATCAACAGTTAACTTTGAAGCTGAAATAAGATTGAATGTAAACTGTGAAATGTGAAGAACATTATGCAGTATTATGCTTTGATTTAGGCGAACAGTTCCTATATTGGAAACTTGAATCTGCATATTGTTAGGTAATCTGACACTGTAATTGGTAATGGGTGAAAAACAAGAAAAACAAGACAAAGAGCACACTATATGATCAGTGGCTCCTGTGTCAAGAATCCATATTCTGTTGTTTTTGGAAGATGGAAGGATAGAAAGTACCATACCAGAATTCTGCTGAGAAATATCAGCATTAAAGTGTGGCAGCAAATTTCCAGAATGTTGTACTACTTAAGTGGCAGCAATGGAACTTTGTACTGTGTTCGAAACTCCTTCACTAGTTCTTTGTGAATTCATTCTGGACATAGACTGAAAGATAGAGAAGAGCTTCTGATATTGCTCCTGTGTCAAACCTGAATCTAGCATTTCTTGATTCAAAGTGGTAGCTCTAGTTTCTAAACATTCATTGGTTTGATCAAATTCAACCTGATTAGCACAGCCAATTCGAGATCTTGGTTTATAACCAACTGGATACCCATGTTTCTGATAGCATTTATAAACAGTATGCCCAAGTTTACCACAATGGCTACATTGGGGTCTCTTTGTATTGAAACTATAAGCTTTCTTCTGATTATAAGTATTCTGGCTTTGATTTCCTCCAAGAACCCTGTTTTCTTTACCATTTGATACTGTTTTGTTATAACATGCCATATGATCAGCAGCATTTGAGTATTCCCCTGAAAGTTGCATTTGTCTTTCATGTTGTACTACTAATGCAAAAACTTTTGTGATACTAGGCAGAGGCTCCATAAGCATAATCTGTGACCGGACAGTTGAGAAATTTTCATTTAAACCCTTCAAGAACCTTATAACATGATCAGCTTCATAATATTTCTTGAAAGTGGAAACTGCTCCACAATTACAAGAAGGACGGCAAGTACAAGGTGGTAATGGCCTGAAATTAAGAAATTCATCCCACAAAATCTTCATTTGGGTGAAGTAATCTGTGACATTCTTCTGCCTTTTATGAAGATTAAAGATTTATTGCTGCAAATCTGTCATTCTAAAACAATCGCTAGCTTGAAACCTGTCTCTAAGATCATTCCACACATCAACAACATTATCAAGCCAAATAATGCTTTGTGAAATTGATGGTGAAAGTGAGTGTATGATCCAAGAAAGAACCATCATGTTACATCTCTGCCATGCCAAAAAGGAAGAGTTTGATTTTTCTGGTACTGGAATATTCTCATTCACAAACTGCAGCTTGTTCTTGGAAAGAAACGCCATTTTCATGGCTCTCGACCAAGAATGATAATTTGATCCTGTGAGTACTGCTGATACCAAAACCAGTGATGGATTCTCACTTGGATGAAGAAAATATGGACTGGATGGTGAATCTCTTGAAGTATTCATCTTCAAACAGTTGGAAAGAAAAATTCAACAAGAAGAAATATTATTTAGCCAAGAAATTGCTCTGATACCATATGAAAATTGAAAGAATAAGCCATGAACAAAATTTCTCCCTTTTATTTTCTTAATCAGAAAACTGATACAAACAAGATTATATAGAGTTATGGCTATGTAACTGCCATTAACTCACCTCCTGAAAAATAAGAAAGCTATAATCTACTGCAAGTACTCCTAAAATAAATTAAATACATTCAACTTCTCCAACTCCTCCAGCTCAGGAACATTGCCACTGTCATTTAGCAACTAGCTGGAATGGATGGCTGTTCTGCAATCTTTATTCCACTGTCACCTTGCAACACTGCCACTGCTAGTTGGATTTGCTGAATTGCTGGCTTCTTTTGGATTGTTGAATTGCTGGCTTCGTTAGCATTAGGCAAGCTTTGATTTATTGATGAGGCTTAGACTGCTTAATGTGCTGGGTGTTGATAAGTAACGCTTGGTAATTCATAAATTTTACAACCTTATTAAGAGCTATTGTATTTTTGTGATTTTGTCCGCAATTGGAATGGGATGGTGGTGTTTGATGATATGATTAATCTGTTTTATTTGGGCTTTATGTTTTAGTTTCATGGACTATTGAAATCTCAAGGAATTTGGTTTGTCTATTTGTTTACGATTTTCACTGTTTGATGTATATGAAAGGTACTTTCTGTGGCAATTCTGGCTCATCCTGATAAACAATTGGCCAAAATGCTGCACAGGCTTCAGCCGGATGTTCACAAGGATGATAATCACAAGCCTGAGATGTTTACATTTGTGGTTTTATTAGTATTAAGGTAGTTAACATGTCACCATAGTGGCTGCCTACATACTTTCACATTATGTTACGGTTTTATTTTTTATTTTCTTCTTAATAATATTATTGTGTAAGTTTCTAGTAACAGTAGTGTGCGATAATCCTTTTAACAAATCAGTGCTAGAAATCAATGTTGATTTGGATTAAGTAATGAGTAATGATGAGGTCTCTGCAAGTTTCCAATGCAATTAAAGAGTTAATACATCAGAATTAGGTGAAGATGACATGAAAATGAAAACAATCCTAAGCAAGTTCACATGCTTGACTATTAATGATATTTGGTAGGAAAGAAGAGAGATAAGAGAGAGCTGGGGCAACAGCTGGGCAGGGAAATGGGGAAACTCAGTGACATAGAAACAAGCATTCTTTGAGTAGGACCCTATAAGGCCTGGTAGAGGTTTTATAGAAAGGTTGGAAGTAACTGGAAAATGGTGAGTTTTTTTAATTAAATTACGAGAAAATTACTATTTATTTTGAATTATTGTGTTCTTTTTCTGTTTTAATTTCATTAAATTACTTAGTATTTTAGAAAAAATATTTTATTTTACTAAAGAGTATTATTATAATAAATTAAATGTTATGAAATTATTATAATCTACCATTTTTTTAATAGAAATATATCAATAAAATATAATAAAAAGAAATGATGAATCTTATAAAATTTAAACTTTATGAAGTACAATCGGTACATCACATAGGATAAATTATAATTTTTCCTTAAATTATTTTACAGTATTATTATAGTTTGGTATGTTTCCCATAGAAAGTTACTTTGTCTGAGGCTGTGCGCCTCAGTTTTTTTTGTCAGCAATGGATAGTACATTCTTGTTTACACACTGTGACCCCATTAAATGAGAAGTCTCTCACTAGCTTCTTTTTTTTTTTTTTGTTGGTATACAGCTTCTTTAATTTGCCCTTATGACTGAAAACTGTAAAAGCAATATGTTAAAACAGACAAAACCCACTCTCTCTATAATCTATGGTACATCATAAAAATAAATAATATATTTTTATACCTTTTTTTGTATGTTATTATGGTTAGCGTTTTAGAAGATGGAAAAAGTGAAAAATCTCTGAGGACATTCCTTACATGGAAATGTGCCTTTGCATTGAACTGGGTCCAATTGGGGTTTATTTAGAATGTGCAGATATTCACATGTTTAATATATTTTTAACTATTAGATAACTGTATGATCTGACTTATCATCATGCCTTTCATCTATTTTTTTTTTACTTTAAATCATTAAAAGGAAATCCTTAGGTAGGACCTAGTTATGGATTCAAAGGAGTAGAATCCAACAGTGATCAATCTTTTTCACATAACCTAGCTAGTAGCTGGACTTGTTCAAGCTCATATATATATATAACCTAACAGATGTACTTAATCTTAACCATATCCAATAAGGATTAAGCAAGATTTAGTAAAAGATGGAGGCCCCCACACAATTAATGAAGTACATTTCTGAGTTTCATCAAAATTAACATACATGAATATTATGGGAAACCCACTTTTTATTATTATTTTTCTTTTTGTTATGAACAGCCTAAATCTGATAGTCATATATAGAATCCAACTCCATGAAAGAGACTGAGATGGATTAAAGATTACGTGAAGGCAACAGTGTTACTTTTGGACAATCATAATTAGTTGTGAAAGAAGGGACACATGAATTTCTATGCATTTCAAGTAATTTTAGTTTGGTTTTTGTAGGTAAATTTCAGGTGGTTAACCTGAAACCCAGGTTAAAAGAACCTCCTCTCTCTCTCTCTTTTAAAAGATAAAAACAGAAAAAAGAGAAGTGGAGGTGGGGGGCAGTTATGTCAATCTTTCACTTTCTGCCTCCATGAAAGGTGTCTATGTCTGCTCAATCTCAAGCTAGCATTACTGTCTTTCTTGTCATCTTCACTGGGACACCCTCTTGGGATGCTCTCTCACTTTCACACGTGTGATCTTCTTGATAAACATATTGTTTTAATTATTAAATTATATATATATATATATATTTTATGTCTTGTATATAAATTTATAGATTCTATAATAGTAGAAGGAAAGGAACTGAATCAATCAATAAAAGGGTGAGGGGTCAGCCAGCATCTTAAACTACTTTAACTCTTGCTTATCTATTCTCTCTCCATCTCTGCAAGTGAGTTTAAAATTAATTAGGTGATCTGTTTAAAGCATTTATATTGCAGATTTTGCTGCTCTAATTAATTTCTCTTTCTACTGCATGATTTTTTCTTTTTCTTTTTTCATCTTCTGTTCTTCTTCTTCTCTGTCTTAAAGCTTTTGCTTCCTTATCTTTGATTTCAGAGAGTATGACTTTTTAACAGTTGTATAACAGCATCTGTCTGTCACGGAAAATATAGGCATGGCTAACAAGTGTGCAGCTATCTATTCACAATCAAAAATTAACCCAAATGCCCTCATCGCTTGTTCTTCCTCTTCTTTTTCTTCTTCTTTTGCGGGGATGGCTTTTGCAGACATTGCCTCTCTCTCTCTTACTCAAAGCTGTGGATCATCATCAGGGATACCCACAACTGTTCCTTCCTCAATATTTGAGGGTAAGGGTTGTGACAGCAGTGAGAACGAGATTATGAATCAAAATGGCAACTCCAACGAAGGTAGCCCTAATAATGAAAATGTGATAAAAGAAAGTGATAGTGGGCACTCAAAACTGTGTGCAAGGGGACATTGGAGACCTGCTGAAGATGCCAAGCTTAAAGAACTGGTCGCACTTTATGGTCCTCAAAACTGGAACCTCATAGCTGAGAAGTTAGAGGGCAGATCAGGTAATAGTAATACTTCATTCCATTGTTTTTTTTTTCCAACAATTTTTTTGTGTTTTTTTTCCTTTCTTAATATGGGTTTCTTTTAAAGGTAAAAGCTGTAGATTAAGATGGTTTAACCAGTTGGATCCAAGGATAAACAGAAGAGCATTCAGTGAAGAAGAAGAAGAAAGACTAATGCAAGCTCATAGATTGTACGGTAACAAATGGGCAATGATAGCTAGGCTTTTTCCTGGCAGAACTGATAATGCTGTCAAGAACCATTGGCATGTGATCATGGCTAGAAAATTTAGAGAACAATCTTCTGCTTATAGGCGCAGGAAGCTATCTCAAACCCTCTACACTGCTAGAGCAGACGAACCACCTTCTCCACCGCCATATTGTCTCAATATTTGCAGCGGTGGAGAGATAACCAATCTGCCTCCTTACCCAATCAGAGCCTTCAATGCCGGTTGCGGCGGCCAAGCTGGAGGAGAAGCAATCTCAGGAATCCAGGTCCCCGCCGCAGTTACTGGGTTTTGTGCACAGAAGACACCTTATGATTTCTTCTCAGCTGGTATATATATATATATAAATATAATTTATGATCCCTCTCCTCTCCTCTTCTTCAACAATCTTTTTAGTTCATGCAATTTGCGCATATGGGTTTCTGTGCTGTTTCATCGTTGGTTTCGTTTTTGCTTCATTGACTGATCGAGACAAGCTATATCCCATATACTTAAATTTTAGATGTTGCTTAAATAAATTGTGAATTGCCATAGTTCTCTCTTAATTATCAGCATTTGTGATTGGTTTGTGTTAAGTTTTACAGGCCTGAAGAATAATGACGTGATGGGCATATTACGCCAGCCGAGCAGATCTTGGGATGGGCCACTTATTGAGAAGACCAACATTTCTAGTTTCTTCTATACTCAACAGCATCAACAGCAGCATAACGCATTCATAATGGCAAAGCAGCCATCAACCACAGCAACAAAGGCTCATGATTCTGGCAGGGAACCTTCACCTTCATCATCATCAGTGGCAGAGAACAAAATGACAGACCATTTTGAGACCATTAATCCACCACCATTCGTTGACTTTCTTGGAGTAGGAGCCACATGAATTTAGATGGAATATATATTTATCACAAGTTCAACTAACTAAACCAAGAGCTAAAAAGGGTTTTTCATTTTTTTTCACATAAGATCATCAATGTGGATGTAGTTTCAAATTTTAGTTATTATATTATTATTGGATTAAGGTATTGGGGTTGGTCTCTACATTAATCTAAAAACAAGAAACTGAAAATATATCATGAAAAGAAAAAAAAAAAAAAAGAAACATCCATTTCTCATGAGCATGCAAAAGCAAAACTGAGGCAGAAATTCTGCAAACAGAAAGAAAGATTTGCAAATGTTGAAACATCTTTTCTTGGGTATCAGCAGCAGAATCTTCGTCTGAGAAATTCATGCCACCCACATGGATTTTAGCTGTTTGGAATTTTCTCTTCTAATTAATATAATATTATCTTCACTCCCTCTTCCATATATATTTTCCTCTCTTCGGTTATCTGCCCAAACAAAATTTCTGTATATAGCCTTATGTATTGGTGACATTATCCATGCTTTACTGTTGTCTTCTTCCAACACGGAACCAACTGCATCAACGCCTCATTTTCTTTCTTAACAATTTTAATTTTTTTAATATTTTGAATTAAAATGTACATCTTCTCAAATTAGAATAACAATAATTGTTTAAGTTTTTATTGTTTTAAAATACTTAAATTTACACCCTGAATAATAATTTTTCGAGTGAAATCGATAATTTGATTCTTGTACTTATTTATTTTTCGCAATTAATTTTTTGTATTTTTATTAACAGTGGACCTCTTTACTATAATCCCCTTTATTATAATTTCAATATTTATTAAATCTTTTATTAGGATTTTTTTTTCTTTTTAGAATAATCCGACTAATGCATTCGGCATACTATTATAAAATAATTTTTTATTCAACATGGATTATAAAAGATAACTGGAAAATTATATAAAAAAAAAAAATCAAACCCACCAAAGATTTTTTTTTCACTCAATTTGGAGACCTATAATAGCATCTCTAATGGTGCATTTTATTTTAATGGGCATATTTGGTATAATGAAAAGTATTTTAGAGCATCTCTAAATATATAGAGAAAATTAATTTATAAGTTCAATAGACTTTTTATAGTCTTACTTTTTATTTTGTTTTATCCTATACAAATTAAAATTTATCAAAAGAAAAAAAATAAATGACTTTTATTATAATATATATATATATATATATATATATATATATATATATATATATATATTTTTTTTTTTTTTTTTGGAGAAATGAACCAACAAAAAAATAAATATATACATAAAAAGTAAAAGTGTATTAACTATCATTAGAATAAAAAGTAAAGTTTAATTTTCTAAATGTAAAAAGTTAAACTCATAATTTACTCCATAATTTTAGAATAAAGAGTTTATTTGAATTTTTTTTAATTGTACAATATTTTAAAATAAAGAATTTAACTTAAATAGCTAGTTTATTAGAGATACTCTAATCAAACAGTACTGTTCCTCCATGCCGGAAATGAAAAAAAAAAATTTGTATATTTCCATTAGAGAACCAAGAAGCAAATGTGTGGGAGGAAAGTCGTTGGGAAGGATCATATGTTTGGTCAAGAGAGAGGTTTTTGTGAGAGAAAAGAATGTGTTCCTCTAAAACACCCATAGGAAGGGTCATGTGCTTTAAGTTAGCTATATACTGAATAGCGTGATTTTCTGAATAACCCTATATCATTATGTAAGGGTCATCATTTTCTGTTTTCTACGGGGTACCCCATAACTTATTTTAACAAACAACATTAAAAAAAAAACATTTATGGATTAACTCACTTTTAAAAAACTAATTTAAGAGATGAAATGAAACACAGAGTAAGAAATGTATAGCATGAAGATAGTAAGACTGGAAATCATATGAAGTAATTAATATTAAAGTTGCGCATGGATCTTGAATCGATTAGAACTGGACCGAAGAATCAAGAAAAAATAACTAAAATCGAACAGTATTGTTAATTTTTTTTATTTGAACGGAACCAAATTGTGATATTGATTTTAATTTTGATGTATTTAAATTTTTTAGTAGATATTTAAACCGAAAATTGTATTAAATTGTATTGAACTATTTTTGAAATTGAATTGTACTAAAAAAACTGATATTTAAATGTTTAAAATTTACCATATATAATAACTAATAAAAATTAAATAATTTATATATAACATTATTTATAACTTTTCTAGTTTTATTATACAAATATAATAAAACTTAAATTTATTAATTATTTAACAAAATTAATATGACATTTATAATAGTAATGACTTAAAATAATTGAAAATTGTATATATCAAAAATAATTTTACATGCTGAAAAATTTATGATAGTGGTGTAAAAATTTAAACTCATAATCTCCATATAAGTCTAAAATAAGTTTACCATCAAATCAATGAATTATCTTTATTATTAATACACAAATAAAAAAAATATTTGTAATATATTACTAGTTTTCATTTTTTTACTATAATTATTTATCACTAATTATATTTTTTAGCATTTATAATTTATTTTAATTAAATTATATTAATTATTTGATAAATCAAATTTAAGTTCAATTAATTACAAAGTAACTTAATTAGTAGTAAGTATAATATAATTATATAATCAATCAATCTAATCTATTATTTATTCTAATTATATTATATGATTTTTTTGTTAAAATAATTGTATTATTTTAAACTTAAATACTAATTTATATTATATTATGAACTAAAACATATATAATTAATATACTTAATAAACTTATAAATTTATAGAATTTATAATTAATAAAGATATTATAGTTATATGTTTTTTAAAATTAAATAGTCATAAACTTATATATTTTTACTTTGTAATTATATACTTATACTTTATACTTATTAATTTATATACCTAATAATTTAAATTTTGAATATTATTATATGCATACATTACTATGTATATTATATAATTTTTTATTAAAATAATAGTATTATACAAAACTTATTTAGTAATCTAAATTATATTAATAAATAATATATATATATATATATATATATATATGTTAAACCTTTAGGGGTATTTCCGTCATTTTGATGATAACAAATAAATATAGCAATATTGTATTTAACATACTTGTTTTGTAAGTATATTATACATGACATGGATTAAAATAGCAAGAATGAAGAATTGGAAGAATAATCCTTGAGAGACAAAATTCAAGTAGTAGCTTGTTCACTGCCGTGACTCTAGGAGTCACTCCCGTTAAAGAAGCTAACCGTTATCAAAACCAACATTTGAAGTTCACGGCCATGAAGGAAAAACAAACCGTGAATTAAGCATTTCAGTCACCCCCATGAATAAAGGTGTCACCCCCGTGAAGATTCATGCAATTTCATCCAGAGAGCTTCACGACCAGAGTCACCACTTGGATCACGGCTGGGAAGATTGTCACGCTCGTGAATGAGTATGTCACGCCCGTGACTCAATATGTCAAAACATTCCAGAGAGCTTCACGACCAATGTCACCACTTCAGTCACGGCTTGGGAAGAAATGTCACCCCCGTGAGAAGCATAGTCACGCCCATGAACAATGAAAGAGAAAAATGTCATGCGCGATTTTTTGGTTGGTATAACGGCTAGTTTCTTATTTAATGCACCACAACGGCTATATTCATCCATGGGAGTATAAATGGAAGTCATTTATGCATTAAGAACAAGAGAAGAGAATAACAAAAGAATAGCATATACTTCGAATTTAATTTTGATTACAAGCTATTTGTACTTTCATACTTTGAAAACAAATCTATTCTCTGTAAAAAAATTTTTGCTCCTCATATTTGAGCAAATTAAGATTTATAAGTGATTCTTTCTGTAATCATTGCTCAAATGAGCTTTGGGTATTTCTGGGTTAAGAGTAGAATACTTGTAAGAGTTAGTTGTGTGAACCTCCAAAACACAAATTAAAAGGTTGTTTGTGTGAGCTTGTAAAACAAAAAGTGAAGGTTGTTTGTGTGAGCCTGTAAAATATAAGGAATTGGTTATTGTGTGAGCCTGTAAAACACAACAAATTGATTATTATGTGAGCCATTAAAACACAAGGGTTTTCTGGGTTATGTGTGAGTCATTGTGAGAAACACCATAGTTGGGAGTGAGCTTGTAAAACTCCATTGTAATACTTAGTGTGTTAGTGAAACTCCCAATTGCGATTGGGGAGAGGAGTAGGGTTTGTTAACACCCGAATCTCTATAAATTTTTGTGTTTGATTTTCTCTATCCCTCATAAAATTAACTATTTATTTCCGCACTTTAAAGTTTAATTTTTTGAAACCCCAATTCAATCCCCCTTCTTGGTCTAATATCTGGGCAACAATTGGTATCAGAGCTTTGTTTAGCATCGAAGCCTAAAAAGCTCTAGTAAAGAGTAAGATATGGCCAGTGAAGGATTCCAAAGTCTCAAACCTTACTTTGATGGAGCAAATTATGCCCATTGGAAGTTTAGGATGGAGACATACTTGGATAGTGAAGGAATTGAAGTCTGGGATAGTGTACGAAAAGAATGGACACCACCAACCAGAAGAGGAGCTGATGGTGAAGAAGAAATCCTATCAAGAGATGATTGGACAGAGCCTCAAAGAAGAGCAAATTTCAAAAAAAAAAAGGCAATGACAATCCTATCAAGCTCATTATCTATTGAAGAATGTGGGAGAATACAACGCTGCTCAACATCATATAGCATGTGGAAGACATTGGAGAATTATCATGAGGGAACTAAGCAAGTCAAATCCAAGAAGATTCAACTTCTAACCTCAGAATATGAGCTCTTCAAGATGAAATCCAATGAGTCAATCACTGACATGACCAACCGACTTCTATCCATTATAAATGGAATGAGGAAACTTGGGAAGCATCTGAGTTTGGAAGATGTAAACAATAAAATCCTGAGAAGTCTTCCTCTTAAAGACTATGGTTCAAGCGTTGTTGGCATAGAAAAAGCAAATGAAGATATGAGCATCATGAATACTGATGTGCTGATTGGGAAACTTCTCACACATGAGATGGCAGTGAAGAGAGATAGAGAGCTTGAAGCAGAGCCAGAGAAAAGAAAGTCCTTAGCACTCAAAGCCTCTACTTCAAAATCTCAAGAAGAAAGTGAAGATGATGAAGAGATGAGTGATGGTGAAAATGAGGACATCGCTATGCTTTCAAGGAGATTAAAAAGAATCATTGAGAAGAAAATGAGCAATTCCAGAAAATTCAAGCAAATAAACCTCAAACAAACTTCTAATGACACACATAGAAGTAAGGAAAAGGTAAAATGCTATGAATGTGGAAAGAAATGACATATCAAACCAGAATGTCCAAGGCTCAAGAAGTACAAGAGCAAATACCAAAGAGACAATGGAGAGACAGGTCATAAAGCCACATGGGATGACGAAAGCTCTTCAAGTGAAACAAATGATAATGAAAGTGAAAAGGTCAACCTATGCTTCATGGCTATTGAGGATCACATCTCGCACAAAGTAAGATCACTACACTCATACTCTTTCAATAATGATAGTAGTGATAATGATAGTAATAGTGATAGTAATAATGGTGATGATGAGTAAAGCCTAATAGAAGAATTAAATATAGAATTAGAGAAATATAGAACTAAATTTAATACCTATAGAAATAATATCTCTAATTTGAAAAAAAAGATAGATGGTTTAGAAAAAGAGAACATAAAGCTTAAATCATCTAATGAATCTCTTCAAAAGTCATTAGATGAATATTCATCAAGACCTTCAACAGCTTCATTGTTAAAAGAAAATAATACTTTGAAAAATGAAGTTGAGGAACTTAGAAATTTCATTTCTAAATTTCACAAAGGTAAAGAGAGCTTAGATACTCTCATTGTGTCTCAAAGATCACCCCTAATTAGACATGGTCTAGGATTTAAGGACATATCATCATCTTCTAACAAAATTGTATTTGTTAAGTCTAAAGAATCTAACATCTCCACATTTGTTAAGAAAGCACCAAGAAATAAGCATATTAATCCTTCTATACAGAAAAAGAAATAATCATGTCTTTATGTATAAGAAGCATGCATCTAGAAAAAAGCAAATTAATCATGATTGTGCATGTCATTGTTCTCAAAATCAGTCTAATAAAATGGCATTCAAATACATTGCAAGTCCAAAAAGCAAGTTTAGACCGAAATAATGTAATTATTGTATGAAAATTGGTCACATAAATAAACATTGCTGGATAAGGAAGGCTCATTGGAAACCTTCATGTGCTAACCCCCAATGACCCAAACTCATTTGGGTACCTAAAAATCATACTTGATTTATGATTCTATAGGTATGCCTCAAGTCCACAATAAACAAAAATGTTTGGCTAGTAGACAGTGGATGCTCAAGGCATATGATAGGAGACAAAAAACTTTTCAATGAAATCAAAAGTATTGATGGAGGTAAAGTTACCTTTGGAAACAATGCAAAGGGTAAGGTAATTGGCATTGGTTCTATTGATATTAATGGTACTACTTTTATTAAAGATGTCCTACTTGTTGATGGCTTGAAACATAACTTTTTAAGTGTAAGTCAATTATGTGATAAAGAAACAAGGTAATCTTTACTTCAAATGAATGTTTTGTAATCTCTATCGATGGTCAAGAAATATTTAAAGGAAATAGAGATATCAATACGTACGTAATAAACTTACATGAGCTATCTAACCATTCCTCTAAGTGTCTTGTGACTACTAGTGATAAATCTTAGCTGTGGCATAGAAGACTTGGTCATGCTAATATGGACTTAATACAAAGTCTCAGCACAGGAGAGCTAGTAAAAGGATTACCAAGAGTTAAATATGAAAAAGGCAAGACATGTGATCATTGTCAGAGAGGAAAACAACACAAGTCATCTTTCAAAGCCAAAAATATAGTAAGTACTTCAAAACCTCTTCAACTCTTGCATTTAGACTTGTTTGGACCTACTAGAGTTGCAAGCTTAGGAGGAAAACATTATGCATTTGTCATCGTAGATGATTACTCTAGATTTACTTAGGTAATTTTCTTAGCTCAAACGAGTGATGCTTTTGAAAACTTCAAAAACTTTGCTAAAAGAATTTAAAATGAAAAAGGTTACTGCATTTCAAAAATAAGGAGTGATCATGGTAAAGTATTTGAAAATGAAAACTTTGAAAGCCTTTGTCTTTAACATGACATTTCACATAATTTCTCATCTCCTAGGACACCTCAACAAAATGAGGTAGTTGAAAGGAAAAATCGAACTTTAATTGAAATGGCTAGAATAATGCTTAATGAATATAAATTACCAACTTATTTTTTGGCAGAATCCACAAATACTGCATGTTATATTTCAAATCGAGTTTTCAAAAGATCTCTTTTAAACAAAACCTCATTTGAGCTATGGAATGGAAGAAAGCCCTTGATATCATACTTTAGAGTATTTGGATGCAAATATTTTATATTGAACACCAAGGACAATCTTGGAAAATTTGCCTCTAAGTCTGATGAATGTATCTTTTTAGGATACTCTATAACCAGCAAAACATATAGAGTATTTAATAAAAGATCATTAACGGTTGAAGAATCCATGCATGTTGTTTTTAATGAATCTACTAGACTTGATCTTGTGAAAGGTAATGCTCTTGATGATGTTGTAGGTAATATGAAAAACTTGATATTGAAAATGGAAAATAAGAAAATGATCAAGAAAATTCACTACCTCAAAATCAAGAACAAATGGAACAAGGACTTCCAAAAGAATGGAGAATGACGAAAGATCATCCAAAAGAGCAAATAATTGGTGATCTATCAAGGGGAGTAAGTACTAGATCTCATTTCAAGCATTTAGTCACTGACATTGCTTTTATTTTATAAATTGAGCCTAAAAATATTGATGAGGCTCTTAATGATGAAAGTTGGGTGATTGCCATGCAAGAGGAACTCAATCAATTTGAGAGAAATAAGGTATGGAATCTAGTATCTAGACCCAAGGATCATCAAATCATAGGTAGCAAATGGGTATTTAGAAACAAATTAGATGAACAAGGGTTAATAACCAGGAATAAGGCAAGACTAGTCGCAAAAGGATATAATCAGGAAGAAGGTATAGATTATGATGAAACATATGCACCTGTAGTTATATTAGAAGCTATAAGAATACTCTTAGCATATGCATGTCACATAAATTTCAAACTTTTTCAAATGTATGTGAAAAGTGCATTTCTAAATGGTTATATAGATGAAGAAGTGTATGTAGAACAACCACCAGGTTTTGAAAGCTATGATTTTCCAAATCATGTTTTTAAACTTTCAAAAGCTTTGTATGATTTAAAACAGGCTCCAAGAGCTTGGTATGAGAGACTAAGTTCTTTTTTATTAGAAAATAGCTTCACAAAGGGAACTGTTGACACTACACTATTTATCAAAAAACATAAGCAAGATATACTAATTGTTCAAATTTATGTTGATGATATAATATTTGATTCTACTAATGAGTTACTTTGTCAAGAATTTGCTAAGTGCATGACTAGGGAATTTGAAATGAAAATGATGGGAGAACTTAAGTATTTCTTTGGTCTACAAATAAAATAAAGCAATGATGACATATTCATCAACCAATCCAAATATGCCAAAGATTTAATCAAGAAATTTGGTATGGAAGGATGCAAAAATGCCAAGACTCCTATGAGCACATCAACAAAATTGGACAAAGATGAAAAGGGTAAGAGCATTAATGAAAAGCTTTATAGAGGTATGATCGGATCACTTTTATATCTTACTGTTTCTAGACTTGATATTATGTATAGTGTTTGCTTATGTGCACGATTTCAATCATGTCATAAAGAATCTCATTTAAATGCTGTAAAAAAAATTTAAAGATATTTACATGGATCATTGCATCTAGGTTTATGGTATCCTAGGAATTCATCTTTTTATATTATAGGATATTCAGATGCAGACTATGCTGGTAGTCTTTTGGATAGAAAAAGTACTCCAGGTACTTGTCACTTCATTGGAGAATGTTTGGTTTCTTGGTTTAGCAAGAAATAAGTTTCAGTTGCTCTCTCAACTGCTGAAGCTGAATATGTAGCAGTTGGATGTTGTTATACATAAATTCTTTGGATGAAACAACAACTTAAGGACTATGGTAATGAGATGAATCATATACCTATAAAATGTGACAACACAAGTGCTATAAATCTTTCAAAGAATCCTATTCAACACTCTAGAAACAAACATATTGACATTAGACACCACTTTATTAGAGATCATGTTCAATATGGAAATATTGCATTAGAATTTATAAACACAGAAAAACAGTTAGCAGATATTTTCACTAAGTCTCTAAATGAGGAAAGATTTAATTTCATTAGAAGAGAACTTGGTATGATTGATGAATTAACCTTGTGATTGCAAAAATATGAAATTTTGATTGTTGATCTTAAATCATATCACAGGTTATAAGATAGAAATTTTGATGAAAATTCATATTTTAAGGAGTAGAATCCTTATTGAAATAATTTAGTCTTGTTATAGGACTTAATTTTAATTTGATGAAAAATTTAGGGGAGTCACGCCCGTGACTTAAATGGCCCAAAGAGACAGTGTCGTTCATGACTTGGTTCACGACATGGTTCACGACTTCAAGTGGTGAAACTTATCTTCACGGCTTCAAGTGGTGAAACTTATCTTCACCGCTTCAAGCCGGTTACAACTTTATTTCAACTCCTCATCTCCCAAAACCGCTCTCATTTACTTTCATTCATTAAGACATTGAAGATTCCGACCTCAAAGACTTGAAATTTTACTATAAATACCACCAAAAGCTCGAATCTTCATCAGAAATCATACATTTCTAGGGTTTTACATCAAATTTTCTGTCAAAATTATTTTCAACTCCATAAACAACAAATTTCTTCAAATATGGAATCTGCTTCATCCAAGGGAAAGAGAAAGAAGTCTCATGCACCTAAGAGGTATGCAGATTACCTCATGAACCGCATTCCGGAGAATTGCCATCCTCGGTATGCAACTTTGAAGAAAAAACCTCTTTTGTCATCAAGGTCTTTCGATTGGCAGACAGTCCGAAGTCTCGGGCTTGAGACGACTATGACAGAGCAACTACAAGCCTGTCATCTCAAAGATTTTGTTGAAATTCATCAGCCGACTCTAAAGGGAGCCAACACTGAAATTCCTCAGCACCTTGCAGGTTTTACCTACTGGAGTGGTGAAATTCCAACTCTGTAACAATCCCAACACCCTCAGTGTCATTGAGTTTGGGGAATTATTGAGCCTACCATCTGAGGGCATCCTAAATGATATTGAGGTAGAATTCTTTGCTCCTCCAGCTTGGACACATTTTGGCACCGGTTGCAACTGGGATGTCAAGAAAACTAAGAGCACACATCTCAGGGCCCTAGTGCATAGATATTTGCATAGGTTCCTAACCTATAACATTTTTGCAAGGAGAGAAAGTAATGGAACAATCAGGAAGTCAGAACTCTTCCTCCTTGAGATGGCTCATAGGGGAGTCACAGTGGCACTTTCCAGATGGTTTGCTAACCATCTTCTCTCCATTGCCACTAAGCCCACAGGGGATATTTTGATTGGGGCATATGTCACCCATATTGCAGTGAAGCTCAATTACTTGAAGCTGGATGACCATCACTTCAACATCATTCCTGCACATCCTCGAGATAGCTTGGATGTCGTGTCGTTCATCAAGATTGGAGCGGCTGTCAGAATCGTTTTTCAGAACGATATCTTCTACCGCTTCACCGACACTGCTGGAGAAATTATCTGGGAAGATAATGACACGGAGGATTTTAAAGTAGGCCTCCAGGGAGTCCAGTAGAAAAAGAGGGCTCGGGTTGAGGAAGCACCTCCAGCAGTCGAGCAGGACATCGGACAATCCTCAGTTTCCACACCATCCTTAGCGCAGTAGGTGGTTGACCTCTTGGCACCACGTTTTGAGCAGCTGCAGACTTCGATGGATGAGAGGTTGGAGAATCTCAAGGACTTCATGGAGTTTCGGATGGACAGCCTTGAGGCTGAAGTAGCTAGGCTTCGTGATAGGATGTCTGGCTAGGAGATAGGCTAGGATGTAGCTTAGATTTTTTTTAGCTTGTTTGTTATATTTCTTTTGCTTGTGTAGGAAATTTTAAATTTCCTTTCTTAGTTTGTATCCTTTCCTTTATGATATATATATTTGCTTTTGTTTACTTCAATCTTCATATCCTTTTTGATTGATGACAAAAGGAGGAGAAAACTAGCAATATATGATAGGCAATATATGAGAAGGGAGAATGGTATCAAACTAGAACTAGCAATTATAAGAATTTTGAATCAAAAAGTGAATTGACTTTGAAATGGATTAAAAATCTTGATTCAAAATTTCATATGCAAAGTATAAAAATTGAGCTTTATATACCTTAGATACAACTTAAGTATGCTTTGCATACACCTTAAAGCAAGTTGCAAATAAAAATATGCCATGATATACCTTAAATATACCTTACATATACTTCATATCTTAAAAAGGAATTATGATATATATTGGATATACTTCTCATATAACTTGCATATACTTAAAATTTAGTTCAATGCTACATCATTATTTACTATTCTTGCACATTATAATTTTTATCCTAAGTATATTTTGAGGGGGAGACTTCTCAAAATCACATATTGCTAGATTATTTGTCACCATCAAAAAAAGGGAGATTGTTAAACCTTTAGGGGTATTTCCATCATTTTGATGATAACAAATAAATATAGCAATATTGTATTTAACATACTTGTTTTTGTAAGTATATTATACAAGACATGGATTAAAATAGCAAGAATGGATAATTGGAAAAATAATCATTGAGAGACAAAATTCAAGTAGTAGTCTGTTCACTGTCGTGACTCTAGGAGTCACTCCCTGAAGGAAGCTAATCGTTACCAAAATCAACATTTGAAGTTCACGGCCATGAAGGAAAAACAAACCGTGAAGTAAGCATTTCAGTCACCCCCGTGAATAAAGGTGTCACCCCCGTGAAGATTCATGCAATTTCATTCAGAAAGCTTCACGACCAGAGTCACCACTTGGATCACGGCTGGAAAGATTGTCACGTCCGTGAATGAGTATGTCACGCCCGTGACTCAATATGTCAAAACATTTCAGAGAGCTTCACGACCAAGGTCACCACTTCAGTCACGGCTTGGGAAGAACTGTCACCCCCGTGAGAAGCATAGTCACGCCCGTGAACAATGAAAGAGAAAAATGTCAGGCGCCATTTTTTGGTTGGTACAACGGCTAGTTTCTTATTTAATGCACCCCAACGGCTATATTCAGCCATGAGAGTATAAATGGAAGTCATTTATGCATTAAGAACAAGAGAATGAAGAGAATAACAAAAGAATAGCATATACTTCGAATTTAATTTTGATTACAAGCTATTTGTACTTTCATACTTTGAGAACAAATCTATTCTCTGCAAAAATTTTTGTGCTCCTCATATTTGAGCAAATTAAGATTTATAAGTGATTCTTTCTGTAATCATTGCTCAAGTAAGCTTTGGGTATTTCTGGGTTAAGAGTAGAACACTTGTAAGGGTTAGTTGTGTGAATCTCCAAAACACAAATTAAAAGGTTATTTGTGTGAGCCTGTAAAACACAAGAAATTGGTTATTGTGTGAGCCTGTAAAACACAAGGAATTGGTTATTGTGTGGGCCATTAAAACACAAGGATTTTTTGGGTTAGGTGTGAGCCATTGTGAGAAACACCATAGTTGGAAGTAAGCTTGTAAAACTCCATTGTAATACTTAGTGTGTTAGTGAAACTCCCAATTGCGATTGGGGAGAAGAGTATGGTTTGTTAACACCCGAACCTCTATAAATTTTTGTGTCTGATTTTCTCTATCCCTCCTAAAATTAACTATTTATTTCCCCATTTTAAAGTTTAATTTTTTGAAACCCCAATTCAACTCCTTTCTTGATCTAATATCTGGGCAACAATATATATATATATATATATATATATATATATATATATATATATATATATATATATATATATATAACTAATAAACTTACATATTTATATGCTTTATAATTAATATAAACCCTATGGTTGTTAAATCCGGACCAAAAACTTATAAATTGAAACAATTAACTCAAATTGATAGTTTATTATATAATTATATACTTTTCAAAGATTGATAGTTTTTAGGAATATTTTTATGTAATGATTGTGAGTTTTTTATAATACTATTAAGTATTAATTTAGTCAAATATATTTAAATTTTAAATACTTTTTATTTAGTTTAAAATATCCAATTACTGAATTATTTTGTACAATACCGAAAAAACTAAAACACTGTATGAAATTGTCCTGAATTTTTAAGACAATATAACATAGAGATTTTATTTTTTCAATACAATACAAAATTTGAATTTATAAATGTTCAACTTTCCAAAATAATTGTGGAAGTTTTCGAATCTCTGTATTAAACCACACTGTATACACTACTAATTAATATTGCAAGATTAGTGATGAACCATATTCAAAATGATATTACATCTTAACTGAGTTCAATAAATAACATTGTTTATCTTTAACAGCTTTAGGTATATGAACACTAAAAAAAATTATTGAGTTAGTCCCACTCATACCCCCCTTTTTTGTTGTTAAATGGTTGTGACTTAGTTATGTGGATGTTCTTTGAGTAGGGAATACAAAGGCTTTATAGCATAGTTTGATGACATATTCATATAACATAAGTTCTCTTTGCGGGGTTGTTAATCAGTCAGATATCTAGCCAGCCACCTCAAAATCGGCATATTCATTTATTATTTGATTAAACTTGTTTTTAGATAAAAACTTAAAATTATTTAATTTTTGAATAAATATTATTTTTATAAGTATAATTTCTATTGATAATATTTATAAAAAAATTAAATATTAAAATGTAAGAATAATATTACTAATCAAACTAAAATTCAGAAATTGCAATTCTTTTTTTTAAATTAAATTATTTTTCTTTAAAAATATTTTAGTAATAATTAAAAAGTCAAACTCATAAGAAAAATAATAATAATTTTTTTAAAAGCTATAAAATGTGATAAAATAAATATTAGATTAATACATAAATACACTTTTTAATTTTAAAAAAATAATAGTTAATTGATAAAAAAAATTCTACTCTCTCTGTCTCTGTATATCAGACATTCGAAATCAATAAAAAAAATTCTATTGCTAGCAAAAACAACAACCAATATCAGAAGTAGCAAGTGTCTTAATCGAAGAGATGTTACCTGGGCGAATGAGAGAGTAGAGATGAGACTGGACAAGCAGGAGGTGATCGTGATAATCTTCTTCTTCTCCTCCTCCTTTGCCGCCTTTTTCTCATTCAACCTCAGCAATCATATGTTGATTTTTGATTTCCTTCTTTGAGATCGATTTCTCAGTCACATTCACAGATTTCGAGAACTTTCCTCCTCCACACTATTGTTGATGTTTGTGTGAATAAGATTGTTATTGTTCGATACTTCCCCAAATGCTTTCCTTACTGATTTCGATTTTGCTTCGTTTCTCACAATTTCTCTGTGTTTCTGTGTTCCTGTTTTGAATTCAACATTGTTCTGCAGTATTTATTCTTTAAATTTTCTTTAATTCATGATTCTAACCAGAACTACAATGACCCACAAGTAAGAATGCTTCAAGAAAAGAAATGGCACAATATTTTTTTTATACATGTCGAAGTGATGGGCCACAATGGGTTGAAAGGATTTGGGCTAACGATTAAAGTCGGTATTGCTTATGTCAATACTCAATAGCGATATAAATATAGAAAATGGATGTGGGCCATGTAGCCACAGCCACATTGGGCTGAAAGGATTTAGGCTAACACACCTGGGTGGCCCAACCTAACCCTAGGGTTAGGGTTTATAAAAGGCAGAAGAAATATATCTAATCCATTCTGTTTGGGGAACGATCTCTTATTTCTTCGCTGCCTACATAGCCACCGGCAGCTAACAAGCATGGTGCACGTCTCGTTTTACCGTAACTGTAAGTAGGAAAGCATGTTATGGTTGCATTCTATTTGATCTGCTAGTTTTTGATTTACTTATCACTTTACATTCTTATAGTGCGATTAGTTAGTGTTCCCAGATGTGGGGAATTTGGTTTCTCTGTTCTTTTGAACTAGTGTGTTGATTTCTCTGTTTGTTTGTTGTTTGTTTGATTAGAAATTCTGTTTCGATTTTTTTGTGATATTTCGAAATTCTGACACCTGAATCGGTGTTTAAAAAATGCTAAAGTTGGAAATCTGGGGAAATCAAAACAATGAAGCCAGGAAATTCTTAAGAAAAAAGCAAGATATAATTTGATTTTGTGGATTAATCAAAGAGTTGCATTTGAATGAACTACAATAGTTCATGCAGTATGAGCTTATATAGATCATATTCCCTAACTTCTGATCATTAATGCATAACAAACTCGAAGCTCATGGCTATCTAACAGAAGAATATTGTATGTTGATTAATATTGAAATGATCATACAGATTTGTTTATGCTTTTTTACTTTCAAAATCTTATGGGTGTATATGAATGTTGATCATATAAATGAAATAATGAATTTTCTCTGGCAGACATAGTTGTTGTTTTTATTGTGTTTATTATTCATTTGATTGTAATGCTTGGTGTAGCATTGCGTGTGTTTGTGACAATTGATTTAACAAGCCTATGTTTTTTGATAGATGGGAAAACCTTTAAGAAACCAAGACGTCCCTATGAGAAGGAGCGTCTGGATGCGGAGCTGAAGCTTGTTGGAGAATATGGTCTCCGTTGTAAGAGAGAGCTTTGGAGGGTTCAATATGCATTGAGCCGCATTCGTAATGCAGCAAGAATGCTTCTTACTCTTGATGAGAAAAACCCACGGCGTATTTTTGAGGGTGAAGCTCTTCTGAGGAGGATGAATAGGTACGGACTTTTGGATGAGAGCCAAAACAAGCTTGATTATGTGTTGGCGCTGACTGTGGAGAACTTTCTTGAGCGCCGTCTTCAAACTCTTGTGTTCAAGTCGGGAATGGCCAAGTCAATTCACCATGCCAGGGTGCTCATAAGGCAGAGGCATATTAGGTATAAGTTGCTAATTCCAGTCAAGCTTCATGTTTTAAAGTATAGCATTGTGTTAGATTGTGTTGCATATATTTCAGGATTTTCATTGTCAATATGTTTCTGTGTTTGCAAGTGCACTATGTATGCGTTTGATGTAAATACACAATGATTTTTGACCGTGTGTAAGGCTTGTTTTGTTGGAGTTTATGTTTATGTTTTGCTTGGTTGATTTTTCCTTTGATTGAGGGTGTTGGGATGTTTAAGGTTCTGTTATTGTTATTTGGATGGGGGTACTGGTTGCTTGATGCATGTTGGTGGTGCTTTTGTGAAAATGGGGTCCTGTCATTCAAATCTCTCAATTATTGATAATCAAATCCTTTATTTATTTAGTTAGTGTTGTGGCTCATAGCAAGTTCTTTGAACTTATATTTGAAATATTAATATCGTTTTTGTTGAAATATTGCTGCTGTTGTACTTTGTAGAGTTCTCCCTAATGTTTGGCCTATGTTGTACACCATTGTGTTGGGATCTATAGTGTCCCAACATTTTTAAGCTCGCATAGTTAAGATGCTTATCTTTGACTGTTGCTCTTCAGTGATATTAGAACTGTGGAGATTAGTTCGGTTTGATATCATGATTGCTTAGGTACTGCCAAGTTGTTTTCTTGCATTTTGTGTGATTTGTCTTCAGATTATTTTCATGTTTGATAAATAAGTTTCTTTGACGGATCTGATCTATCTCTAACTTAAATCATCTCAGCCATTTCTTGATTTCCCATGGCTCAGCATTACATTCCCCTGTAATTGTCAATCTCATTTACAGTTGCATTGTTATCGTTGTGCCCGAGATTCTTTTGCTTGAACTTATTTTGGAGATTTGTCGGTTTCTGTTTAAACAGATTTGATTTTTCTTCTTTTGCTCCTATGAACTTAGGTCACTAAAACTGGCTTTAATAAGCAAAAGCAATCAACTATTGCACTTCTGATCGGTACTTGTTCCGTTTGTTGTAAAACTGCTTCCAGTACATCAGGGCCATAGACCCTCAGAAAAATGAGCAGTGTACTTTGTAGAGTTCTCCCTAATGTTTGGCCTATGTTGTACATCACTGTGTTGGGATCTATAGTGTCCCAACATTTTTAAGCTCGCATAGTTAAGATGCTTATATTTGACTCTGTTGCTCTTCAGTGATATTAGAACTGTGGAGATTAGTTCTGTTTGATATCATGATTGCTTAGGTACTGCCAAGTTGTTTTCTTGCATTTTGTGTGATTTGTCTTCTGATTATTTTCATGTTTGATAAATAAGTTTCTTTGACGGATCTGATCTATCTCTAACTTAAATCTTCTCAGCCATTTCTTGATTTCCCATGGCTCAGCATTACATTCCCCTGTAATTGTCAATCTCATTTACAGTTGCATTGTTATCGTTGTGCCTGAGATTCTTTTGCTTGAACTTATTTTGGAGATTTGTCGGTTTCTGTTTAAACAGATTTGATTTTTCTTGCTTTTGCTCCTATGAACTTAGGTCACTAAAACTGGCTTTAATAAGCAAAAGCAATCAACTATTGCACTTCTGAATGGTACTTGTTCCGTTTGTTGTAAAACTGCTTCCAATACATCAGGGCCATAGACCCTCAGAAAAATGAGCAGTGTATGGAAGCTGAATTTTTGCAACAAAAACTAGTTTTTCTACAAATTCATGTTCCTTCCTATCATTGATGATATTATGGTTGTTGCCCTCTATTAATTTGTATTATGCCCTGCTAGGGTTGGGAGACAGGTTGTTAACATTCCTTCATTCATGGTGAGGGTTGACTCACAAAAGCACATTGATTTCTCGCTTACAAGTCCCTTTGGTGGTGGACGCCCTGGTAGAGTGAAGAGAAAGAACCAAAGGGCTGCTAGCAAGAAGAATGCTGGTGGTGATGGGGATGATGAAGATGAAGAGTGAGCTGTCAGATCCAGAGATAGTGACTTAAGGTTTTGATAGGGGAGAGTTTTCTGAGACATTTCATTCTTCTCCTATCCACATTGTGGTTTTTTTTTTAATTTATAAAAACTTTTTGCTAGCGGATGCTATGAATTAGCAAGTTTTACTACAAGTAGAATGTGTCAAACTCGCATGATTGATTATTTGGTCCTTTCCAGTTTCGAGAAGTTATCAAAAGTGTTATGCATCTCTCTTTTTTTTTTATTGTGTTTTCTGTCCTAGCTGTGCCAGCAAGCTTGTGGTTGTAAAGCAGAATGCAGGTTGAACCTTTGCGCTGTGCCCTTCTACACAACGCATGCCTAGGTGTGCATCTGCGTTGAAGCATTTACCTCTCGCATCAGGCCAACTGATTTGAATTTCCTTAAGCTTGTCTAGAAACATGCTTCATTGTCCATAGTTAGCTTTTTACATCATCAATTTTGTTGCTAAAAAACAGTTCTCAAATTTGAACAAATTATCATGCTTCTTCCATGCCAACTTGTCAACTGCTATAAGAATCCGCGCCATAAAATTATCCTATTGGAATTGCTAAAACTGAATTGGAGTATGCATATTCAATTTTTACATAGGCATTCTGAGTAGGTGCTCCTGATAGATACTGTTGTAAAAAGCTGCATGGTATGCTGAACTATTTGTCTGCATATTCTCCTAATTAAGGGTGTTCAAATTTAGTTTAATGGCTACAGCGGATTGAGGTTGAAGTCAATTTATCAAAACAATTTTGAATACTCCTATTCCTAATTAGAGCTAACCGAACACAAATGGTGGAATGGGAATCCAAATCTGAGCAATAAATTTGCAATCTCGAAGAATGACAACTAAATCTCAAATTGCAATTGACTTATCACATCAAGAATCCCTTGGATTCATACCAAAGTATCATCAATAACAGAACAGATTGCCCTCCGTTCCATTTACTGGTATCTTTGCCTTTGCCTTTGTGTAACAAGGTCTTTTGCACTCCTATCTCAATTTCACATCCCGCCTATGGGTGGGAGTAACAGTCGTTTGAAATTAACACACCATATTCTGCGAACATTTAATTGAAAATTTTCACATGCATACTGAGGTGTGCTCGGCTAATATATATCTCTTTTTAATTATTTTATTACAGGTTTATATAAATGTAAATTAAACATTTAAAAGCTACTAATGTTTAGTCCATTTGTTCTCCTTTCATGCCCATTGCATGCCTCCTTTCGCTTTCAGCGACACACTCTATAACTGGCATCTTCACCATTGTGGTATGACCTTCTGCAACCTATTGTGCTAAAAGTAAAAGATCCAATGATTTCTCCAATACTCAAAGTCAAAACTCAAAAGCCTCTCTTGGCCACTGCAGTCTCCATATCGTTGCAATTGCTCTCTACTCTCCAATCTCTGCCATGCACGCTGTTCCTGACTTATTAGTGGTTCAACTTCCAGTGCCAACATCTCTCTTTTTTTTTTTTATCGTTATTTTTCTTTATCAAAGGTACATAATAATAATAATAATAATAATAATAATAATAATAATAATAATAATAATAGACCATGAAAATAAAAATCAAGAAGTAATTCTAAGAGATGATTTCGAGATTGAGCATAGATAATCTTACTCAAGATATCAGATTGATAATTAAAATTTCAAAATATCATCCTAATAATCATATTAAAGTAAAAAAGAACACATTTACCAAAAAAACAAATGCATGTGATAAACCACAAAATCATTGTATTCGTTGTTTTAATCTCAAGCTGTTCAAGTAATAAAGTGATTGGTTAAGAGTATAATATGTATAAAAAAGTCTGCGCTTCCTTATATTGTTATCTTTCTATACGTAAGACTAGCAAGTAAGAAGGTGGTGATTCATTTATTAGTAAATTTTAAAATCTTTTTATTTATATAATATAATTAAAAATTATAAAAAATTACTTTTAATATATTTTTAATATTTGACTTTCCTATTATAAAGTAAAATTAGATAAGTATCAAAGTTAAAGTATTATGTAGTTACCTAATTTTTATTTACATTAAGTTACAAGCCCGTATGATTATAGTTTCTAATAAATTATATTTTTTAAACTTTCAAAATTATCTAAAACTTATCTACGTTTCTAATAGAAAAACAAAAATTAATATTTCAAAGATAGTATAGTGATTCATATAAAACTTTTGATTCATACTCTATTATTAATAACTTCAAAATTTTAAAAAAAATATAAAGTAACATTCTAAATTGGACCATTTTATTTGTCAATTTCTAAGTTATATATTATTATTCTTTTTTTGCTTTTAACTTAGATGTGTATATATTTTTATTTTGGCCCTCTCAAATTTGAGTCAAAATCTATCCTAATTATTAGAAATGATTTGTATGATTGGAATATGAAGAAAAGATCAGATACCCTTGTAGGAACTCCTAATGGTGCTTATAGTATAACTTGGAAAAAATGTGAAGCACTGATAAAATAAGACCCAAATATAAAAATTATGTTTAATAGACGTATGATATATAGAGCAAGCAAAAAAGTAGTGCAAATTATAATAATAGCCTAAAGATTAATGGTATATTCATGTATTGTTTTTAGAATTGCAACATTACTTTGATTAAATTCTTTTAAACTTATATTATGCGTAGAATTGATATGATTGTTAATTATTAAATGACAACGAATTCTTATATAAACTTAATTTATGTAGACCAAATTAATAAAAAATGCTACATAAATAAAATAATTTACATTACACTATTATTAATTTGTTCTATCTATGCAAGAATTTTTTTTAGACAATTTTATATGGTATGTCTTGAAAATAAATTATATAAAATTATTTGTTCTTAGATGGGTAAAGCCTGAGCCTCGACTAGTTTTCAATAAATGTGTTATTTTTTATTGGTGAGGAAATTTTTTATTTAGATCAAATAATATATTGTTGTGTAGAAAATAAATAATTTTCTAACTCTATAATTTATAAAATCGATGATTGTGTATCTAACAAGAACATGCAATTGGAGCAATGTTATACGTTAACTTATGAAACAAATAATAATGATTTTATCTTGTTTTGTGATCTCAACAAAACCCAAAATAAATACTTAAAATTTGTTTCAATTAGTAAAAATTTATCAATAATAAAATTTAAAACTTCATCCACATCCATTTCTAGAATTACCACGGCTTTATTCCTAACATAAATAAGAATTAGAACATTAAAGAGAAAATAGTACTAACAATAATTAACAAGGAAAATATAAAATAATTATAAGTTTATTTATTTGTTACCCTTTTTTGAAACCCGACGGACTGATGCAGATATTATCTAAATACAATCGACTAACTCAACTGAAACAAATTTAATTTTTTTTTACCTCTAATTATAATGTCCTCGATTATGCAATAATCTTGGGAGCAAACACATCCGCATTGATGATCTTATGTGAAAAAAATTAGAAACCCTTTTCACCTTTTGGTTTAGTTACTTAATTGAACTAGTGATATATATTCTTCAAAGTTCATGTAGCTCCTACTCCAAGAAAGTCAACGAATGGTGGTGGATTAATGGTCTCAAAATGGTCTGTCATTTTGTTCTCTGCCACTGACGACAGTGAAGGTGAAGGTTCACTGCCAGAACCATGAGGCATTGTTGCTACTGTTGTTAGGGAATCTGAGATATCATATGGGTTTTGATAGTTTGACTGTTGCATTGCAATCAAGTATTGGTTTTGCTGCTGTTGTGTATAGAAGAAACCAGAACTGTGGGGTTCCTCACTTGGCCTATCCCAACATCTGCTCTGCCTCAACATGCCCATCATGTCGTCATTGCTCTTGGGACCTGTAAACGCAAAACAAAACCAATCACAGATGCTCTGATAATTCACAATTTATTTAAGTAGCGATCACAGTATGGGATATAGTCCCGATCAGTCAATGAAGCAAAAACGAAACCAAGGAAACAGCACTGAAACCCAAATGCACAAATTGCATGAATTAAAAAGATTGTTGAAGAAGAGGAGAGGAGAGAAGAGGGATCACAAATTATATTTGTATACGGTCATATAAATATACCAGCTGGGAAGAAATTATAAAGTGTCTGCTGTGCACAAAACCCAGTAAATACGTCTGGGACCTGGACTCCCAAGATTGCTTCTCCTTCAGCTTGGCCGCCGCCAGCGGCATTGAAGGCTCCGATTGGGTAAGGAGGCAGATTGGTTATCTCTCCACCGCAGCGGATATTTAGACAGTATGGCGGCGGAGGCGGTGGTTCGTCTGCTCTAGCAGTGTAGAGGGTTTGAGATAGCTTCCTGCGCCTATAAGCAGAAGATTGTTCTCTAAATTTTCTAGCCATGATAACATGCCAATGGTTCTTGACGGCATTATCAGTTCTGCCAGGAAAAAGCCTAGCTATCATTGCCCATTTGTTACCGTACAATCTATGAGCTTGCATTAGTCTTTCTTCTTCTTCTTCACTGAATGTTCTTCTGTTTATCCTTGGATCCAACTGGTTAAACCATCTTAATCTACAGCTCTTACCTTTAAAAGAAACCCATATCAAAAATGAAAAATAAACCAATAAAATTGTTTGGAAAAAAAAAAACAATGGAATGAAGTATTACTATTACCTGATCTGCCCTCTAACTTCTCAGCTATGAGGTTCCAGTTTTGAGGACCATAAAGTGCGACCAGTTCTTTAAGCTTTGCATCTTCAGCAGGTCTCCAATGTCCCCTTGCACACAGTTTTGAGTGCCCACTGTCACTTTCTTTTATCAAATTTTCATTATTAGGGCTGTTTTCGTTGGAATTGGCATTTTGATTCATAATCTCATTCTCACTGCTATCACAACCCTTACCCACAATTACTGAGAAAGGAACAGTTGTTGGTATCCCTGATGATGATCCACAGCTTTGAGTAAGAGAGAGAGAGGCAATGTCTACAAAAGCCATCCCCGCAGAAGAAGAAGAAGAAGAAGAAGAAGAAGAAATTGAATAAGAAGAGGAAGAACAAGCGATGAGGGCATTTGGGTTACTTTTTGATGGTGAATATATAGCTGCACACTTGTTAGCCATGCCTATATTTCTTCCCTGACAGACAGATGCTGTTACACAACTGTTAAAAAGTCATATCCTCTCTGAAATCAAAGATAGGGAAGTAAATTAAGACAGAGAAGAAGAAGAAGAAGAACAGAAGGTGAATAAAGAAAAAGAAATATCTTGCAGTAGGAAGAGAAAAAGTAATTAGAACAGCAAAATCTGCAATATAAATGCTTTAAAACAGATCAACTAATTAATTGTACACTCACTTGCAGAGATGGAGAGAGAGTAGATAAGCAAGAGTTTTGAAGTAGTTACCTATGCTCACTGACCCCCTCACTCTTTATTGATTGATTCAGTTCCCTTGCTTCTGCTATATATATATATATATATATATAAAATTTTTGGGGTTTCAGTTGGATTAAATGAAATAATCAATTTATTAAAATTAAAAATTAGGGAAGAAGATCACACGTGTGAAAGGGAGAAACAAGAAAGACACAAATGTAGAAGTAATGCTACCTTCTGATTGTGCACACTTAGACACCTTTCTTTTCATGGGCCATGAAATTAAAGCTTCACAGTTCACATAACTGCCTTCTGTCACCCCACCCCTCCTCTCTCAATCCCCATCTTTCCTTCTTTCTTTCTTTATTTTTTTTTTATTTTCAAATTATATTTTGACACTCTAAATATCGATTTTAAAGTTTTTTTTATTTTTTTATAAAAAATATCAAAATTAATTACAAAATTCATAAAATCTAATTATTTTCTTAATTTGTGTAAAATATTAAATTAAACATTTAAAGTGAAATAGATAGAGTATATTATATATATATATATATATATATATATATATATATATATATATATATATAAGATAAATTTTGTTTGTTTGTATTTTGGACAACCAAGTGCATATTATATTTGCCTTCTACATCTCATATTTAATGTTTCGATGCAAACATGAATAGATCATAGATGAATTCAGTTTAACAATAAATACAATGTGACATTCAATTCTATTTTTACTATCTAATGAGAACCAGATAATCATAACTATTCAAAGCTTTGATATAACAAAATCATAATTTAGAAAATAAAATGCTAAACTTTGAAAAATACAACTAATTGATTAATATATAGTGGGCATTTGGTTTTACTGCCGAATCAAAAATGATAAATAACGGTTTATAGCTGATAGTAAGTTAATCAATTATTAATTAAAAAAACTTCTTTTTTCTAATAAAATAACAAAATTAATCTTTTTAAAATAAAATATATTATTTTTAAAATTTTTCATTAAAAATAAAATGTACCTCTTCAAAATTAGTTTTTTTAAAATAAAATACATTATATTAAAAATATATTAAATTAATTGATTATATTTTAAATTATATATATACATTTGTGAAAATTTTAATTTACAATTGATTATATATTTTATTATTATTTTTATTTTAATTATCAAAATAAATAATTATAACTATTTTACTTTTTATTTATTTATACATAATAGAAAAATATATATTTGACTAAAACAAATTATATCCCTATTACAATTACTAAATATTATCATCAATTACCTACTAATTACTACCTATCAATTATCAAAAGTTAAATCAAACGGTACCATACTAAGTTTCGGTTCAGGTTAACCACCTGAAGTTGACCCTACAACCATAAACCTTCCACTTCCCTATCCGCAAACAACAATTACTTGAAATCCATAGAAATTCATGTGTCCCTTCTTTCACAACCTTTCCTTCACAACTAATTATGATAGTCCAAAAACAACCCTGTTGCCTCACGTAATCTTTAACCCATGTCTGTCTCTTTCATGGAGTTGGACTCCATATATATATGACTAATGACTATCAGATTTAGCCTATTCATAACAAAAAGAAAAAATAATAATAAAAAGTGGGTTTCTAATAATATTCATGTATGTAAATTTTGACGAAAACTGAGAAATGTACTTCATTAATTGTGTGTGGGCCTCCATCTTTTACTAAATCTTGCTTAATCCATATTTGATATGGTTAAGATTAAGTACATCTGTTAGGTTATATATATAAGCTTGAACAAGTCCAGCTACTAGCTAGGTTATGTGAAAAAAGATTGATCACTGTTGGATTCTAATTTCTTTTGAATCAATAACTTGGTCCTACCTAAGGATTTCCTTTTAATGATTTAAAGTAAAAAAGTTTAGATTAAAGACATGATGATAAGTCAGATCATACAGTTCTCTAATAGTTAAAAATATATGAACATGTGAATATCTGCACATTCTAAATAAACCCTAATTAGACCCAGTTCAATGCAAAGGCACATTTCCATGTAAGGAATGTCCTCAGAGATTTTTCACTTTTTCCCTCTCCTAAAACGCTAACCAAATTAACATACAAAAAAAGGTATAAAAATGTATTCTTTATTTTTATGATGTACTATAGAGTATAGAGAGAGTGGGTTTTGTCTGTTTTAACATATTGCTTTTACAGTTTTCAGTTTTCAGTTTTCAGTCATAAGGGCAAATTAAAGAAGCTAATGAGGGACTTCTCATTTAATGGGGTCACAGTATGTAAACAAGAATGTACTATCCATTGCTGATAAAAAAAACTGAGGCACACAACCTCAGTCAAAGTAACTTTAAAGACCTGACTTTCTATGGGAAACATACCAAACTATAATAAGACTCTCAAATAATTTAATTAAAAAAACTCACCATTTTGCAGTTACTTTCAACATTTATAGGGTCCCACTCAAAGAATGCCTGTTTGATGTTTCTATGTCACTGAGTTCCCCCATTTCCTTGCCCTGCTGTTGCCCCAACTCTCTCTTATCTCTCTTCTTTCCTACCAAATATCATTTAATGTTCTCCATTATATAAGCATGTGAAGTTGCTTAGGAGATTGGATCATTGGATTGTTTTCATTTTCATGTCATCATCACCTAATTCTGATCTATTGGCTCTTTAATTGCATGGGAAACTTGTATTTATACATCAGAGACCTCATCATTACTTATTACTTAATCCAAAGCGGCAATGTTTTCTAGCACTGATTAGTTAAAGGGATTATCACACACTACTGTTAATAGAACTTACACAATAATATTATTAGCAGTAAATATAAAATTATTTTTTTTAATGATATAATAATATATTAGTAAAAATTTTAAATTTTAACCATTACAATAAAATGTTGTATTAGCCATTACAATACAATAAAATGTTAATAGAACTTACACAATAATATTATTAGCAGTAAATAAATTATTGCAATAGTCTATACATCAAGAGCATATACAGTAAATGTATTATGTTTGATGTCCTGAACGTCAACAATTTTTATGCATGCTGTAATAGTTTTGTATTATTTTCAAAGGTCATGTTTATTATAATGAAAATTATTTTTTAAAATTAACATTTAATATTTACTTGTTATTGTGATCCCTCTCCTCTACCAAATATTTACTTAGAAGTTTCACCTTGAAAATCACAATAAACTACTAAATGTTTCTTCTTTTTGGTAAATATAAATCCAAAACTCATTATTTTTTAAGGAAAAAAAGGCAAAATCCATTAATTTCTTATGTTTCTTAGCTACATCATCCAAATTGGATTAGTGTGATGATTAATCATTTTCTTAATTATAGCTTAGGGGAATGGTCTGGCACTTATTAATTATGATCAGTATGCATAATATTGATTATATAAGCCCTTGAATAAATATAAGAGTTAGTTAGGAGAAGATTGAATGGGTAAATGGAGAGAGTCTCCAAGCTCCAAAGGACTATAATGTGTAAAGTAGACATTTTCAGAGAAGAAGACCAGAAAGGTGACTTTGGCCTCAAACTTTTCAGACGCCAAAATATAACATTTTCAGTAGGAAGAGCGTGTGCTGGGGGCTGAAAATTTAATAGTTTCAGTGTTATATTATGATGCAACATTTATTTATTTATAGAGAGTAGAAAATATATTTGCTCCCATCATCCATATGAAATAAATTGATAATAACTGTTTTTTTCGTCAAAACTATACTGATATTTTAGTGCATATATTAATAGATCGGAACTAATCATATTTATATCGTATAGAATTTTGAAAGATGATAAAGCATATTTTTAAAAATTTTAAAATAACTCAATATTCAGAATTTGAATAACTATTTAATTTTTTCCTTTTTTTCCCTTCTTATTTTTTTCTTTTTGGCCTTCTCCAGCCTTGCCTGATTCTATTCCCACGTTTGCCCTTCCTTGCACGTGCAACCCTATCAGTCTTTAGTTCAGTTTTTTCTTTTTTGCTCTTTAAAAATCTTTCTTCAATTATTGTCTTAGCTTCTGACTGCCTTATGTTCTAACTTAGGATGCCTCTCTCTTTGCTTCGCCCTCTTGCCATAGCTTTCGTCTTCGTACTTTTGTATCCCTCGGCCCACGCTCTCATTTGAGCATTGTGAGTCACGCGTTGATAGATTCAAATTATCCAAGACTTAATATACGCAGAGACGTTTATATATATATATATATATATATATATATATATATATATATTTAAAAAAAAAGTTGAACATATCAACCCCTAAATTTATCTATTTTATTATTCTTAAATACCTTTAATTCAGTGAATATTGATTCAGCGTTGTAACTCATATGCCAAATCAGCATAAGATATTTAAAAATAATAAAATAAAAAAATTTTAAAAATTATATAATTTTTTAAAAATGATACAAAGTTTCTTGTACATCTTTTGTAATTTGTATCACTAAGGAATAAACTCTCCATAATGTGAATAATTAACTGAAATTTTTTTTACTAAAATACGTATTTAAATAATTCCAATTTTTTAGATTGACGACAAAGATATATCATAAATATGAAAACAAATCATTCACCTTGAAATTAGAGTTCAAACCACTAGATTTTAGAACAATTATATTCAGAACTATAGGGTGTAATTAAGTCAGAACTTCTCTTGAAACCTTGTAAATTAAACAATTAAGAAATTCATCCATACATAATATTTAGTTGAAGGGCACCATGAAGTAACCATCCGAGTTGGGAGATATTTGATATCTTAAATTTTGAAATAGAAATAAAAATTTTATTCTAAATTTGAGTTTAATAACTAAAACATTTGAGAATATTATTTTGATTCATGCATAAAGATTTTTAATATTTCAAATTTATTGATATTTAATTTTTTTTTTGTATTTTTTAAAATAAAATGTTTATATTTTCAAAAATATATTTAACAATATTAAACCGAATATAAAAATAGAATTTTAATTCATATTATATAAACAAATAAAAGAGAAATATTGAAATCTCAAAATACCAATCTACGAATAAAATTTCATTTTTCATAGAATTTTATTCTATTATTATACCAAACATATCATTAAGGTATCATTTAATTCTATAGATGCATATTGAATGGACAAAATAACAATTGTATAGCAATAGAGAGAACATCAAACATAGAGGGCTGTATATGTGATGTGGGGAAAAAGAAAAATGTAGTTGAATTAATAGAGAACCAAGAAGCAAAAAATGTGGGAAGGAAGTGGTTTGGGAGGATCCTATGTTTCACAAGATTGTACAAGATCTAGAGAGAGTGAGGTTTTCTTGTATGAGAAAAGGATGTGTTCCCTCTAACACCCAAAGGAAGGGCCATGTGCTTTAAGTATAGCTATACTGACTAACATGAATATGAAACCAACATGCTTTCTTGAACGAGCCTATGCCCTTATGTAAGATATAACAACCAGCTTATTGGAAAAATATTTCTTAATGGTACATAGAGAGAGAGAGGAGATAAGAGACCTTGCATTGCATGAAGAGAAAAAAGAGATCACAAATAAGGTTAGATATGGCCCACAATATAAATAGTAGGGCTGATCCTTAAGATTCTGTTGGAGCTGTTCCCTTGGAACCATATGGAATGGTATGCAATGTAGTGCTTCTGTTTGCTGTAGGGTACCCCATAACTTATTGTAGGAGAGAATATGGGAAATCTAATGAGTAGTAAAAAAGAAATGAAAACTCAGCTTAAAAAAAGAAAAGAAAACTGAAGTGCTATGTGTTAGAAATTTGGAAGTAAATATAACAGAAATGGATATATGTAAATGACATAATATTATAAAATTAATTCTGATATCATCTTGAAATTAAATTTATTTCAAAATTAATCTAATAAGTATTGTATAGGCTATTTTAAAGAATATTTATATTTTATAATCAATTGATGTTGAACATGTTTAGCAAAACACCAAAAAAACTTAACATCTTCAGGTAAGAAACAAGGAAACATCATATATGTATGTATAAATGTGTGGGTTATGAAAGCATGGAAGTCAGTTTTGACAGTGTCTGATAGCATAACAACACTATTGAATAGAGTGTATACACAACCATTCCATGTGAGATGCGACTCTAATGCCTTCCCTTTGGACCTCTCCTTTATTGTCTTGGACCTCAGTTGCAATTTCATTGACAAAACACAATCTATACTCGCCTAGACTAATGACAACTGCACTACCGTTTTCTAAATTCCAAAGTTGGATTGTGCCCAATATCTACAGGGTATATATTTAATTTTATTATCTGGTAATTAATATATTATCATTGCATGGGAGGTCATGCATATAATGGTTACATTTTCTTTATATTATTTTTCTTTAATTTTTTGAATATTAAAAAAATTATGTATCAAGAGAGCCTGAAAAATTAGAAAAAAAAAAAGAGGCTCGTATAGGGTAGAAGAGTCAGTGTCTAAGAGCACAGTCTGTGTCATTAATATTTCGAGAAATGTGACATCTTAAGACCCACTTCTTAATGTTGATTGACAGATACCTGCAATTGCATAAGTGCTTCTCTCATCTGTCGCGGGAATACAAATTTAACATACTAGAGTTTCTAGTTCCATATCTAAAATAAAGGAAACAATAAAAAAATTAATTGTTTAATATTTCATACTTAAATTATAATCCAATTTCATCAACAATATTAATGGGATTATAATTGGCAAAAATTTGCATATGTCTAACACATGTAATGCACGTGTGAATATATACAACCTTGAGAATTATGAAAATATGACATTAATTATGCATCACTAATTACATATATATAAACTCACTCATCCATCTTTTAAAAATAAATTAAACATAATGCATTTATATATGTATACGAATAAACTTAATGCATGTATAGTCAATATTAATGGATATTATATGACCCACACATAACCCGAAGTAAACGAAATTCTTTCAGCAAAAACAGAACTTGTTTAGATATTTTACCCAAGGTTACCAACACTTTTCTATATACTTTTTATTATACATTTTTAATGAAAAAAATGTGTCATTTTTTTATAAAACACCGATGCTTTATGAAAATTACTAGTATTTTTATTATAAAAATCATCAGTACTTTATAAATAGAAAAATGTGTATTTTTTGCATTAAAAGTGTATATTAAAAAGTGCATGAAAAAAATATTGGTAATATTACTCTACTATCCAAAACCATAATAACTACAGCAAAACATCTATACATATTTTAGCACTTAAATTTTTCTTTTCAGATTAGATCAACATTGTACTAAATCAATAAAAGACTGTTATATAAATTAATTTATATTATATGGTTTTCTCTCATTCATTTAGACTATACATATCCAATTTAACCAAATATTTTCCAGAACTTTCTCAATATGATTAGTTAGTAGCAGATGATGATTATATATTGGAAAAATTATTAGATAGACTAAATCTATCACGTTATTTGCATACTAATTCAATCACATAATGACATATATTTAATTTTTTTATTCACATTAATTGACAATTAATAAATATGTATACATGTCACTGTATAATTAAATTAGTCTATAAATGATGTGATAGACTAATTATGTTTAAGAATTTCTCCATATATAGTATATATATCAAAATGGGAGAATATGTCATCCGTAAATTAAACTAATTAATAATGACATATATGCATATTGTATTTATATCAACTAATAAAAATAAAATAATTAAATATATGTTATTATGGGATTGATTTAGTATACGGATAACGTGATACATTGAATCTATTTAAAATTTTTTATAGTAAATTAAACATAATTGGCTATTTTCAAGAATTTGAGAGAAGTATAGAGCAAGTTAAGGGCAAGTGTTATAATCTGCTCATGGATTGGTATGATAACTAATTCCTCTTATTCGTTTTGTAATTTAGAAAAATAAAATTTTCTAGAAGTTTTTATGGCAGCTCAACGTGCTACCAAAAGTCAAGTGGTTTCTCTGGATGGCCTTCAGAAATAAACTCCTTGGTAACACTAATTTAGCCAGGAGAGGTGTGCTTACTAATTCCTTGTGTAAATTTTGTGGTAATGAAAAGGAATCAATTGAGCATTTACTTTTCTTATGTGATTATGCTAGATGTGTTTGGTTTGCCAATCAAACTGCTATAGACCAAGCCATGTTGGGTTCCCCGCTTTCTTTGTGTGGTGGAAGAATATTATGAGTGCTTGGAGCAGCCCACTTCTCGATGATGTTCTCTCACATTTTGTTGTTATTTGTTGGTGCATATGGAAAATGTGTAATAATAAAATGTTTAATGATATTGATCCAATTCCTATTAATTGTGCTCGTATGGCTGATGCAATGTTGAATGATGTTAAAACAACTATGAAACTGCCAAAAAGGTTGGATAAATCTACAGGTTTTGTTTTGAGTTGGAGTCAAAATAGTTGGTAGCCACCTCTTCTTAACTTCTTGGAGATCAACTCTGATGCTACATTGATTCAATCCTCAAACATGGGGATGCTTACTGGGCTTTCTTAATTCGTGATGCTGATGGGGGTACACTCTTGTGATGGTGCTTTTGGCAAACTGAAATCGTATTCTGTTGGAGCTGCAAAGATAGAAGCTGTCAGGCGTGCAATTTTGCATTGTATACAAAGCCAGCTAAAGAAATTTGTGGTGGAATGAGATGCCCTTTCAGTTATGCAAGCGCTTGATTATAAAATTTTCCTTTATTCATATTAGTATAAGCTAACGGTGCAGCTGATTGTTTAACTAAGACAAAGAATAGTTATGATTTGTATAATTGGTTAAATGATCCACCATAGATTTTACATTGTATTTTGATGAAAGATTTGCCATGAAAGGGTTATTTTTGTTATATATATATATAAAAAGAGTTAAGGGCAAGTGTGGGATTTTGGTATTGGGGTTATTATCTTCTTAGTACAGTAATTATAAAAGTAGTTACGTGAAGAGAGGGACAAATAGTGAAGAAAAGAAGCTGAATAAATAAATAAATAAACAAGGTGGTGTTAATTTTATAAGAGATTTTCTTACATGAATTGGGGGAAGAAACATTCATTTACTAACATAGAGTGAAGACAGCTGAGTCAGAGAGTTTCATGTGTACTTTATTGTGATCACATAATTTTAATTATGTGTATCTGTTACTCATTTTAGCTTAGCCTTATTAATGGAAGGTTATTTACTAATTTCTATTAATCTGTATTTAATTTAGTTCCAATTTTATCCGATGTGCCCTGGTCATCGAATAGTCCAATAGCTTATAGACATTTTTTTTTTCAAAAAAAAAAGAATAACTTGTACCCTCTTTGCTTTGTTGAAATTATAAAATATAATAATTAAAAGAAAAAAAAAAGAACAAGTGATTGTAGCTGTGCACGTGCGTAGACCCCTTATGTGCTGTTCCATACGAACACTGCATGGCCTCCGCCTCATCTACCTTTTCTAATCGTACCATGAATGAATCCTCTCACAATTTGCTTTCATAATTATAATAATTTTAAAATTATATATCTTTTGAATTTTTTTTTATATTTTATAGTTTTTGAGGGGACATAGCAGCTGTTCTTGTAGCTCTAAGATAAGAGTGAGTCGAGTTTGAGAACTCCACCTGCCCTCAACTATTTGGATTGTTGTTGGAATTTTTTTTTTTTTTTCAAATCGTTTGTTAATCTTGAAGAGATGTAGAATTTATGAATGTATTTATTTAAAAAATTGTAAATTTATTTATTTAAAAATTTTGAAAAAATATTCATTTAAAGTATATTTAAAATTCGTTTATATTATATTTTATTATTGAACTCAAATTCAAATTTATGTCATTATTAGTTAATAAGTATAATTTTGTAAATAAAATAAACGAATTATTTATGAATTAAGTTCAAGATGCTTGTGAGTTTAATAATTTTAAAACGAGACGAGTTTGATTTTATCAATATTCGGTTTGATTCAGTTTAATTACAGTTCTACTCCGCCCTCCAAATGCAAATATTATACTTTTTATATTTGAAACGTGAATAAATAATTCTTTTTAAATTGGATGTGCAAATAACATTTTTTATATAAATTTTAGAAATGTATTTATATATTATGCCATAAAAAAAGTATTGCGATTTGGGAAAGACCAAACTCCCTTCCTCTCTGCTTGCATTCATGTGTTAATCTGCCCCATATTAGTTGCTGCCCTGGCAGCCATGCCCAGTTCTCCATCTATTTTTATTTTCAAACTCCCTAAGGAATATTAAAAAAAGAAAATCTTTGTTTAAGGGGAAGAAAATGACGGATCTATGCACTATATATGCAGTAGCTAGTTTGGCTCAGTGGTTGTAAAACCCAGTTCAACTGTAGGTGGAATAAGTCAAGCTTGCTCCATACTATATTTAATTAAAATTATATATATATATATATATTAATTAGTTTTGCTTTTGTTTTGAGTGAATTTTTTTTTTAATTTGACTCCTTCATTCAAGATTGTAGCCAGACATTTGGTATACTAAAATAATATAATTTCATGATAACCAAATTTCATTATTAGATTGGTGCTTTGAGATTTCAATAATTATCTTTGGCATATTTACCGTAATTAAAACTAAAATTTTATTTTTATATTTGATTTAATTTTATTGATAATATTTTTCGGAGTATAAAATATTTTATTAAAAAATGAAAAAAATTTCAAATTTTAACAAATTTGATATATTAGAAATCTTTAAATAAAAATCAGAATTATATTTTCAAATATTTTAATTACAAAATTTAATTTTAAAATGAAAATCTTATTTTTATTCAAAATTTGGGATACCATGCCCAAAAAGAACTAGAAGACTTATTTAGAGTGTTTTCTTTAATTGGGTACGAAACAAGCTAATACTATTGCTAAGGCGACCACTTTATATGCTAGTCCTTATGTTTAAATGTTTCCTCCAAATTTTCTAGTTGATGTTGTTCATTCTAGAGCAGTTTAGGAACATCCAGGTCGGATGTAGTAGGAATTCATTGGATCGGGTTAGTTTGACCCTTCAGTTTCTGTTTTCTTTGATTTCTTCATTTCCTATATATATATATATATATACTTCATAATTTTTTATACGATACGATTAAACGATACGGATTTAAATTAAATAGATATGTATCAGCATGTTTATAACACAAAAAAAATTATATTATAACTTAATTTTATTTGCGTAATATGTTTAGATACAATAAACATCTTTAAAAATATATAAAATATTTAATAATTTTAGTGATATTCAAAATTCAAATATATAAAGTATTTAAATATATATAATTATAATATATATCTATAATATATATTTATATATAAATAAATTTATAATACATTTTGATAAAATTAATTATATTAGTATATTGTATATATAAATAAATATTAATAAATTATTTTTATTGAGTAATATATATATATATAATATTATTATTTTAATTTTAGTTAATTATTTTTCTGTTATATATGATATTATATCATAAACAAAAATTAGTATAAGTATCCTATAATACAAAAAATTGTTAATAATTATTTAATATAATTAGAGTTAATTTTAACCAATATGAAAGTTTAGCAATACACAACTATAAATAAATAGAAAATTTTACCTTCTACAATCATGTATTGATCTCTTAGGATATGCAATTTTTTTTAATTTTTTTAATTAATTTCACATATTAATATAACATAAAGTAAATTATTTTGTTTTGCAATAATCAATCATTCAATTCTACATCGTCATATAGTATATATTTTATAAAGTGTATAACTATTCTTAACGTGTATGACTTTTTTTTTTTACAATAATCAATTTCACATCAATAAATATAATGAACTGGCAAGTTACTCTAAATCGGTAGAAAAATTTATCTTCTACTATCATGTATTAATCCCTTAGAAGATACAAATTTTTAATATTTTTAATTAATTTCACATAGAGTTTAACTTTTTTAGTTTATTAATATTAATATAAGCAATTTATTTTATTTTTCAATTATCAATGATTCAATCTCACATCGTTATATGATTCACATGTCACAACGTATATTATGACTCTTATTTTCCTTTGCAATAATCAATTCCAAATTGTTAAAGATAATTAATTTATAGGTTAAAAAACTCTATAAAAGAATAATTGTAAATAGTCAAAATATAATTTATTCAATTGGATATGTTAAAATTGGTCAATTAAATTGACTGATTTGTGAATAAATAGGTGATTTGATTTTTATGTGACTTAATTATATAATCTGTTTAATTAAATACGATTAGTTCATTGTATTAAATATAATCGTGTATGACACGTTTAATGACATAATATAATATAATTAAAATCTGTATTGACATAATACGATTAATTAATCGTATTATATTCATATTTAGTATAATCGTGTTATATCTGATTGAAACACGATAAGATACAAATTGTCATATATATATATATATATATATATATATATATATATATAAAATTTACGATTCACTAATACTAAAATATTTTTTTCAAATTCTGTGTACAATTTGTACCTCAAATAAATGACCAACAAAACAAAATAAATTAGAGGTAAATAATATGTTTGGACAAAATTTACCCAAGGAAAATAACTTGGCTAAAAGCGGACAAACGAGAGTGTTGCACATAATGACTAGTATACCATGATATTTGAATCTAGAATTTATTATTTTTCTTGAAATATTAAAATCACAATTATTTTAATTTTATATTCTTAGAAATCAATTTGCGGAATAAAATAAAATTTCAAACTAGGATAAGAAAATTAAGATAAATTCATGCCATCAGATGGTTGGAAGCTCACAATCTTAAATACAGCTAAACTAAAATTTATTGGTAAGATACTGTTGCAGCTGACTGTTGAGATCTTGGTCATATCAACAAGCAATGTGGAAGAAATACTTCTATATAGGTGTGCGAATCAATTCAACCGCGCCCCAAATTATAAAGAAAGCCCTCAAAAATTTCCAACCCAAACTGAATCGAACTACCAGAAATGTTATTTCCATTTAAAATTTGATTTTTGACTCAAATAACAAAGAGAATATTTCACCTGAACTGAGTAACCCAAACAAACTGAACTGAACTACATTTTCGGTTCGGTTTTGCAGACCCCCTCATTTAAAATACTTCGTTAATTTCCTACTTTGATATGAAAATATACATAAAAGTTGCTTATGTAAATTACATGATGCAAAACAGTCCCTTATCTGCCACAGCATCATAACCCAGATGCACCAGCGCCTTTTATTGCTGGTTGGTTGCAATATGCTCCTCATGCAGTTCCTAAGATAAAGCAGAAAATGTGTGATGGTCAGTGTCCCTTGTGTGCAATTGACTTTCCAATGCCACCAAAGCTGTACCCCACTGGGAACCATCTATTTGCTGAGGAAGAGAGAGAATTGAAGGTAGTACCTCAATGTGATGAAGGGCATCGAAAATTTCAGCAGCACAAGCCCCATGTAATATTAACAGTTCAGCAAGGGGAAGAGAGGCCTACCAGCTGATGAATTGATTCTCCTGTTCTTTAGTTCGATTATTGACCCCGCTCAAATATTATTGAAAATAAGACTTGACAATACAAGATTCTCTTGCAAGAAGGGTGGAGATAAAACAGAACAAAGTTTTAAGGAAACCAAGATGGATGAGAATGAGTTTTCATGGATGCCTAGGTGGATCAATTTTGCATACAGGCATAAGGCATTTGACAAAGTTTTTCATGTAAGCAACAACAGGAAAAAAAAGAATAAGAGAATATCAAGGACATGCATGTTGACAGAAAATAATGTAGCTTTAACTGCTTCAATGCCAGAGGTCCCACCAATGAAAGGCACAATTACCCAGTGTAGGGTATTCTTGCATTCATTGAATAGATAGTAAAGCAAATCCTAAAAAAATACGAACATTAATCATTATGCAGTAGTGAGGTAAATATTGTATGAAACATCAAAAAATTTTAGTAACTATGTGAAAAGATGCAAGAGATCATAGAGAAAAATCATATCTAAACTCAAAAATTTGGGGTGATCAAAATTTTGATGTTTCCACTGGTAATGCATCAACCAAACGAGTTCAGATTAAAAAAGAGACTAGAGAAGCTAACAAAAAGTATGACAATGACTCGAAGAAAATTGGGTTAGAACATGCACTATGGATAAAGAATTACAGACTTCAGCCAGAGAAATGATTGGCATTCAATAAGATCCTGCCCCACTGACCATAATCCTAACCCAATATTTTCACCTTCCCCTTGCCCACAAACCGCTGAATGCAGTTTCCTAAAATAAAATTTCAGCTGTGTCTGGTTTTGGGCATAATTGATTCTGGAAGGTGGTTAGTTCACACCTTCAATTTATCACATTTGGAAAGCAGGGAAGAAGTCTGGATTCTGGAACAAATATAACTGACATCCAAAAATGCACAAACAATAGACTATTTATTCTTCAAGTCATTTCAATAGGTCATGCTTGATCAAAGAGAGCCAATCATTCATGCCATGCCATCATCATGGAAACAGATCAGAATTGATAAATTCATCTATTGAATTCTAAACAAACATAATCATGAATAATGCAGTCTCTACATCACCTACAGAACAAGTGATGCATCAGTACTTCAATTATCATTTACTTAATTTCGTGATGTCTGAATGCCCTCTCAGCCACATTTTGGCCTGCCTAATGCACAAAAAATTTTAAGGCATGTAAACACATACAGATTCTGGCCCACCAATGGAAATTCTTTCAAGCATATATAATGTTTCCATTCAAAGTCATACAACTGCCATCATACCATGCATTTTCTTTCCAAAATTACCTCCTGGTGAGGCCTAAATAGAGGGAATTTTCAAGAAATTGATGCAGGAGGATGTAACACGTTGAAGAAACAGGAAATATTCCAGGAAATGAAAAGGTCTCCCTCCAACAACTGCCACTCTTCCAAATTCATATTCCTCTAGTAAAGGAACCCAAAATGATTAATCCAATACTTAACCATATCATTATTTTTTATTGCTGCTTTTGTAAGAGCAACAACATTATATAGACTGGAAAGGGGATGATTGCATATCCACTTTGAGCAGTTCATCTATGAACCCGCATTAAATATTAAGATTTTGGATATTGCATAAGAAAGAACAATATGAGGGAATCATAAAAGAGACAGCATAGGGGTGCAAAGGAGGATATGCAATCCCATATACAAGAAATGCAAATCATTAATTACTATTCCATCAAAAACTCCATGTAGGTTTAGATCTATCTGGAGCACCTATGCACAAGTACAGATATTTCAAAAGAAGAATAAGTCCAGCATGATGGTAAACAATTCCATTTAAGTTTTGTGGCAATCTTAGCACATCCTAAACTTCATAGGTGCAAAAACATTGTTCATGAGCACCTCTAAAAGTTGCCAACTAGAATGTGCCAGTACTTCAGTAAATTGAATAGGGCAGCCTCATCAACACTCTGAGTTATAATTTGGAGGATCATAACAGGTTAACATCAGTAGAATTGTTTTTTTGGGGAAAAAGTAATAAAAATGATACTTAACATTTCATTTGATAAGCACAATTCATAACTCTAGTATTTAATATTGCAACACAATCAACCATCCATAAGAATCACAGTATTTATATTCATAAATTCATAAATTTTATTACCACCAAAGAGCAAGAGCCAACATTCATATGTTTCAGATAGAAGAAAAATTAACTTGAGAGAGACAAAGATAACAATAACAATGATGTGGATAAAGTAACTCTAAATAGAACTCACAATGTAAATTCCTCTATGGGTAGATAAAAAAGACATCATCCCATTTCAAGAACTCCAAAACCAAAAGCCAATTATACCAAGACATTTTTGCACGAAACTGGTTGAATGGGCAAAACCTAATTCTTAAGAATTCTAGCATTCCTCTCTAGTTAAAAATACCATGCAAATAAAACACTGTAGAGGACGAAAACCTCTTCAACCAAAAAAGGGATAATCTTTGTGCATTGACAGAAAAAAGGATAACCTATGTGCATTTGTTCCCTTTTAAAGCTCTTAAATTTTGCAAACAATATATATTTTATATTTGCCATGAAAACTTAATTCATCCAGATCACCAAAAAGCCAATTCCCAATTGGACTGAGAAACAAAGATTGGCATGGAAGATACGTGTCCTTAATGTTGTAATACGCCTCAATGACCTCATCAGATCAAGTCTAGTTTTCTCAGCAAGACTCACTTGCAAGAAGTTGATTTTTTTCTTCTAAAATTTACAAAAAACCACCAATATAAAAGCTATTATCTCACATGGAATCTTAACCTTCCAAGTATGATTAGACAAACCAGAAATGGATGCATGAAAAATACAAAAGAAATAGGTGTTATATGGTTTTGGGAGAAAATGCCCTTGCGTATCTAAAAGTCATACTCTGATTACCATCTAAGCATCTAAATTTAATACTCTCTTAAACGGACTGGAGTATGAGAGGAAAACGACCAGAACTACAACAATTAAATCTTAATCCCATATTAGATGGGAGGAGGATAAAAACAGCAAAAAAAAAAAGAAAGTATTTTAAGTACTAAAAGCAAGTTTTCTCATCTAAGAAAGACAATGATTATGTGACTTTCTTTACAATATCATTGATATGGCACAAATATTTCAAAGAAGCTAAATCACCATACGTAATTGAAATAAAATCTATGTGAAACACATGCAAAAATCCAATCCTAATTTGTTTGTATCAGTGAACAGGAAAATCCAATGATGGATTTTGCAAGCCTCACTTAGCTTAACCTCAGTCCTCCAAAAAAAATCAATGATAAGAACATTCCCATTCTACTGAAATTAGGGGATAACTCATAAGTGAGGAAAGGCTATTCCTTCAATAATTATATGCTTACAAGAAGTCACTGGGAGGTTGGCTATATTAAATGGCAATGCTACATATATTGGGGTGCAAATATGTATAGCTAGCAAAAAAACATTCCATGGCCCAAGCGTGCAAAAGAAGAGATTTATTCCCCTCCATAAAAATCTGGAACAAAGCTTTAACTAGGAGAAATTAGAAGGAGCAATTAAAAAGGGCGGCCAATCCAAACTTCTAAAAGTTAAAAATACAACCATTTTTCCAGTTACCTAAAGCAGGAACCCAATAAATGATTAACTAAGATCTATTTACTTGCATCACCATAAACTAAAACTATTTGATAAAATCGCCAATTTTGATCTGGTACTTAACTATATAACCCATGTAGACATTCATAGCTTATTTTATTATTATCCTGAATTGAGCCATATATCAATTCGTCATGCAAGTTCAAGCTCCACATCTTGGTTCGTTTAAAAAATTAACAAGCTAAGACTGATATCACATTTTAAGGGTAGTCATAAACTGAACTTTAAGCTCTTTATCGACGTGAGAAACACAACTCAAACAGTGTTAAGCATGCACCTGGACTTGGCTTTGACATATTCATCAGCTCCATTGCACAATAATGCTTTTGTGTATATATCCATTACATGTTTAACTATTGTAATACATTTGTTATTTAAGCATTAGGATTTAGTATGATGCTTAAATAATGAATCTTAACATACTGGATTTCACTACCCTATTCATTTCGGTCGCTGCTGAATTATGGCCTTTGCTGCTATGATTCTTTTAATAGGATAAGATTCCAGTTGACATTTTTCAACATTTTTTCCAAGAAAGAAAAATTAAGAAAGATGAAAAATTTTCTCCTCCAGCAAATTGACAAGACCAAATAATGAGATGCAGATCAAAAGAATAAAGAAAATAAAATGAACAAGGTTGAGATTTTCAAAATACAAAACCTGTTGTAGCTCAGTAAATAGATCACATACAACAGATAGAGGTTGCCGAAGCTGCACCACCAATGATTCTATTAAAGCTTCATAATTATATATCTCATCATATTGTGTAACTAGAAAATGGAACCAATGCAATTAACTGTAAATATGATATTTTGTCTCCTTTATTTCTAAGAGACAAATTCACACCTGACCCAGAAAGACAATTTTCATGTCAGAAAACTATCTCCAGTGTGTTAAGGTCCGACTTTCAACAAATAATATTATTTGCCTTTTGCTCTAAAATTATTCCTATAATACTTTAATTGGCATACTAAAATAACTAGTGATATAAAATATTTTCATACTTAAAAAAAAATTCTATGTTTTAATTGAAAACTACAGATTACCTCCCACGTTATATGTGAAGCAAATAGAAGCTTAGAATTCAAAGTGCCTATATGATATAGTTAAATATTAGAACAATACCACCGTGGAAGTATTATTGCCATAAAAGCCACAATAGCACAACATTAAGACAAATCAAAACTTCCAAAATTGTAGCATTTTATTATGTACCATAACATACACAAATCTGTGCAATCAAACAACTTACTTATTATATATCCTCCTATGTCTCCCCAAGCATCGTTAGCCTCATTTCAACCAATCTTGCACTGAATTCCCCATCACTAACCTTCAACATTCCACAATGGAAGCTTCAATTCATAATCCACTAACACTCAATGCCTGGACTTTATCTTCCCCTCCAAACTGAATGAAAAATACTGCGGAAATTTTTCGAGTTCCCCAAGATCACCCTTCATTTCCACTAAAAAGTATTCAACTTTTGGCATCAAATTATTCTCTATACTAAATGTCAAGAGTCCCGGCGACCTCACCACCATATTTTTCACCTCATTATATTCAAACCCCAAACTCATCAAGTAGTCAATCTTTGCCATCAAAGTAGATTCAACATTATACACAAGCAACATGGTTGTCTGAGAATTGATGGCCCTGTGACCCACAAACCCAAGATTCCGGAGGAAGATAAGCGCAGGGCGTAATTGGTCAGAAACACTAGAGACAAATAGCCTAGGACATCGAGAAATGGATTTAGCGATGTCGGGAAAAGGGATACCGACCTCGTTGAGTAGGAAATCAAAGATTGGGTAGAGATAGAAATGAGGGTCAGAGGTGAGAAGGGTAGGATGCATATCAAGGATGCGATCAATGGTGGAGCGGTGGAGGCCCATGGAGGAGAGCAAACGCTTGACGGAGTGGAGGGTAGAGAGAGGAGTAGAGCGGAGATTTGGGTTTTGAGTGAGAGCTTTATGGGCATTAATTTTGAGGCCAGTGAGGTAGAGGAGCTTTTCACGGATGAGAAAGCCCGAATCAGAAGTGGCAGAGGCGGTGGGAAAATGAGTTTTCGGAAGGCAATTATGGATTTTAGAGGGTTTTGGGGAATGGAAGAGAAGGCATTGAGTTGCAGTCGACACTACCTTCCCGCTCTCTCAGTCGGTCTTTTAGCTACGCGTTTATCTAATAGAGGAAGCTTCCTTTCACGTCCCGCAAAGGTTCATGCAGAATTTTCCGCACATTTATATTTTTCCGTATATATGTAATATTCTAGAAAGTCATTTTAACTGTTAGATTAAATAGATCATGACCGTCCATTTCGGTAGATAGGAATTAATCCTAGCCCTACATTTAGCAGGTGAGAATCAATCATAGTTATCCATTTTGGTAGGTGGGAGTTGATTTTGACCATCTATTTTATAGGTGGGAATCAATCCTAACCATTCATTTGGTAGGTGGAAGTTAATCCTAATCATCCATCTGGTAGGTGGAAATTGATCTCGGTCATCCATTGAGGAGGTGGAGGCTTATATATACCTTATGTAAATTCATTTGTAATCATTCAATCAATTCAAGCAATTGAAGCATTTCAAGTAATACAAAGCATTCTTCACAAACTGTTGTGTTCTTGTTTTGCTATTGAATCTTCTCGATCTCTAAGTTTCGTTCTATTCTCTTTGGAGTGCTTTTATCGGTTTGGAAGGCAGGCTTAGTGCAATGAGCCGTGCTAAGTGCCGCACGATTGCTAGTTGAACTCTAGGGTCGTGACAGTTGGTATCAGAGCTAAGGTTTGAAGCTTTACTACCTTTGGCATAATGAAGGCTACTGCCCCAACTACACCTAACGTGGAAGTTCCATCAATGGAACATGGTCGTGAGGAAGCTCGGAAATCATCTAAAGAATCTCGAGCCAAGTCGAAAGACATGATTTCTAGCTTGGAAGCACGTGTTGTGAGTGCTCAGGACAACTTGGGGGAGTTGTTCGACCGAGTGGACAACTTGGAGGAACGTTGCAGCAGCTTGGAGGCCGAGGATGCAGAGATCCATGCAGCGGTTAAGATGTCCCTCAACGAGCTAGACGGTGGGTTAAGGTAAGAGATTGATGGGCTGAAATCCGAACTTGCCAAGGTACGTGATCTCTTCCAAAGAGAAATTTCCAATGTGTTACTTAGAGTTGAGGATATGGGTGGTGATCTAGCCCTATGCAAACGGGCTATGGCCTCGGAAACTAATACAACCACCATCATTGAGGCCAAGAAAGTGGAAGTTCCCAAGCCAAAGACTTTCAATGGTGCTCGGAATGCTAGGGAAGTTGAGAACTTCCTATGGGGGCTGGATCAATACTTTGAGGCTACTGGCATAACGGACCATGCCAGCAAAATCCGAACTACTGTCATGTACTTGACCGACACTGCTATGCTATGGTGGAGACGAAGGCATGGAGATGTGCAACGTGGGGTGTGCACAATTGACACCTTTGAGGACTTCAAAAGAGAGTTCAAAAGCCAATTCTTCCCCGTAAATGCTGAGGAAGAGGCGAGGGGCCGACTTCGATGATTAAAGCAGATGGGTAGCATAAGGGAATATGTGAAGGAGTTCACAACCTTGTTGCTAGAAGTCCCTGACACATCGGACAATGATGCCTTATTCTTGTTCATGGATGGTCTCCAATCATGGGCTAACCTTGAGCTCAAATGACGTGGTGTCCAAGACTTATCTTCGGCCATTGTCGTTGCTGAAAGTCTTATTGATTACTCCTCAAATAAAAAAGGCCAGAGGCCAGCTGATAGAAAGTTTGTTGGAGCAAGGAATGGGGGAGGCCATGCTAAGAGTCAAAGCTACAAAAATCACAGAGAAAGCTCATCATTCAAGCCGTGAGATAAGGTGAAGGAAAGGGAAGAATGTGGTGCCTCAAAGCCCCGTGTGACGTGCTTCATATGCGACGGACGACATTGGGCATGAGAATATCCCAAAAGAAAGACATTGAATGCTTTAGTTGCCTCCACTCATGATCAAGACAGAAGTGAGGCAGATGAAGGTGCGAAGATGGGATCTTTGCGGTTGCTTAGTGCATTGCAAAGCGCCCCGACGTCCCCCAAGGGACTCATGTTTGTAGATGCAACCATCAATGGGAAAGTCGCCAAAGCCCTAGTCGACACAGGTGCATCTCACAACTTTGTTTCCCTAGAGGAAGCCAAGAGACTCAGTCTCAAAGTTGCCAATGGATGTGGCTCCCTCAAAGCAGTTAACTCGGCGGCACAACCTCTCCAAGGAATTGTCCGCGGAGTGAAGGTCAGTCTAGGTGCATGGACTGACCAAGTGGATTTATCTGTGGCACCCATGGATGATTTCTCGGTGGTATTCGGCATGGAGTTCTTGGACCAGGTGAGAGCTTTCCTTGTTCCATGTTCAAACTCTATGTGCATTATGGATGGACCAAAGGCTTGTCTAGTATCGACGGAAAGGACAACCACGCCTACTACCCAAACTCTCTCAGCACTTCAATTCAAGAAGGGATTGAAGAGGGAGGAAGAGAGTTACTTGGCCATTCTAAAGGAGTATGATGATGATGAAGCATCACCACAACTAAGCTTACCGACGAAGGTGCAAGTTGTCTTGGATGAGTTCCAGGATGTGATGCCGGAGGCGTTGCCAAAACAGTTACCCCCAAGGAGGGAGGTGGACCATGAAATGGAGCTGGAGCCTAGCATAAGACCACCAGCAATGAGTCCTTACCGAATGACAAACTGGGAGTTGGCAGAACTACGAAAGCAACTCAACGAGCTGTTGGATGTTGGTTTCATTAGGCCATCCAAAGCTCCATTTGGTGCCCCGGTACTTTTTCAGAAAAAGAAGGATGGTTCACTGAGAATGTGCATTGACTACCGTGCTCTAAACAAAATCACGGTAAAGAACAAGTATCCTATCCCACTCATTGCTGATTTGTTTGATTAATTGGGGAATGCTAGATACTTCTCCAAGTTGGACTTGCGGTCGGGATACTACCAGGTGCGCATAGCAAAAGGGGATGAGCCGAAGACTACATGTGTAACAAGGTACGATGCTTATGAGTTCCTTGTTATGCCCTTTGGTCTCACGAATGCACCTGCTACCTTTTGCACTCTCATGAATAAACTTTTCTATCCCTACCTCGATCGGTTCGTGGTAGTATATCTTGATGATATTGTGATATATAGCCGGACTATGGAAGAACATCTTGAGCATTTGAAGAAGGTGTTCGAGGTCCTCAGAGAAAATGAGCTATATGTTAAGAGGGAGAAATGTTCCTTTGCCCAAGATGAGGTGATGTTCTTGGGTCATAGGATAAATGATGGGAAGCTGATGATGGATGGAGACAAGGTGAAAGCCGTGCAAGAATGGGAACCTCTTACTAAGGTCCCCGAGTTAAGGTCTTTCCTTGGACTTGTGAACTACTACCGGAGATTCATCAAGTCATATTCAGCAAGAGCAGCCCCACTAACCGACCTACTCAAGAAGAACAATACTTGGGAGTGGACAAACAAGTGTCAAGTCTCGTTTGATGACTTGAAAAAGGCCATTACCGAAGAACCAGTGCTTTACTTGCCAGACCCCTGTAAGATGTACAAGTTGCATACAAATGCCTTAGACTTTGCCATTGGTGGAGTATTGATGCAAGATGGGCACCCGATAGCATATGAGAGCCGCAAGCTCAATGACACTGAACGTCGCTACACGGTGCAGGAAAAAGAGATGACTGCTATCATCCATTGTCTAAGGGTGTGACGACACTACTTGTTGGGTTCTCACTTTGTGATCATGACAGATAATGTAGCAACTAGCTACTTCCAAACTCAAAAGAAGTTGAGTCCCAAACAAGCTCGGTGGCAAGACTTTTTGGCAGAATTTGACTCAAGCTTGAATACAAGCCTGGTAAGGCTAATGTGGTGGCTGATGCACTAAGTTGAAAAGCGGAGTTAGCAGCTTTGAGTAGACCAAGTAGTCCCTTGCTGGAAAATATCAAAGAAGGGTTGGAGCATGATGCCCTGGCTCAAAACCTCTTAGTCCTCATCAAAGAAGGAAAGACAAGGCGATTTTGGCAGAGTGACGGACTACTCTATGCCAAGAAAAATTGCATTTATGTTCCTAAGTGGGGAAACTTGAGAAAAGAAATGATCAAGGAATGTCATGATTCACTATGGGCTGGACACCCAGGCATGAAACACACCCTTGCCTTGATCAAGTCTATTTACTATTGGTCTCAACTACAGGATGATGTTGAAGCCTACGTGAGAACTTGTCTTGTTTGCCAACAAGACAAAATAGAGCAGCGTGCACCCAGTGGCTTGCTAGAACCGCTGCCTATTCCAGAGAGACCATGGGAGAGTGTCTCAATGGACTTCATCACTTGCTTGCCAAAATCAGAAGGCTTTGGCAGTATAATAGTGGTCATTGATCGCTTCAGCAAATATGCAACCTTCATACCTGCCTCGGCGGATTGCACTACAGATGAGACTGCACGGTTGTTCCTCAAGCATGTTGTGATGCATTGGGGAATACCATATAATATCGTGAGTGATCGAGACCCACGATTTACTGGGAAGTTCTAGACATAATTGTTCAAGCTGCTAGGATCATACTTAAACTTTTCCACCAGTTTTCATCCGCAAAGCGATGGGCAGACGGAGCGTGCCAACGCATTACTGGAGCTTTATCTTAGGCACGTTGTTAATGCCAACCAACACGATTGGGCTAAGTTGCTGGATGTAGCCCAATTCTCTTATAACTTGCAACAAAGTGAATCCACTGGCAAGAGTCCCTTTGAGATCATTACGGGACAACAACCTATGACCCCTCATGCTTTGGCCACAAGTTATGAAGGGAAGAGTCCTGCAGCTTTCAAATTTGCTAAGGCATGGCATGAGCAAGCTGAGTTGGCCCGAGCCTATTTGAACAAGGCATCTAAAAAGATGAAGAAGTGGGCTGACAAGAAAAGAAGAATGGTTGAATTTCGGGAAGGAGATTTGGTCCTTGTCAAATTATTACCACAACAGTTCAAGTCCTTGCGGAAGGTTCACAAGGGGTTGGTACAGAAATATGAAAGGTCATTTCCTGTCCTTAAGCAGGTTGGTAAGGTGTCTTACAAGCTACAACTACCTTCCAAGCTTAAAATCTATCCAGTCTTTCATGTAAGTATGTTGAAGTCTTATCATGGAGACGAAGAAGATGCAAGTCGATGAGAGTCTAAAAGGGCACCCACTGCGGTAGTAACCTCCTTTGATAGAGGAGTGGATTCCATTTTGGCAGACCGCCTAATTCGGCGAAGAGGTGTACCAAGTTATCGGGAATACTTGGTCAAATGGAAGAATGCCCCGGACATAGAGGCAAGCTGAGAACCTGAAGACACTTTGTGGCAGTTCAAAGATGACATATAAAGGTTCAAGCTTGAAGGCGCGACGAGGGCGTCGCGAACTTGAGTGGGGGAGAATGTCATGCCCCATAAAGGTTCATACGGGATTTTCCGCACATTTACATTTTCCCGCACATATGTAATATTCTAGAAAGCCATTGTAAACCGTTATATTAAATAGATCGTGACCGTCCATTTCGGTAGGTAGGAATTAATCCTAGCCCTACATTTAGTAGGTGAGAATCAATCTTAGCCATCCATTTTGGTAGGTGGGAGTTGATTTTGACCATCTATTTGATAGGTGGGAATCAATCCTAGCCATTCATTTGGTAGGTGGGAGTTAATCCTAACCATCCATCTGGTAGGTGGGAATTGATCTTACCATCCATTGAGGAGGTGGAGGTCTATATATACCTTATGTAAATTCATTTGTAATCATTCAATCAATTCAAGCAATTGAAGCATTTCAAGTAATACAAAACATTCTTCACAAATTGTTGTGTTCTTGTTTTGTTATTGAATCTTCTCGATCTCTAAGTTCCGTTCTATTCTCTTTGAAGTGCTTTTATCGATTTGGAAGGCAAGCTTAGTACAACGGGTCGTGCTAAGTGTCGCACGATTGCTAGTTGAACTCTAGGGTCGTGACAACCCGCTAATATTCATTAATACGACTCTTCGTTTCATGTAGAAACCATTGTTCTATTCTACGTTTTGTTCAGCTAGAATAGAACCGAGATAAGGTCTAGTTAGCTTTTCAGGTTATCTAAAGTCGATAGGAATATTTGATAACTAACTAATAACGAAAAAAAAGAGATAAATTTTTTAAAAATTGACAATTTAGCTCTTATTATTTGATAAAATATTTATTCATTTAATATTATATGAATTTTTAATATTATAATGCAATATACCACATAATTTTTTTATTATATAATTTTGAATAAGTGAATTAAAATAATTTATAAATTTATATTAGATTTATTGTTTAGCTACTTGAAAAATATTAAAATCTATGAAATTTAAAAAAAAAATCATCCGCCAAAATCTTTCATTTTGAAGGATTTGATTTTTCACTTAGAAAATGGCAAATCAAATCCATCATTTTTTATTTATGAAAAATTGATATCAAATTTTTTTATTTCAAAACTATCATTAAATCTAAAAATATAGCAAAAACCACTTGCCCATTTTTTTTTGTTTTATTGTCACTTATTTTATATGTATTGATTTGAATATGAATTAGAAAAATATTAACGAGTTTCTTCAAAAAAGAAATAATACGCTAATAGATTAATTTATTCATAAACATAGTACATATAATAAGTTTATATAGAATTTTGAACAAAAAATTTGCAATATATTTTTCAAATACAATAATAATAATAATTTCATCACTTGCATTTTTTTAAAAAATTACTCTAAATCATATTATTTTATAATTTTATATAAACATGATAAAAAAAACTAGAAAATATTTAATTAATAATAAATTATCAATATTTAGTAAACGGTAAAATTGAAAATTAATTGTTAAATACATGGATTGTGATCATTAAACTAAATATGAGTGCAAGATAAATTATAATTCATTTCATAAATTTTATATTTAAACAAACATAAAATTCTTATAATTCATAAATTTCAGATTTTAAATCTATAAATTTTATAAAATCCATACCCTGACCTTCCTTAACATTTCTCTTGTTATGGATCGGCTTAGGTGTTCAATTGAGGGTGGAGGGAAAAGGCGTATATTTGCCATTGGGAACTACATTAATCAACGGATCTTACGATCAATCATGATTGGCTAGCTGAGGTCTTGCATGCTATCCCCCAGGATGATATGTTTGGTCACATAGATGACTTCATTTAGGAATGTTGCTTAAAAAGTACTCATTTCTTTGCTTTCTCCTTCTGCTAATACGAATATCTTATTCTTAGTTCTTAAAGATGTCTCCTGCCCATCTTAAAAAAGAAATTTACCTGAGCCAGGTGAGGCATTAAGACATCTATGGCTAATTAGGTCCTTGGGGATATTGAAGATATGCCCCTTTCTCTTATCTACAATTCCATCAAATGCAAACAGTCTTTATGTTATCATTTTTTCAAATAAAAAATAAAATAAAAAATTCATTTTTAAATTTGTATTGTTTAACAAAAATTTTAATTATGTTCTCAACGTTTTATCTTTAATTTTTATTTAATTTCATCTTTAAATATTTATTTCGTTCAATTTAAGGTCTAAAATTAATGGATTTAACGAAATTGTATGACACGTGTCGTTTGTTAGTGTGTGAGAAAATATTATAATAATTTTTTTAATTTTGAAACTTTTAAAACAATTTTAAAATATAAAATAATGAAGTAAACAAAAATATATAACTCAAAACTTTTTTTAGAAACTCTTTCGCCAAATTCAATTATCGTTTTTGCCCATCCATCGATGACGAGGTTTCTGAATCGATGACAGAACTTCTAGATGAAAAGTGATGCACCTTGCAGTCGTGATTTCATTTCAACAGTGAAATTGATCAAATCTTGAAATTAATGTTTCCTACAGTAGTTTGAGAAAAAGCCTTTGGACATGCTACATCAGACCATTTCTTATTCTTTAAGCATATCAGGCTAGTTGAAGGACCTTGTCCAGAGATCATTTTTCTAGTATCGACTAGATGCCCACGCAGAAGAGGGAAATTTTTGATATCTTCTTCAATGCTAATGTCAAGGTTTGCATGTAAGAACTGTAGCCTCCTTTTTTTCTTTTGGAATCAAACTCTAATGGGTTTTTTACTTATTGATTACTTGAGTATATTTTATTATCAATTGCTTGCTTTGGTTAGGGAACTAATTGGGGATGGTTTCAAGGAATTACCATTCTATTATTTCAACAAACATTTTCAAAATATTGTAGGAATTAAAATTACTGACTTTGGACAATTTGCAATCAATGAGCAAGAGACATAAGTAATTTACTGGGCCAATTGTTGTGGGGAAATCAACTTCCAATTTCTTTATCATTTCAACAAAGCATTTCAAATTGACCTTCACTCACCATTGGATTTTTCTCTCTTTGTTGTTCTTTGCATCATATTCTTGATAGAAAGAAATGGGCAAGATTGAGGCCAAATTAGAAGTCGATTAAGGGAAAAAAGTTTGTCCTCCGTGACATATATAGGGGGTGGCATGTGGGACCCATTGTCACTCTTAAATTAAAAAAAAGTTATGTTTTGAAATTTTTATTCTTTTTATTCGAGTCCCATCTCCCTCAATTTTTATTTTCTCGCAGCACCTCTCCTAATATTTTAATATTTAAGTTTCCATTAGATGTGTTGTGTTTGGGTGGAGCAGTGACTTATATTTTTCTATTTTTTATTTTTTATTCAATAATCTTTTAGGTTCTTTAGGAAGCCTTCTTAAAAGGAACAAAAAATTTCTTCTTCTACCACCAAACTGTAAGAAATAATGTAATATTATCGACCTTTCTCATTTTCATTTCTACATACATCTCATTTAGATATATGCATCTTGCATATATTTCACTTGAACACATACATTCCATATGTATACTCATAGAGATAAGTTCATGATACATTAGTTACGTATCTAAATATTTTATAATTGTATCGATTTGCATGTATCCATTTTATAATTTAATTGAAAATGACATAAAATTAAAATTTAAGTGAGTAAAATGACTAAATTGAAATAATAGAAATATGATATAGTTAATTTAGTTAAATTGAACCAAATGATTAAATTGTATATTGTGTTCATAGTGTGTAGATATAATAGATATAATAATAATAATAATAATAATAATAATAATAATAAAGAAAAGAAGATACAAAAACAAAAACAAAACAAAAACCAAAAGGGAAAGAAAGATGACAATCGATGGAATTTAACTTTGCATTCATATAACCCTTTCTTCTTCTTCTTCCACTCTTCATTTTTTTTCTTTCCTTAAAACTTCCAGCAGCTATCATATTCTTATTTTCTTCTTTCCTTTAAGAGTTTCAAATGTAATTTTAGCCTTGACTATCTGGTTATAGGTGAGTAAACATTTCTTATTGTATTAATCTTGATTATAGTTGTTTAGGGTACATAATATGCAACGTCTTACATTTTGATTTCGAAGCTAAAAGAGACTACATTTAAAGAAGTTCCAAACATAAAAGTTATATTTTTATGTCTTATGTTTATGACTATATAAATAGTATTGCAAGATTTAGTGTGTATGAAAAGATATTAATATCTAGGTAAAACTGGTTCGGGTATGAACCCTGACTGAGTTACCTACAGTATTCACTTATTTTGAATATGATGGAGACTGTATTTGATAAAACTCAAAGCATGAAAGTTGTAGATATATATGTTATCTAGTTGTATACTAAATATAAGATTAATAAATATTGTTAGTGTTGAGTTATAGTGAAGGGAACCATGACTATTCTATAGTTCAAACTGCCTGCTTAGTGCCCTATACAGATCCAACAATTTTTTTGATATTTTTGAGCTCCTTATAGACATAATCTGTAATTTCTCAAAATATAAAAATTATAGATTTATTTCTTAGCTAAAGTTTTTTAAAAATATCACCTTAATATGTGATGCATAGTGTGAGATATGACGTTCACAAATTAAACTTATTCAAAGGTCAACTATGTTCTGGACTAGTGATATATTTCTTATAATTTGAGGATCATTAAGACAAAATAGACAAAAGTTATAAAAAAAAGTTTCATTTTAACCTACCTAAGTTTTTATAAACTATAATATGACTTAAATATTGTGAGATATGAAGGACCAAATTTGGTATCCTAAAATTATTTAAGGGCAGAAAAAAGGTATAAAATAGAACGCAATTAGAAATTCTACAAAAAATTGTACAATGCTCCAATTGCTTTCAAATTTTAATATATTTTATAATTATATATTAAATTTAATTATAAATACTAATAAAAAAAATTGGACAAGTGTAGAAAAAGTTATAGTCTAATCAATCCTATAAGGTCACACTGCCTCATAAGAAAAATACTAACTATTAATATGAATTACATTTATTAATTCGTTTAAGTCATGTCAAGTTTCTCTAGTTATGAATTAATCAATTATATTTCTAAATTAGTCTCAAACAAATTGGAGATCCATAAGGATGGGATAAATAACAAGTTAATGGTCAGAATCAAAGAAAAAATGTGAGTTTAATTATCAAATTGTTTCTTTACTGCACATAGTCATTGCTTGCTATATGAAATGTGAAATGACTTATAATTATGTGATTTATATGATCACTATGATTTGACCTTGGTAATGAGATGATGAATAATGTGTGACATATGAGGTATATGTGTGGCATATGTGGTATATGTAAGGTATACGTTTGACATTTAATGGTTAATGAATGTTTAGTTACAAATGTATATGTATAAGGACTTAAAAAGGTATTGTGACTAGTTAATCGACATTTTAAGGCAAAAGAAAAGACATATGACCCAACAAATGTGCAAATGCAACAAATGATCAAACTAGCTAGCTAGCAAATGCAAATGTTCACATATAAACTTAGGGCAATGTCTATTTAGCTTAGTCACAACAAAATGAAATGAGAAAAATATAAGCATAATGTAACACCACATCTTATACATTTATGTTCAACCTATCCCTGTATCAATTAATCACATACTGCATGTTGAAAAGAGAAAATGCCCTGATAACAGTGGTAGTAAAATTTTTTTTTTTTCATATCATATCCTGTAAAATCAACTAATGCCTTTACAAGTCTTATATCCTGTAATTCTATTCAATGACTTTACAAGTCAATATTAAAAACCACAATACGATATATCACATATATTAAAACATAAACTTCCCACCCGAAGGATCACAGGTTGTTTCCATTTATATATTTCAAAACTAATCTAGAGTGATAATACATATTCAAGCATATAAGTCCAAAATACAAATGACATATTTTCATGCTTGTGTGAAATGCAAGGAGAGAGAGTGATGAGGCTCAGTCAGTGACCTGTGCTCCATGTCTTTTACACGCTACTCAAAATGAGTTATCACTTTTCTTTACCTGAAAAATGATGCAAATTGATGAGTTGCGGCTCAGTGAGAATAACCATCCAATGAGCTCTAAAGTACCAAACAACACATAGTAATAAATCACAATTCCAATATATACCACATATTACATTCCATTCATCAGTATCATATATGTATCAATAAAGTTGAAACATATAATCATTACTCTTTATGTATGCAAATGCTTTGCTTATTTCATTTTGTTGTGACCAAGTTAAACAGACATTGCCCCGGGTTTCTATGTGAACATTTGCATTTGCATTTGCTAGCTAGCTTGATCATTTGTTTCATTTGCACATTTGTTGGGCCATATGCCTCTTCTTTTGCTTTACAATATCGATTAACTAGTCACAATGCCTTTTTAGTCCATATGCATATGCACTTGTATTTAAGCATTCATCAACCATTGTATCTTATCACATATATTATACATATACCACATATATACCTCATATTCTACACATATACCTTGCATATACTACACATATACCATGTATATATATTATATATGTCAAACATATACTTCAAATATACCACAAGTATACCATTTATATGTACCAAAATGTCACAAATTATCCATCATTACATTATCAAGGACCAATCATGACAATCATATGAATCACATAGCAAGCAACATTCATTTGCACTAAAGAATTCAATCGATAATTAGACTCACCGTTCTCCTTTGATTTCGACCCCTAACTTATTGTCTATCCGCTCCTTGTGGGTCTCCAATATGTTGCAAGCCTAATATGAAAACATAATCGATTAAATCGTGATTAGGGAGACTTAATGTGGCTTAAACAAATTAATATGCATTCTTCATGTCAATAGTTAAGATTTTTCCTATGAGGCAGTGTGACCTTATGGGACTGTTTAGCCTATAACTTTTTCTATAATTGCCCAATTAATCTGATTCTTATTCCTAATTAAAAATAATATATAATTATAGAATATATTAAAATTTCATATCAATTGGAGCATTGTAAAATATTTGGTGGAATTGCTAAGAGTGTTCTGTTTTCTGCCTTGTTTTCTACCTTTAGGCAGTTTCAGGGTACTCATTTGGGTTCATCATACCTTATAATTTATAAGTCTTATTTTAATGCAACTTTAAAGAAGCTTATATGGATTCATATGTAACATGTTTCATGTTTACAAATTTTACCAATTATGTCTCTAAGGTCTTCTAATTATACCAAACATTTTACTGGTCCATAATAGAATTGACTTCCGGACCAGTATGACTTCCAAAGGCCATAACGTAGTCTATACATAACCAATGAAGCTACAATTAGTACCCAAATTTAGATAAGACATATACCTATAACTTTATTGTTTTTATCATGTACAGAATCTAGCTCTAAAAAGCTCCAATTAGCCAAAAAATTTACTATATCTGCCCAGGGCACTCAATAGATAGTTCAAACCATGGAACAGTCATGGTTCCATTCCCCATAACTCCAAATTTACAAGAAAAATGAACCTGAAATTTGGTAGACAGATAGAAAACACATATATATACAACTTTTATGTTTTGAGAAACTTCAAATAATGGATTTAACATATTCGAAATCAAACCACACAGTAGCTAACTTGGTTAGGGTTCACACCCTGATTAGTTTCAGTACAAAGAGCATTTCTCTTCCTATACATAACATCTTGCAAAAATGTTTACGTATCCATATATATAAGACATAAATGAACAACGTTTATGTTTTACACATATCCAGAATCAATTTCTATTAGCATCAAAATTTGAGTGCAATACAGTGCCTAATATTGAACCTAAGCAACTCAAATCAACCCTATAACAATAAGAATTGATTACTTACCAAGAAAAACCTTGCAAGGGATCAATATGCTTCAAAAACTAGGTGAAACAAGGATGAATTGAAGTCTGAAATGGAGGAAATTGAAGAAGAATTCGGGCTGGAGAAGAAGGCAGAAATGGGGAAAGAAAGATGAAGATAAAGCCAACTTGTTTTTTGTCATTTTCTCTTCTTCTCTTCTCTTTTCTCTTCTCATTTCTCATTTCTCTTCTCTTCTATTTCTTTTTTGTGTCATTTTCATTTTATTTTGTCTATATTATTATTATTATTTACATATATTTATAATTCCACTCATTCACATAATAATATAGCTTAATCATTTAGCCCAATTTAAATAAATTAACAATGTAAATGTTTACTAATCTTAATCTAATCATTTTGCTTACATTAATTTAGTCACCTTATTCAATTCATTTCTAATACTTTGTTATCCTCATTTAGGTTATAATTACACAAGTGCGACTCAATACAAGTGCCAAATACTTGGACACATAGCTAGTGCGTGTCATAAACTTGTTCCTACGAAAATACGTATGAAATGCATGTGTTCAATTGAATTGTATGCAAGATGCTTATGTTCGATGAAATGTATGTGGGGAAGGTCAAAGATGTTACAATTCTCCCCTCCTTTTAAAAATTTCGTCCTCGAAATTAATACCTGAAAACATGTGTGAATATTGTTTTTTCATATTTTCTTTTGTTTCCCATGTTGCCTCTTCTTGTAAATGGTTACGCCATAATACTTTAACCAAAGGTATTTCTCGATTTCTTAGCTGTTTAGTCTTGTATCCAATGATTTGCACTGGTTCCTCAATATAACTCATATTCTCTGCAATCTCAATGACTTGATCTTTAAGTACATGTGTAGGATCTAACATGTATCTTCTAAGCATGCTCACATGAAACACATTATGTATCTGAGCCATCTCGGGTGGTAAAGCCAACCTATAAGCCAATGGACCAATCTTCTCAAGAATTTCATAAGGCCCTATGTATCTTGGGCTCAACTTACCCTTCTTTCCAAATCGGATTATCCCTTTCCATGGAGATACACGAAGAAACACCTTTTCACCTAACTCATATTTCATCTCCCTTGTATGCTGATCAACATAACTTTTCTGCCTGTCCTGTGCTGTCTTTAGCTTGTTCTTGACAACCTTGATCTTATCCACTGTGTCTTGCACTATCTCTGGCCCTTCTAATGCACGTGCTCCTTCTTCATCCCAAATGATAGGGCTTCGGCACTTTCTGCCATACAATTCCTCATATGGTGCCATCTGGATACTGCTATGATACTAGTTATTGTAAGAAAATTCAATCAATGCTATATATTCATCCCAAGCACCTCTGAATTCCATAGAACATGCCCTAAGCATTTCTTCCAATGTCTGTATAGTCCTTTCTGATTGTCCATCAGTCTGTGGGTGGAATACAGTGCTAAAGTTCAATTTTGTTCCCAATGCATTCTGTAAACTCACCCAAAAATGTGAGGTAAACCGTGGATCTCTATCAGACACAATGGACACTGGAACGCCATGCAATCTGACTATCTCATTCACATATAATTTGGCCAAACTCTCAAGTGTACAGCCCCATCTGATAGGTAGAAAATGTGCTGATTTGGTTAATCTGTCAATAATTACCCATACTGCATCATTTTTCCGTGGAGTTCTTGGCAATCCATAGACAAAATCCATCGTTATTCTTTCCCATTTCCATTCTGGCATTGGCAATGGATGTAGTTTACCAACTGGTGTTTGATGTTCAATTTTAATCTGCTGACATGTCAAGCATTTGGAAACATATTCTGCTATATCTTTCTTCATTCTTGGCCACCAGTAATGAGACCTTAAACTGTGATACATCTTTGTCATCCCTGGGTGCATTGCATATGGTGCATTATGTGCCTCTTTCATTATTTCCTGATGCAAGTTCTCAGTGTCTGGAACATATATGCATGATTGTAACATCAATGTATCATTCTGCAAATGAAACTCTGTATTATTTCCCTACCTTACCACATCAATTTTCTCACATAATTCAGAATCTTTGCTTTGTGCTTCTTTGATCCTCTCCTTTAGTATAGGTCTGACTTGAAGAGTAGCAATCAGTGATCCTTCATCATGTATATTTAATTCAATATTCATAGATCGTAATTGAATCAAATATGGAAAAGATGATACTTGCAAGTGAGCTACACTGCCACTAGCCTTCCTACTCAATGCATCTGCTACCACATTGGCTTTCCCTGGATGGTATTCAATTGTACAGTCATAATCTTTCAATAGCTCTAACCACCGTCTCTGCCTCATGTTTAATTCTTTTTGTGTCAGCAAATAACCCAAGCTTTTATGGTCTGTGAAGATTTGGAATGTCTTACCATACAGATAATGCCTCCAAATCTTCAATGCAAATACGACTGCAGCCAGTTCTAAATCATGCACTAGATATGAGATCTCATGTGGTCTCAGTTGTTTGGATGCATAAGCTATCACCTTACCATGTTGCATCAACACACATCCCAAGCCTTGGTGAGAAGCATCATTATATACTGTAAACCCACCTGTACCTGTAGGGATGGTTAACACTGGTGCTGAGGTTAGCCTGTGTTTTAGTTCATCGAAACTCCTTTGACATTCTGTAGTCCACTTGAAAGACACATTCTTTCTCAACAATTTAGTCAAAGGGCTAGCAATTAAGGAGAATCCATCAACAAATCTACGGTAGTATCCGACTAAACCCAGAAAACTACCCATTTATGAAATATTTTTAGGAGCTTTCCAATTTACCATGGCCTCAATTTTCTTTGGGTCAACCTCTATGCCCTTACACAACACCACATGTCCAAGAAACACCAAATGTTCTAACCAGAATTCACATTTACTCAATTTGGCATATAATTGTTTCTCCTCCAAAGTTTGAAACACAATTTTTAAATGTTGTTCATGTTCTCCCCTATTCTTTGAGTGCACCAATATGTCTAATGAAACTAGCATCCAACAGCTCATTGAGTTGCTTCCGCAATTCTACCAACTCTGAGTTTGCCATCCGGTAAGGACTCATTGCTGGTGGTCTTGTGCCAGACTCCAGCTCAATTTCATGGTCCACCTCCCTCATTGGGGGTAACTGTTTTGGCAATGCCTCCGGCATCACATCCTGGAACTCGTCCAAGACAACTTGCACCACCGTCGGCAAGCTTAGTTGTGGTGATGCTTCATCATCATCATACTCCTTTAGAATAGCTAAGTAACTCTCTTCCTCCCTCTTCAATCCCTTTTTGAATTGAAGTGCTGATAGCGTTTGGGTAGTAGGCTTGGTGGTCCTTTCCATCGGTACTAGACAAGTCTTTGGTCCATCCATAATGCACATAGAGTTTGAATATGGAACAAGGAAAGCTCTAACCTGGTCCAAGAACTCCATGCCGAATACCACCGAGAAATCATCCATTGGTGCCACAGATAAATCCATTTGGCCAGTCCATGCACCAAGACTGACCTTCACTCCGCGGGCAATTCCTTGGAGAGATTGTGCTACCGAGTTAACTGCGTTGAGGGAGCCACCTCTATTGGCAACCTTGAGACCGAGTTTCTTGGCTTCCTCTAGTGAAACAAAGTTGTGAGATGCACCTGTGTCAACCAGGGCTTTGGCGACTTTCCCATTGATGGTTGTATCTACAAACATGAGTCCTTTAGGGGACGTCGGACCACTTTGCAATGCATTAAGCAGCCGCAAAGATCTCATCTTCGCACCTTCATCTGCCTCATTTATGTCTTGATCATGAGTGGAGGCAACTAAAGCATTCAATGTCTTCCTTTTGGGACATTCTCGTGCCCAATGCGGTCCGTCGCATATGAAGCACGTCACATGAGGCTTTGAGGCACCACGTTCTTCCCTTTCCTTCCCCTTGTCTCATGGCTTGAATGGGGAGCTTTCTTTGTGATTTTTGTAGCTTTAACTCTTAGCATGGCCTCCCCCATTCCTTGCTCCAACAAACTTTCTATCAGCTGGCCTCTGGCCTTCTTTGTTTGAGGAGTAATCAATAAGACTTTCAGTAACGGCAATGGCCGAAGATAAGTCTTGCACACCACGTCATTTGAGCTCAAGGTTAGCCCATGATTGGAGACCATCCATGAACAAGAATAACGAGTCTTTGTCCGATGTGTCAGGGACTTCTAGTAGCAAGGTTGTGAACTCCTTCACATATTCCCTTATGCTACCCATTTGCTTTAGTCGTCGAAGTCGACTCTCGCCTCTTCCTCAGCATTTACGGGGAAGAATTGGCTTTTGAACTCCTTTTTGAAGTCCTCAAAGGTGTCAATTGTGCACACCCCACGTTGCACATCTCCATGCCTTCGTCTCCACCACAGCATAGTAGTGTCGGTCAAGTACATGACAGTAGTTCGGATTTTGCTGGCATGGTCCGTTATGCCAGTAGCCTCAAAGTATTGATCCAACCCCCATAGGAAGTTCTTAACTTCTCTAGCATTTCGAGCACCATTAAAAGTCTTTGGCTTGGGAACTTCCACTTTCTTGGCCTCAATGATGGTGGTTGTATTAGTTCCGAGGCCATAGCCCGTTTGCATAGGGCTAGATCACCACCCATATCCTCAACTCTAAGCAACACATTGGAAATTTCTCTTTGGAAGAGATCACGTACCTTGGCAAGTTCGGATTTTATCCCATTAATCTATTGTCTTAACTCACCATCTAGCTTGTTGAGGGACATCTTGACCACTGCATGGATCTCCGCATCCTCGACCTCCAAGCCGCTGCAACGTTCCTCCAAGTTGTCCACTCGGTCGAACAACTCCCCCAAGTTATCCTAAGCACTCATAACACGTGCTTCCAAGCTAGAAATCATGTCTTTTGACTTGGCTCGAGATTCTTTAGATTGTTTTCAAAATTCCTCATGACCACGTTCCATTGATAGAACTTCCACTCTAGGTGTAGCTAGGGCAATAGCCTTCATTATGCCAAAGGTAGTAAAGCTTCAAACCAGGCTCTGATACCAACTGTCACGACCCTAGACTTTAACTAGTAATCGTGTGGCACTTAGCACGGTCTGTTGCACTAAGTCTGCCTTCCAAACCGATAAAAGCACTCCAAAGAGAATAGAACGGAACATAGAGATCGAGAAGATTCAATAGCAAAACAAGAACACAAGAGTTTTTTAAGAATGATTTCTATTACTTGAAATGCTTAATTTCTTGAATTGATTGAATGATTACAAATGAATTTACATAAGGTATATATAGGCCTCCACCTCCTCAATGGATGGCCGAGATCAATTCCCACCTACCAGATGGATGGTTAGGATTAATTCCCACCTACCAAATGAATGGCTAGGATTGATTCTCACCTACCAAATGGATGGTCAAGATCAATTCCCACCTACCAAAATGGATGGCTAGGATTGATTCCCACCTACCAAATGGAGGGCTAGGATTAATTCCTACCTACCGAAATGGACAACCACGATCCATTTAATCTAACAGTTTACAATGGCCTTCTAGAATATTACATATGTGTGGGAAAATGTAATTGTACAGGAAATCCCGTATGAACCTTTGCAAGGCGTGACATTAAGCCACCCTACACACCATAATCTCAAGTCAAGGGTGCTCGCGGAGCTTAAGCCACCTTGACCAAATATAATTATGTCATCTGTGTATAATCAGGATTAGGGGTGCTCCCAGAGCTTAAGCCACCCTGTCCCTAAATAATATCCATATCGGTACCGTAATTTCTCCCCTTAATGGTGCATCATCTATCATATGTTAGTACTCAGGTAGAGAAATGGACAATTAACACCATTAATTACTTGTTTCTATAACCAATACTCATTTCATATTAACACAATCATATATTCACAATTTATTTTAAAACCATGTAATAGCATGATATTTTATCAAATATTAACACAATGTTAAGTTCATAGTTAATAACATTCCTACAACTTTAAAACATGCCATAATATATAATTTCATCATTGTGACATGTAATTTATACCATACACACACAATCATGCATAAGGGCAAAACAAAATACATATATGTACAAACCTCGATAGTATTTTTCTTTTCCAAAATATAAGTTCAGAGCTTGTTCACTTTTGTTGGTCTTCTTCTTGTTGAAATCCTAATTTAAAAATATAATTAATTAATAGCTTGATAAAATATTTATTCTTAATATAACTTAAATAAATAATTTCAATTTCTATTAAGCTAGAATAAGACCTCTAAGGACTATTGGATTAATAACGTTTTCTACACTTATCCAATTTATATGATTCTTGATCCTGATTAAATATAAGATGTAAAACTAAAATATACTAAAATTTCAGAATTTTTGAACCTTTACATAATATTTGGTATAAGTTTAAATATTGCTTTATTTTCTGCCCTTAGGCAGTTTCAAGATACCCAATTCAAAAATTCATAACTTTCAATGTGTAGCTTCAATTATTCTGAAAAAGTTTTTATACAGTTATATAAGTTAATTGGGAACATTTTTCATGTTTAACTCATTTCCAGATTCAGTCTCTAAGGTTCTCAAATATTGGAGGATATATAACTAGTTCAACATAAGAGTATCAACCCGACCAGTTTAATTGTTCAGCTCATAACTCACAAAATACATGACATTTTAAGATGAAACTTTCATAGAAATTTAGATAGGACATAGAAGGAAAAATGTTATGTTTTGTACTTTGGCTAATTTGATCTAAAAATAGGTGAAATATAAGGACAAATTTACTGGAACTGCACAGGTATATGAAACCAGCTCAATCAAGGAACAGTTATAGTTCATTTCAGAATAACTCAACCTACACAAGAGCAATTCATGCGAAAGGTTTCAGAGACCTCAATAACATATATACCTACAACTTTCATGTAACAAAACCTCATAATAAGATACTAAGATGATCAATTGTTACAAAAACTGTAGGTTATTTGGTCGATATGTCTCCCAGCACCAGTTTCACCCCAATAACCATATCTCTTCATATACTCAAAATCATTCAATAAAATTTGGCAAAGAGATACACAAGACATAGATGAACAACTGTTATGTTTAACACATCCCCAAATTCGAGTCACAAGATAATAAACAATAGAGTGCAATATCCTGTAAAAATATAACCTAAAGAATTCTAATAACACAATAATCACGGGAAAATATTTCTTACCAAGATCAGATTTAATTGGACTGATTTTTTATGAAAATCTTGAAGAGAATGATGAGTAATTTGATCTGGGATATGGAGGAAGAAAAAGGGATGATGAAGAAGAAGAAGGAGAAAAGAGAAGAAATGACCAAAAAAATGCATCAGCCCCCTTTTTCCCGTTTTTGGTCTTCAGCCCCTTTTTTTTTGTTAACCATTTTACTGTTCACTTTATTTTTTTTAATGTTCTTATTATTATTATTATTATTATTATTATTATTATTATTATTATTATTATTATTATTATTATCATCATCATCTTCACGTATTTCTTTATATCTAATATTTTTAATTATATTTAATCAAAAACACAATTTAATTATGTGGTCTAAATTATTCAAATTAAACTCTAATTAGTGGGTGTTACATTTTGGACTTATATATTTGTACATTTATAATTACTCAGGATTGATTTTAAAATGTGTAAATGGATGCAACTCGTAAACTTTTTGATGTAAAATTTAAGTTTTAATATATGTAATATATTATGTTGTAGTGAAAATCCCAATGTTGATTTGCAGATTCATTGAATAATGTTATGGGATGTGATGAAAAGAAATTTATGATCAATACTAACATGATCTTATGTCTTATTTGTATGTCATGTATAATTCCTTAACACAGGGATATGTTGTATCTAAATGTATAATGTGTAACATTACATTTTGGTATCAGAGCAAGGATAAGTTTCATGGGAACATGCATATGAATAAGAGCATGATAACATGTGCATCATATGTGTTGAAAATTATGTAGTGCATAATTCCATGTGTTTTAGGGTCATGATAAGATATGAATCACTAAGGAGGGAAAGGTCGACCGAAATGCATTTTCACGAGGCATAACCTCATTTGTATAAAGATCAACTAGTACTAGGAGCTAGGGCTCCAGCACATATATCATAGTCATCACATATAGAAGTATCCTATGAAAACACAAAATAGAAAGTACATGGACCTAAAATATTTAGAGAAATGTACCATGCTAAGGTGAAAAAGTAGGGTGCAGTTGATTTCTATAGCTCAATTGACCCAGTAGAAGTAGAGACATGGCTGAAAAGGATGCAAAAGGTATTGAATATGATGAAATTTACTTCATATGAGAAATTTGATTATGCAGTGTCTTTAATTAAAGGCAATGTTTATGAATGGCGGGAGATAGTCCTGGAAAGTGATGCACAACCTCCAATCCTGACATGTAATAATTTCCATAAGGAATGTTTGAATAACTACATGCTTGAGGCGTATAAGGATGAGAAGAGAAGATAATTCTTATATCTGAAACAGGGGAACATGTCTATTGCTAAGTATGATATACAATTTAATAAACTTTCTCACTATGTCACCTTTGTGGTATTTACTGAAATAAATATATATAGAGATAAGCTTGACCATGGTTTGGAACTGGCCGGTTCCAGTTCAGAACGATAGTTCTGCAGTCCCATAAATATGGGACCAAACCGGAACTGACCAGTTTTTCGGTTCCTGAACCGTCAATTTGACTAAATCCAATATTTTTTTAATTTTCAAATTATACAAATAAGTAATTAATACAATAAATATATACAATTAAACTTAATTATTGGGTGAATTTGAAGCAAAAAAAAAACTTATCAATTTGTTTATAAATGAAGCAAAAAATTATTAAGTTAGAAATAAGTAAAAAAAAAAAGGGAAATAATTAGTTAGAAAGAACATGAATTTAGTGAAAAAAATTTTAACTTATGAAATATTAATTTGTGTAAATTATAAATTTTTACAACTAATAAATTATAAAAAATGAAAACTTTAAGAAAAAATAACTTATTGAATATTAATTTACGATTTGTGTAATAAATTAGATTGTTATAAAAAAAAAAAGAGGAATTTGATTTTGAGAAATTATAAGTTGAAATTTAGAAAGAATTATTTTTATTTGATAAATTAATAAATTATAAATAGACTAAAAACATAATCAATTTAATATTTTTATTTTAAAAATAATTTATTTATAAAACTTTGTATTTATATTTAAAAAATTATAATATTAATAATTGGGGTTAAACTTAATTTTTTTTACCATTAATTAAGTTGCTTATGTATTCTCTTGGAATTTAGAGAAATCAAAACTCACGTAATTTTTTACCTTTTAAATTTTAATTGTTGATCATTTTTATATTTTTTTTAATCAGAACCACCGATGCTAGACGTGTCTACTATTTTTTCGGTGGTGAAATCATATTAGTCCTCAAATTGATTTTTTTCTATTTTTTGTTGTCTTAATATTGTTTTGGTCCAATCATCAATACATACTTGAGATTCTAGCGATTTAAGAGTTAAGCTAGATCACGTCTTATCCAAAATATTACCTCATACACTAAAAACTCGTTCAATTGCAATAGTTGAGACTTGACTTAAAAAAATTTGTTTTGCAATTTAGAAGAGTACTAGATAAATATTTTGATGTCAACTCTACCAATAAAGACTTGAAAAATCTTTATCTATCCTAGTATTACCAAACTCAAATGTAGTTATTAGATAAATGTCAAGTTTGAGTGAACTCGAGGATGATCTTATTTTTTTTTTTATATTTTTGCATCATTAAATAATCACTCTCTCTAATTTTTATCGATTCAACCCCAAACTTGACTAGTAGTGCTACTACTACTAGTAGTAGTAGGAATATTATAAATCAAAATAAATTTCATAAATAAATCACAAGTTAATTTTTTCATATCATTAATAATAGAATCAACACTAATATCATCACTTAAATCTAAAAATGAATAATAAAGATTCAAATAATTAAATAAACCATATATTTTACGTCTAGAATAAAAAATACAACATACAAGATTAATCAAATGAATAAATTTAAAATAATTCAATCATTTATTTTTCATCATACAAATAGAATCATGCAAAATTGGATCATTAATATAATATCAAAATATATCAATAATATTAATACATTCACATAATAATAAATGAAATGTTGGATAATTAACACTACTTAAAATATATGTTGCATCATTAAGAATTTTTAAAATGTCTAAAAGTTGTTGACAAATATCTCAATATTAAGAATATAAATTAACGTGTGATACATTATTGGAAATAAATATGCACAGTAATTCTCTATATCCATATGACTCGTTGAATAATTCTTAAGTTAAATTCCAAGGAGTAGGAATATGTGTTAGATGTTTTATCATTTTCATGACAAAATCGAGCTCGTAATTTCATTGTTTGTGAATGTAACTATAAAAATGAAATTGTTAATTTAATTAGAGCAATTATACCTCTCAAATATTTTAAACTATATTGAATACATAAATTTAACACATGACATGCATATATAATATGAAAAATTATTTTCCAATATTATGTTGACATAATGCTTGAAGGTCTTAAATTGAGCTGGTATTTATCGCTGCATTATCAAAATGAATTGAAAAAAAATTATAAACTTATCCATATTCTTCCAAAATATTTTTTTATTATTTTAAAAATATTATCGGCGTTATGTTGATTATTAAAAATCTAAATACAAGTAATCGTTTTTCTAATTGTCATTAACCATCAATCCAATGACATGTAAAATTCGTGTAATAATACATTTATCTATGATCACTTCAATCACTACAAATACAAACACATCAATTCAAAAAAGAAAATATTTTAAGCAATTCTTTTTTATTTTCTTTATATAAATTATATAAAGCATGTTTAAGGGTATTTCTAAGTACACATTTAGCAGATGAATTTAATATATTTTTATAATAATTAATAAAATCTACTTTTCACCAAAACTAAAAGATAAATATTTCATATTTATCATTTTTGTCAATTTTTTTAAAATTTTTTTCATCATCATATAATTGAGAAGTAGAATAAGATGTTTCGTACCTGAAAATTAGACTTTGTCTTTTCTCTATTCCAATTTGAGCTATATGTTTATTTTGCAAGTGCCTTCAAAATAGTCATAACTACATTCAACTTTAAATTTGTATATTTGTACATAATAATTGCACAAAACATCAAATGAGGTTTTCCAACCTCTCATCAATCAAAGCCTGCAGTTGGTCAAAACGAGGTGCTAAAAGATCACCACCTACTGAGCCAAGTTCGGTGTGGAGGCCGAGGATTGACCAACTTCCTACTCAACCTCTGGGGTCGTCGTCTTGATTCGAACTGTTTTTCTTTGCTGGATTCCTTGGAGGCCAGCTTTGAAGTCGTCTAAATCGTTGTCTTCCCAAATAATTTCACGGAGTCTCGTATGGAGAGCCTTGAGACGGAAGTGGCACGCCTTCGAGATGGGTTGTCTGGCTCCAAGTCTAGCAAGAGCTTTAGTTTATTTATTTATTTCATTTTGTTTACTAGTTTCTAGTATTGCAAATGTAGGACTTTAATTTACTTTTCAAACCTTTGTACTTTTACATTTGGTATTAATATAATTGCATTAGTTTTTCCCTTATGATTTATCTTTTATGTTCTTTTTGTTGATGACAAAAGGGGGAGAACCTAGGAATATAAATAAATTAAATGAATATGTAAGTACATGAATGCAAATGTGTTGATATTCTGAATATAGTATTGAGATACACTTTCAATATACTTTTAATATACTTTGCATATACTTAACTAGTTAAAAGCAAACATTTGATATACTTTCAATATACTTTGCATATACTTAACTAGTTAAAAGCAAAAATTTGATATACATTGGATATACTTTGCATATACCTTGCATATACCTTGCATATACTAGGAAGCAAACATCCATGTTATACTTCATCAATTCTTAAAAGTTCTTGTACTTTATTATTTTTTATCTTAAGCATCTTTTGAGGGGGAGACTTCTCAAAAGCACATGTTGCTAGATTATTTATTAGCATCAAAAAGGGGGAGATTGTTGAACCTTGAAGGGTATTTCCATCATTTTGATGCTCACAAATAAAATAGCAATAATGTATTTAACATACTTGTGTTCTAAGTTTATTGAACAGGGTATGAAATATGATGCAAGAATAAAAGACTAACTTTGAAAGTCAAAAAATGAAGAAATAACATGTTCACGCTCGTGACTATTTATATCACACCCGTGATATAGCTTAGCGCCAACTATCCAATTTTTAAAGTTCACGATCATGAAGAATCGTAGCAATTGTGAATGATCATATTAGTCACTCCCGTGAAAGATAGTCATGCCTGTGAGAAAATATGTCAAATTCCTCCAGAGAGCTTCACGGCCAGAGTCACCACTTGGACCACGGCTTGGAAGGATATTCATGCTCATGAAAGAATAAAGTCATGCCTGTGATCAAACACTTCAATTCCTTTCAGAATGCTTCACAGTCAGAGTCACCACTTGGACCACGGCTTGGAAGAACATTCACGATCGTGACACAGGTATTCACAACTGCGAATGAGGAAAGAGGAACATGTCAGACGTGAAATTAAGAGTTGGTGCAACGACTATTTTTGCATTAAATACAACCAAACGACTATAATTCGCCAAGGAAGTATAAATGCAAGTCATTTATGAATCCAGAACAAGAGAATAACAGTTACTTCGAATCAAAATCTTGTTGTAGCCATTTTGTGCATTAATTACTTTCAACAAAACATTATTTCTCTGTAAAAATCTTTTTGCTCTTAATTACTGAGCATTATAGATTTGTGAGTGTTTCTCTTTGTAATCTACTACTCAAGTGAGTTTGGGTATATTGGTTTAAGAGTAGAATACTTGTAAGGGTTATTTGTATGAGACATGAAACATAAGGAATTGGTTTATTGTGTGAGCCATTAAAACACAAGCAATTTCTGGGTTAGGTGTGATCCGTTGATAGAAACACCATAATTTTGGGAGTGAGCTTGTAAAACTCCATTATAACACTTAGTGTGTTAGTGAAACTCTCAATTGAGATTTGGGAGAGGAGTAGGGTTTGTTAACACCCGAACCTCTATAAATTTCTTGTGTGATATCTTCTTATCCCTACTCTACTTAACTTTTTATTCTACACTTCAAAGTTAAGAATTTTTAATATCCAATTCAACCCCCCTTCTTGGTTCATTATCTGGGCAACAATAACGAATATCACAACAATATTCATATGGCTCCATATGAGGAGTTGTATGGTAGAAAGTACAAAAGCCTTATCATTTGGGATAAAAAAAAAGGAGCACGTGCATTAGAAGGGCCAAAGATAGTATAAGACATAGTAGATAAGATCAAAATTGTCAATAACAAGCTTCAGGCAGCACAAGATAAACAAAAGAGTTATGTTGATCAACATAAAAGGGAAATGGAATATGAGTTAGGTGAAAAGATACTTCTACGAGTTCTCCATGGAAATGGGTAATATGATTTGGCAAGAAGGGTAAATTGAGCTCAAGGTAAATAGGGCCTTATGAGATTCTTGAGAAGGTTGGTCCACAAGCATACAAGTTAGCTTTACCACTAGAGATTACTCAGATTCATGATGTATTTCATGTGAGCATGCTTATAAGATATAAGTCAAATATTACATATATACTTAAAGAACGGTCCATTGAGATTGCATATGATATGACTTATGTCGAAGAACCAGCGAAAATCATTGGATACATGACTAAACAGTTGAAGAACCGAGAAATACCTCTAGTTAAAATGTTATAGAGAAACCATCCATAAAAAGAGGCGACATAGGAAACAAAAGAAAATATGAAAATGTAATATCCACACCTATTTCCAAGTATTAAATTTTGAGAATGAAAGTTTTAAAACGAGGGGAGAATTGTAACATCCTCAACCTTCCCCATGTTCATTTTTGCATGCATCTCATTTGAACATATGCATCTTACATATATTTCACTTGAATACATGTATTCCATATGTATTCTCATAGGGATAAGATTATGATAACTACTTGCGTGTCCAAGTATTTTATAATTATGTCGAGTCGCACGTGTCTATTTTATAATTTAATTGAAGATAACATGAAATTAAAATTTAAGTGAGCAAAATAATTAGATTGAAATCATAGAAATAGAACATGGTTAATTTAGTTAAATTGAACAAAAGGATTGAATTGCATTTTGTGTTCATTAGTATAATACAGTACAAGAAAATAATAGAATAGTGACTGAAATTCACGATGGAATATTATTCAAAGAAAATATTGGGAATAGTGACAAATTAAAGAGTAAAAATGATAAAAAAAAATTAAAAATATAGCAACAGAATTAGCGATAGATTAGCGACGATAATTTGTTTCAGATAGTCACCGTCACTAAAATCTGTAGCTAATTATTGCGAGAAGACATGACATCATTATTTGCAACAGTATAGAGACATAATTGTGAGAGGAAGTTAGTGACAGATTTAATCCGTCACTATTATGAAAATTAGCGACGGTAATATCCGTAGCTAAATAAGTTTGAAAAAAAAAAGTTAGCGACGTATTTTCTGTTACTATTTTTTAACGATGAGACAATCCGTCGTCATGGTTGTATGAGTTAATGGAAAATATTTTAGCGATGGAAAAATATTATGTCTCTAATTTTTTTGTTTTGTTATAGTTTTTGCAATGAAAAAAATGTCCTCGCTAAATCTGCAACACATTTTTTATCCTTTGAAAACTACGTAGTTTTCAATTGTTTGAATATAAATAGCTCATATATTTTTATTGACCTATGCACAACACCCTATTCCCCTCTCTCTCTCTCTCTCTCTCTCACCTACCGTACCCTATCCCTATCCCTATCTCTCTCTTTCTTGTCGTTCGTTGTCTCTGCTCTTCGATCGCATGGTCTACTACTGGTCTTCTCCCGCTGCTGGTTATGTCCTTCCTCTGCGCGTTGTCTCTACCATATGTTATCACAGCAGGGACTTCTTTAACGTACCAATTTGGCACTCAGACTCGGTCACTCTTGTTAGTTGTTTCTACTCCTTCGAGTTCTCTCCACTCTCTAGATGTTACGCTTTTTTTCTCTATCTCAAAATGGCGTAGTTCAATTTAAACCCTAAATCTTTTGCTTATTTTTTTTCTTTTCAACTAATCCCAGCCTCGCTTTTTCCCTTTCTCTGCCAATCCCTCATCAAATGTGTTGTTTTCACCTCACTCTGCATCTTCCAAGAGCCAAATATATACATTTTTGACGATGTTCTGGTGATTATTCCACTCACGTGCCGACCGAAAATGTACGATCTCATCATTCTTTCGTTTTGCATATTACATGTAATTTCGAAATTTTTTGATACTTATGCATTATTAGGTTATAATTCTATTCCATTTTTTCTTTTTTTTTTCGGTCAATGGTTGGATGAACTTGTTGAGATTTGTGATTTTATGTTTTGTTTTTGTTTGTCTACAGCAAAATCTTAGTGTGAAAAAAAAATTGTCGACTAAATTATCTGCAAATTGATTCGTCTTCATTTTCTTTTTCTTCATTTCAATTTTAGAGCTCTCCACATCAATTGTTGACTTTGAATGAGTTTTCTGCTTACTAATGATTTCTGCATCACTTGGCCAGCAGCTTGATCCTGCTCGTTCAGGTGCTTTACTGTTCATTTCCTTCACTGTAGCACTGATCAATCTAGCATTAATATTAAAGTGTAAAATTTATTTTGTGAACCCTAGAATTATCCATGAAATGAGAACCAGAGTGACCGTAGGTTACTTTCCTAGAAAGCTTAGTTTTCATGTTTTTAGGTTGTCCTTCAGTTTCCATTTCAACATAATTCCCTGCAATCACAGTCTCCACAACCTTGTCAGCTGCCATCTCTGGTTCTTTCTCTCTTTCTCTTTTAAGTCCTGCAATGGTGAATATGAATGTGTCAAATATTTTTGCAATCACAGTCCTTCAGTTTTCATCTCAACATAATTCCCTGCAATCACAGTCTCCACCACCTTCATTTTCATCATATATTTTTTTATTTGTTCATATTGAGTTGAATGACAAGATTATGATGGATTATTTTATGAGAATAACCTTCCACTTTTAAAAATTTTATTAAAAAAGTTATAAATTTTGCAGAAATAACAATTTAAGAGATAAAAATATAATAATTATAGAAGAATAGTCTTTTTTCTTTAATTCAAAGCATGAGACAATCTGAGAGATAAAAAAAAGCTAAAAAAAAGTATAGTAAAGAAAAATATTTGTAGATATCTATCTATATAGAAAATTTTAAAAAAATGAATTAATTAAGGAAGGCAAAGTAGACCATATGATTGCAGAAAAAAGGGTGTGGTCTCTTTACAACAATAAGAAGAAAACTACTTTAATCACATAGAGTCATGGATTTGTAAAATAGAGAATCTATTATATGCCTAACCCCTAAATTCCCCCTATTCACATGTACTTAATTAACCAAATTGTTAATCACCTTTATTTGTCAGTCTATCTTAGTTTCTTATTTCTTTCTTTTTTTTTGGTGTAGGTCCCACTTGCTTCTGCAATTGAATTCTTTCCTCATAGACCAGGAGAGCCTGATTGTCCTGTAAGAGCATTTCAAACTGTTGTTTGCTTTGGCTGTTGTTGAATGTAATTTAAGCTTGAAGTATTTTAAAATTTATTATTGCTCAATCATCTTGTAGTACTTTCTAAAAACTCAAAGGTGCAAGTATGGTTCAAAATGCAAGTTTAATCATCCTTAAGATAAATTGACTTTGGTATGTACCATCATAAAATTCTTTTTTTTTCATAATTGGAATTCGAATATCATAATTCTTTTTTTTTAGACTCTTAAATTATATGTTAAAGAGAAAAAAGTATAATAAATTGGAAGAAATTGGCACATTAATTTGTACAAGTTATCTGCTCCTGCTCCTGCTCTTGGTCAAAAGTTGGTGTTTTTTATGAGAAAGTAAAAAGATGAAGAGCATAGACGATGTTACAAGATTATCTTAGGTTGAGTTTCAATATATATATATATATATATATATATATATATATATATATATATATATATATATATATATATATAAATGCATTTGGCTCTAATTGTTTATTGATGAATGTCTATAATTTGAGGGCCTTAAATATATAATTGATGAAAGTTGTAAACATAAAACCAACTCTGTTCCATAGCAGTACAATGTTGCCTATAATTTGAGGGCCTTAAATATATAATTGATGAAAGTTGTAAACATAAATAATGTTCCGTTTGAACCCATATATCTGTCTGTAAAGTTTCATTGCAATATGAGTTATATATCATAAGTTATAAGGAGATTAAGTTGGTATCTTGAAACTGCCTAAGGGCAGAAAACAAGGCAGAAATCAGAATACGGTTAGAAATTCCACCAAAAATTGTACAGTGATCCAATTGGTCTGAAATTTTAATATGTTATATAATTATATATTAATTTTAATTAGAAACAAGAATCAGATTAATTGGTCAGGTACAGAAAAGTTATAGTCAAAACAGTCTCATAAGGTCACACTGCCTTATAGGAAAAATTTTAATTATTGATATAAATAATGTATATTAATTTGTTTAAGCCACATTGAGTTTCTCTAGTCATAAATTAACCAATTATATTTTAATATTAGGCTCAAGCCAAATTTGAGATATACAAGAAGGGGGTAGACAATAAGTTAAGGGTTGGAATCAAAGGAAAAATGTGAGTCTAATTATCAACCTAAAAAACTACGCAATTCTGACACATTCTTGGGTGATTTCCAACTCACTATGGCCATAACTTTATTTGGGTCAACCTCTATGTTTTTTCCTGATACTATATGTCCAAAAAACACATGATCAAGCCAGAATTCACACTTACTAAACTTTGCATACAATTGTTTCTCCTGCAGAATCTACAATACTGTTCTTAAATGCATCTCATGTTCCTATTTACTTTTAGAGTACACTAGAATGTCATCTATGAAGACAATAACAAAATTATCCAGATAAGGCTGAAATACCTTATTCATCAAAGCCATGAAAGCAGCCGGTGCATTGGTTAATCCAAATGACATGACTAGAAATTCATAATGGTCATATCTAGTATGAAATGCAGTTTTAGAAATATCTACCTCAGCTATCTTAAGTTGATAATAGCCCGATTTCAGATCAATCTTAGAAAATACTTGAGCTCCATGTAACTGATCAAACAAGTCATCAATTCTAGGTAAATGATACTTATTTTTCACTGTCACTCTATTAAGTTGTCTATAGTCTATATACAATCTCATTATTCCATCTTTCTTTTTTACAAACAACATTGGGGCTCCCTAAGGTGATACGTTAGGTTGAATGTATCCCTTATCAAGTAACTCTTGCAATTGAGTTTTAAGTTCCTTTAACTCAATCGGTGCCATCCTGTAAGGAGATATAGAAATAGGTGCGGCCCCAGGCACCAAATCTATAGTAAATTCTATCTTTCTATCTGGTGGCAACTAGGCAAATCCTCTGGAAATACATTTGGGAACTCACACACTACTGGAATATTCTCTAACATAATATCCTGAGTTCTTGTGCCTGTCACATAGGCTAAGAAAGCCTTACACCCTCCTTTCACCATCTTAAAAGCTTTTACTGCTGAAATCAAACATACAGGTACCAACTTCCTTTCTCCTTTAAACACAATCCTTTGTTTATCGGAGGACTTTAAAATTACCTCATTTGAAAAACAATTCACTATGGCATGATGTTTAGTTAACCAGTCCATTCCCAATATTACATCAAATTCATGCAATGATAATAAGATCAAATCAGCTTTCAATTCAACTTTATTAATGAATATCGAACAATCACGACATATCTCATTCACAACTACTACTGCTCCCAATGGAGTATTCACATTTATATCAAATCCCAATGACTCATTTTTTTGATGCAGTTTGGATGCCATATGTGATGATATAAATGAATATGTGGATCCTGGGTCAATCAATGCAAATGCCAGTATATCATAAATGTAAATATTACCAGTAACCACTTCAGGAGCATCAACTGCCTCCTGCCTAGTCATAGCAACTACCCTGGCATGTGGAAGGGGACTAGAACTCTGTCCCTCATATCTGGTCACTCCTCTGCTTACTGCACCAGTTTTTCCCCTGCCTCTGCCTCTTACATGTGTTCCACTGGTAGTGTTAACTCTTGGTGTTTCAATTGCAGTCTCAGATACTCATCTGCCTCTGCTGGTTTCTGCTAATTTAGCTCAATTGCACCCTGTTTTCTTAGCTTATCATATCGTCTTTCCCTATACATTGCAGGACCATGCACTTCATATTCTGGGTTTTCATAAGGTACTTCGGCATGTGATGATTGTGATGCACGTGCAGAAGCCTTAGCTCCTGCTACTGGTTGATCTCTACGCAAATGAGGAGATGCCTCATAAGGATGTATTTCAACCGGCCTCTCTCTCCTTGGTGAATCATGTCTTATGATGGCCCTAAAATAAATAAAATTATGTCACTACATAATGTTCAACACATTTTATGCATATGTTATCAAACTTATATGCATATGCATGTTCCTTTGGAACATATCCCTGCTCTGATACAAAAAATGTAATACCTAACGCCTTATACATCTACATACTGCATATGTTGTTTTTATATTAAATTATCACGTATGAAACAAGAATAAAATAAAATCCATGTTTAGAGCAAGAGTAATTTTTTTAACTCATCTCATATTATCAACAATAATTTCACAATCAATACGGATGCTTTAATCATAGCCTATAACATCACATATATTAATAAATGAAATATTAAGTTGAATCCATTTATATATATATATATATATATATATATATATATATATATATATATATATATATTTCTTAGTACATATTCATTGTAATTATACATATGCAAGTATTCAATCCCCAAATATAAATGATATATTCCTATACTTATGTGGAATGCAAGGAGAGAAAGTGAGGAGGCTCGGCCGGTGACCTTTGATTCATAACTTTTATATGCACCTCAATATGAACTACTACTCTTTTCTACCTGAAAATGATGCAATTTGGTGAGTTGCGACTCAGTGAGAATACCCATCAAATGAGTTCTAAAACACCAAATATTTCATAATAGCAAATAACAAGTATAATTAATACATACTTTATACTCCATTTCATCAGTCAATAACATATAAATATAGATAAAATCAAGTATTCAATAATTACTCTTTACTTATGCTTATGCTTATTCATTTTATTTTGTTGTGACCAAGTTAAACAGACATTGCCCCGGGTTTCCATGTGAACATTTGCATTTGCTAGCTAACTTGATCATTTGTTTCATTTGCACATTTGTTGGGCCATAGGCCTCTTCTTTTGCTTTGAAATGTCGATTAATTAGTCACAACGCCTTTTAAGTCATTATGCATATGAATATGCACTTGTACTTACATATTCATCAACCATTGTATCTTATCACATATACCAAACATATACCACATATATACCTTATATGTCAACACATATACCTTGCATATACTATACATATAACATGTATATATATCATATGTCAAACATATACCTCAAATATACCACAAGTACACAAACTTTTATGTACCACAAATGTCACAAATTATTCATCGTCATATTTTCAAGGAAAAATCATCACCATCATATAGCAAGCAACATTCATATGCACTAAAGAATTCAATTGATAATTAGACTCACTTTTTTCCTTTGATTCCAACTCTTAACTTATTGTCTACCCCCTTCTTGTATATCTCCAATTTGTCTTGAGCCTAATATTGAAATATAATTGGTTAATTTATGACTAGAGAAACTTAATGTGGCTTAAACAAATTAATATACATTATTCATATCAATAATTAAAATTTTTCCTATGAGGCAATGTGACCTTATGAGACTGTTTTGACTATAACTTTTTCTGTACTTGACCAATTAATTTGATTATTATTCCTAATTAAAATTACATATAATTATATAACATATTAAAATTTCAGACCAATTGGATCATTGTACAATTTTTGGTGAAATTTCTAAACGTGTTCTGATTTCTGCCCTATTTTCTACCCTTAGGCAATTTCAGGATACCAAATTAATCTTCTCATAACTTATGATATATAACTCATATTGCAATGAAACTTCACAGACTGTTATATGGGTTAAAATGGAACATTTTTTATGTTTACAACTTTCATCAATTATATATCTAAGGCCCTCAAATTATAGGCAACATTTTACTCCTATAGAACAGAGTTGGTTTTCAGGACAATATGACTTGTAATGGTCATAACTTACTCTATACATAACATATTAAGATGAAATTAGTACCAAAATTTAGATAATAAATATACCTATAACCTTATATTTTGATAATTTATAGAATCTATTTGTAAGAAGCTCAAAATAATTAAATAAATTTCTGGATTTGTATAGGGCACCCAGTAGGCAGTTCAAACTATGGATCAGTCATGATTTCATTCACCATAACTAAAGAGTTACATGACATATGAACCTGAAAGTTGGGATTCAGATACATAACACATAAATCTACAACTTTTATGTTTTGAGATACTTCAAATAATAGCGTTATCATATTCCAAACTAAAAAACACAGTAGCTAATTTATTTAGGATTCACATCCAGACCAGTTTCAGTACAGAGAGGATAACTTTTTATATACATCAAATCTTGCAAAATTTTTTATATATCCATAAATATAAGACATAAAGGAACAACTTTTGTGTTTTACACTTCTCCAGATTCGACCTCTAAGATCATCAAAACCATAGTACAAAATACTGTCTATTTATGAACCTTAAACACCATAATCAAGCTTAACACAAATTAATTGTTTACTCACCTATAATCACCCTTGGCTAACCTTGTTGATGTAATTTCTAGAGTGAAAAGATATGAAGATGTTGTTGGAACTTCAAAGAAATAGAATGAAGCAAAGAGAAAGAAGAAGAGGAGGAGGAAGAAGAAGACTTAGTCTAAGTTAAAAATTGTCTTCCTTTCTCTTTTCCTTTCACCCATCCCTTTTTCTTCTTCTTTTTGACTTTTTTTTTTCTTATTTTTCTTTTTCTTTTGCTGTATGCTTTTTTTTTAATTTTAATTTTAATTTTAATTTTTATTATCATAATACATACATATACATACATTCATGTATACATATAAATATTTACCCAATTTTACTAACCAATAATAAATATATATATATATATATATATATATATACATATAATTTAATAACTTATTTTAATTTAATTAAATTAATCATGTCAAATTTTTATTAATTCAATCTAGTCTCTTTATTCACTTAAATATTAATTTCATATCCTTTTCATCTATATAATAAAACAGACATGTGCATTTCTATACAATTGTAAAATATTTGAAAATAAACTAATTGTATATCATGAATAAATTTAAATAAAAGTACATATTATGCATGTGTTCAAGTAATATATATGCAAAATGTATATGTGCAAATGAGATGCTGTAGAAATTCATATGGAAAAAGTCAAGGATGTTACAGACTCTCTTTTGTCATCATAAGTAGGAAGGCATTAGAGTTTGATATTTGGGTATGTCTGGTATAAGATATGGTTAGCTAGGGGTGATATGTGTCTCAAGCTATAATTGAAGTTACTGTGCTAGGGTTGTAATTCTTTCACCATGTATTTTATGGTGTCATATATGTTTTCTTCACTGATTGATGGTTCCGAGGTGTTAGGTAAAGTTTCTTGTGTTTTCTCTAAGTGAGGTGTTCCTACGATGTCATCTTCTAATGGTGTATTTCGTTGGTGGGTGTTTGTAGTTTTTGCCATCTTTGTTTGTTTGTTTTTCAACTCGTTTATCTCCCTCTGCATTTCCTTCATGGCCTTTGTGAACTCCATCATGACGGCGAACATGTTGGATTGTTGTTCTAATCTAACATCTCCTAGTGTAAAGATTTTCACGTAAATAAGGCTTTGTAAGTTTAAGGGGGGTGTTGTGTTAGGATGTTAGGTGATGGTTGTTGATTGAGGGGTTCCTTCAATGCTTGAATTGCAGGGTTCTTCCCCTTCTCAACTCTTGTCTCGCTGACCATTCTACGCTCGCTATACTAAATGATAACTCTGACAAATATTCTTCTCCACTTGGGTTCCTATAAGGCAAGAGACTAGGTGAGGATGACCATCCGGTTTATCACCAATGTAGCCACTCCAATGCTTAAGTTAGAAAGAGTGAGAGAGGGATATATATGTTTACTTGTCAAAAGTATCTTTTTGTTATTATGGTTTACCTCCCTCTAGCAACTCCTTATATATCTCTCTTTTCCCTCTTACCATGACTTCTATCACGTCATGTTTGTCTCCGTTCATGAGGTTTTAGCTGATCTTGTGTAATGATGTCTTTGTAGGGTAGACACTTTCCTTGCTAATCAAGTCTCTATTTTGCGCCTCTTAATTGTCGTCTGCATATTAAATGTGTCACACTTGTCACTGTTAGGTTTAATAAATATTTCATATGGATAAATTGCTCCTAGGGTTCTCCACCTGTTAGTCCCGGTTGTTCTATTCTTGTGTTCCTAGTGTCCTTGATGATATTGGATGTACCGGTTCTCTCACTTGGTGGCATTGGCAATACCGGTCTCCTCTATTGGTGATTTCAGTGGTAATGATCTCCTATATTGGTGATCTCAGTAATGTCGGTCTCCCATACGCGGTCTCCTATAAAAATTAGTATTTTAGTGATATGTTACCATAAGTATTTTTCTTTAATATCTTTTTCTTTAATCTCAACTCGCTTCCTAAAGATAAATATGACTATGATACAATATTAAAATTTTAAATAAGTATGTAAAAGAAATGAGACATATACCGACCTTTAAAATATTTATTCACTCCACACATTACTTTAAGTAGTTGTATCTGTAAATTAACTTACAAAATAATTAAGTTGAGAAAATTTTGCATCTAACAATCTGAAAACTCTTACCACTTAATTACTAATAAATTAAGATGCTAACCATAATTAAAACTTAAAAATTGCTAGCTGCCATTTAACAAGTAAATATAACTTTTAATTTTAATTTATATTTGAATCATTCCCCAACAATATATACGTAAGGCTGACTGAACGAAGGAGAGTGGGAGGATAAGGAAAGCAAGTATGAAGCAATTGGGAATTGGATCCAGCTCTGCAAACAGCAACATCATCACACTTTCACACAATTAAACAAATGACCCAAAGATATAAAAGTGAAACGAATAATTTTTAATCCAATAACAATAATCTATTTTGTCATTTTATTTTGTTTATAGAATTTTTATTAGAATTAGAATTCAATTTTTTTTTTGAAAATGACATTACTGAATCATTATCAAGTGTTTTTATTGCTATAATTTAATGCAGTATGGATGTAGGCTGTAGCCTGTAAGGCAGTCAAACAAAGGCCACTGAGAGGGCATGGACCCCTTCTTCACATGGATCAACTCTAAGCTATAATTTATACACCAACTAGGACAGTTCTACCCATAATTCTCCCCCTCTAATAATTAACATTTAACTCAGATCAACTTCTAATTTGCTGTATGTTTTTACAGAGAACTGCCAGCAATCTTTTACATTTTTTTTCTTTTCTGAAAATACATAATATTTTATTTTTATAGAATCTACATAAAAAAAATTTCATGAGAATAAAATATGAAAAACTGCTATGTGTCATTAAAAAAAAATAGAAAAGTAAAAATAAGAAAGTAGCTAGTAGTTTTTGTGCCTTCGTGAGCATATTAGATTGTAATTTTCTCCGAAAATTCTCATCCTTCAACTGTTATATCCACACATTTCACTGGATATTTTCAGTGTGGAGTTCACCAACCAAAAATTATCAATTTATCTTGATTCAGAAGGAAGCTCTACCTCTCAGTCCACGGGAAAAGATAATAGGTTTTTAGTGGCCATAATTTCATTTGAGTAATCACTGGTCCAGTTTGGATACTTTGCATTAAACGGATTTGGCTGCCCAATGATCTCCACTGGTAAGGTTAGAGATAAATTAGTTACATGTAATATGATGTTGTCACAGCCAGAGGAATATACTTTTTTAGTTTCACATTGAATAATCATTTCAAAATCTTTACACAGATTAAGAAACTAATTAACTACCATCTATTTTATAAATTTCACATTATAATTTAATTCAATATCCAATACCCTTTTATCAATTCTCTAAAGAAATAGTGTGCAACTTTAATAAATAAAGGTTAAGTAAGAAAATATACATCAAATTCTATCTTGATTTTTGAAATGAACATTTAAAGTGAAAAAAAAAATTAAAATAGATATTTAAAATGAAATGGGTAGAGAGTATATGTGAAAGGGTCCCTCTTTTTTGCTTTTCTCTATTAACCTATAAAGTTTAAGTGAGATCTAACAATGCTTTTTATTATACATATTTAGCAGAATAGAGAGTATTTGAGAACATATTTAAATATAAAGAGCAAATTTTTTTATAAATTCAATAGATTCTATATTTTTAATTTTTATTTTATTTTATTCTATATAAATTAATATTTAGCAAAAAAAAAAGTAAATGACTTTTATTTATTATAAAAAAAGAAAAAAATATTTTTAGAGAAATACACAAATAAAAAAATAAAATATTTACACAAAGTGAAAATGTATTAATTATAATTAGATTAGAGAGTGAAATTTGATTCTTTAGATGTAGAGAGTCAAATTCACTCTACTTTAAATTTTAAAAATAGAAAATTCATTAGAAATCCTTTTTATATAATGACTGTTTAAAATAAAAAATATAGTTTAAATAAAGAGTTTGTTGGAGATGTATTTTCAAAATATAAACTAAAAAAATGCTTTAATATATTCTGATAATTATGCTTTAATGGAGTGTATTTTTCTTTTTCTTTCTTTCTTTCCTATCAAACAATATCATGTTGGAATAGGAATTTAATAAGTGAGAAGTAAGCACATTGAAAGAAAATGACAATGGTTAGAAGAACATGACAAATGGCTAATGGGTGTAATAGTAAGGGAAGACATATCCTCATTCAATTGGACCCAATTTTGAAATTGGTTAAGGCTTTGCAAGAATGAGCCAAACATGAGAATCCAGGTTGTATCAACTTGAGCTTACAATGTGCAATTGTCTAGCTTCGGCCGAACATCGCACCTGACTTTTGAAGTGGGCAGGATCAAATCAATGGTCCCCTATTACCAAATTTTCTTTTTCTTTTTCTTTTTTAAAGTTTTAGGAAATGAAGATGAACCTTCCTATTAAGAAATTCAAGTTGGATTTGAAAATCGATTACGAGATTTTTTCAAGTATTGATGTAAACCTTTCGTTGGTATGTAAGAATGTATGGTTTTACCATGCATTAAGATTTTTTGTTTTATACATACAGTGATGTTACTGGGGCCAATTTTGATATTTACCTAAAATTTTTCCTGCATCTGTGTCAGGAAAAATATTTTGTTTTACTCTATATTTGATCTAAAAATAGATAAAAATAACAAAGGTATAAATTCGAAAGAACTGTAAAAATTAGGATTCAAATTGTTAAAAGGGAAATTAATAGGATTTGAAAAACACTTAAACTTTAAGATTTTTTTTCTTTTGTATAATTTTTTAAAATTTAAAATCGTAATTTTTAATTTATAGAGTATTTATAATTGTTGTTGAGTATAAAAAAATATATTTAATTTTTTGATTAATTAACTGATTTTTTAAAATTTTTTATAAATTACTTTTTCAAAATATGTTTATATAAAGAATATCTATTTGTTTCAAAAAATAATTTTTATAAATTTTTTTTTTTCAGATGCAATAACAGAGAGTAGGCCTAGCCACAAGCCGATCGAGCCTGTGGAACCTATCCGATCCAACCAGGAATGGATCGGGCTAGACTGATTTCAGATCTAGTCCAGACCATAATCCGTTGGGAAAAAATTCAGTATGAGCCCTTCTTCAGGGAATTAGGAACCGTCGGCTCTGGCTTGAAACTGGTCATTCACAGTTCCAATCCAGAATTTTAAAATAAAAAACCCAACGGTCATAATAGTGTTGGCCCTCCTGCATACTACACATTCACAGTGCACACACCCTTAATTTTTTTAAATATATTAAAATACAAATAAAATAAAAAGATAAAAATATATTTTATAACAGAAAAATAATATCTATATTTTAAGAATATTATTGAAATTGAAATTGAAATTTTTTCTTTATAAATACCAAATTCAATTCAATATTTTTCATTTCCTACATATTTTCATTCTCAATTTCTCTACAATTCAATCTCAATTCTCTCTACATATATTTCAAATTTTTCTATGACACTTTCAATTATTGTTTCTCTCTAATTGCTTTCTAATTATACTTCTACATTATTTTTCTTCAATTATTTAATTCTCAATTTTTCCTTAATCCTACAATTATTTTTTCATTATCTTTCTATACGCCTTTTTATAATATTCTCCAATTTATTTCACAAAAAGTTATCATTAATAATGGTAAGTCATAGTGGAAGAAACAATTTTTTGGATAAAAATATTACCGATTTAAAATTTTTTATTAAAAATTTGGCTTAGGATGGAAAGTTTGAAATTCTAATTGAAAAAAACAAAAGAAATAGGGGTGATGAACGACCAAGTGGTCCAGATCGAGTGGCGGTGGTAATATTATCTAAAGCAAAAATTTGAATATCAGAAATTTTTTATATTTATTTAAAAAAAAATCAAAAAATGATAGGTAATTTGATGTCGTGTGCAATTATTGTGTACAAATATACAAATTAAAAACTGGAGATGATTATAACATATTTTGAAGGTACTTGCAAAATAAACATGTTGCTCAAATTGGAATAAAGAAAAGACAAAGTTAAATTTTCAGGTATGCAACATCTTCTTATACTTCTCAATTATTTCAATATAATGATAAAAAAATAAAAATGAATTGAAAAAATGATAAATATGAAATATTTATCTTTTAATTTTGGTGAAAAAGTAAGCTTTGTTAATTATTGTCAAATGCATTAAATCTATTTGTTAAACGTATACCTAGAAATATTTTTAAAAGTATTTTATATAATTTATAAAAAATATTTGCTCAAAATATTTTATTTTTTGAATGAACATGTTTGTATTTATAGTGATATTTAGAGTAATTATTGATAAATGCATTCATACATAGATCTTACATGTTATTGGATTTATGGTGAATGACAATTGCAAACAAAATTACTTGCATTTGAAATTTTTGATAATCGGCATATTACCGATAATATTTTTAAAATGATAAAAAATATTTTGAAAAAATATGGATTAATTCATAATTTTTTTTAATTTCTTTAATTAATGCGATGACAAATATCATCTCAATTTAAGATCTTGAAGTATTATGCTAACCTAATATTTGAGGTAGATTTTTTTATATTAGATGTGTATGTCATGTGTTAAATTTATGTGTTCAAGATGGTTTGAAAATGTTTTAGATTTTTTAAAATATATGTTGTATAATTCAATATATAAATTACTCAATGAGTTATATAAATATAGAAATTTATTGTGTATATTTATTTCTATTAATGTGCCATGAATTAATTTATATCCACAACATTGGGATGTTTGTTAATAACTTTTAGATATTTTTAAATTTCTTAGTGATATAACATATATCTTAAATGATATTTTTTATCTAACATGTCATTTATTATTATGTGAATGTATTAATATTTTTGATACATTTCAATATTATATTAATAATTCAATTTTGCATGATTCAATATGTATGATGAAAAATAAATGGTTGACTTATTTTGAATTTATTCCTTTAATTAATTTTATATGTTGTATTTTTTATACTAAATGTAAAATATATTATTTATATAATTACTTGAATCCATATTATTCATTGTTAAATTTAAGTAATCATATTAGTGTTGATTCTATTATTAATGATGTAAAAAAATTAATTTATAATTTTATTTATGGAATTTAGTTTGATTTATAATATTTATACTGCTACTATTATTAGTAGTGACACTGCTAGTTAAGGTTCGGGTGAATCGATAAAAATTAAAAGGAGTGATTATTTGATGATGCAAAAATATAAAAAAACCACGATCATCCTACAATTCACTCGAACTTAACATTTATCTAACAAGTATATTTGAGTTTAGTGATAGTAAAATAAGTAAAAAATTTTTAGTTTTTAATTGGTGAAATTGACATCAAAATACTTATATGAAACTCTCCCAAATTGCAAAATAACTTTTTTTGAAGTGCAGTATCAACTATTACGGTTGAATAAATTTTTATTGCGGGAAATAATATTTTAGATGAGAAGCAATTTAACTTAACTCCCGAATCGCTAGAAACTCAAGCATGTATTAATACATGCTTGAGTTCAATCATCAATACATGCTTGAGTTTTTAACGATTCGGGAGTTAAACTAAATCGCTAGAAACTTAAGCATGTATTGATGATTTAACCAAATCAGTATTAAGACAACAATAAATAGAGAAAGATTAATTTTGAGAACTAATATAATTTCACCACTGAAAGAATGATTAATACATATGACATCGGTAATTTCTATTAAAAAAAGTAAAATGAGTCAATAATTAAAATTTAAAAAGTAAGAGAATTACGTAAATTTTGATTGCTCTAAATTTCAAAAAGATACGTAGACAACTTAATTAATGGTAAAAAAATTAAATTCAAACACAATTATTAATATTATAATTTTTAAATATAATGATAAATTCAAATTTTTATAATTAAATTATTTTTAAAATAAAAATTAAATTGATTAGATTTTTAGCTTAGTTATAATTTTTATAATTTATTAATTTATCAAATAAAAATAATCATTTCTAAATTTCAACTTATAATTTCTCAAAATCAATTTTTTTTTATAACAATCTAACTTATTACACAAAATCACAAATTAATATTCAATAAGTATTTTTTTCTCAAATTTTTTATTTTTTATAACTTATTAGTTGTACAAATTTATAATTTACACAAATTAATATATCATAAGTTAATTTTTTTCTCAAAATTCACATTCTTTCTAACTAATTTATTTCCTAATTTTTTCTCTCATTTCTAACTTAATATTTTTTGCTTCATTTATAAACAAATTAATAAATTAAATTATTATTTTTGCTTCAAATTCACCCAACAATTAAATTTAATTTCTAAACTTTAAAGTTTAATAATTTTAATTATATTTATTTATTGTGTTAATTATAATTAAAAAAATAAAAAATATTGAAACTGACCGAACTACTAGTTTATAAACCGAAACTGATCAGTTTCGAATTGGACCCTCCCCAATTCCGGTCCCATATTTCTAGGACAGTATCCAAACCGTGTCGGGGCTAACAGAGAGGACCTCAATGCTTATCAAATATCAAACATTAAACGATCTGAGTATTGAACTAAATAGTAATTAAGCCGAATATTTTACAAGGGCGTGGGTTGAGAAAAGAGTGAGCATGTACGTTATGGAAGGTTGTGATGGATTCATTTTTTTTAAATTTTTATGTAATGTAGAGACAAAGTTATGTAAGTGCAAAACATAACAATTATCATGACCCCAAAGAGCAGACACTGAAAGGCCCACAAATGGTCTGAATAGCTTAGTAATTAAACTAATTTGAATTTCCTTGGCCCATAATTTAAAAATCTTGTATTTTTAAGAGAAACTTTCATCCCCAATATACGTTTACCTATAATATATACCGCCTGTTGTCCCCTGTAACTAGAAAGATCCTCATTTGCAGAAGCCGATAACATTGAAAACTGGTTATTATGATTCTAGCGCTGATTGAGCTTTCAATCTCTCAACTTACTTTTACATGTCAGAGTTTTTTTCTTCTAAATCATTCAGGAGCAAAGAGAAAATATTTGTTTTTTTGTTATTTTTTCTCCTTTTTTGAACATCAATTTTTCAGCAAAGCTAAAGAAAGAAGCCCTGCATGCAATTGCCTAAATTCCAACTGTGAACTCGATAAACATTTGGCATATATTACAATACAGAATGAATCAGCTGTCCATTCTCAGGCCCATAATCAGACATCTACCCAACTAATGCTGATAATAAACTACAAAGGGGCAATTGATTACAAAAAAAAAGGTATGGTAAAACAGTATTCACATTTCAATCATCATGAATTCATACTTGGGCCAGAAGTTGAATTGGAGGACCCAAGTGTTCCCAGATCAACTTATTTTCCACTAAGCAGCTTGGAAGAATATGTGCCGCTCTTCCTCAGCTTCCCAGGAAATTCCTTGCTAGAGTTATTTTTTAGAGAGAGATTCTTTCTCATTCGATTCTGGTTCAGTAGCAACATAGTAGTCCGTCGGGGTGCATGTAATGCCCCTTCAACATGATCTCCAGTTCGCATGAATTGCAAGGACTCAGAAATTTCAATGTCAGAAGATGGTCTTAGACTTGGGAAACTATTCCTCAACCTGGAGAAAAATCGTAGATCATGAGAATTTCGCTCTTCCAGTTTAACACATGAAGGGCAAGGAGGATCACTTCTGTGCGCCTTAGGTGTTGTTTGCTCCAAACATTCTGCATGAAAAACATGGCGACATGAAAGAACCCCAGAGACAGGCATGTCACCACTTCTCACAATCCGCCGAGTGCTCCAAGGAGATCTTTGTGAAAGAAGCCTCTTGCACAATCCACATTTAAAACCATCAGATGAAATATACAATTGATCAAAAACTTCAGATTCAAATGGGTCAGAAATATCTGAAAACTCCATGCTACTGCTAGCACTGCTCCAACGATGGGCATCTTTTTGCAGGGTGGGAGCATCGAACTTTGAAAACCCAGTAGATTGTGTTTCAGAAGCTTCTCTTGAAGCTTCAGTGGGAATGAACAAAGGGTGAACAGGTTTAGACAAAAAGGGCCTGCAGCCTGAAAAGTTACGATGAGAGGATAGCCATGACTTGAACATGGGCTCAGACTCATCTGAACAAGATGAGGTGGATCCCCTACTCTCCTGGTTTCCAGATGTTCCCTGAAGATATTTTCTTCCAATCAAGAAATTGAATTATAGCAAGATACTGGAAATGCCAACAGCAAACAAAATACATTACCTCCATATGGGGCGTGGACGGCAATTGCTGCATAACATGACCTAGAAAGTAAAAATAAAAACGGAACAGAATATTTAGTTCAATTCAGAAATGGAAAAAATTACAATATTAGCAGCAAAAATAGCAATGGCAATCATTTTTCCCTAGTTTAAATGGGTTAAACAATTAAAAACAATACAAATTATCCACTCAGTATATGGACTCAAGAAACACTTGTCCCAAATTACACATGGAAGTGAGACTAACTACTCTGCACTTTAACATCAACTGCTTCAAAAGCACATTTTCAAAATCTTTAAAAAGATGCATTCCTCAAAACTGCTATTAGAATGTCAGAACTTTAACATATTGCAGAAAACCATAAAATAATTTGCAGAAACTTAAGCACATGGGAGATATTCAAGATGCACATTGTCTCAGCATAAAAAATGTACTTTGTAATAGAAAATTCTCCACAGTTGCATTTTAAGAATTATGACAGGACAATGCTGCACATAATAGACATAATATGTTGCATGGAAGACATGGGTGCATCAGTATGTGGAGGAAGAAGAAAACTACTTTGTTTGCATACTCCAGCACAATGTTCAAAAGAAAGCACTTAGGAAGACTACTGCTTCAGCATCGGACGCTCAAGAGCGGGTAGTGGAATGGGAAACTGAAGAGAAGCAGCCAGAAATCTAATACTATGACACAATAATCAATTTTGGACTTCAATAGTCCAACATGTGAAAGAAAACCAAGAACTACTTTTCTTAGATCCCTTCCATTATATCTCAAAGGATCTACTGCTGTATGGATGAAATAATAAAGTTTGAAATGGATGATTAATGGAAACCCACTGAGTTATAGCATTATTAACACTTTAATCACCAATGTTCTAAACAATACAGTTTAATCTTTCAATGGAAGGTAAAATACAGATGAAAACACAAAAATGCCCGTTTATAAGGTGGGTCTTAATAGTAGATAAAATCCGAGTCAACTCATTTTCTTTTCTTCTCTTATTTCAGTCTCTATCTCTCTCTCTATTTCTCCTTCTCCTCCTTAGTCCCAACTTCATGAAATTTCCATGTTTCCCATAAACAAAAGAAGGCACAAATCAGTCTGTTCAATCCTTTTGAATCATAAGGAAAGAAAGAGCAAATAGAAAATAAGTCAAACAAAAAGGTAAAACGTTATAAGCAAAAGCCCACAACTATAACCTTCAATAGCTTAGGTTTACACTTCTTAATAAGGTCAATTTCATCAAATGCTATACAAGATATCCACAGTGTACAAGATGATTCCATTCTTCAACTAACATCAATCTCTTCCTTTAAACACTATTCTCCAATAATCCAAACATCTGTTTTTTTAATGTAGAACTTGAGTGATCCAAACAACAAAAACACATTAACTAAAATCCATTTTGATAGGCCCTATATATATATATATATATATATATATATATATATATATATATATATATATATATATATATATATATATATATATATATATATAATGCAATTGTATGAAAATCTTCACAGATTAGTAGCACAGTTGCTTCTAACCAATTTAAGTGATTCAAATGCTACCAAACGTAAATGCACAAAAAAAAAAAGAATAAACCTTTGCTGCAGCAAAAAATGAATCAATTTTTTTTTCACAATTTGATTCTTGTTGAAGATTCAACAAATAGAGATAGTATCCTTCACAATATTCTAAATGATGCAAATAGTAAAAAGAAACAATCTAATCATATGTCAAAGTATATTGATTTTCTAGTATCTGCTAAGTCAAAACAAATCAAAAGATCAAACTCAAATGAGAAAAGGAAATGAGAAGGGAAAGGGTTTAAAATAAATGCATTAATCACGCAAAAGATGCTCATCTACATGGCAGCCATGACATGCAAAAGGAGATATATAAATTCAAGCAAAGTAAATACAGAAGTACAAGGGTGCCTTTATTTTCTACTTCTACAACAGAGGGGGGAGGAGGAAGTGTTACCAATATCCATGAATTGCTAAGCACATCAATACAAGGGAGCTACAAATGTGTAAAATACATATTCCTAGGCATTCATATCTAGTTGACTACTACTCAATTTATAATTCTCAAACAGAACAATTACTTTGCTCTCTTAACATCTATAAAGCATATTTGAGGAACATCTGAAAAAGCAATCTCTGTTTCAAATCTAACATTATAAGATGAAACCTCATAAAGACCATGATGTGAAAAATCTAGCTAGTCTCCCAATTCGGCTAAGGGGTTAACTACCCTACAGTTTAAAAATACATGTCTTGAATAGGTGATTTTCTTAATTACTATCACTTGTGACCCTCCAATTCTTGAAAAAATAACCAAATAAAGTTTAACAAAAAGTTAATCAATTACCTAAGAATTTGTAATAATAAAAAATTATCAAAGAGGTTAAAGTATTTGTAATTCATGGATGAAATGCGAAAACTTTAGTATTACATCTCCTAGTTGCAGTTTCATAGTCATCAGCATGAATTTCCTGTATTTCTGGAGGTGTCCACTGAGGACCTAGAGAAAGATCAGAAGGACTACTAAAAAACAGGCTTGTACTATCTGCTGGAGAACTGTGATGATAATAAAGATGGTCCCTTCCCATCGATCTACGCTCTTTACTGCTTGATGATGTTGAGGACCCATGCCATAGGTAACCATCATGTGAATCATATGGCAGGTCATCAGATGGGAAACTGAACTCCCATCTTGATGGGGTTGGTGAGAAGCTTGTATTGGTTCGCCAGCAGGGCTCATGCTGAACCATGGACCAGTCAGCACCAACTGTGTTTGATCCATGTCGCCTTGCAGCCACACAACACAGTGACCCCGTTTTAGCTATTTTCTGTAAACCTCACCGAAATCAGTTCTGCTGGCTTTCGACCTCCACAGTCCACAAAGCTTAGAAGCGATTGAAAATCTCAGGATATCATAGATACTATCTGCAGGCCACATTAGTTATCAAATCAAACCCAAATAATGTAACATAGCACGCCCTTAAAAATCAGCCCAAACTTCAAAATTAAATGAACACTTTGGAAATCTCCAGTTTACCAAAAGAATAACGGAAGTTCGAGGTATCTCCTTATGCAAACTGGATTAGCATCACCTGTTGAATGACAATTAACCGTGACAAAATAACAAATCTTCCCATGAGCTAGAAAACTTTCAAAATCAAACTCACTGGCACGACCAATGAAAATCTATTTTTCAAAAGAAGAAAAAAAAAGAATTAAACTAAGATAAAGTCCAATCAATGCTCAACCACCGCATTGCATTATCAAAAGAAAAAAGAACAAAATCAACATCATAATTGAACACAGCAAGCACGCACTAACCGACTACTTACTAATTACAAAAATATTAACCTTACCATCACTACATGAGTAGAAAGAGAAAAAACTATATGTTTCAAACACAGCAGATTACAAAAACAGTAACATAAATAAATAAATCAAATATTTAAACATTACACAACGCAACCAGCAAATCAAAAGCTTAAAATCAGAAGACTGTTCTCCCTCCAAACTAAAGCTTATGCTTAATTCTAATGCTTCACAATAGTGCATTTCAAATAATTCTGGGAACGAAGAACCAAAGTTAACAATTTAGAACCAATGAACAAACGTCTGAACCACATAATATTAAGAAAAAAAAACACTAAAAAATCTATCAACAAACTGAGACATTGAAGCAGAAGATAGAGAAAAGCTCAAATTCACAGCAACATAAAGAGAAGGAAAGAGATTACTATTAGCAGTCGAAGGAGAAAACGACGAGGCAGTACAGTAGGAGAAAAGCTCTGCTCCGCTACTAATCTTGCTCGATAAAATAATTAAAAGTCTTGACAATTAATTGAAACCCTAATTTATCAAATTTAATTATTGGAATATAGTTAAGTGATTAATTTAAAGCTTATTTTGGGCCTGTGTCGTCGCTGGTTAACAAAAATTCAAACTTAATTTTTCTTAAAATATGTTTTGTTTATTTGGAAACTAGAGAGTGTCTTAGGGCCTGAGGAGTGATGATCCATGTATTACCAAATTGGGCTTCAATTTAGGGCTTTAGAGTTGAGTCAACCTTTCATCCATTTTTATATTATATAACATGGTCCTCTTACACAAGTACGAGGGTGCATTTATTTTTATATATATTTTTTTAAAAATAAAATTTTCATTGTTTAAATAATAGCACACAATATATTATGTATAGAGTTGTAAACGAGCTAAACTACTTGAATTTGAGCTCGATTCGTTTAAAAATTATTAAGTTCACAAGCAATTCGATTTTGGTTCGTAAAAATCTCGTTTAATATGTTTAACGAATTTAACTCAAGTTCAGTTTATTAATTAATAATTATAAAACTTTGAGTTAAAACTCGATAACAAAATATAATATAAACAATTTTAAATGAACATATTCGCAAACTTTTAAACTAATACGTTTACGAATTTTTAAACATATTTGTGAGCTCGTAAATGAATATGTTTGAGAACTAACGAACTAAACAATAAGCTCGAACCCGAAAATATTTTCGAGTCTGACTTGTTAATAGTAATAAACGATCTCAAACGAACTTTTTTCAAAACCGATACCCAAATAGCTTATGAGCAAGTTCATTCATTTATAGTTCTAAAATTATGTATACGGATTGATGATATAATTTGTGACATTTCATCAACATGTTTTATGGATAATTCATATGCTTAGTTGTTATTTTATTTTTCTTTTAAACTCTATTGAATATGGTTTGTATGAATTTTTATTACCTTTATTTATAATTAGCACTTTGTTGAATATGTAATTTTATTTTTGAGTTGAATTTTTATTTTATACTTTTCTGTTGAATGATACTTTAGAACAAGTTTACAGTTTATAGTTAATCGAACCGATTCATTGAATAATCTTAAAATATTAATTTTAAAAATCGATGATAATAAATAAATCACAAAAAAAATATATCATGAATAGGTTAATCTATCTATATCATTTAGTATCAGAGTCTAGGGGATAGTGTTATAGAAGATATTTTTTTTTATAAAGGTTTGAGTCTATATCTTAAGATTTCTTGAGTTTTCTTGCTTAGGAAGGTTCGAGAAGTCATTGTGTGTAAAGGTCATAATATCTATGAATTACTTAGGATTGTAGAGAGTTCTTATTTTCTTTATAAAAATATTTATAAAATGAATACTATTTTTCTATATAACTACTTCAAATTCTGCTTCCATCTCTTCTAATAATTCCAAGAATATAGTAAATAGTGAATAAATAATAATAGAAAATTTTGAAAAATGATTAGATAATTGGAAAATACCAAAATTAAATAGAGATCAGATTTATAAAACCTCTAAATACCAGTTTTTTAGAATATATTTCTTAACCAAAACTAAAGAACGCGAAATATAGTTATCAAAACCTTTTGAAAAATGTCCAGTTGCTTTCTCAAAATTCATTGAAAAAAGTTATAGATCAAAAATATAAATATATCCATATTGGTTTAGTCCAAGTAGGAATAAAACCTTTAACCAAAGAAGACTTGAATACATCTATTCTTGCTATTCTTAGAGATACCAGATTCACAAACTTAGAAGATTTCCTTTTAAGTTATGTAGAGTTAAACTTATACATCGATCCGATTTCTTTTGATTGTTACTCAATTTTTTTTTGTTTCTTTAAATAATAATTTTTTTTAAAATCCATAGTTTTACAAATTAAAACTCAGTTCAATTTCTGTTACTTTAGTTTTTAAAATTCACCATAAATCTATGATGTTTGCTTTTGACACTTGCTCTAGATTCCATAGTAAAAAAGGTAAAACTCTTCTTTTATAAACATATCTTACTAAAGCTAACGTTGTCACACATAGGAGTATTCAATGGGGAGAGATATCTCTTTCCCAAAAACGGGTCTTAGAAGGTATTGTCAGGCCTGAATCCATTGAACTCATAAAACCTAATACCTAATTAAGACAAATAACCCAATACTAAGATGGAAGAGTCAAGCTCTCTTTTAATAGGAGGTCTACTAATAGTAGAAATTCATATGCTCCTCTACAACATATACTATAGATCTAGGAAAAGTTACACAAATCCCTTCAGTTATCAATATACCATATAGAGAAATGCCTAGGTACTCTACATCATACATACCTACAAATACTATCTTAAGAAATGTAAATTATACCTCCGAAAGATCTAGACCGATATATATCAATCATAGGAAAGAGAGCTCAACTCAAGTCCAAGATACCTCTTTTGTTCAACCCCAAATTGAGCCAGACCAAGAACCTACCAGTCCGACTTTTTCAGCAATTACAAAAAATTTAGCACATGAGTTAAATGTCATTAAAAAAGAATTTCAAGTTGATAAAAAAAGTTTACATGATGATTTTTATGGAAAATATAATCTTAAAAAAAGAATGTGGTTTTTCAAAAAATTCCTAGATACTAGAAAAAAGATTTAGGAAAAGTTTTATGAATTTGTTTATTAAATTAAATTTATATTATATTTTTTGATTGGTTTGAAATATATGCTTATCAAAATTCCATAGAATATAATTTCAAATATGTTAATCCAACCACTATTAGAAACAAAACTCTTGAATGAGAAACCATAACAAATTCTAGGAAAATTCAGTATACGCATCCACCCTTTCAAGCTATAAAAATGTCTTTCCATGATCAGGTTGTGAATGTCAGTCCCCTAAAAAATCCTAGTAGTGATGATAAGGTAAACATCAAAAATATCATTACACAAAATAATTTATCAATTACTCATCTCAATACCATCGATAAACAATTAAATCTTATAAAAAAAACAACCTTAATTTTTTTAGATCCCCAAACCAGTCATGATAATTCAAAATTGAAAAATTCCATTTTAAAACCTTTTCAGATATCCAAAATCAGTAAAAAAAAATTTCAAGACAATATAATTGAATTTATTAGAGTCATCCAAAACGAGTTAAGTCGTGTTGGTCCTAATACTAGCAATTCTAGTCCACTTATAGATTTCAACCAAGTTGCCCTTGATACTTCAACTTCTAGTATAAATGTCATAAATTAGGATTATGATATTAGTAAAGTTTTAGAACAATTTCAGGAATCCACTCTTGAAATCAATATAATGACTTAGAGACAATCATCATAAGTCCAACCTTGACAAATGATTCCATCACCAAATTTAGGTATAATCAAGCCAATAGTACAATCCTGTTTTAATGTCTCTTATGTCTATGATTGGAACATAAATGGAATAACCAAGTATGAGATTCTTAGTCTTTTACAACAAATGATTAGGTTACCACTGCTTATAAAACTCAAATAGGAACCCAGTATAGAAAAATTGATGAACTCCTCATAGCTGGATTTTCTGGTCAGCTTAAAGGATGCTGGAATTACTATCTCACTTTTTAACAACAGGAAAATATCTTCAATGCCATCAAAATAGATGAAATAGGAACCCCAATCCTAGATGAGGACGGAAATCCTCAATAGGATGCAGTAACAACCTTAATCCTTACAATTTCTTTATATTTCATAGGAGATCATACTTATTTAAAAGATAAAATTGCCAACTTACTTTCAAATCTTAAATGTAAAAAACTTGATGATTTCCAATGGTAGAAAACTACCTTCTTAACTAGATTCATACTTAGGAAAGATTCTAATCAGCCCTTTTGGAAGCAAAAATTTTTTGTTGGTTTACCAACTCTTTTAGGAGAAAATGTTAGAAAAAAATTAGAGAATCCTTAGAAAAATAAATCATACCCTATAATGATTTCACTTATGGTGAATTGATTAGTTTTACCCAATAAGAAGGTTTTAAAATCTGTCAAGACCTAAAACTTCATAAACACTTAAAATGAGAGCTAAAACGAACGAAACGAGAATTAGATTCTTTCTGTCAACAATTCGATATCAATTCCAACAAACCACCATTTTCATGTACAGGAAATTGCAATAACAAATCATGCAAAAATACCCATAAGAAAATTCACAAAGATAGGAAATCCTTCAAATCTCGTGATGAGTTTTACAAGAAATCTCATTACAAAAAATTTAGAAAACAAAATCCCAAAAAATAAAACTCCAGTAGCAAGTACAAAGACATCACTTGTTACAAATGCGGTAAAATATGTCATACTTCTAAATTATGTAAAATTAATAAAAAATTACATGAACTTCAATTAGATGAAGAAATCATCTCCAGAATTTCCAATATGCTTTTAGATTTCTTTGATTCTCAATTTGTAAATTTCTCTTCTAACTCTGAAGATAAAAAAACCTCTACAAGTTGATGAATTAGTCACAACAAGTTCATCCAATTCTTCAGATACTGAATTAGAAAACATATTAATGTTATATCAAAAGAATAATAATTCCTTTTAAATATTTTAAAACACATAGATGATCTACAGATTTAAAAAAAACTTTGATAAACTTTTAAATTCTCTTAATGATAAAAGCGAAGAACCAAAAGAAAGGTAAATATTTATTCTTCCTATACTTCTAAAAGTACTTATAATCTTATAAATATCCTAGATAGAGGAAAGAAAAATAAAAACAAGTATGTTTCCATCCATGATCTCCAGAAAAAAAAATTAAAGAAGTAAAATTAGAAATAAAAGAATAAAAATAAAAATGAGAACATGATTCTCAAATTATAAATTCACTTTTATCTAAATCCCTACAAGAAAATTCTACTTCTAATAATTCTTCTGATAATAAAGGTCATGATATTCAAAATCTTGAATCCCTTGAATCAACTCCAGAAGATTTTCTTTTTATTTTAAGAGAAATTGTTTCAAAAAAATTACTTTTGTTCTTTTAGAAAATTTCCGAATTGATACTATTGCATTATTTGATACTAGTGTTGATTTGAATTACATTCAAACCGGTTTAATACCAAAAAGTTTTTGTAAAAAAACTCATGCAAAACTTTCTTCTGTAAATAATTTAAAATTAAAGGTAAATTCCATGACTGATGCTTTAATTCTTAATAATAATATTTCAATTATAATTTCATTTGTTTTAGTTGATGAATTGATGATATACATCACACAGTGATTCTTGGATTTTTCCTTTCCGCAGGGATCAGGAGATTGGATCTAGCCGTAAGAAGTGCATGCTCCACTTGGCTCAGGGGGATATAGGTCAGTTGGTAGAGCTCCGCTCTTGCAATTGGGTCATTGCGATTACGGGTTGGATGTCTAATTGTCCAGGCGGTGTCCTCACTCACAAGACAAGTCCCATTTTGATACAAAAGTATGCCCAACAAATGAAAGTTATCATGATCTTGATGCTTTTACATTGAATTTCCATAGGCAAGCCATACTAGCCTGATCCTGGGACTCCTCTCTACGTGATTTGATTTGTGCGAAATTATAGAAGATCCCCTTTAATATCAAACAATTCCATCAACTTGAGTATGATTGTATGTGTGATAGCATCTACTATACCAGGAATATCAATGAACCTGATTATTGAAATTGCTCAAGATATCCTTTTTTAGCTTCTAGAATCTATTTCTTAGTTCAAGATCCCTTTTGCTAACTGCAATCAAAGAATTAGTAGATCTGTTCCGCCCAAAATGGGAATGGGTTAGAGTTATGAAATTATAACAAGTTTTCTAAGATCATATTTCTTTTAAATACAATCATAAAAAATTAAGTTTTCAATTCATAGAAAAATCCAAAACTAGAAGTTTAAATTTAATAAAAGTATGTTTTATACATGAAAATACCATAAATATTTTAATAAAAGGAAAATGTTTCCAACTTGAAAATCTCAAAAAAAATATTTCATTTAAAAGGTTAGAAGACCAATCAGAAACTCTTGAAATTCAACACATTTTTTTTAATCTTTGCATAAAGTTTTTGAAACAAATATTTGTTTTGAAGTTCCAAATGTTTTTTTGGCAAAGAAAACAATACATTATTGATCTATCTTACGAAAATGATTTTGATGAAAAATATATTCCAACAAAAGCTTGACCTATTCAAATGAATGCTAAATTAGAAGAGTATTGTAAGAAAGAAATTCAAGATTTAGAACAAAAAGGTCTAATTTCTAAGTTTAGATCTCATTGGACTTATTCTGCTTTCTATGTCAATAAAATTTTTAAAATAGAATGAGGTACTCCAAGACTTGTAATTAATTATAAACCCCTAAATGCTATATTAAAATGGATTTGATACCCAATTTCAAACAAAAAAGATTTGCTGCAAAAACTTTATTCTACTTTAATTTTTTCTAAGTTTGATATGAAGTTATGTTTTTGGCAAATTCAAATTTCAAAAAACTATCGTTACAAAAATGCTTTCACTATCCCTTTTGGACAATATGAATGCAATGTAATGTCATTTGGTTTAAAAAATGCCTTTTCTAAATTTCAGAGGATTTTGAATGACATTTTCAACATATTTTGTATTTTAATATTTGCAAATTCGTTAGAAGAATGTTTTCAATATTTCAAAACCTTTTCCTATATTAATTGGTTTGGTAATTTCAAAACCAAGAATATTTCTATTGAAAAGGAAAATTTGCTCTTATGGCATTATACCTCTTATAGAATAGATGGCTTCATATGATGGAGAGTGGATGAAATTTGGAGCTAACCAACTCACAGTTAGATCCAATAGTTCTATAACATTTAAGCTAAACAGTTCTTTTACAGTAAGTTTAGAAAAATAAGTTTTTATTGATGGAATCTGAAACATTAGAGGCTGAAAGGCAACAGAGTTACTCCAGTAAGAGCATATGCTATGCAGGGCCGAAAGGAGCAAGATGCACCCGATGTTATTGTTGGTAAATTTGTTCTTTTTGGCTTTGATATTTATGCATTGATAGACCCTGGGTCGATGTATTCTTACTTATGCACACCACCACTGGGTCAAAAGGCTTTAGAACCAGAGGCTTTAGAATTTGAGATTCTTGTGGCTAAACTTTTAGGACATAGTGTGAGGGTTAACAAGGTTTTTAAGAGTTTCCCGATTGAGATACAAGATAGGTAATTTCTAGGAGATTTAATAGAGTTACCATTCTATGAATTTGATGTGATTCTGGGAATGGATTGGTTAGCTCGTCACGGTGTGGTAGTGGACTACGAAAAGAGACAGATGATCATTAGAATTGCAAATCATGAGGAGATAGTGGTGATGAGTGATAATAAAGGATATTCTGATAAGGCTATATCAGTGTTGAAGGCTCAGAAACTTATTAATAAGGGATGCAAAGCTTATATAGCCTCTATGATTGATACAAAAAAAGAGCAATCCGATGTTAACTGACATTTCTACTGTATGTGAGTTTTTTGACGTGTTTCCAGAAGAGTTGATAGGATTACCACCATATCGAGATGTGGAGTTTGCTATATATTTGGTACCTGACATTGCTTTTATTTCAATTACACCATATATGATGACACTTACGAAGCTAAAAGAGATGAAAATGCATTTACAAGATTTGTTGGATAGAGGTTTCATTTGACCTAGTGTGTCACCATGGGATGCTCCAGTATTGTTTATGAGGAAGAAAAATGGTACTCTACGTCTTTGCATTGATTATAGGCAACTTAATTTGGTAACTATCAAGAATAAGTATCGTTGCTTAGGATTGATGACATTTTTTAACCAGCTCAGATGAGCATGTGCATTCTCCAAGATAGATCTTTAATTGGGGTATCACTAGCTGAAGATTAAGGAGTCAGATGTACCGAAGACGACATTTAGGACTCGCTATGGGCATTACGAGTTCCTAGTAATGCCTTTTAGCTTGACGAATGCACTAACAACGTTCATGGATTTGATGAACCGAGTATTCATGCCATATCTTGATAAGTTTGTAGTTGTATTTATTAATGATATTCTGGTGTATTCTAGAGATCAAGAAGAATATGATCAACATTTCAAAACTGTGCTGTAGACCTTAAGGGAGAAACAATTGTATGCAAAACTATATAAGTGTGAGTTTTGGCTTAAAATAATTAGTTTTTTTGGTCATGTGGTGTCAACAGAGGGCATTCGAGTTAATCCTAGTAAGATCGAGACTATTTTTAATTGGAAACCACTTTGTAATGTGACAGAAGTGAGGAGTTTTTTTGAATTAGCCGGATATTATAAGAGGTTTGTAAGGAGATTTTTATCGATAACGACTCATTTGACCCGATTGTTGCAGAAAGACATCCAGTTTGAATGGATGGATATATATCAAGCTAGTTTTGAAAGACTCAAAGTAATGTTGACTGAAGCGCTAGTGTTGACTCATCCTACTCCAGAAAAAAATCTTGTGGTATATAGTGATGTTAGTCATAATGGTTTGGGTTGTGTTCTAATGCAAGAAGGAAGGGTGATTGCATATGCATCTAAATAGCTTAAGCCACATGAGCTTAATTGCCCAACACACGACTTAGAACTTGCAATGATAGTTTTTGCTTTTAAGATTTGGAGACATTACCTGTATGGAGAAATGTGCTATATTTACATAGATCATAAGAGTCTTAAGTACTTACCTTTGCAAAAAGAGTTGAACCTGATGCAACAAAAATGTTTGGAGTTGATTAAAGATTATGATTGTGTGATTGACTACTAGCCAAGAAAAACCAATGTGGTCATAAATGCCTTAAGTAGAAAGATGATAGTTGAGATGCGAGTGGAGTCTACTTTGATGTAGAAGATCAATGAGGCTAAAAAACAAGATGAGAAATTAATGAAGATGGTAGAAATTTCAGAAAAATGGGAAAAATCTAAATATTCTATAAAAGAAGATGGCACAATATATCACAAAACTAGAATTTGTGTGCCAAGTGAAAAAGAGCTGAAATAAGATATTTTGAGAGAAGCTCATGAGACAAGGTACACTATGCATCTAGGTGGGAACAAGATGTATTAAGATTTGAAAGCGCAGTACTGGTGGCCTGGAATGAAGAAGGTTATTACGGAGTATATGGCTAAGTATTTAACCTGTCAGCAGATGAAAGTCGAATATCAATTACCCACAGATTTATTGCAACCAATCTCGATACCTGAATGGAAATGGGAAAGAATTACTATGGACTTTGTCTCTAGATTGCCAATGACACAAAAGAGATATGATGTCGTGTGGGTGATAGTAGATCGATTGATGAAATCAACTCATTTTCTACCAGTCTGGATGGATTATCCATTGAAAAAGTTAGCAGAACTCTATGTGGATATGGTTGTGAGATTGTATGGAGTCCCAGTATCTATTATCTCTAACAGGGATCCCAGATTTACTTCATAGTTTTGAAAGAGTTTGCAACAATCTTTGGGCATTCGACTTCATTTTAGCACAACATTCCATCCACAAACAGATGAACAATCGTAACGAGTCATTCAATTGTTAGAAAATATGATGAGAAGTTGTGTACTCAAATTTGAAGGTAGTTCGGATCAATATCTATCTCTTATGGAGTTTGCCTAGAATAACAAATATCAGCCTAGCATAGGTATGATTTTGTATGAAGCATTATATGGAAAAAAAATGTCGAACACTAGTGTATTGGACTGAGTTAAGTGAAAAGAAATTGGTAGGGCCAAAGATAGTTCAACAGACATAGGAGAAAGTTAGAGTTATCAAGGGAAGGTTAAAGGCGGCACAAGATCGACATAAATCCTATAATGACCTAAAAATGTGAGACATTGAGTATAATGTAGGCGATAAAGTATTTCTTAAAGTTTCGTCATGGAAGAAAGTTTTGAGGTTTAACAGGAAAGGAAAGTTGAGCTCTAGGTTAATTGATCCTTATGAGATTTTGGAAAGAATTAGGCCAATAGTGTATCGTTTAGCACTTCCACCAAAGTTAGCAAAGATTCATAATGATTTCCATGTTTTGATGTTGAGAAGATATTGCTCAGACCCGACTCATGTTCTCACGGATTAAGAAATTGAAGTTCAGCTAGATTTTATGTATGAAGAAGAAACAGTTGCTATATTAGCACATGAAAAGAAGGTTCTTCAGAACAAGAGAGTTCATCTAGTACAGGTTTTGTGGTGGAATGATGTGGTTGAAGAAGCTATTTAGGAAAGTGAGGAGGTGATGAAAAGATAATATCCCTAGTTGTTTAATGTCGTATGAACAGGTAAAATTTTGAAGATGAAATTTATTTTAAGGAGGAGAGAATGTCATATCCGCTAATTTATATACTGAGTCGTGTGTATTGCGGAAATGACACTCGGATTGACCGAAGTCTAAATTAGAATTTTTAATAGAAATTAATAAAAATAATGGTTAATAAATATTAAATATGCCTAATAAAGTTTTTAGAATGCTTAAAGAAGTTCATTTACTGTAAATGACTAAATTGCAAAATTTGATAAGTTTTGGGGTTAATTTGTAAGTTACCAAAAATTTAGAAATTAAAAGAGATAATTGCAATTTAAATATATTTTTGGGCATAATTAAAATGTTATGGTTGTCCACCCTATGTAAAAAAAAAAAATTAAGATGATAAGTAAGGTTAAAGATAAAGTTTTAGGTCAAATCTATAGTCCTTTACTGCACAAAAGATTCCCATGATTAAGTGCTTAGCTCATTACATCTCAAAGAATCCATCATACAATTCTCTACAATAGTCCTCTACAAATTATATGGAAATTGAACAGTCCTCAACAGTTTTTTATACTAACATGTTCAATAACTGCAAATACTATTATTCAGATTGGATGGAAGGACAAAAGTCCTCAACAGTTTTTGATGCTAACATATTTAAGAATTGTAGATACTGTCCTTGAATGGAAAATATAGTCAAAAAATTAAACTTTGCCAATGCCTAACACACAAATAAAATAATTTTCCTTCAAACCCAATGTCGAGAAACTCATAAACAATTCACAAACACTATTTCTCTACTAAAAAAAAGAACTTGAAAAGGTTAAAACCCTAAGCAAAAATAAAGCCTCATCTTCTAAAACTGGAAAATCCAAATACATATAGTTTTATGACATTATAAATATAAATCTTTTAAACCAATCATTTTCAGAAGTTCTACCTAAGACAGGTCCTAGCTCATACGTAATTCTCAAAGCCTGATCCAATATTGAAAGACAATTTTATCAACAATATCAATCAATCTTCCAATGCTTTCAAGAATTGACCAAAATACATTCAGAGCTGAAGGTTTTAACATTTTTGTCACTCCTTATTCTGTTATCCAAGGATCAGATGTACAAAATGTGAGCCTGATGGCATCCCACTTCATAGATCTAATTGCATCCATAATATAGCAGTAACAATTTATGTGTCACACATCAATCTAGATCTTTTCGACATTTTCACTTATAGAGATTTGGAAATTATAGCTCCTCTGATATTAAAATTAGGTTTAATTAGACACATGAGATTACCGAATCATACAACAATTGAAAGGCATTTTGATAAAAATTTTAGCAAATTGAAAATATGTCTTGAAGAAATGCTTGATTCAATTGACAATTAGCACTTCAATTACAAATTTATTGAATCCTGCATCAAAGCCAATCCTCCTGAAATCATCAAATCTAACATATGATGGATAAAACCGGAAGGATCTCGAATCTGGATCAGCGGTCTTCATTCTATAGATTATACATGTTTTCCCTTAAAGTATGATAAAAATTGGAAATCTATGAAAAACATAGATTTTCAAATTAATCAATGGAGAGCATATGTTTAAGTAGATGGATTGGGAATACATAATTCATCATCCAAATTTTGGAAAGAAACAGTTTAATCTTGGGGCTGAATCCATTCATTATAAAGTCTATATCCCTAAACATGTTAATTTTGACACAAATTTTATAGTTGTTACACAAAAATATGCATTAATGTCAAAATATTAAGATCTTTTTGCTAAACAAAGGTCCTTAGAATGAGAGAGCTCAGATGAAGATGATGATATGTTAATAGAAGAAGAAGTTATTCCTACTTATGATTAAGGTTTGAGGTCATCACATACATCAACCCTAAACCACAAATTACTATTCAAGCACTGTTATGGCACGTGTCCACTATAGCAGTACTGTTCAAATTTTCAAAAATGTATATGGTTACTGTTCATGTTTACTTTTTGCCCTTGGATTCCTATATAACGAGGGAAGGCTTTTAGTTAGGAATTCATCTCTCTTTATCTCTTTCTCTCTAAAACTTGTATTTAGATTCTCAAAGCTTATAAATACCTTGCCTTGTAAATATCTTAGCCAAAACTCCTTTACTCCTATATCTCATATCTTACTACAAATACCTAGTAAGATTTTACATGCTTTTTGTAATTTAATTTTCATGATAAATTTTATTTTTAATTATTTTACTTCTCTATGGCTGGCTTAGCTGCCTATTAATTTTTGCATTTAATTTAAATGGTATCTTACAAAAGTATATCCAGAAGAGATAAAGTTTAAATTTCTGTATTAAATTCCTTTAAGATTATGCATTAATTTATTTTCCTGCTTTTAATTTTGTGCATTAATTATTTAATATTATGTATTTATTTACTTTTCCAGTATTTAATAATTATTTATTTCTTCTTCTACTTATTCTATTTTATATTTTTTTGTTGTTTATATCTTTTGTGATCTTTGAGCATTTATATATATATATATATGCTTTATATGTCCTACTAATTATTAAAAGATTCAATAGTTAACAAGATGTCTTTCTACACTTCGCATGGTTATTATCGAAGAATAATTGAATTAAAATTTAATAGAGTTTATGTTTATTGAATGCATAATCTAGTATTTGATTTAATAGAAAGGAAAATCAAATGTTAAAAAAATCACAGATATGAAAAAAAGTAAAAGAAATTAAGAATAGTTTTTTTTTAATTACTAGAAGTAGATATGAGTGACATTATTTAGCAAAATAATGTAACATATATTTTTTAAATTATATTGTAAATAGATTTACATTGTAAAATAGTATAATTTTGATAACACAAAATGGATACTTGAAGGAACGACAACGGGGCATATGACAGAGTTTTCCATCTCTAACTTCAACTCCAATCCTGAAATGTGTATCTCGTCTCCAATTCTAGCCCATTTTTTGCTGGAAAAAAAATTATGAATCTTCATTCCCTCATCACACAGGGACAATGATATTCGACTCTGACCCGATCCCTAATTTTTATTAAATTTTTTATTTTATTTTAATATTAAAACTATTTTTTATTTCAATCAATTGTTTAATTATATAATTGTTTAAATCAAAAATATTTTTTTACTTTAATGAGTGTTATATTTTTATTTTATTATTTTCAAAAAATATTAATTATATTAAAATATAAATAATTATTATATATATATAAATATAAATAATATATCGGGATTGTAATCGGGACAAATGATGTATATACTATTCCCATCCTAAAAAATTTCAGGGGCGGAGTAGAGCATGGTATAAAAAAGATGAAAAAATCTATCTTGGGTCAAGGTGGGGCACCAAGAGAACAAGTTTAATTGTTCTTTGATTGTTAGCTTTATTTTTGGATTTTAGTGATGGGTTTAAGTAAGCAGATAAATTCTTGCGATATGTATGGTGTCATTTGATCCCGATTTCAAAATTTTCAATGAGTAGAATATATTTTTGTTCATTTTATAAAGCAATCCAATAGTTCATCATATGCGTGTTGAACCAAAGAGCATAAGATTGTAACACTTTTGTATTTGTTTTGGCATAATAAAGCAATCCCCTAGTTATACATAGCTTAATAATTATTTGATCTGGAAAAGTTTTTCAGGATTTTCAATCCATCTTGTTGCATATGATAGTTGAAGAAGAGATTTGTTCCAAGTAATAGTCTTAAGGATTTCTTTTATAGGCCAATTTTTTTTTTAACAAGATTCGATTATTAAGATTAATGTTGGCAATTTTTTACCCAAAATTTGAAAGAGTGCAAGGTTTTTTGCAGTGTGGAACAATTTTTTGCACATGCACATGAAGGAAATAAATAACTATTTATATGTTATATTTGAAATGATTTTTTTTTTGAGAGTGAAAATTTGACGATATGGCAAGATATCTGAAAATATTTTCATATTATCTAATTTTATATGATAATTTGCAGAATTTAAGATGACAAAGATATTAGTGTGTAAGTTGAGATGAGTTTTTTTAAATTGTTTTTCATTATTTATAAGTATATGTTTGGAGAAAATTGTGGTTATATATATATATATATATATATATATATATATAAGTTTGAAGTTAAAAGGAAAGAAATATAGTCTGAAAAATACTATAATTTTGTTCAATATATTTAAGCAGTGATGATGTTATTAATAAATAATAAATGATGTTAACATTAATCTATATAAGATAAATAATACATGCATGTTAGAAAATCTATGATAAACAAATGCATGAATATCTAATAAATATTTATTTAAATATCTTATAATTATACATATGATGATAAACATTGGATAAGGATTGCCTTTGACATAATTCTGCCCATCAGAATATATTAAGTTTGGCATGCATTGCATAATATGTAAATACGGTTCCTTGAAGTATGATACATAAATAAAGAAATGTTTTAAAAGGAATGTGTTAAACATTAATTATACATCCATGAATATTTAATAAATATTTATTTAAATATCTTTAATAATTTCAAGGAGAAAAGAATAAAGGAAAATTTTAAAAGAAATGTGTTAAGCAGTAATTATATATGCATGAATATTTAATAAATATTTGTTTAAATATCTTTAATAAATTCAGGGGAAAAAGAAAAATTAAGATGAAATAAGAAAAATTTAGAAAAAATCATTAATCTTTATAAATTTATAAAAAGAAAATTATTAAAATTGCAAAAGTTTTTATATATATATATAAAAAAAGAAGCTAATGTTCAAAGTCTTTCAATGCTTAAAACATTCCTCCTTTATATAATGGTGAATGAGAAAATGAAAAATTGAAATTAAAATAATTGAATAGAGTATTTTCAATTACCTGTGAAGGACAATAATCAATTTTCGGGTTTGGATTGCCAAATATCTATTGCCTAATTAGATTCAACAATAGTTTTTCAGCAACCATCAAATTTCTTCTGGCTTAAATGTACATTTTCCTTACTGTTTGTTTACTCCATTGCATGGGAAGATACTCAACTCAATATTATAGTGCATACCACCAAAATAATTGCAGAAGTAAAAATATTAACTAAAAGGAACAATCATATTATCAAATTGTCTAATTTGGAACATAGTTCTACATCATATATATTGCTTTGGCAAATGCAACCAGGGATTCATTTGGATTCTAAAAATTGATGAAAAGTAGAACGCAACAATAAGCATAGTAAAATCATTAATCTATATAATGTCTATTTGTTATTAATACATGGAAGTAAATAGATTAGGATGCATGTAGGGTATATAATTAGAGTAATGAAAAGTTAGAAAAATTAAATGCAATGTCCCAAATTAAAAGAAAAAAAAATTGGGAAAATTGCCATGAATGGTTCAACCAATTTAGGAGTTTTGGGTAATTTCGTTAATTTTTTTCATTTTCTCTTATCAATTCTTGAAATTTAAGATAGAATTTCTTTTTCCCTTGCTTTGAATTCTGGAAATTTGACGAAATTGGAGATAAATCCTAATTAATGAAATTAATTAAAAATTGAATAAATTTTGTGTTATTGAAGGAGTAATTGATTTGGTAAAACAAAGACTGATGTAAATCTGTGGCATATGCAGGTATTTTGGGCCGCCTTTGTGATGGAGATTGGAGAAAATTTTGGTTGTAGGAAATGGAGAATAGTAATTAAATAACTTATTAAATTAATATTGATAATATTAAATGAAACAAATAAATAAATTGGTTGAGTGTGGTGTTGAACCGAAGCCATTTGAGTGTCTTTGGACTTATTTTGGGGCTGTTCAAATGCAAAGGAATGAAATTTGGCACAAGAAAAAGGAAGTTAGAATTTGAAAATGGATGAAGGGACCAAAAATTCGAAGACTTTGAACCCGATCGATACCTATGCTAGTTGGGACAGCTCTATAATATGCAAATTGGATAAATTTTTATGGTTTTAAGGCTACCTTTTTATGAAAATAATAAAGGAAAAAGAGTATAGTGAAAGTTAGTAAAGGAAATTAGTAAATTATAAGATAAAAGCCCAGAATTTAAATAAAGATATTGGTACCCAAAATTTTAATAGGCAACCTACGGATCAAAACGAAAAATTTATTTGAATCTCCAAGTGAATTAATGTAAAAATTTTGATTTATTTATTTTAGGCATGCCTACAATTAAAGAGATGACCCATTACGATGGTAAAGGCAGGAATGAAACGGGCTTACGTGAGCAGAAGGAAGAGTAGAAGGAAGATGACTTTTTACAAAAGGTTTGTGCATGCTCCTTGGTAAATGAATTTTTAAATCTTATTTATTTGAATTAATTAATTGATGTGTATAAATTATTGGTTGATTGATGAATAATTTGTTATTTTTGCTATAAGAAAATAACAGATTAGCAATGGATAAAATCCATCATCAACAGTGAAAAATCCGTCACTAATGTACATTTATGATGGAAATTTTTCGTTGCAGTTGACAAATTATTATTCTGTCACTGGCATTAGTGATGGACTCGCTATCACTATATTTTGGTCTTAACACCTACTATGTGGCAAAAATAAAAGACAAATTTGCAATGAATTTATGATGAATATTATGTCGGAAATTAGTGGCAGAAAATTAATTTGTCTAGAGATTTTAGCGATAGATTTATGTTCTGTCGCTAATTTACCTAGAGATTTTAGATACATATTTCTTATTTATTACAAATTTTAGTGGAACAATTAACGTTGAATATTTCCATCGTTAATATCTAAATTTTTCAATTTTTAATAATTTTATAATTTAATTTTTTAGTTTTTAATTTTAATTAGATAAAATACATTATTTTAAAACGAGTCATTAAATAAATAGTAAAATAATTAATAAGTTTACATTTAAATTTAGATTTCATATCATGATAAATATTTTATAATTAAAAAATTTAAAATATTATTAATATATTGTTCTACATGCTATTAGAGTGAGGTGAATCTCTTTGTAGAAGTTGACCTGAATGTTGGGTAGAACAAGACATCTCTACTATAAGTTGTCGTATTTCTTGAACCTCTGTGTGCATCTCTTCTCGAATCTCCACGTGTATCTATTCTTGTATCTGCTGCATATCTTACATAATGGTAGTATGCAATTGCTCTACATTAGTGTTCGGTGAGGTAATAGTGGAGCAAAAAGAGGAGGTATCATTATAGAAATTTGGTCTCTTGGTACCCATCTTGTATACTCATAGCTTTTTTTGGCCATCAACTGCCTCGAAAAATAATTATCTAAAATTCGGCTGATGTAGCTCGTTGGATCCCTCCACTAGCTGAGAAACAACCTCTATAAGGGTATGCACTCGATCCTACAATACAAATTTTGACAAGCAAAATTATAAATTGCATGAGATTAATTGAAAAGGTGAATTGAATAATTTTTATATAGGCAAAATTTATGAGTTTAGTAAATACTAACTACAACAGGCTTAGATTGCTGGTTCACATACTCAATTTATAAAGCAATATTTCAATGTGTGTTGCCTCAAAAAATTCAATAGGATCTGGTTCACATCCTAATTTTTTTGTGTGATAGGAAAAGACAAAGAAAATACATTAACAATAATATTACAAACATAACACATAAATAAGTAAAAAAAATTAACAAATATTTTATAAACTTAATATTTAAATGAATAACAAATTCAAATAAAATTTTCATAATCAATATACCATATGTGTGCTATGCTTAATCACAAATATAAAGCCCCTATATGTTTTGAGAGACCTGAACCTAAACCACCATCTCACTAAGTCTGTTCTTGGAGAAAATGGTAAATCGCTACCTAAACTGATGAGTGATCCATTCTGCCAACTCTCCCAAACATCATATGAAACTCATGGTGGTTTACTGCCAGATACTCTCTACCTGTTTAAAGTATCATTATAACATAATGCAGCCTGTTAGAACCATCTACACTTGATTGCACTTTTAAGCTCTGGATCTCAAGTAAATTCCTTCTAAAATAGAAAAAAATCAACGTATAAAACTTTTATGGATTTTGTTGAACATATAAGATTAATTATTTAATATCAGACTGAAATTTTGGTAGAGCTATGTCTATAACATAAGTTACTTGACCTCAAGTACGAGACGTCTAATAACCAATCGATCATAATAAATTAATTATTTAATATCAAACTGAAATTTTGATAGAGTTCCGCTTATAACATAAGTTATTTGACCTCAAGTATGAGGCCTTTAACAACCAATCAATCAAAATATATAAAATATTTAATATCAAACTGAAATTTTGGCAGAGTTCCGTTTATAATATAAGTAATATAATCTTAATTATGAGGTTTCTAACAACCAGTCAAATACAAGAAGCAGAATTTTATCTATAATATAAATAACTTGACCTCAATTATGAGGCATATAACAAATTAATAACTAATAAAATACAAGTAACCTAACCTTAATTATGAGATAACTAACAAACAATCAAACAAAAGAAGTAGAGTTTCATTTATAATATAGGTAACTTGACCTTGATTATGAGACCTCTAACAACCAATCACATTTTTTAATTAATTATTTGAAATTTACTTGAATCTCATGCCAATAGAAATCTCTCATTTTGTTAGGTACATTCTTCCATAAATGTCCTTTATCACTCAAATTGAGCAAAAAATTAGCCTTAGAAGGTGCGTGAGACTGAATAAAAATTTCAATATGTATAAAACACAAATAAACAACACATCAAATATTGACTAAATCATAATTGAAATATTTCAAGAAATACAATAATAAAATTACCTCTGAGGATCGAGATCGAGTCGTTGTCTACCATTGGTTGACTCTGCCATTTATGCCTTATATTGTAAATGTTGGGATGAACTAACAACAGAAGATGATGTAGCATGAGGTGATGTAGGAGATGCAAATGTAAAAGAAGCTGATAGTGATGTGTGAAATGGTGTCGATGGATGTGGTGGTGCTGATGGATGTGCTGATGTTGATGGTTGTGATGCTGATGTTGATATCGATGATTGTAGTGGTGCTCAAAACTAACCTGCATCTGTTGCGCAATATGGTGGCATACGAACTGGTGGTACTAGCAGTCGATACTCTTATTCATCACTTGCCTTTTGTGATTTGCATGACCTCTTCCTCTACCATGTATTATATCATCAGATGATGTGTGACCCATTTACATATTAACCATTCAATGGCAATAAATACTATCAAAGACAACAATAAATACAAAAAGTTAATGAAAAGTTAAAATGAATAATAATAATAATAAAAGTGACACTGATTTAACAATTTACAAACATATCCAAAGTGATTAAATAATTATGATCAATACATAATATAAAAAGAAAATAACATCATTATTTTATACATTACACCTAATCACTATCATAATCTTTTGAATCTCACTCATTCTGATTAGTTTCTTCATCATCATCATTTGATTCAAATTCAAGCTTATGTTTTTCTCATTTTTCATTATCCTCTTTAATGTCAATATATGCACCAGTTGGATCAATCAAATTGTCATTTTCATCCTCTTTTATATATATATATAATGACTTTCAATGTCATTTTCTTGGAAGGCTAGTGATGCATTGGAAAGTTGACTATTTGTTATTGCTTATGGAATTTCAAATTCAACCCTAGGTTTTATTTTGCAAACAGCCAACCATTCACTTCTTTCGCATTTAACACTTGGTTATGTGATAAAATTCACTTGACATGCTTCGGTCACCATCACAAATGGCTCATATATGTTAAATCAACATTTTTGAGTCATATTGACCAACTTATACTGTGGATGGACCTTTGTACCCATATTCAGCATTGGATCAAACCACTTGCACTTTAATAACTCAATTCTCTTAATTGGTAATGAAGGATACTACAATTGTAAAAATTCAATCAATTAACCATAATGGTCATTTTCATATGTACTGCAGTATGAGCCTTTTGTGCAAATACCACTATTCATAGTAGTTTGACCAGATTCATACACTTCAGTATGAAATTTGTACCTATTGACATAATAGCCCAAGTAGGATATAATTTTGGATAATGGACCTGTTGATAAGTCCTTTATGAATTGATTGGATATGTTTTTTTTATTGATTGTGTGCCTAAAATAAATGCTATGGAATTTATAAGATAACAATAAAGCAAGACAATTGTTAATTGCGAACAAGCAAAGGTTTGAAAGAAAATCAATATTCACATGTTTATTAAACCAATATGGAAATTCTTTTCATATAAGATAATAACAACAACAAGAACTTTTGCAGGGAACTCAAGAACTTCCAAGAGAATGGAAATTTGTAAGAAACTATGTAAAAGAGCAAATAATCGGTGATGCCACCAAAGGTGTAAGTATTCATTCTAAACTTTTAGACTCTAATATTGCATTTATTTCTCAAATTGAGGTAAGGACTATTGATGAGGCTTTTAATGATAAAAATTAGGTGATTGCTATGCAAGAGGAACTCAATCAATTTGAAAGAAACAAAGTTTGGACTTTAGTTTAAAGGCCAAAGGATTATCCAGTAATTGGAGTAAATGAGTCTTAGAAATAAGTTAGATGAGCAAGGTCGAATAACTAGAAATAAGGCTAGATTGGTTGCCAAAGGGTATAACAAAGAGGAATGAATAGATTATGATGAAACATTTGCTCCGGTGACAAAATTAGAGGCTATTAGAATTCTTTTAGCATATACATCTCATATGAATTTTAGACTTTTTCAAATGAATGTTAAAAGTGCATTCTTAAATTGTTTTATTGAAGAAGAGGCATATGTTGAACAACCACTTGATTTTGAAAATCATGAATTTCCTTATCACTTTTTTAAACTTACTAAAGCCTTATATAGTTTAAAACAATTACCTAGAGCTTAGTATGAAAGACTTAGTGCTTTTCTCTTAGAAAATAGTTTTTCAAAAGGTCATTTAGACATGACTCCTTTCATTAAAAAAAATATAAGTATGATACTTTAATTGTTCAAATTTATGTTAATGATATTATTTTTGGAGCTACTAATGAATTGTTTTGTCAAAAATTTACTAATTGTATGACTAAGGAATTTGAAATGAACATAATGGGTGAACTCAAATTCTTTCTTGGTTTTCAAATCAAGCAAAGCAATGAATGAATCTTTGTCAACCAATCCAAATACACAAAGAAACTTTTAAAGAAATTTGGAATGGAGGAATGCAAAAATACAAAAATTCCAATGAGCACATCAACTAAATTGGATAACGACGAGAAGGGTAAGCCCATAGATGAAAAACTCTATAGAGGTATGATCTGATCACTTTTATATCTTACTACTTCAAGATTTGATATTATGTACTCCGTATGTTTATGTGCTAGGTTTCAATCTAGTTCTAAAGAGCACATCATTTGAGGGGGAAAAATTTATTCTCCTTAGCCATATATTGCACAATTATTTGTCACCATAAAAAAATGGGGAGATTGTTGAATCTTGAGGGTTATTCCCATAATTTTGATGATAATAAATATTTGAGTAATAAGAAATTTAACCACATTTTGTGTTTAAGTGGTTAACAAGTTAAATTTTTATTGAATCATCAAAGCCAAAAATAAATCAAGTCAAAATTTGCCAAAGGAAGTTGTTCACGTTCGTGAATTTATATTCACGCCCGTGAAATAACTTGAAGCGGCAACAATTCAAAAGATCAAGTTGTTCACGCCCATGATTATTATGTCACGCCCGTGAAGGTCAAAGATAATGGTCAAAATCATTCATGACCTCATCACAGTTTGAAGAAAACTATTCACGCTCATGAATATACTATTCACGACGGTGAATATCGTGATTCCGAATTTCAAAATTGAGGATCAAGCAATTCAAGTCAGTGAAATATAACTGTTTCAGCATGCTCCAAAGTTATTGAATGACTAGATTTTGAATTAATGCATCTTTAACAGCTAGATTGCGAAGAAACACTATAAATAACTCATTCTCCTCATGGAAGATAATTAATTAGAGTAACAAGAGCTTCATTACATTGATAATTTCTTCAGAAATTATAATTGAGAGTTTATGTTTGATTCTTTGTAATACTTCATCTTATTCTCTTTTTAATTTTGTAAAACTCAAGTGATTCTAAATTTGAGTATTTTATTCTGTCAAACAATTACTCAAGAGTGTGTTTTTGAGTGAGTTAAGTTGGGATTAAAATACTTGTAAAAATTTATTGTGTGAGCTATAAAATACAAGAAATTGGTTTTTATTTTAGCCAGCAAAACACAAGAGAATTTGGATTTGGTGTGATCCGAGAGTGAAACACATAGTTTGGAGTGAGCTAGTAAAACTCATGTGTATCTCGTTCAATTGATTAAATTGAAATTTAGTTTAATAATTTAATTTAATAGTCTAAAATTATAGTTCAAGTATTCGAATTAGGGTTCTATTTATTAATGAACTTAAATTGATTAAATTGAGTATAAATTGAACTTCATTTGATTATATTAGAGTTCAATTGATTTGTTGAACTTAATTAAATTGATTATGTCATACTTAAATTGGAGTTCAATTGATCAATTAAAGTTAAAATGATTAAATCATTCTTAAATTGAACCTTAATTAATTCAATTGAGATTTAATTGGATAATTTGATTAAATTAATTTAAATTTGGGTTTAATTGGAGTTAATTGATTAACTGAATATAAATTAGTTAAAATAAGCTTACAATGGGGATCAATTAAATAATTATACTTAAATTGACTAAATTTAACTTCAAATGATTAAATTAGTATTTAATTGATTAATTTCATTCAATTGATATAAATTGAGGTTCAATTGATTATTACATTAAAGTTTAACTGATTAAATTGGGGTAATATATAGTTTTAAATTGATTATTTTAAATTAAAATTTAATTAATTAATTAACTTAAAATTGATTAAACTGAGTTTAATTTATTTATTCGAATTGGTGTTTAATTGATTAAATTAGTGCTCAATTAGTTAAATTACTAACACAAATTAAAATGATTAAATTGAATATAAATTAAATTTCAATTGATGAAATTGTAGTTCAATTGATTAATTTAACTTAAACTGATTAAAATATTTTTAAATTGAAATTAATTGATTATTTTTAGATTGAACTAAATAATTTTATTGAAATTTAATTGATTAATTTAGGGGTTAATTGATTTATTAAACTTAAATTGATTAAACTGAGTTTAATTAATTTGATTAAATTATGTTTTAATTGATTAATTGAACTTAAATTAAATTTCAATTGATTAAATTGAGAATATCTTATTAATTTGATTTAATAGTCTTAAATTGGGGTTCATATAATTAAATTAGAGCTCAATCAATTTAATTAATCAATTGAATTTAAAATGATTAAATTGAATAAAAATTGAGTTTCAATTGATTAAATTGGAGTTTAATTAATTAATTGAATTAAAAATTATTAAACCATTATCAAATTGATTAAATTGAGATTCAATTGAATTGTTTGATTGAATTGACTTAAATTAAGGTTTAATTGATTAACTATATATTAATATATTAAATAAACATAAATTAGTTAAATTTAGCTTAAATTGGGTTCAATTGATTAATTAAAATAAAATTAAGTTAAATTAATTATATTAGAGTCAATTGATTTGTTGAACTTAAATTGATAAAACTATTTTTAAATTGAAATTAATTAATTTGATCAAATAGAGGTTCAATTGATTAATTAAACTTTAATTGACTAAATATGAATTTTGTTGATAAATTTAATTTAATTCTTTTAAATTGGAGTTCAATCAATTAAATTGAAATTAAAGTGATTAACCACTCTTAATTAGAACCTCAATTAATGATTGAATTGAGAATCAATTGAATAATTTGATTAAATTTAAATAAATTGGGATTCAATTAATTAATTTAATTACATTGACTTCAATTGATGTTGAATTAGTTAATTTAAATAAACTAACTTTAATTGTACTCATATTAATTAAACTAGGAATCATTTGAATAAATTGAGATTTAATTGATAAAATTGTCTAAAATTATAGTTCAATTTATTAAATTGATTAATAATTGAATACTAATTTTATTTATTTAACTTTAATTAATCAAAAAGATTCTTTGTCATTCAATTGCAATTTTCAATCAATTTTAAAAAATTATTTCTATTATTAAAAAATAAAAATTGTTTCAAATAATTTACTAACGAATTACTATCCGTTGCTATTTTCCAATGGACACATGACCGTTGTTAAATACCAATAGAATAATATCTATTGGTAAATAGCAAAAAAACATGTTCATTGATATTTATGAACAGATATTTTTATTGGTATTTATCTATGGTCATATGTCTATTGTTATTTTTGAATTTATTAACGGAAAAATTCTGTTGGTAATTAGCAACTTACAAAAATAACAACTGAATATTAATAGATTCTAATTCATTGGTATTTTCCGATGGTGATTCATTGGTAAATTTTGTGCCAAATTTTTGTACTATATTTAGCAACGGATTTTAATCCGTTAATAAATGTTCGTTGGTAATCTATTGCTAATATTTTAGAATTTTCTCCACACCTTTTTCCTTGCTAATATATTGGCAATCGATTATTAAATACCAATGAATGTTTTCATTTGATAAAATCTGTTGGTAAATTTAAACTTTCTTGTAGTGTTAATTAGGGAACTGAAAGATGTGAATAACGTCAAAATATTAATATTACATAGGAGCAATGGCCGAACTGAATGGACGATATAGTTTTTTCAATACGTAGACACTAAGCTATACCCTGAAAAGGCTGCAAAGGCAGTCAAGGTTGCAAAGGCAATTGAACTCCTCATGTGTTCCTAGTTCTCTGGTTTAAGATATGATAGGTGAAATGATAAAAATAAATAAATGAAAATTTTCATGGGCATGGTTATTTATGAAAAATGTGATAGACAATGACTATAATAATAATAATAATAATAATAATAATAATAATAATAATAATAGTTAATTAACAAGTAATAAATAGATTTTATCTTAAATTATATTTTGTTATGACATTATTGATCGATATGCATGATACTTGTGATATTATAAATTTTGAGTCGTTTTACTACATTTTTCTTTATTATTTTAAAATTTATTTGCTAGAAAGTATACACTACTAAACAATATGCGTAGAACATGGGAATTTCTTGTCTTACATGTAGGTAAAGAGTAATTGTAAATAATGAGAAAAATGTAGATAGTGTTTTCGTAGCGTGTAAATAAAGCCTATTCTGAAGTGATGTGGGTTCCACTGTTTGAGGCGCATCAAAAGACCTAAATTCTTTTTGGGTTGGTTTTTTTTTTTAACTATATTTTCCTTTATTTTGCAATCCGTTTTGTGTTTAATTATATTTAGTTGAGAAAATAATTTAATCAAAGGTTGTAAATAATTATACTTATATAGTAATGGTTTGAAATTGTGCATCAGTTTAATTTCACTGAGGTGTTGGTGAAGTTGAGCGTATATGTGAATTAGTATGATAATTGAAATTGATAATATGTTTTTAAACACGTGTCTTAAGGAAATTCATAAAATAGATGGAACCATTGCTGTTGGTTTCTAAATAAATTAGATTGTTACAAGTCATCCACAGAGGTTAATAAAACTAGGTTAATCAAGCATAATTAATTAACTACAGTTAGTAGATCACACAATAACCACTAACTTATGGTACTATAGATTAGGTCATGTAGCATCGGCTAACTCTGCCATTATTCGATAGGGTGTTGCGGTGTTATATTAAACGAATTGAATAAATTCATAGAAGTTATAATCAGAGTCATTAAATGCTTAAGACATTACAAGGGAAAATAGAAATAGAAATTAAGATATAGTAAGATAAATTTTAGGAAAAAAATCTTTAATCTATATAAATTTTCAAAAAGCATAAAAACTACTAAAATTGTAAAATTTTATAAAAGTAGAAAAATAGTTAATGAGCAAAGTCACTAAATGCGTAAACCATTTCTTTATATATTTATAAAGATTAGTTATTTTTTAATGTATGATTCAGTTACAATTTTTATTATAATTTATAATTGAGCTTATCTTAATATTTTTCTTTTCAATTATAATATATATATTTAATTAAAAAAATGTTGTTTAAGTTGAGAAATTTTATTTTGAGATTTGTGTGTATATTTATTATTGGATGTGCAACACATAGAAATTTGAAATATAGAAGGATTACATATATATTATTGAATGTGCAACATATAGAATATATATAATTCTGAAATCTGAAATGTTTTATTTTGAGATTTCGCACTGCTGCATTTTTGTTCATATACACTTCTACATCAATAAATTATAGCCAAAGCAAATCTTAAAATGCACAAACTTGCTTTTTGATTTTTATTTTTTGTAATTACAAGGGACCTAATCAACATTGGAACTTGAGACCATAATACTATCAAACTAGGATTAAGTTAATACTTTTTAGTACATAAACTATTGCCTATTTAACCCTAAATTATAAATCAATTTCTGATACATTCCTTTTCCTTATTAAATTTCTTATAAATGTAAAATTTGTAGAACTTTCTGGTCCTAATAACCAAAATAAAAGAAATAAGAGATCCAAAAAATGTAGCTGCAACAATTAAAATGAAAGAAAATCTATAACATTGCACACCATCATGCCAGAACCTGTCCTCCTCTTCTAAGCCCCAAAGCCTCCATTTGCTTCAATGCTTCTTTATCATACAATTGACCACTCACTTTCACACTCAGAATATATGATCCTATTGGGGTACCAATCACCCCAAAATTGCATATTGTTGAATAATACTTCAGCCCAAATACTTCAGAGATGATTGCAAACAATAATGGCAACTGTGCTCCAAAGCTGAACCCAATAATCATTGAATCAAAGTAAAGAGAATTTGAAACAGCAAATGCAATTAGAAGATGTCCAACAAAGGAGAAAAGAAGCACAAACGTGAGCATCAGTGGACGAGAGATTTTGTAATTTTTCATCAATATTTCAGAAGCGAAACCAGTTGCTACTCGACCAAGATAGTTCCATATGCTGACAAGTGAAACAAAAGTATTGATAGTACGAGGTGGATATCCTAGCGAGTTTCCAATCTGACCCAAGATGTCGATGGCCATAGTTGCTCAGGCGCCACCACAATCTGTTGCCACCAGTAATATTGCCATATCAAAGCTGAAAATTGCTTGAAGTATGGTATGGTCTTCACCTCTAACTGGTGGGTTGAAAATGTTTCTCAGGCAAGAAGCTTGATTCTCTTCTGCAGCTGTTACTACTCTTGATGTTGTCGTTTCTACTGGTGGAGGATTTTCAGGATTTGTTGACGATGCTTTCTTCTTCAGGATGTCATATTCTTCTTTCAGAATTATAGCTATAGGGAGAAAAAGCAGTATTAAAAGAATACAAGCGGTTCCAATATATTCAATTCTATTGAACTTAAGCTCGTTCTGCATGATTATCAAAACCATAAGGAAACAGGCAAGACCAAGAGAAATATAGAAGAAAATGTAGAATACTTTCTGTTCGTTTTCTTGGAAAATGATCTTAATTATTCGAATCGAAGGAAGAAAAATGAGAGTAACAAGAGAAGGAAGCCAAGCAAGAAGCAAGATAAGAGCCTTGGAATTATGATATTCATAGAAACCATGGTAGATTTGAGTCATAATGGCACCATTAAGATCGACAAATCCTTTGAGCAAGCCAATAACAAGGCTTCTGCTATGAGGGAAATTCTTGACACAAGGGACAAAAGCTCCAGTGTTGGAAAATGCCTACGAGTTTGCACCCACAAACATATAAAAACACATATGCCAGACTTTTGGGTTAGAAATATGAGCAGTACTAACAGAGAGCCAAATCATGAAATAGCCGAAGAAATTCATGATTGCAGCCATTAAAAGAACAACCATGGTGGAGTTACTTCATTGATGAGCCCTTAAAACACCTCAATGTTTACACCTAATCCCTTGTAGAAGCTTAGTGAGTTGAGAGTGGCTTGATCATAGCCTAGTGATGTTTTGATCTCATTAGAGTATAAACTGAACATGAAAGTTGCACCGGCCATGGCCATGATCAAGAGCGTGCCAATGGGATCATGGCCATGAACCATCGCCCTGTTAGTGCTTGCAAGATTAAACCCTTCATATCGATCTTTCGTTTAATTGAGATGGTATTTTTCTCATATCTCTATATATGTATGGATATGCTTTTAAATGATGAGATTCGGCACGAATACAAGTTTCTAAGATGTTGTCTGTGAGATTATTTAATTATTAACAGATTTAAATCGTAGAGACATTTTAGATGTAAATGACAAATTTAGAAAATGAAAAATTCAAGATGTTTTTATGTTGTTCAAAACATCTAACTTTCAATTGGATTCAAAATATATTAATTAGCCTTTAAGTCGGTAGAAATAAAGTCCAAAATAATGTGTAAAAAGTTTACATCGTTATTGTTTTTTTTATTTTTATAAATATTTTATTGGGTTAACTGAAAGGTTATATAGGTAACAAGTCTTTAGACTGAGATTCTCTCCAATTCACTTTAAGTGATGTTCATTTAGTTTACATTATTCATTATTATAGAATAGTCAAGATCAAATGCTATATATAAGGGGATGTTTTTTTTTTCAAAATAAGTGTTTAATATTTAAATTAGTGAATAATTGATAACAAATAGTAAAGATTTGGATATACTAATCATATATTTAAGTCTTAAGAGATACAAATCACAACAACTTTAATTAAGTTGTGCAACTTGACTTTATTAGGGATGTAAACAAATCAAAGTACTCATGAACTACTCGAGCTCGACTAGTAAAATATTCGAATTTGACTCGAAATTAATCAATTCGAGCTTGAGCTCGAGTAGTTTATTGATTTGAGCTCGAGTATTATAATATATGACTAGTAAAATTCGTAAATTTAATTAATTAGTTATTTTTTTATTATTTATTAAATTACTTTTATACCATCAGTATTTAAATATATTCGAATTTAATCGAGTCAAATTAATTCAAGTTGATTTTCAGTCGAGTATACTATTTATTAAAATTTTTAGTTAATTTGAAATTTATCGAATTGAGCTCGAGTACGTTGAATATTTTTCGAGTCGAATTCCAAACAAGTAAAAACAAGTTTTAATGAGTTCGAGTTTCAAGTTTTTTAATCGAATCGAACTCGAGTCTGACATTGTATCGACTCGACTCGATTACACACTTTATCATAGAAAAATATAATATAATATTAATTAGGAAACACCTTGTGGAGGCAAATTAAACACAGCAAAAGGTAATTAATGAGGAAAAAAACATGTACCTATGAGACCAATCTAAAGCTTTCACTTGAATTATGACAAAAAGCCCAACTTATCAGTTGTTGTGAAAAAGGAAATTGTGAAGCTGATGAATGGGGGTATTATTTACCAATTTTAGAAAGTAAATGGGTAAGTCTTGTGCATATTGTGCCAAAGGAGACAAATTATAGTAGTGAAGAATCAGGACAATGAGTTCATTCCAACAAGAGTACAAAATGGATGGAGAGTGTGTATAGATTATTGCAAGCTAAACTCAACCAGTAAATAGGTAATTTTCCTTTACTTTTCATTGATTAGATGCTAGAACGCTGGGCTGTTAAAGTTTACTACTATTTTTCTTGATAGTTTTTAAAAGAATTGGCAGATTATAATTGTACGAGAGAACTAGAAGAATCACTACAAGAAAATTGATCTATAATGATAGAAGATTTCGTCATTTGAATGTGCAAAAACCATCATTAATAATTTTGAATGACAAAAAATTTCTCCTCATGTACCTCATTATTGCCCTCCAAGTTAAAAGTATATAATGACGGGAAAGGAGCCTGTCTATTGGCATGATATTTTTTATGACAAGATTTTACCGTCATTAAAAATTAATTAAAATTATAACATATTCCGTCATTATATTGTCATTTGTCTTTCATTAAAGTGTCACTTTAATGACAATATATTTTGTCATTATATCATTATTTGCCAATCACTATTCATAATTTTTTTTTATAAAAATTATTATCATAATTAGCTATCGACCCTCACTAAAAATTAGTATAGCAGTAGAATTGTCCGTCATTAATTTAATACATAATTACCCTCATTAAAAATATTTTTGGAGACAATTTATAATCATTATTTGAAACAAACTCCTCATTATATGAAATATCCCGTAATAATTAAACATGAAAACTGCTAAAAATTTAGAATAAATAATTCTTTTCAACAACATATTGTATATAAACTACATCCACAAATATCCAATATATACACAACTGTAATTTGTTCCAAATTATCCAAGTATTGACTTCCATATAGATGGATGAAGTATTTCCTAATATCTATTAGTACAAAAAAAAAGTATGAGTACCATGAATATGGATCACTTGGTTGCTCCTTCAAAATACTAATTCCTAATCTAAGTTTGAGTTCATCTTTGAAGCAATCTACAAGAAAATTCAAAAAAGAAAAAGAGTTAATCATAATAGCAAAAAATAACATTCAAAGACTAAAATACAGTTACTGGTATTATCATTAGCAATTGATTTATAAATTTTACCAAATAAATTTGAACTAACTATTAGGGTAAAAAATTACTAATATGACATAATGCCTAAAGATAGCATTGATCACGTGCTTCGAACCAAATATGAGATCAAGATATGCACAATACCCCATTAGAAAAAATCAGAACTTATGCCTGGTGTCAATAAAAAGAAGAAAAAAATATCATGAGCAAACCAAATATAACTTCAAACATACTTGGCCACTAATGATGATTGAGAAAAAAAATTTTCAAACCTCAAAATCTACAAATAAGATTGAGAAAAAAGCCATAAAATGGACAATAAGATTAAATTAGAAAAGAAAATAAGAACTTTGCCACCTTGCCATAATTGCAGACAATATGCAAAGCCGTATATAGACATATAGTTGACAAACAAACCTTATTCTAATTCTCTGGAAGCTAAATTTCAAAAAAGTAATATACAATATGAATATCATAATAAGTTCATATCATATTCCTCTTGCAAGTTGCACAACAATAAGCTAATACAATGCTAACTCAACTTTGCTTCTATTTGTTCTCTCTCCCCATTCATCCTAACCTTACACCTAAAGACTGTATGTACCAATAAGTCTAGGAGGAAATCATACTTACAAAGAAAAACAAAGTTATCAGCAACAAAGACAACCTCTTATTCTGAGTTAATTTCCATACCATAGAGCGTTCTACCCATTGTTTGTTCCTGTAGAAATCCATATTTCTCAGTTTTATCGTATAGTATTAGAATTAGCTCATTTAAAAATTACAATGGAGAGTTAAATAGAGAATAATAGAATGGAGAGGAAAGAGGAAGAGAGCAGATATTGAAAGTAAAATGACGAAAGCCCTGTTGCTGGAATAATGTTTGTAGCCGAATGCTAAGAAAGCTCATAGAGAGTGCCAAGTTGCATACTCTAGAGGAAATTTTTCATGTGAGAACATCGTAAGAAACACAACACATATATTAAGGCATCACCATTGGCTTCAATTCCAATTCTGTCATCATGATTGCTTTAATTTTGACAAATCACATTTTACTAAAGTTCAAGTTCATGTATAGCAACATTAATTTATATTTGAAACAATGTTTATGCATAATGGCTTCATATTCCAAAGAAGAGAAGATTAATACTGATGCTTCCAATTATTTAAGATAATTATTCAACAGCAGCATATATTTAATCTGTTAGACAAATCAAAAACTACAAAAGTGACAATAGGCAGCACAAAATATATAAACAGATTATGAGAATAATTGTAGTTTGTTCAATTATCTTACAAGAATCAGATGGAGTAAACACGTGCAACTAGCTTGTGCTAGGAATTGAGATGTACCACTGAATCAACCATGGGATTCATCTAAAGTTTGCTAGACAAAAAAGATGGGTAGATAAACTAAACAAGTTGAAAGAATGTGACAATTCTTAGCTCATACTCATATAGAAAGCTGGTAAAGAAATTTAAAAAAAAAATGCAAAAGCATTAGATAATTCTGAAATCCTATTGCCTCTTTGCAAGAACTCAAACTATATACAAGCAAGGAAAAAAATCAAGAAGCTACATAATCATAATATGAAGAAATAACAACAAATCAAATGCGAAGAAAAACCAAATTAATATAAGGAATTAATATCATTGCTAAAGAAAAATTTGAGAAGCAAATAGCAAAAATCAACAAACTGTTAGATGTTAAATAGAAAGCAGATTTTATCATCACAAACATGAACAGATGAAAGCACTTAAAATTTTAATCCTATCTGATTCTAAATTCATCAACAGATTTGAAAAATTACTATTTTGATTCAGTTGTATGCATATTTGTATGATCAATTCTCCTGGTCTGACTTCATGTTTTGAAACTGTGGGATATTGAAGTTGTACACATGCATTTTCTTCAATAGGTTTCTTACTCAGTCTTTGATAATATAGATTTCTTCCTGAGAGTTACTTCTCTAGCTCCGGAATATATTGAAGAACTTTGTCAATGATCACTAGTGTTGTCCATCTTTTCTGAAAATTTTCCAAAAGAAAAGGTTGCATAAGATAAATCTTTAAGTATTATACTTGAAAAATGTCTCAAAGAAGACCCCCACCCCTCATTTCATTGTATAGTGTCTTCACTTTAGTCAGATAATATATGATCAAGTCTAAAATCTACCAAGTCCACCCCCACTTAGTATTTTCTTTGTACATCTAAACAGTGCAATTTCCTACACTTTGTTCAAACAAACCAACAATCCTTCACAAAATTCAATATTGGTCACTAGTAGCTTGACCTACCAAAAAACTACCCAAGTAAAAAGATAACATGAGTGGAGTAAATATATGATTAAATTAAAAGGCATGCTACAAGCTGGGGTTGAATGAATCTCACTACAGCATTGGTCATAAATTAATGACACGCTAATGTTCTATTTGTTGTAGAAGATAAAATTAATCAACAAAATTAGTAAGAGTACTATTAACAATCACATATTCATAATAGAGATAAAGAAAGACAACTTTTTAATTGGACAAGAAATTTGCAATTAACTCAATAATCACCACTTTCACGAGGAATATACAATGATTAATAGGATGAAAAGTCATATTGCCCTTTCGATTAACAACTAAAAGAGAGATTTGAGAATCAATCAAAGAATTTCATGGAATCAGGACCTACCAATGGGGATCTGTAGGCTCGTCGCCGCACTGATGAAAGGCAAAGACAACTCTCACCTTCAAGTCATACTTGGCCTCCATCTCCACAAGTTTAAAATAGAGTCGAAAATTGCAAACCGCAGGCTTCATTCCTCTACTAAGCTCCACCAAACCTCTAGTAATAATGACGGGTTTTGTTACCAATAGCTAGAAAATTAATAATTTCTCACTAATAATAAAGCTTTTAGCTATGCATTTTTTTTACTCTCATAAAAACTACAAAAACCTATACCTTTAGTGACGGTATTTTTCAATACTTTTTACTAATTTTTGTCATTATAAGCTCATTTTCTTGTAGTTAATACTACATTTACGTGCCCATTTAGAACGTATGCTTTTAGACGAATGTCTTTTGGTCTCTGCAATACGCCAGGTACGTTTCAGAGATGCATGATGAACATATTTTCGGACCCTTTAGAGAATTGCATTGAAATTTTTATGAATGACTTTATAATACACGGTGAATCATTTGACGAGTGTTTAGATAACTTGCGTTGTGTGCCAGATAGAATCATCAAAATAAATCATTGTTTTAAAATTTGAAACATTTTATGGTAGAATAAGGTGTTGTTTTAGGACATGTGATGTCTGCAGGGGAATTGAAATGGAAAAGAAAAATAAAATTTAATGACGTGATTCAAAGGAACTTTAATATTATATGGTTGATCAAGACTTAATATTAAGACATATAGTTTCTTCAAGAGGTATAGAGGTTGATAAATGAAAAAATGATTTAATTAAATTGGTATTTAAATTACCTTGAGAGACCGACAATTCCTAAATAAAGGATACCAAATAATTGTATGGCTTGCTTGTTTGATATGCTTATGTAAATAACATTAATTTATCTACATAGGGAAGGGTGGACTGATGGCAAAATGAGGTCACTTAACAGAGATAAAAATAGAGCATTTACGAAAGAAAAACATTTTTCTTTTTCTTCATCTTTATTTTTACAAAAGATATTTTTGTTTTGTGTCTCTACAAATCTCTCCTCTCTCACTCATACAAATTCATTAGAAGTCTTGGGTATTTATAGAGCTCTTCAGCGTCCAAGGGAAGCTTTGGACAATAAAAAAGAAAAAATAATATCTAGAGAGCTCTCTAAAAAATCTTAGAGTGTAGAGCATTATAGAGAGTTTAATTAGAATTACTTGGTGGGCTTATTTTTAGAATTAACTGAAAAAATATCATCTTTTTTTTTCTTTAATATTTTCAACACACTAAGTGAATTTTTGTATTCTTATTCTATTTGTTTATCATTTCGACTGAAAAAATGAATTTTTACTATATAATTTTTTTTGGGTAGAAAAACTAAACAAGAGACTTCTAGTTATAGTCTGTTTTATAAATTATTTTATTTTTCTTTATACTTCATCTTTTTCTTCAATTAGATTCATCAGATCTGTTTCATTTCCATCATAACATTGTTCTCTTGCCAGTTCAGCTTTGAGAATTTTCTCATAGTTTCTCATTCACATATATCCTTCATAATTGTTTCCCTCTTTTCTGTAGAAATTAAAGATGATTCCTGAATCCATCATAAATAAACTTTAGAGCCAATTCATGGATTGGAAAAGTGGGGATTAATGGCATATATGGCAAAGCGGAGTTGTTAAAACTACTTTCCTCAAAGTGATCTATAAGTTAGCCATTTCTCCCTTTGATTTTGATCCTTTGATTTGGGTTACAGTATCATATGATCAAAGAGTTGAAATAACTGGAGAAGAAAAAAAACCATTGAGGAGAAAGCCAAAGCCATCCATGATGTATTATGTCAGAAGAAGTTTGTGTTGTTTTTAGATGATGTATGGGAGAAATTAGACCTTGCAATAATAGAAGACACCAAGTCCAAGGTACTCTTGACATCCCGTTCTTATGGTGTGCGGCTTGCAACAGGTGCTCCAAAGATGAAGCAAGTGGATGTTCTAGACAAGGAATCTACTTGGAAATTGTTCAAGAATTTGGTAGGGGAAGATATACTATGACCTTGCTTTTCTCATCATACGAATATGTTGAGGCCTCCTAGTCTTGTCTAAATTTTTGTATTTATGCAATGATATTCTCGCACAAGTGAACTAATTTTTTATTATGAAATTGAGAAGACAACTCCTAGATTGAGGAAGAAAACTAAACAAAAAATCAGCATCCTCTTCATCTAAACTAAAATCAGATTCAGACTGCATATCTAGTGAATCTGAAAAAGAAATTATGGTTAGTGTTGAACAAACTTTAAGGCGAATTGTCAATCCAAATATGCACCAATAATCCATATGCATTAAGCTTTCAAATCTTGAGGTAAGTTTTGGATTAAAATATGGTTTAATTCACTTACTACCTACTTTTTGTGGTCTCGCAAGAAAATATCCTCACAAGCAGCTCAAGGAGTTCCATATGGTATATTTCAGTATGAAACCATAACGAATGATGGAGGAACAAATTAATTGAGAGCCTTTCTATTTTCTTTGACCAAAAGAGCAAAAAATTGGCTGTATTACTTTCCTTTGGGATCAATTATAATAGGGGATGAATTACAAAGACAATTTCTTAAAAAAATTGAGGAGGAACACACTAATGCTATAGGAGGATTCCAAGGACAACAACATCAACGGAAATATGATCCATATGCCCTCATTTATAATCCCGGATGGAAAGACCACCCAAATTTCAGTTACAAACAAAAATCAAATGACCTCTAACAATCCAAATTTTAGCCAAGACTATCAGTCTCTGTGCCCCAACCATCTCAAAAATTAGGTATTAGCCACTAATGTTCAACAATTTCAGCAAGATACTAAAACAACCATCCAAAACTTAGAGAATTAGATAAGTCGATTAGCCACATCTGTGGAAAGATTGGGAAATCAAAATTCTGGACATTTACCTTCTCAGCCTAAAGTAAATCCTAAACAAAATACTAGTACTATTACAATGAGAAGTGGAAAGGAATTAATGGAGCTAGCAAAGAAAAATCAAAAATATTTTGAGAAGGAGATAAAGCTACCTTAAAAAAATATCTCAAGTACCAAACCCACCAAAATTGTCCATAACTATCATCCATTCATTTCCCAATAGAATAGCTAAGTCGAAAAAAGAAATGCAAGAAAAAAAATTTAGATGTCTTTCAAAAAGTTGAAATAAATATCTCTATTCTTAATGTTATAAAACAAGTGCCTCATTATGAAAAATTCCTCAAAAAAATTATGCACCAGCAAAAGAAAATTGAAGGAGGATTGAAAAAATCCAAATGGAAGAAAATGTATCTACTATCCTCCATAAGAAGCTATTCCCAAAATGTAAAGACCCAAATATGTTCACTATCCTTTGTAAAATTGGTAATTTAAGGGTTGAAAAAGCAATAATAGATTTAGGAGCATCAATAAATGTTATGCCAAGCTCAATTTATCATTCTTTAAACATGGGTCCACTTAAAGAAACCAGCGTTATCGTTCAGTTAGTAGATAGGTCAAATGCTTACCCTAAAGGAGTCTTAAAAGATGTGTTAGTACAGGTTAACGAGTTAATATTTCCAGCCGATTTCTATATTTTAAATATGAAGGAAGATGACTCTCCTAAATCAGTACCAATTTTGCAGAGTAGGCCATTTTTTAAAACATAAAAAACAAATATAGCTGAAGGAATCTTAACTATGGAATTCGATGGAGAAATAATAAGAATTAATATTTATGATGTCATGTGTTTTCCTAGTGATATAAATTCCATTTGTGTAATTGATGTTATAGATTCTTTAACTCAACAAATTTTTAAGTTATCTATAGCAGATGGATTAAAGTTGCTATTAGTGAAGGAATTGATCCTAATGCATGTGAAATTCTTGAAAAGAAGTTCATCATATCTGAAGAGCTAAAAGATTCAATCCAAGAGTTGGAATCCTTAAGAAAAATCAAGTATAATGCTTCATATGTTGATTTTCCAATAACTCAAAACAAACTATTTCCTTCTATTTCGCAAACACCAAAGTTAGAATTAAAAATCTTGCATGAAGACCTAAAATATGCTTACTTTGGAAATGAGTAGACCTTACTAGTAATAATTTCCAACAAATTAATTCATTTGGAAGAGGAAAAATTGATAAGAGTTCTTAAAAATCACAAAGAAGCAATAGGATGGACAATCGTCGACATCAAAGGCATTAGCCCTTCCATTTGTATGCACCAAATACTGTTGGAAGATAGTTGTAAACCTTCTAGAGAGACTCAATGACAATTAAATCCTCCAATGATGGAAGTAGTGGAAAAAAAAAAGAAATTCTGAAATTACTTAATACTAGTATGATTTTTTCAATTTCATTTATTGATCAAATGTTGGAAAGATTAGCAGGATGTTCTCACTATTACTGTTTTGATGGTTTTTCAGGTTTTAATAAGATTTTGGTAGTACCCGAAGAGCAGGAAAAGACAACCTTTATGTGCCCTTTTGGCTCTTTTGCCTGCAAATGCTGCCATCTGGTTTGTATAATGCTCGAGGAACTTTTTGAAGGTGCATGGTCAATATTTTTTTTAGATTATGTCAAAAATATAATAAAGGTATTTATGGATGATTTCATAGTTTATGGTGATTCATTGGATACTTGTTTAGAAAATTTGAATAAAGTGCTTAAAAGATGTATTGAAACTAAGTCTGGGATAGTGTTCGAAAAGAATGGACACCACCAACTAGAAGAGAAGTTGATGGTGAAGAAGAAATCTTATTAAGAGATGATTGGATAGAGCCTGAAAGAAAAGCAAACTTCAAAAACAAGAAGGCGATGACAATTCTCTCAAGCTCATTATCCATTAAAGAATGTGGTAGAATACAACACTGCCTAACAGCTTACAGCATGTGGAAAATATTGGAAAACTATCATGAAAGAACTAAGCAAGTTAAATCCAAGAAGATTCAACTTCTTACTTCAGAATATGAGCTCTTTAAGATGAAATTCAATGAGTCAATCACTAACATGACCAACCGTCTTTTAGCTATCATAAATGACATGAGAAAACTTGGGAAGCACCTGAGCTTGGAAGATGTAAATAACAAAATCCTGAGAAATCTTTCTTTCAAAAGTTACAGTTCAAGAGTTGTCAGTATAAAAGAAGGAAATGAAGACATGAGCATCATGAATACTGTGTGCTTATTGACAAACTTCTTACACATGAAATGACAATGAAAAGAGATAGAGAGCTTGAAGCAAAGACAGAAAAAAGAAAGTCTCTAGCACTAAAAGCCTCAACTTCAAAATCTCAAGAAGAAGTTGAAGATGATGAAGAAATAAGTGATGATGCAAATGAGGACATTGTTATGCTCTCAAGAAGGCTGAAAAGAATTACTGAGAAGAGAATGAGCAATTCTAGAAAATTCAGACAAATAAACCTCAAACAAAATTCTAATGATGTACAAAGAAGTAAAGAAAAGGTAAAGTGCTATGAATGTGGAAAGAAATGACATATTAAACCGGAATGTTCAAGGCTCAAGAAGAATAAGAGCAAATACCAAAGAGACAATGAAGATAAAGGTCACAAAGGCACATAGGATGACGAAAGCTCTTTAAGTGAAAAAGATGACAATGAAAACGAAGAGGTCAACCTATCCTTAATGGCTATAGAGGATCACGTCTCGGATAAGGTAAGATCACTTCACTCATACTCTTTCAATAATAATAATAGTGATAATGATAATAATAGTGAAGATGATGATAATGAGCAAAGCTTAATAGAAGAATTGAATCTAGAACTAGAAAAATATAATGAATCTCTTCAAAATTCATTAGATGAATACTTTTCAAAACTCTCAATTCTTCTTCATGTTTTTATGCTCGTCTCTTTGTTTTTCAATTATGCTTCCGCTGCCTCTTTCTCCTCTCCTCTCCTCCCCTCTCCAAATCTCCAACATAATGCCTCATGAACTTCTCCAAATTAATCACTTGGTCGTCTTTATTTAAGAAAATACCAATTTATCACCTCAACTATTCAATTTCATATCAATTTTGCAATTTTTGCTGACATGGAAAATTGTGTGACATACACCAACATGTGAGTGCGTGAGTCAAACAAAAATCAGATTGATTTGATTAAAAAAAAAAAATAACTAAGGAGAAATCGGATTATAAAACAGCCCTTGCTACTGGTAAAGTTTCATTTTTTGGCTTTTAATCTGCTCATTTATCTGCGGCTGTTGTGATTGTTTTAGTAAATAAGCTGTAAATCCCTCATTGGAGAAGAAGGTGACGAAATCAGTAGATGAAGTATCCACACGAGGGAGAGAGACCAAAAAAATAGAAGAAAAATTTCCCAGTTCGAATGAAAAGATAACAATCAAAGAAAATTCATTAACTTATCCCAATTGAAATGACACAATTCAATAACCTTTTCTTTTTGTTGAAAAATTGAAATTGAAATTGCCTAATTCAATAACTTATCCCATACAAAAACGTGACAATTTTTGACATTGGAAACTTCTTCGATATGAAGGATAAAGACAGCAACAAGTTCTCACAAACAATTAATCCCAAACCAGATACTACAAGCAAAATTCAAGCAGAGAAGTGGTAACAAGGTTATGCAGAGAAGTCACCAAATATTGCTACTGTTTATGTAAGAAGACACTTTCTGGGTGTTCAAATGCGGTTCAAGTAAGAAAACAATGAATCTTAATCGTGATTACAAAAAAAATTCCCTCAATCAGACCACATTAGACACCTTCCAATTGCAGAATTTGATGAAATTGGTCTCTGTTGAAAACTGCTGAAAGCCACAAATGGAGCTGCTATTCATGCAACCAAAGTTTGATAAAATCTGACCAAAAACAATTATCCGATTGCTCTGGAAAACTCTGAAAAAACTCCCATCTGTTTTATTTTTTTTTCAATCTTGTTTTGTGTGTCAACTGATGAAAATTGAGGTTGTCAGGTTCATTTGTAGCATATTGGAGTAAAGATACCACTAGCACCAATCATCCATATCTCTAGCCTTGGACTCTCATGCTCCACCTCTTGTGTTAGAACTAATGGAAATGGTTGCATAGTCTACCTTCTTATGGCTGCAAAAACTTATAAGATATATGAACAACTCAGGTATAAATACAAGGATATGCAAATCTCAATTAATAGAACCTCAATAACATAGAAGTCATTCAAATTTGTTTTCAAAAAATGAATGCTACTTGATGCGAGAGTTTATAAAGATCAAAATAGAATATGCATGTATTATTTGACAAGCTTTGTTCGTAAGATATATATGAGCCAAAACAATTACTGAAAGCCAAAGATTGGCCATTCATTAATCCTTTGCTGAGAACAACACATTTCATTTCATAATTGGTCCCCATGAAATAATGTTAACAAATATATTGATGCTTTTCAACAATGAATTAAGTTTAAATAGGCACTTCATTCGGGCATGTTTTTGAATTTTTCACTAATACTAAGCAAAAAAGGACACCAGTTACTAGAAAAAACAATAATGATAATGTGTTGTAAAACTTACAGCTGAGAAACATCCTCCCCTGGCTCATCTGGATATATATTTATACATATACCTTAACAGTGTGACTTTGACCAAATTGCTTAGCCACCACATTTTCCCTGGCTCAACTACATATCTTCTGGAAAGTCCATTCCAACTGAAACAATATTAGCAAATTGAAGAGTGGATTCATAAATCTGCAAGAATTTGCAAATTCAAAAGTAGATTCCTAAGCTCTTAATATTAGCTAGAGATAGTACATGACGTATAATTGGATTTACTCTTTGCAGATTCTTTGCCAAAGGTGTTGGATCTAAATTCTATACACAAAGTATACTGCATACAAAATAACAAAATAAAACATATGCTGACCCATGTGATTTTCTTGTTCAGAGATGGTTTTTATATTTAATAAAGCTATAATGCTAATAGAATACCTCTAAAAAATAAATTCAACGAGACAAGTTCTGCATTATTGCTGATTAGCTCATATATTTGAAATCAACAAATTTTTATCAACACCTCTATTACAAAATGTAATTAAGCTTAGAGATACCTTGCTTCCTATGCTTCTTGTTGCAACACAGAATACTACTTGCCACATTTCCCTTTTTTATTTGCAAAATGTGCCGTCCCCTTGCCATCTACCGTCAATTGGAAAAAGCAATCTCTATCAATACATGTGGAACTTCAGCCTTATTTGAGCTCTTCCAATCTCCTTTCTTACTATTTCAGGAATCTATTTCTTCTGCATTTTGCAAAAAAATATTTTGATGGTGAATAATTTTCAGGTTAACGGAAATAATAGCTATGTTACAGGGAAATTCCCCTAGACATCTTTAAAGTTTAACTACTCTTGCACTAACTCTTACACTAGTAATGTTAGAACTCATCTTCTAAATGCAAACACATGCTTTAGTTGCTATATAAAAGGCATGTGAATTGTGCACGAATGGTTTTTGGAGAATAATTAGTACATATCCTTTCCATAGACAATGCTTGAATGGTACTATTAAGGTTGCCCATTCCCATTCATACTCCTTCCTTGCTATTTGAACTTGGCTAAGCTTTGGTGTATTGAGGACTTAAGCAAAAATCATGTCAAACATCTTATAATAAACACTTCTCCCAAACATGGGAAATCGAAAGTATTCTTACTTGAACAAAAACTTGTAAGGCATGGTAGATCATCAAGTACCAAAAATTCTAGTTGAAGGAAACATATCTTGTCTTCCTCTCCATCGGATTCAACCGCTACTATTTCTTACTAATTAGCTCATATGTTTTACGTCTTCTGTAAAATGATACAATACAAATTTGAAATTGACAAATTTCTCTAGACAGGTTATTACAAAATGTAATTAACCTTAGAGATACCTTACTTTTCTATGCTTCTTGTTGCAACACAGAGTACTACTTGCCAGAGTTCCTTTTTTTATTTGCAAAATGTGAGGTCCCCTTGCCATCTACTGTCAATTGGAAAATGCAATTTCTATCAATAATCATGGGGAACTTTAGCCTTATTTGAGATCATCCAATCTCTTTTCTCATTATTTTAGGCATTTATTTCTTTTGCATTTTGCAAAAAGATATTTTGATGGTGAATAATTATTAGGTTAATAGAAATAATAACTATGTTACAGGGAAATACTCCTAAACATCTTCAAATTTTTATCTAGTCTTACACTATTAATGTTGTAACTCATCATCTAAAAGCAGACCTGCTTTAATTGTCATATAAAAGGCATGTAAATTATTAATGCACGAATGGTTTTTGCGAATAATTTGTACATACCATTTCCATAGACAATGCTTGAATGGTGCTGTTAAGGGCGCCTTCCCATTTCCACTCATTCTCCTTCTTTCCTATATGAACTTGGTTGAGCTTTGGTGTGTTTATGGCTCGAGCAAATGTCTTCATTTTGGGACATTTTATGACAAACAAATCTTCCAAATAGGGAAAATCGAAAGTATTCTTACTTGAACAAAAACTTTTGAGGTGTGGTAAATCATCAAATACTAAATATTGTAGTTGAGGGAAACCTATTTCATCTTCCTCTCCATTAGATTCAACCTCTACTATTTCTTCCATCAGTTTGCATCTCCCAACATACATTATTTTGAGTTGCACAAGACTCTTAGCCGTTGAGGCAGTTATCAAATTTATCAACCCATCACATTTTGACACTTGCAAAAATATCAAATTTTGTAAATACACAAAGGACGGTGTTAGAGTTCTCAAGCTGCTGCATTCCCATACTTGTAATACTTGTAGGTTTTGACAAATAGAGTCTCTTTGGAGGTCATCACCATACACCACAAGTCTGAGATTTGGCAACTTAGAGAGAATTATTTTTCTCAACCTTGGTAGCAACTCGTGATGATTGTCCAATTCATAAATGATTAATTCTTCAACTAAAGCATCACTCAAAATAAGGTTCTCCATAGTTGGGAAATTGTTAGATGGAAAACCCAGTTCAATGACCTTCGGTCTGTAGAAGAAATCAGATTGATTGTTGCCATTCAATTTTTGAATGTCCCAGTCTATTAATAGTTCTTCTAACTTCGGCATTGCAATCTAAAAAAAAAAAGTAGAAAAAGAAAAAGAGATTGTTATTTTTCCAAATAGATTGTGTTGAGAAGGCAATATTGTTACTTAAGGCCCAAACTTTTGGTATTTTAATAATAGACCATTTGTTGGCTGCCAATATTAATTTGTATGCTAAAACATTTATGCAATTTTTTTTTATTTTATTAATTTTAATATGATTTGATAACCATTTTGAGAGGTTACTCAATGTCCTTAATATGTTTTCAATTTTTCTCATATTAAATTAGTTAAAGTTATAACCAATGCTACAGATGAAACTTAAATTGCAAAATTTAAGGGATTGGAAGAAATTTCAGAAGAACATACAAATATTAGTTTTTATCATAATCATTAGCCTTTTTAACCCTTAATCTTTAGTTTCTTAATTTGTTTTGATAATTTATAACATATAATTTGAATTTTATGATCAAGTTTTTAATGGTATAATAATAAGAACAACTCCAGAGATGACTATAATTATCACCAACACTAAATTTGATTATGTAACTTTTTAAAACCCAAAGTCTAAATTAAATCACATAGAAATTTATCAGTAGGCAATTTAGGAGATTTGGCATATTAATAATTCAAAAAGGAAGTACTGAACAAACCTCATGAATCTCTTGCATGCCTACTATTTGTTCCTTTGAGAGTATTGGGGACATGAATCCCTTCATGTTTGGACAACCTGTTATGCTAATCTTCTTCAGTGAAGGAAGTGTCATCTTAGATAATTTTGTTTTCTCTGCTTTCTCTGCTTTTATTATTGCCTCCATCATCTTACAATTTTTTACTTCTATCTTTTGGAGTTCAATGAGAGATGAGATCATGGATTGAGTAAATACATATTTCAAGCTGCTACAATTATGCACTTTGAGCAACCTAAGTTTCCTATGAAACATACTCACAGGAACTTTATTCCATAATTCACTCAATGTGGGTAGATTAATCAACTCCAATTCCTCTAATTTTTGCAAGATACCAGCAGGCCAAAATCCAACAGATGCATCTTCCAAGTCAAATACTACTTGGATTGAGTCACAGTTTGTTACGCTTACCTTTCTCAAATTGATCAAAAATTGCAGTTGATTAGCTAATATAGCTTTTGCGGTAGATGGCTCTCCAATCACATACCATTTAAATGCATTTTGAAGAACCTTTTAATCCCAAAAGACAAAATTATTAATGTAAGAACTAACATTATTATGAAAAATTAATAAAAAAAAAAAACATAAAAATATGAATACACACCTTTTCTCTGAAACATTGAGATGCTATGGTCGCATTGAGATTTCCTTCCCAATATAGTGCTTCTTTCTGATAAATCCAATGATGTACTCCTCGTAATTTTGGTGTGCTTAAAACTCTACCACAGAAAATCTTCATTCGCAAGCAATCCTCAACAATTACTTCCTCTAACAATGGGAAACGGAAGACATAATTCCCTGAGCAAAAGCTATAGAGTGTAGGTAAATGTCGAAGCTCCAAACATTTCAAATGATCGAAAATAATCTTATACTCTGAATCATCTCCATCGTTTGCCACAATTTCTTTTATCATCTCACAAAATGTAATTCTCAATTCCATTAGGTGTACCATAGTTTTAGCTGTTGATTTGGTTACCAAGTTTTCCAACTCATCACAATATGCGATATGCAGAATCGTTAGGTTTTTGAAAGAAACTGAGGATGACGCATCTATGTTCTTCAAGCAAGTACAAGATTCAACTGTTAAGTATTTTAGTGCAGGAAAACATTGAAGCTCCAAAGGTTTCAATTGATTGAAAATAATCTCATCATCCTTTGTATGTCCATCTTTTGCCACAATTTCTTTCATAATGTGTGAATCCATGAGGTGTACTGTAGTTCTATCTGTTGATGTGGCTACCAAGTTTTTCAACTTCTCACAGCATGCCACATGAAGAGTCGTTAGATTTTGGAAAGAAACAGAGGATGGTGTTATGTGCTTCAGGCGATCACAATATTCAACTTTCAAGTATTTTAGTGGTATAATTGTAGTGACATTTTCTCCCTCACCGATAGTTGTGTGATCATCAAACGTGACCGATTCTATACATTCTAAAGAACTGGAGGTGAGTGCAAGATTTTCCAAAGAGTAAAGTCGTACGAGGAAACCAAATGGGAAACTACTATTTCCATCTTCTAAATAAGATAATTCAATCACTTTCAATCTGGAAAAACGCTCAATTGAAAATCCAATAGCCTTTTTGCAATCTAATATCAATGCCTCCAAGTTGAAACTAACCTAAAAGAGCATAAAAATCATATTCAATAAAAAAAAAATTAAGACTAAACAAAAAAGAAATTCAATTTTTTTTTGAAAAATAATTGATCCTAAACTTTTAAATTTAAATTTATGATTTATACTATAGTTTTTTTTCTTTCTTTTTTATAGATTGACCAATTTATCCCACAGTGTACATTAAAACATTTCCTAGTTTATTTTCACAATAAGTTATACCATTTTATGCAAGATCCGAATTAATAACTTGTGTAAATACTAAAATACGGTAGTTTGTTTTGTCCTCCCACCATAGGGAAAAAAATTAAAATAAACAAAAGTAGTCCTCTATTATTTTGGTTTAATTTAAAATAATCACACTACTATATTTCTAGTAATTTTTTTTTATGAAATTCTTAAATATAATAATTTTTATATTTTATATATTTTTTAATTTTTTTAAAGTCTTCTTAAATATTTCCTCAAAACCACAAATGATATTTGTTAAAAATAAATATTATTTAAAATAATTGAATTATGCTAAAGAGAGAAAAAAATATATAATAAGTTCTATATTTAAAAAATATAACTCAAAATTTTGAAAACTCATAGAGAGTTAAAAAAAAATCCATATATTTAATGAAAAAATTGTGCTTTACATGATTTATAAAACAAAAAGGAAAATATTTATCATTTAGTGATATTTCAATTTTAATAGTTCTAATATTTGGCTTATATTCAATATTGATACACTATTTATAATTATCAAGAATATTCACACATGAATGAGAGAGAGAGCGAGAAAGAGAATTTGAAATACCTTTTCATCTAATTTCATTGCTTTATGACACCCACGTACTTCCAAATATTTCAATTTTGGCCACTCACAAAAATAAGTTTCTACTCTTTTTCCATTTCCAACAATAAGTTCCACCTCCCAACAATCCCTTATGACAAGCTTTTCCAGTAGCAAAAGACCACATGCTATGGATGCGGGGAATATATATTCTATAACTTTACACTCATGAGCTTCAACTGAATTTAGATTTTGAAAACTGAAAAGTCCATCTTCATCTTTACTCCATATACGCTTCAATGAGTGCATCCTATGTATATGCAAGTGTCTCAACTCAAATGTTACCACTTCAATAGAATTCAGCACACCCAATTGATATATCTCTTCAATTTTTGGACAATTACGTATATCCAAGTTCTCTAATCTCTGGAATCTTCTAACCACATTCGATGAAAACACATCTATAAGCATCCTACAATTTGAAATTCTCAATGATTTAAGATAGCGGAAGGAATAGGCTGTGAGTTGACTAGTGTGCCATATATACTCCAAGAACCTCATATTAGACACGCTCATTATCTGCAAACAAGGAAAAGTAACCTGCAAATATAATTTTATATAAGTAATTGGTTAAACATCACTGAAAATTGATTAATGGTGTAGGCCAAATTTAGACATTACCTCAAGTAATAATAGGATGAGTTATTTATTAAAAGGTTGTGGCACAAATTAATGTAATTTCTGAGACTTATTTCCGATAACTCTACCCACATGAGTTAGAACATGTTCTAATTTAATTGACTAATTAAATTTTAATTCAATGTAACCTTAAAAGATGAATCAATGAATGAAAGGGGAGTATAAATTTAAAGGTGATTAATTATCGATGCACATAAAAACTGAAATATATTATTAAAAAGAACCGAAATATATTATTAAAAATGAGTAAGTATATCACCTTATCATTGAAGAGGGAATGGAAGCCTCCATATGAAATATTGCTCATAATAGTCTTCAAATTATGACATTCTTTTATCTCCATTTTCTCGAGTGATAGAAATACAATGGGATAGCCATTATTGAATCTTTTCAAATTTGGAAGATTAGCAAGGCAAAGAAAGTTGAGATTAGGAAAGATAATCTCATTGATGCTCTCCTCTGTGAGTATTATCTCTTCCACATGATCACAACATTCAATTACAAGTCTTTTCAATTGCAAAAGACTTCTAATTGTTGAACTTTTAAATATATAATTTAAACGGTCACATTTCTTCAAGATCAAGCTTGCTAAATTGGAAAAAATAGCCTGCTTAAAAAAAACTCCATTTTATTATCAAGTCTTCCATTAATAACCAAAGTAATAATAATAATATATAACACACACAGGGCCCATTATTAGAATTTATTCCGTATTAATTTAGAAAAATTTATTTAGCACATTAGAAAATATTGCAATATGCTATAATATTTTTAGAATTCATTTTAAACAGTATATAATGAATAACATAATTAATCTATTAAATTACTCTTGTTAAAAAAAACATATTTACTTGTTGGTGTAAGAAATTAAGTATCATGTTTAACTCTAAAACTTGGAATAAAAAGTAAAATTTCAAAAACATTAACAACTTAAAAGATAACTAGCTTTTAATTAAGAAAACCTAATATAAATAACATTTATATGTCCTTTTTATAAAGATATTTAAGTAATATTGATTTTTATATTATTCCACGCACTTTTTTTTTCTCCTTAATATGATAAACATAATACATACCACTTGTAATATAGTAGTCATTTTATAACTTAGAAAACATAAATTTAGTGCATAAAAAAAAAAAGCTAAAACCTTTCAAAATTCACTTGAGAAAATATATGAAACAAATAATGTAAAGGATGCCACTTGACATGAAATATATCAATGGAATAATATCTCAATTGTCTATTTTGGAGACCGATTTTATAATATATATTTTCACAAATATAGATATGAGCAAACTATGTGGTAAATATATTATTCCTTTTAACAAATAAAACATCCATGCAAAAATAAAATTAAAAATGATCATATTTAACACTAAAAACTGGGATGAAATTTTGGTTTGGAAGAAAAAAAGAAGGCATACTTGAGACTAGCTTAATGATTTAATAGTATTAAATTTATACATATTTTTTTTAGAAAGTAATTTATGCATATTTTTATTTAAATGTAAAAATCTATATTTACTAGTATAATATAATAGCCATAACTTTGATCTCCTAATGAATTAGTTAAAATAAAAATACACTAACAATTGGGAAAAGGTCGTTGATGCAGCAAAAAAAATTAAAAAGAAAAAGGCAAACACATAAATAATTCATTGACAAAAGTTTGAAAACGGTGTATTTGGAAAAAAAAAATGTTAAATGCTTATTTATTATTTAATTTTTGGTATGAAATAAATAATATGTAAAATAAACCAATGAATTTAATATGCATAATACATACCATCTTGGTGAAAATGCTTTCGAGTTGTGGTGAGAAGAGATCCTTCAAGCTTTTCAAACTATCCAAAGATAATGTCTCTAATAATGGAAAGGCATGACATATTGAGTTGATATGTAAATTTCGAATGTGGAGATGCTTCAATTGTGGACAGTTCAATTGTGGACAGCCTTCCCCATCTATATCATGCAAAAAATTCTCAATTTCTTTCATCTCATCTAAGTATAGAGCTTGAGTCTCTCTCAACAACTCTTTAAGTCCATCCTCCATATGACTAACAGTCTCTAGCCTCAGCTTTAGTGTCTTCAAGACTTCATAAGTCTCATCCCAATCCCATCCATCTCCTATGAATATTCTATACCTTTGTAACCCTCTAAAGAAGAGGTAGTTTGGCATTTTCTTGGCATCAATCACTTGTATTTCTAAAATTGTCAAATAACGCAATTCCTCTAACTCCATAACACTTATGTTCCCTTCCACATCCCACTTGACAAAACTATTACCCATATATAACTCTTCTAAAAGGGACAATTTAGACAAGACATTTGCGGGAAAAACTTCGAGTTGAGTGCAATTGGTTAAATCTAACAACTTTAGTTGACTCAATTGCTCTATTTGTTTAGGCAACTCAATTATATAGGATTTTGCAAAACTAAGAAACTTTAGTTGTTTCAACTCTCCAATTATGGTTACATCGTCCAACTTGCATCCATCCAAATGCAAGGAATGAAGGTTTGTTAGGAAATGAAAAGATGTAGGAACAGACCTAAATCGCATGCCTGACAAATTCAGCACTTTGAGTTCCTTAAAACCTTCAAAAAATAGATAAGGGATTACCGAATAAAGATCTTTGCTGAAAAGTGAAAGTAATTCTGCCTTTGGGTATTCTAGACCTCGAGGAAGCTCATTGATGTCACAGTAAGGCAGAGCAATTCTAATGCAATCCCTACTTGGCCATTCCCTCCACCCATGGTCACTAATATCATAAAATGCATGTTGCTCTTTGGTTGCAATCGAGCGAGCAACATCTAGAACAACACCGTGCATTTTCACATACCCATTCATGTCCCCGTCTAGCAATAAGCTCTCTGTTTTGAGCTTTTCTATCATTTGAAATAATCTCTCTCTTGCATCATGCAGCCTAATGATATTTCCAAATAAACCCAGCCCCATAGCATAAGCTAACAAGCGGTTGACCGGAATATTGGGTCCCCCGAACAAAGCACAAAGCAAGAAAAATGACTTCACCTCATTGCTAGGCAGACTCTCGTAGATGGACTTGAGAATCTTGTGCACTTTTTCATGTAATTCTTCATTTCCAAAATCAAATAGCTTATTCAATGTATTCCTCCATGCACTTACTTCTTTATTTTTCAAATACATTGCAACTATGGTTACTAAGAGGGGCAAGCCTGCACATCTTTCAACAACTTCATTGACTATAGCTCTCAATCCTGGGTCTTTAGCTTCACCCATAGTCATTTCGAACAGACTCCTTGCCTCGTCTTCATGTAGAACTTCAAGGGAGAAATCTTTTTGTGTGCCCATTTCAGAACATAATACATCCTTCTTTCTCGAAATTATCAATATTTTGGATCTTTTGAGTTTATCACCAAAAGGAATTCCTATAGATCTCAAATCAAGTTCTGCCCAAATATCATCGAGAATGAAGAGTACCTTCATACACTTCAACCTGTCATACAATCGACTTGCTCTCTCAGCAGGTGCTTCATTCACATCAAATTTCAGGCCCAAGAAACCAGCTATTTCTCCTTGAATTCTTCTCAGATCTGGTGTCTGAGAGACAGCAACCATAGCCACAAAATCGAATAACTCTTCTTCTACAGCTTTCCTATAGACCTCCTTTGCTAGTGTGGTCTTGCCAATGCCTCCCATGCCATAGACCCCAATCATGTTAAGATATGGACCCTTAAGCTCATCCATAACTTGGTTCAGGATCATGACCCTTGATGGCAAGGCTTTGCTACTATAAACAAATGGATCAACTATCTGCTGGAGAGGTGGCCTGAAGGAAATTGGATCGAATTCTTTTTCCTTCAGAGGCTCTTCAATGGCCACAGCTTTCATGGCTGCTTTCTTGCTCAGCTGATAGCGAGTCTTCAAATTGGGACACAGTCCAACACAACCCTTCCTCAATTCTTTATTTCTCTGAATGAGCTGCTCCGCCTCCTGAATTTCAGTTTCGGCACTGCTTAGCCAGTTGGTAACATTTTCATAGATGTGGTCCCCATTTCTTTCAGCCTCATCGACGGATTGCTGCAACCTAACTCTTTTGTTCGCCAACTGCTCAGTTTGCTCCTTGAGTTTTTCAACTGTGCAATCGCCCTTCAAAGCATAACCAATGTGTCGTTTGATTGAATCCAAAACCATTTTGACTGAATGAAGAGTAACCAAAAGAAGAAAAGAGAATAGAGAAAATAGAAGGAAGATGTAAGATGGAAGAGAGCAGTATAGAGTGGATGAAAGAGAAAAGGAAAGATGAAGAAAAGCTTGAGGAAATAGAAATTGAAAAGCGAGAAAAACAAACAATAAGGAATTTGTGGAGTGGCTCTGAGGGAATCAGTGAAAACTTGATGATGGAAGAAGAAAGATGGACGAAGAATTTGTGGTTCATATCAGTGACAACAACGGACCCCTAGCTTTTCAAGTGGTAAATTGCAATTATTAAAGCTGTAGTCGGCAGCCTTGCTAGGAAATTGACCATACATGAGAAATTAGAGATGCAGACAATTTAAATATATGCAATTGGGTGTTGATAAGGACCTATTAAGCATCTTTCTCATCATGAGGTTTTTCATTAGGTTTGTTTTTCTTTTTTTTTTTCTATTAAATTTGCCAAAGTGAAAATAATTTCTTTTGGTTGAATGAGAATAATTTCTATTGTAACTTATTAAAAGTTTTTGATAATACGTTGAACATCATCCGTATATGCACTGTGCATATAGCAGATCTATATATATATATAACATTATTTAATTTTTTTCGGATTATGGTATATTTTAATTAATAAGACAATATTATTTATTTATTTAAAGATTGAACTTTCTAGCTGTAGTTTCTTATGAGTTTTTAGTTTGAGACTATTCTTTACTAGAAAATTAGAAAATTAATATATTTGATGCTTAAAGAAGGCTAAATTTTATGTAGAAAACTAAATTAAATAATTATGATTAATTTCTAATGTTAGAAAATGAATAACTAGTTCGTTAGACCATAGGTTATAACTATAAGAATTGAACAGAAAAATAATAAGTTATTTGATATTGACTTTACTCCTGAAATGCTTAAATCATGGCTAAATTGAATAAAATATCAAATAATGGCTGAATTGAAGTAAAACAATGATATAAAACAATATTAAAAATTACATTTATAAAAATTTATATGGTGCAGAATTAAATAATTACCACCGAAAAGAGAGTTGTGTATAATTATTGATATTTTTTTATATGAGAAAATATCAAACAATGAACATGTTCTATCAAATGTATTGATTTTATGACATTGATGAGTGTTATTCATCTCAATCTCATCAATTATAGATGTAACAATTTTGGATATAGCTGGAAAAACTCTCAAATGTATTGACGGATACTATGAATTGTTTTGCAAAAAATTAATTAATTTAAAAACTTTCACATTTTAAAAGCTGTTAAACAACAATATGCAAATAAAACATAAAACCATCATATAATAAAAATATTGATCCAACTGATAAATAATATAAAAAATATATTTCCGATTTCATTAGCCTCATATTACAAATACATTATAAATTATCATTATATGTTCTTAAAATGGAAAAATATGTAAATCAAAACCCTAAATCCCATGACATAATAAAATACAAAAATGTCATGTATGATAGGAACCAACCCAATAATGGGTATGCTCTAACTGAACTCTTATGCCTCGTTACTCTTCCAGTCAACTTCTATCTATTGGCTCTCAATCTACTTGCAAAAAATTAATATGTTAAGCAAACTAATGTTTAATGGTACATATGTGCATAAAAATTCTACTGTTTATATATTGTCATTCAATGTCATTCAATTTACCTCATAATCGTCCATAAAATCATGCATTCTAGTTGTTACATGTTTCAATGCCAATTATTATGTCTATTAATACAATTGATATAACGTATAAATCCATGTATATTGTACTCATATATACATATAACATTTCCAAATATCATATCATTATTTCACCTGCCCAAAACCCTAGACAACAAATAATACTTTTTATTAGTTTTTAGCCCAAGACTCTCTAAGGTTGACTATCTAGATGCAGGACATGAGACAAAGGAGCTCACAACCCGAACTTAAGCCACATTGACTAAATGTATATCCTACTAGCAAATCCAATATCAAGGGCGCTCACAACTCGAGCTTAAATCACCTTGTCCTTATCAATATCAAAGTATCTAATACGACATCGTTCATTTTTCTCAATGGTATATCATCTATCCTATGTCAAGTCCAAGACTAGAGAACTGAACATTTAACTCATAACTTTTATCTTTTAATTCATTTGTTCACATCCTATTATCCAACATTTATCGCAGGCACATGGCCTGATACACATGTGTATAAACATTTATAACATCAGTGTATATCATGTGATGAACCAAGTGATCATATATCATCATAAATCAAACCACGTTCATAATACATTCATTCTACTTCACGGTTACCTTGCTCGTGAACCATCATGTGAAACGAAAACATATCATTCATGGACGTGAATTACTTATTTACAGACGTGACACCATGTCATCATAGCTTTCCAACCATGACACAAATTGTGAAAATCTAGATTCATGCAAGTTCATAAGGCTCGACATTCATAGTCATAATACCCTTGTTCACAAGTATGAATTATGTATTTCTAGCAACTAAAAATCGACTCAAAACAGAGTATTCATGCAAAAATCTCTAAAGATTGACTAATGTCAATCATTCCTATCAACACTCTCATTCATGTTGCATGTTAACAACATGTTTAAATAACATTTAGCTCATTAAAACCTCATTTAGGTTTTAAGCATAATATATCATATATGTCATTTTAACACTTAAAACTCATATATCCATGTTATTTATCAACCATAACATACCTTATCACTTCATTCACATTTACAGAAAATAAAACACATCAAGAGACATGACAAACAAATTAATATACCCATATGCACCTACCTTTCACAAAAAATAAAGTATTAACTAACCCTTCAAGCTTTTCAAGCTTGATTCCTCTCTTGTGATGCATTCCTTAACTCATTAGTTGATCCTAATATCATAAACATGATTATATCATATCCATATAATATAAAACAAACTCAACAAACCCTAAAAATCAAGTTCTACCTCAACTTAGCCAAGAACTCACTCAAACTTCTTTAACTCTCAAGCTTACCATGGTATTTTAGGTTAACGAGGGGTGGAGAAAATGACTATAAAGTCTAGGAATGTGTCAGAGAGTGATAAGGAGCAGTGGATGTTATCTTAAAGTAAGATATGAAGCAGAGAAAAGAGAAAAGTGCAGTTGCATATGACCAACCGATCTATATTCTCGGGCATGACTTATACCTTCATAGGCATGAAACACCATTCACGACCATTACTTAACCATTCACGAGCGTGAACATTCTATCTTCTCAAAACAATCCCACCATGTTCAAAACTCTGTCGTTTGAACTATAGCACGACCTTTCATAGGCATGAACTATATATTCATAGGCATGAAAACTTTTTTTTCACAAAAACTTAAATTTTAAAATACCTTAACTCATCATTTCCCTCTCTAAATACATATCACTTACTAGTTTTAATTTACTAGCATTACAATTCTCTCCCCCTTAAAGAAATTTCATCCTCGAAATCTACTTGTTGTGTCAAGTTGAAAGAACTGAGGATATTAAACTCTTAATACATCCTCATTTTCCCATGTTGCCTTTTCGGTAATATGATTCTTCCATAACACTTTGATTAGTGTTATTTACTTGTTCCTTAACTCCTTGACTTTTCGATCCAAGATCTCAACTAGTTCTACTTCATACAACAAATATGGTCTTACCTTGATGCTTTCGACTGGAATGACGCAATAAGGATTTGATTTATATCTCCTCAATATAGATACATGAAACACATTATGTATCCTACTTAACTCTAATGGTAACACGAGTTTGTAAGCAACTAGTTTGATCCTTTCCAAGATCTCATAAGGTCTAATGAACCTAGGAATTAACTTGCCCTTCTTTTCAAACCTGAGTACCTTCTTCCACAGAGAAACTTTAAGAAACATTTTGTCTACCACTATTTACTCGACATCTCTCCTCTTGAGATATGCATATGACATTTGCCTGTCTGAGGTTGCCTTTAAAAGATCTTGTATAATCTTTTTTTTTGTCTTTTACACTAATTATGGCCCCATTAGCTTCCTCTTGCTAAGTTCAGTCCAACATAATGGTGTCTAATATCATCTACCATACAATGCCTCGTAGGGAGCCATTTGAATCTTCTACTGGTAATTATTGTTGTAAATAAATTCTATCAATGATAAATATCTCTCCCAACTACCCTCAAACTTTATCACACAACTCCTCATCATATCTTTTAATATATGTATCACCCTTTCCGGCTGATTATCCTTCTGAAGATGAAAAGATGTACTAAAATTGAGCTTCATACCCAAAGCTCATTGTACATTTTTCCCAAAATTGTGATGTGAAACTTGGATCTCTATCCAATATGATGGAGGCTAGAACTCCATGAAGTATTAGCACTTCATTCACATACAACTCTACTAGTCTATTCAATGGATAATCTCTCTTGATAGGCAAAAAGTGAGCTAACTTTGTTAACCTATCAACAATAATCCATAAGGCATCATACTTCCTCGATGTTAAAGGTAACCCAATCAAAAAATCTATTATGATCCTTTTCTATTTTCATTTGGGAACAGTGATCGGCTGTAACAATCTTAATGGTACTTCATGTTCTGCCTTGACTTGCTGACATGTTAGGCATTTTGTTGTAAACTCTATAATCTTTTTCTTCATTTTTGACCACTAATACTTTACTTTCAAATCTCGATATATCTTATTGCTTTCTGATGCATCATATATCTAGTCTCATGTGGCTCTTTTAGGATCCTCTGTCTCAAATCCATATCATCTGGCACACATAATCAACTGATATTACAAACCACTATCTGCTCAATTGAAAACTCAGGTATCTCCCCTTTAGAGACTAACTCAAACAACTCAACTAATTTGGCATTTTGCCTCTATGCATCTCTGATCTTCTAGTTCAAAGTAGGTCGAATATGCAATTTTACTATGACCTTTCTACTTAATGTATCTACCACAACATTGGCCTTGCCTACATGATAATCAATTACACTATTGTAATCCTTGATCAATTTCAACTATCTTCTTTGTCTCAAGTTCAACTCCCTTTGTGTGGAAAGATATTTTCAAACTCTTGTGGTCGGTGTAGATGAAATATTTTTTCCTATATAGATAATGACATCAAATCTTCAAAGCAAAAACTATAGTTGCCAATTCTATATCATGGGTCAGATAATTCTTCTCATGAGATTTCAATTGCCTGAAAACACAGGCAACAACATTTCCTTCCTACATCAACACACATCCCAATCCATTGAAATAGCATTGTAAACGATATAATCTTTGTCAGTAACTGGCTATGTCAGAATTAGAGCTTATGTTAACAACCTTTTAAGCTAGTCAAAATTGTGTTGACACTTGTTTGACCATTCAAACTTCATATTCGTTCTCAACAATATGGCTAATGGAGAAGTTATCATGGAGAATCCTTTAACAATTTTTCTATTGTAACCCTTCAAACTAAGAAAATTCTTGATTTCTATCATGTTTTTTAAAGGCTTTCAATCTAATATCGTTTCAACCTGGTTGGGATCCACTCTCATCCCATCTACTGATACTATATGTCTGAGCAATGCCACTTCATCTAACCAAAACTTACATTTGGAGAGCTTGGTATACAACTTTCAATCCTTGAGGATCTGCAAAACCATCATTAAATGTTATCATGGTCATTTATGTCCTTAGAATAAACAATATATAATTGATGAAAACCACAACATGACTAATCTAAATATGGCCTAAAAATCAGATTTATCAGATCCATAAAAGCTGCTAGAGCATTAGTTAACCCAAACAACATAACCAAAAACTCATAGTGGTCATATCTAGTTCTAAAAGTTGTCTTCGTAACATCAACTGCCTTAACCTTCAATTGATGGTACCCTGACCTAAGGTTTATCTTAGAGAAAACTCTTGCACTCTTTAATTGATCGAACAGATTATCAATCCATGGCAATGGATACTTGTTCTTGATCATAGCTTTGTTCAACTACCTATAGTCGATACACAACCTCATCGACCTATCTTTTTTTTTAATGAACAACACCGGTGCACTTCATGGGGATACATCTGCCCTAATGAAACCTTTGTCTAACAACTTTTATAACTGTACATTTAATTCTTTTAACTCTAAAGGTACCATCTTGTATGATGCAACTGATATCAAAGTTATACATGATGCAAGCTTTATAAAGAACTTTATCTCTCTTTTTGGAGGTAGCTCTAGTAAGTCATCGGGAAATACCTTGGAAAATTCCCTTACTTTCATGAAATCCCTTAGATATGGTCCTTTCTTCCTCATATCAACCACATGAGCTAAATAAGGTTCACATCCCTTTCTAATCATTTTCTGAGCCTTCATAATGGAAATGACTTAGGTTAGCTTTTGAAATCTATCACCTTCCACTATTATCTCTTCTTGTTCCAGAGTTTTAAGAATCAACTTCTTAGACCAGTAATTCACCATTGTTGAACCTTAAGGGGTATTTCCATCATTTTGATGCTAATAAATAAAATAGCAATAATGTATTTAATATACTTGTGTTCTAAGTTTATTGATCAGGGTATGAAATATGATGCAAGAATGGAAGACTAACTTTGAAAGTCAAAAAAATGAAGAAATACCATGTTCACGCTCGTGACTTTTTATGTCATGCCCGTGACGTAGCTTAGTGCCAACTATCAAACATTTAAAATTCATGGCCATGAAGAATCATAGCAACTGTGAATGATCATATCAATCACGCCTGTGAAAGATTGTCACGCCCGTGAGATAACATGTCAAATTCCTCCAGAGAGCTTCATGGCCAGAGTTACCACTTGGACCACGGCTTGGAAGGATATTCACGCTCGTGAAAGAATAAAGTCACGCCCGTGATCAAACACTTCAATTCCTTCCAGAATGCTTCACGGTCAGAGTCACCACTTGAACCATGGCTTGGAAGAACATTCACATCCGTGACACAGATATTCACGACCATGAATGAGGAAAGAGAAACATGTCAAGTGCAAAATCAAGAGTTAGTGCAATGACTATTTTCGCATTAAATGCATCCAAACTGCTATAATTCTCCAAGGAAGTATAAATGCAAGTCATTTATGAATCCAGAACAAGAAAATAACAATTACTTCAAATTAAAATCTTGGTTTAGCCATTTGTGCATTAATTACTTTCAACAAAACATTATTTTTCTGTAAAATCTTTTTGCTCATAATTTATGAGCATTATAGATTTATGAGTGTTTCTCTTTATAATCTACTACTCAAGTGAGTTTGGATATATTGGGTTAAGAGTAGAACACTTGTAAGGGTTATTTGTGTGAGCCATAAAACACAAAGAATTGGCTTATTGTGTGAACCATTAAAATACAAGGGATTTTTGGATCAGGTGTGATCCATTGATAGAAACACCATAGTTGAGAGTGAGCTTGTAAAACTCCATTGTAACACTTAGTGTGTTAGTGAAACTCCCAATTGAGATTGGGAGAGGAGTAGGGTTTGTTAATACCCGAACCTTTATAAATTTCTTGTATGATATCTTCCTATCCCTACTTTACTTAACTTTTTATTCCACACTTGAAAGTTAAGAATTTTTAATATCCAATTCAACCTCCCTTCTTGGTTCATTATCTAGGCAACAATTGGTATCAGAGCTTAGTCTAGCATCGAAGCCTAAAAAGTTCTAGCAAAGATCAAGAAATGGCCAATGAAGGATTCCAAAGTCTCAAGCCTTACTTTGATGGAGCAAATTACGCTAATTGGAAGTTCCGAATGGAGAAATATCTCGACAGTGAGGGAATTGAAGTTTGGGATAGTGTTTGGAAAGAATGGACACCACCAACCAGAAGAGGAGTTGCTGGTATAAAAGAAGCCAACAAAGACATGAGCATCACGAATACCGATGTGCTTATTGGTAAACTTCTAACATATGAAATGACAGTAAAAAGAGATAGAGAGCTTGAAGCCGAGCCAGAAAAAAGAAAGTTTTTAGCGCTAAAAGCCTCTACTTCAAAATCTCAAGAAGAAGTTGAAGATGAAGATGAAGATGATGAAGAAAAGAGTGATGATGCAAATGAGGACATTGCAATGCTCTTAAGAAGACTGAAAAGAATAATTGAGAAGAGAATGGGCAACTCTATAAACTTCAAGTAAAGAAATCTCAAACACTTCTCAAATGACTCTCAAAGGAGTAAAGAGGAGGTAAAGTGCTATGAATGTAGGAAGAAGGGACATATTAAACCAAAACGTCCAAGGCTCAAGAAGCACAAGAGCAAATACCAAAAAGACAATGGGGAGAAATGTCACAAAGCCACATGGGATGACGAAAGCTCTTCAAGCGAAAAAGATGACAATGAAAATGAAGAGGTCAACCTATGTTTCATGGCTATAGAGAATCACGTCTCAGATAAGGTAGGATCACTTTACTCATACTCATTCAATAACGCTAGTAGTGATAATGATAGTGATAGTGAAGATGATGATGAGCAAAACTTAATAGAAGTATTGAATTTATAACTAGAAAAATATAGAAGTAAATTCAATATTTATAAAAATAACATTTCTAGTTTGAAAAACAAAATGGAAGTTTTAGAAAAGGAAAATCTTGAGCTTAAATCCTCTAATGAATCTCTTCAAATATCATTAGATGAGTACTCTTCAAGACCCTCAACTAAATCCTTGCTTAAAGAGAACAATGTTTTGAAAAATGAAGTTGAGGAACTTAGAAATTCCATTTCAAAATTTCACAAAGGCAGGGAGAGTTTAGATACTCTCATTGTGTCTCAAAGACCACCTTTAATAAGACATGGTCTAGGATTTAAGGGAACATCATCTTCATCTCACAAAACTACTTTTGTTAAGTCAAGTGAATCCCACATCTCCACATTGGCAATAACAGCCCCAAAGGCTAAGTGCACAACAGACACTAAATCTTCTATGCATAAAAGGAATGATCAAGGATCGGTAAGCCTAAGAAGGAAACCTCAAAAAGCTAATCATGCTTTTATATATAAGAAGCATGCACCTAGGAAAGCACCAAGTCATCATGCATATGCATGCCATTGCTCATAAACTCTACCTAATAGGAAAATGGTAGTTAAAAGCATAGTAAGACCAAAAAACATATTTAGAGCTAAACAATGTAATTATTGTATGAAATTTGGTCATATAAATAAATATTGCTGGATAAAGAAGGCTCATTGGGAACCTTCACATGTTAACCCCCAAGGACCCAAGCTCATTTGGGTACCTAAAAATAATACTTGAATTGTGATTTTATAGGTATGCCTCAAGTCCACAATAAATAAAAATGTTTGGCTAGTAGATAGTGGATGCTCAAGGCATATGACCGGAGACAAAGGACTATTCAATGACATCAAAAGTATTGATGGAGGTAAAGTAACCTTTGGAAACAATGCTAAGGGTAAGGTAATTGGCATTGGCTCTATTGGTATTAATGGTACTACTTTCATTGAAGATGTCTTACTAGTTGATGGTTTGAAACATAACTTGTTAAGTGTAAGTCAATTATGGATAAGGGAAACCAAGTAATCTTTACTTCTAACGAATGTCTTGTAACCTCTATTAATAGCCAAAAGATATTTAAAGGAAGTAGAGATGTCAATACCTACATAATAGACTTACACAAAATATCTAACCTTTCCTCCAAGTGTCTTGTGACTACTAGTCATGAATCTTGGTTGTGGCATAAAAGGTTTGGTCATGCAAGCATAGATTTAATTCAAAGTCTCAGCAAATTAAAGCTGGTAAAGGGACTACCAAAAGTCAAATTTGAAAAAGACAAGACATGTGAACCTTGTCAAAGAGGAAAACAACACAAGTCATCCTTCAAATCCAAAAACATTGTAAGTACCTCAAAATCTCTACAACTTTTGCATCTAGATCTTTTTGGATCTACTAAAGTTGCAAGCTTAGGAGGTAAACACTATGCCTTTGTCATCGTCGATGACTACTCTAGATTCACTTGGGTAATTTTCTTAGCTCAAAAGAGTGATGCTTTTGAATCTTTCAAAAACTTTGCTAAAAGACTTCAAAATGAAAAAGGATATTGCATTTCAAAAATAAGAAGTGATCATGGCAAAGAATTTGAAAATGTTAACTTTGAAAATTTTTGTCTAGAACATGGTATTTCACAAAATTTTTCATCTCCTAGGACACCTCAACAAAATGGGATGGTCGAAAGAAAAAATCAAACTTTAATTGAAATGGCTCGAACAATGCTCAATAAGTATGGATTACCAACTTACTTTTGGGCCGAAGCCACAAATACTGCATGTTATATTTCAAATCGAGTTTTCAAAAGACTACTCTTAAACAAAACTTATTTTGAGCTATGGAATGGAAGAAAGCCCATGATATCATACTTTAGAGTATTTGGATGCAAGTGTTTCATATTGAATACCAAGGACAACCTTGGAAAATTTGCCTCTAAATCTGATGAAGGTATATTTTTAAGATATTCCACCACTAGCAAAGTCATTAATAAAAAGTCATTAGTTGTTGAAGAATCTATGCATGTTGTTTTTGATGAATCTAGTAAGCTTGATCTTGTGAAAGGTAGTGTTCTTGATGATGTTATAGGTACAATGGAAAAACTTGTTCTTGAAAATGAAAAAGAAGAAAATGATCAAGAAAATTCACATCAAGATGATTCTTTACCTCCAGCTCAAGAGGAAAACAAGCAAGAGCTCCCAAAGGAATGGAGATTGACAAAAGATCATCCCAATGAGCAAATCATTGGTGATCCTACAAAGGGAGTAAGTACTAGATCTCATCTCAAACCTTTAGATTCTAATTTTGGTTTTGTCTCTCAAATTGAGCCTAAAAATATTGATGAGGCTCTTAATGATGAAAGTTGGGTGATTGCTATATAAGAGGAACTCAACCAATTTGAGAGAAGTAAGGTATGGACCTTAGTTCCTAGACCCAAAGAGCATCAAATCATTGGAAGTAAATGGGTTTTAGAAATAAACTAGATGAACAAGGTTCAATAACTAGGAATAAGGCTAGGTTAGTTGCAAAGGGATATAATCAAGAAGAATGAATAGACTATGATGAAACCTAAGCTCCGGTAGCTAGATCAGAAGCCATAAGAATACTTTTAGCATATGCATGCTATATGAATTTTAAACTCTTTCAAATGGATGTCAAAAGTGCTTTCTTAAATAGTTTTATAGAAGAAAAAGTTTATGTAGAACAACCACCGGGTTTTGAAAACCATAATTTGCTTGATCATGTATTTAAACTTTCAAAAGCTTTGTATGGTTTGAAACAAGCTCCAAGAGCTTGGTATGAAAGACTAAGTTCTTTTCTTTTAGAAAATAATTTTTCAAAGGGAAAAGTTGACACTACTTTGTTTATTAAAAAGCATAAGCATGATATTCTAATTGTTCAAATTTATGTTGATGACATCATATTTAGGTCTACTAATGAATTGCTTTGCCAAGAATTTTCTAAGTGTATGCCTAGAGAATTTGAAATGAGCATGATGGGTGAGCTTAAGTTCTTCCGTTGTCTACAAATAAAACAAAGCAATGAGGGCATATTCATCAACCAATCCAAATATGCTAAAAACTTAATGAAGAAATTTGGAATGGAAAGATGCAAAAATGCCAAGACTCCAATGAGCACATCAATAAAATTGGACAAAGACGAAAAGGGTAAGAGCATTAATGAAAAGCTGTATAGAGGTATGATCAAATCACTCTTATATCTTACTGTCTATAGGCCCGATATAATGTATTATGTATACTTATGTGCTCGATTTCAATCGTGTCCTAAAGAATCACATTTGAATGTTGTGAAAAGAATCTTAAAATATTTACATGGCTCATTGCATCTAGGTTTATGGTATCCTAGAAATTCATTCTTTCATATCATAGGATATTCAGATGCTGATTATGCTGGAAGTCTCTTAGATAGAAAGAGTACTTCAGACATTTGTCACTTTATTGGTAAATGCTTAGTTTCTTTGTTTAGCAAGAAAGAAGTTTTAGTTGCTCTTTCTACCGCTAAAATGGAGTATGTGGCAGCAGGATCTTGTTGTACTCAAATCCTATGGATGAAACAACAACTTAAGGATTATGGTCATAGTTTGGACCATATACCTATCAGATGTGACAATACAAGTGCCATAAACCTATCTAAGAATCTCATTCAACACTCTAGAAGTAAGCATATTGACATAAGACATCATTTTCTTAGAGATCATGTTCAATATGGAGATGTTGTATTAGAATTTATCAATACAGACAATTAATTGGCAGATATTTTCACCAAGTCTCTTAATGAAGAAAGATTTAACTTCATAAGAAGAGAGTTTGGTATGATTGATGGACTAACCTTATCTTAAATATGATTGTCAAATTTGTCGAACCTTGAATGTTAATTTCTTTCATATGTTGTCTTTTATTGTCTAATCTTCTAAGGTATGAAGTGGTTAACTTGATGGAAATATATGTTATAAGGGATAGAAGCACCTTAGAAATATTTTAGTCTTGTTTTAGACTTAGTTTTATTTATTGAATATTTAAGGTAATTCAAGCCCGTGACATATATTCACGGTCGTGATCATAATCGCCAAAAGCTCCAGTAGCTTTCACTCCTTGCTTCACGACATACTTCACGGCTAAAGTTAGTGAAGACTATGTTTCATGCCCATAACTTTTCTCTTTCACTCCTATGAAACTCTTTGTTCACGACCGTGAACATTAACATCAAAAAATTGCAAAGTCGTTCACACTTTGTTTCACGCGTTGACTCACGGTCACAAGTAGTGAAGATTGTACTTCACGACTGTGACTCATTTTGTCACCACCGTGAAAATTCACAAGTAACCCCCGTGACTATTAAATGTTAAGACCATGAATCATTTCATATCCTTCATCACGGCTAGAGCGCCTCTTCAACAAACCATGACCACGACATTTCACACCCGTGATTTATTATTCACGACCATGACTATGTCGACTATAAAACAGTTTTCTGCCATTTTCTCTCATTTCAAACTTTACAAATTCTCTCATTTATCACCCTCATTCAATACTTCTCACAGATTCTGACCCCCTCATATCCTTTTCCATCTATAAAAACCTTCAAAACTCCTTTCTTTCTTCAAAAATCACAACATCACAAGGTTATCCTCAAAAATCCTGATCAGAAACTCACTCTCTAAAACTCGTTCTAAAATCATCAATGGAACCCAGCTCATCAAAATGCATAAGGAAGAAATCCCATGCTCTGAGACACTACATGGACTATCTTCTCAACATCATTCCGGAGCATTGTCATCTGAGATATGTCGTTCTTAAATTACTTTCATCATGTTCCTTCAAGTGGAATGCTGTTAGGACCCTCAATCTTGACACAAACATAACAGAACAACTACAAGCTTGTCATCTCAAGGAGTTTGTGGATATTCATCAGCCAACGCTAAGGGAACCAACTCTCGAGTTCCTTAGCACTTTGCAAGTCTCTCCCACCAAAACAATCAAATTCCAACTTTGTAAGCATTCGAACACTCTCACAGCAGCAGAGTTTGGTGCAATCTACAAACTTTCCTCAGATGGTATCCTTAATGAGAGTGAGGTGGAATTCTATGCCAATCCGGCATGGACTCATTTTGGATTAGATTGTAGCTGGGACATGAAGAAGACTAAAAGCACCCATCTTCAATTTTTCGTGCATAAATATTTACATAGGTTTCTAACCTATAGTATCTTTGCGAGAGGCAACAGTAATGGTGCAATCTGTAAATCCGAGCTTTTCCTCCTGGAGATGGCACGAAGATGTCTAACAGTGGCCATGTCTCGATGGTTTGCAAATCATCTTTTCTCAATTGCAACAAAGCCATCGGGAGATATCTTCATTGGTGGGTACATGACTCACCTTGCAATTGAGCTTGGATATCTAAAGCTCGATGAGCACAATTTCAACCTCATTCCTGCAAATCCTCGAGATCGGCTAGATGTTGAGTCTTTTATAAAAATGTGAGCAGCTGTTCGAATAATCCATGAGAATAATATTTATTACCGCTTCACCACTTTAGCTGGTGAAATTGATTGGGAAGACCAGTATTCAGATGAATTCAAAGCTGGCCTCCAAAGAATCCAGCAAAGAAAACGAGTCCGAGTCGAGACAGCGTGAGTTTGTAAAACTCTATTGTAACACTTAGTGTATTAGTGAAACTCCCAATTGAGATTGGGGAAAGGAGTAGGGTTTATTAATACATGAACCTCTATAAATATCATGTGAGATATCTCTTCATCCATACTCTATTTAAATTTTATTTTGTACTTAAAGTTAAGAATTTTTTTTAATATTCAATTCAACCCCCCTTCTTGGTTCATTATCTAGGCAATATAATCTTGTACTCTTCTGAAGAACATAAATGTGTCATCCTCAATTTGTTTTAAAAATTTGATGACGCTACATGTAGCATATTGTGATAAGTTGGAAAACTTGGTAACCACATCAACAGTTAAAACTATGGTACACCTCATGGCATTGAGAATTACATTTTTGTGAGATGATAAAAGAAATTATGGCAAACAATGGAGATGATATAGAACATGAGATTATTTTTGGTCATCTGAAATGTTTGGAGCTTCAATATTTACCTACACTCTACAACTTTTGGTCAGGGAATTACATCTTCCATTTTCCATTGTTAGAGGAAGTAATTGTTAAGGATTGCTTGCGAATGAAGATCTTTTTTAGTGGAATCTTAAGCACACCAAAACTACAAAGAGTACAACATTGGAAATATGGGGAAGAAGTACACTATTGGGATGGAAATCTCAATGCCACCATATCATCTCAATGTTTTAGAGAAAAGGCGTGTATTCATATTTCTATTTTTCTTAATTTTCCATAATATTTTTTGTCCTTACATTAATTATTCTGTCGTTTTGGATTGAAAGGTCCTTCAAAATGCATATAAGTTGTATGTGATTGAAGATCCATCTTTTTCAAAAGCTATATTAGCCAATCAACAACAATTATTAAACAATTTGAGATGCTTATATGTAAGAGATTGTGATTCAGTATAAATGGTGTTTGACTTGGAAGATGTATCTATTGAAGGTGGGCATGGTCTCTTGCCAAAATTAGAAGAACTACAGTTGATCAATCTATCCAAGCTGAGTGAATTATGGAATAAAGTTCCTGTGATAATGTTTGATTTCAATAAGCTTAGGCTGCTCAAAGGGCATAATTGTAACAACTTGAAATATGCATTTACTCAATCGTGTCCTAAAGAATCACAATTGAATGTTGTGAAAAAAAAATTTAAAATATTTACATGGCTCATTGCATCTAGGTTTATGGTATCCTAGAAATTCATCCTTTCATATTATAGGATATTCAGATGTTGATTACGCTGGAAGTCTCTTGGATAGAAAGAGTACTTCAGGCACTTGCCACTTTATTGGTTAATGCTTAGTTTCTTGGTTTAGCAAGAAACAAGTTTCAGTTGCTCTTTCTACCGTTGAAGCGGAGTATGTGACAGCAGGATGTTGTTGTACTCAAATCATTTGGATGAAACAACAACTTAAGTATTATGGTCATAGTTTGGACCATATATGTAACACCACATCTTATACATTTAAGTATAACTTATCTCTGTATCAAATAATCACACATAGCATGCTGGAAAAAAACCAAAATATCCTGTTAATAGTGATAGTAATTTTTTTATATCCTGTAATATCATTCAATGACTTTGCAAGTCTCATATCCTGTAATTTCATTCAATGACTTGCAAGTCTCATATCCTGTAATATTATTCAATGATTTTGCAAAGTTAACACTAAGGTTTTCACCACAATATAATATATCACATATATTAAAACATAAACTTTACACATAAGTATTTACGAGTTGCTTTCATTTATACATTTTTAAACTCATTCCAAAATAACTTATACATATTCAAACAAGTAAATACAAAACACAGATGACATATTTTCATGCTTGTGTGGAATGCAAGGAGAGATAGTGATGAGGCTCGGCCAGTGACCTGTCATCCATGTCTTTTATATACTACTCAAAATGAGCTATCACTTTTCTTTACCTGAAACATGATGCAAATTGATGAGTTACAGCTCAGTGAGAATAACCATCAAATAAGCTCTGAAGTACCGCATAACTCATAGTAATAAATCACAAATCCAATACATACCATGTATTCCATTCCATTCATCAGTATCATATAAATATCAATAAAGTTGAAACATATAATCATTACTCTTTATGTATGCAAATGCTTTGCTTATTTCATTTTTTTGTGACCAAGTTAAACAGACATTGCCCCGGGTTTCCATGTGAATATTTGCATTTGCTAGCTAGCATGATCATTTGTTTCATTTGTACATTTGTTGGGCCATAGGCCTCTTCTTTTGCTTTACAATATCGATTAACTAGTCACAACGCCTTTTAAATCCATATGCATATGCACTTGTACTTAAACATTCATCAACCATTGTATCTTATCACATATAACATACATATACCACATATATGCCTCATGTGCCATGCATATACCTTGTATATACTATACATATACCATGTATATATATCACATATGTCAAACATATACCTTAAATATACCACAAGTATACCATTTATATGTACCACAATGTCACAAATTATCCATCATCATATTATCAAGGACCAATCATGACAATCATATGAATCACATAGCAAGCAACATTCATTTGCACTAAAGAATTCAATTGATAATTAGACTCACCGTTCTCCTTTGATTCCGAACCTTACTTATTGTCTATCTGCTTCTTGTGGGTCTCCAATATGTTGCGAGCCTAACATGAAAACATAATCGATTAACTCATGATTAGGGAGACTTAATGTGGCTTAAACAAATTAATATGCATTGTTCATATTAATAGTTAAGATTTTTCCTATGAGGCAGTGTGACCTTATGGGACTGTTTAGCCCATAACGTTTTCTATACTTGACCCATTAATCTAATTCTTATTCCTAATTAAAAATAACTTATAATTATATAACATATTAAAATTTCAGACCAATTGGATTATTGTACAATATTTGGTGGAATTTATAAGTGTGTTCTGTTTTCTGCCTTGTTTTCTATCTTTAGGCAGTTTCAGGGTACTCACTTTGGTTCATCATAACTTATAATCTATAAGTCCTATTTTAATGAAACTTTACAGAACCTTATGGAAAATTTTTCATATGGAACATTTTTCATGTTTACAACTTTTATCAATTATGTCTCTAAGGTCTTCAAATTATAACAAATATTTCACTAGTCCAGAATAGAATTGGCTTTCGGACCAGTATGACTTCCAAAGGCCATAACTTAGTCTATACATAACATATCAAGTAGATATTAGTACCAATATTTATCTAAGATATATACCTATAACTTTCCTGTTTTTATCATTTACATAATCTAGCTCTAAAGAGCTCAACTTAGCCAAACAGGTTACTAGATCTGCCCAGGGCACTCAATAGGCAGTTCAAACCATGGAACAGTCATGGTTCCATTCACCATAACTCACAATTTACAAGACCTATGAACTTGAAATTTGATATAAAGATACATAACACATATATCTACAATGTTTATGTTTTGAGGTACTTTCAATATTGTCTTTATCATATTCAAAACTACCAAATACAGTAGCTAACTTACTTAGGATTCACATCCGAACCAGTTTCAGTACACAGAGGATATCTCATTCCATACACCCCATCTCACAAAAATATTTATATATCCATAAATCTAAGACATAAAGGAATAATGTTTGTGTTTTAAGATGTTTCCTATTCGATCTCTAAGATTATCAAAACCATGGCACAAAATACTGCCTATTAATGAACCCTAAACACCATAATCAAGCTTAACACAAAAATAAATGTTTACTCACCTATAATCACTCTTGACTAATCTTGTTGCTACAATATTTGGAGTGAAAGAGGGAAGAAATGGTGGCTGGAACTTGAAAGAAAATAGGTTGAATAAATGAAGCAAAGAAGAAGAAGAAGAAGGTGAGGAAGGAAATGAATATGGTGGCTGCCTAATAAGTTAAAAGGCACCACCATTTCATTTGTTTCACCTGTCCACTTCCTTTTTTTTTCTTTTTCTGACTTTTTATTTTTATTTTTATTTTTATTTTATTTTATTTTATTTCTAATTATTCTTATTATTATTACACAATTCAACACAATATGCAATTTAATCTTAATCTAATCATTTTGCATACTTTAATTTGGTCACCTTATTTCATTTATTTTTAATACTTTTTATCCTCATTTAGATTATAAATACACATGTACAACTCGATACAATTGCAATGTACTAGGACACGTAGCTAGTGCGTGTCATGGACTTATTCATACGAAAATACGTAAGAAATGCATGTGTTCAATTGAATTATATGCAAGATGCATATGTTCAAATGAAATGCATATGGGAAAGGTTGAGGATGTTATAATATACCTCTCAAGTGTGACAATACAAGTGATATAAACCTATCTAAGAATCCCATTCAACACTCTAGAAGTAAGCATATTGACATAAGACATCATTTTCTTAGAGATCATGTTCAATATGGAGATGTTGTATTGGAATTTATCAATACAGAAAATCAATTGGCAGATATTTTCACAAAGTCTCTAAATGAAGAAAGATTTAACTTCATAAGAAGAGAGCTTGGTATGATTGATGGATTAACTTTATGATTGCCAAATTTGTCGAAGCTTGAATGTTAATCTTGTGTTATTGTCTCATTTTTTAAGGTATGAAGTGGCAAAACTTGATGAAAAATATGTTATAAAGGATAGAAGCACCTTAGAAATCATTTAGTCTTGTTTTAGACTTAGTTTTATTTAATAAGGATTTTAGGCAATTCACAGTCGTGACATATATTCACGACCGTGATCATAATCGCTAAAAGTTCCAGTGGCTTTCACGCCTTGCTTCACAACATGCTTCACGATTGAAGGTAGTGAAGACTATGTTTCATGCCCATAACCTTTTTCTGTCACTCCCATGAAACTCTGTATTCATGACCATGACACTTCTTTACAACCGTGAACATTACCACCAAATACTTACAGAAGCATTCACGTTTTGTTTCACGCTTTGTCTCACGGTCACAAGTAGTAAAGATTGTACTTCACGACCGTGACTCATTTTATCACCACCGTGAAATTTCATCATTCACCCCTGTGACTATTAAATTTCATGATCGTGAATTGTTTCATATTCTTGATCACGGGTATAACGCCTCTTCAGCAAACCGTGAACACGATATTTCACGCCCGTGACTTAGCATTCATGACCGTGACGATGTCGACTATAAAACATTTTCTGCCATTTTTTCTCTCATTTCTAACTCTACAAATTCTCTCATTTATCACCACATTCAATACCTCTCATAGATTTCAGCCCCCTAACAGCCTTTTCCATCTATAAATACCTTCAAAAACTCTTTCTTTCATTAGAAATCACAAAATCACAAGGTATTCTTCAAAAATCCTATTAGAAATTTTCTCTTCAAAAATCTATCTCAACTCAAAAATGGAACCTGACTCTTCAAAAGGCACCAGAAAGAAGTTTTATGCTCCAAAAAGGTACATGGACTACCTTCTCAATATCATTCCGGAGTATTGTCATCCGAGCATGCGGTTCTCAAGAAAAGACCACTCATTTTTTCTTGATCCTTCAAATGGCATGTTGTCAGGACCCTCGGTCTTGAGACAAGCATGACGGAAAAACTACAGGCTTTTCAACTAAATAAGTTCGTTGATATCCATCAACTGATGCTAAGGGAACCAACTCTCGAGTTCCTTAGCACCCTGCAAGTCTCTCCCACCGACATGGTAAAATTTCAACTTTGCAAGCATCCGAACACCCTCACAGCAATGGAGTTTGGTGACATCTTCAAACTTCCCTCTGACGGTATCCTCAATGAGAGTGAGCTAGAGTTCTATGCCAAATACAACATGGAATCATTTCGGACAAGATTGCAGCTAGGATGTCAAGAAGACGAAGAGCACCCACTTTCGATCACCAGTGCACAAATACTTACATAGGTTTCTGACCTATAGCATCTTTCCAAGAGGAGATAGCAATGGTGCAATTCAAAAATCTGATCTCTTTCTCTTGGAGATGGCTAGAAGAGGTCTAACAGTGGCCCTATCTCGATGGTTTGCAAACCATCTACTCTCAATTGCAATGAAGCCCTCAGGAGATATCTTGATTGGTGGGTACATGACTCACCTTGCTATCAAGCTTGGATATCTGAAGCTAGAAGAGCACAACTTTAACCTCATACCAGCACATCCTAGAGACCGGTCAGACGTCAAGTTTTTTTTATCAAAATGGGAACAACGGTTCGCATAATTCATGAGAATAACATTTACTACCGCTTCACCACTCCAGCTAGTGAAATTATTTTGGAAGACGACGATTTGGTTGATTTCAAAGCTGACCTCCAAAGAATCCAGCAAAGAAAAAAAGTTCGAGTCGAGATGATGACCCTAGAGGTTGAACAGGAAGTTGGTCAATCCACGGCCTCCACACCAAACTTGGCTCAGTAGGTGGCTGATCTTTTAGCATCTCGTTTTTATCAACTGCAGGCTTCGATCGATGAGAGGTAGGAAAACCTCAAAGATTTTATAGAGCCTTGCATGAATAGCCTCGAGGCAGAAGTAACACGCCTTAGAAATGGGTTGTCCGACTTCAAGTCTAGCTAGAGCTTTAGTTTTTTATTTCATTTTGTTTACTAGTTTCTAGTATTGCAAACGTAGGATTTTAATATAATTGGTTTTTTTTTATTGAATTGGTTTTTCCCTTATGATTTATCTTTTATGTTCTTTTTATTGATGACAAAAGGGGGATAACCTAATAATATAAATGAATTAAATAAATATGCAAGTACATGAATGCAAATGTGTTAATATTTTGAATATAGTATCGACATACACTTTCAATATACTTTGCATATACTTAACTAGCTAAAAGCAAACAACTTGATATACTTTGCATATACTTAACTAGTTAAAAGCAAACAACTTGATATACTTTGAATATATCTTGCATATACCTAAACTAGCAAGTAAACATTCATGCTATACTTCCTCAATTCTTAAAGATTCTTGCACTCTATTATTTTTTGTCTTAAGCATATTTTAAGGGGGAGACTTCTCAAAAGCACATATTGCTAGATTATTTATCACCATAAAAAAAGGCGGAGATTGTTGAACCTTGAGGGGTATTTTTGTTATTTTGATGCTAACAAATAAAATAACAATAATGTATTTAACATACTTATATTCTAAGTTTATTGAACAAGGTATGGAATATGATGCAATAATGAAAGACTAACTTTGAAAGTCAAAAAATGAAGAAATAACATGTTCACGCCCGTGACTGTTTATGTCATGCCCGTGATGTAGTTTAGCGCCAACTATCAAACATTTAAAGTTCACAGCCATGAAGAATCATAGCAACCGTGAATGATCATATCAGTCACGCCCATGAGATAACATGTTAAATTCCCTTTAGAGAGCTTCACGGCCAGAGTCACCATTGGACCACGGCTTGGAAGGATATTCACGCCTGTGAAAGAATAAAGTCATGCCCGTGATCAAACACTTCAATTCCTTCCAGAATGCTTCATGGTCAGAGTCACCACTTGGAGCACGGCTTGGAAGAACATTCACGACTGTGACATAGATATTCACGACCGTGAATGAGGAAAGAAAAACATGTCAGGCTCAAAATTAAGAGTTGGTACAACGACTATTTTTGCATTAAATGCATTCAAATGGCTGTAATTCTCCAAGGAAGTATAAATGCAAGTCATTTATGAATCCAAAACAAGAGAATAACAATTACTTCGAATTAAAATCTTGTTGTAGCCATTTGTGCATTAATTACTTTCAACAAAACATTATTTCTTTGTAAAACTCTTTTTTCGTGTAATTTCTGAGCATTATAGATTTGTAAGTATTTCTCTTTATAATCTACTACTCAAGTGAGTTTGGGTATATTGGGTTAAGAGTATAATACTTGTAAGAGTTATTTGTGTGAGCCATAAAACGCAAAGAATTAGTTTATTATATGAGCCATTAAAACACAATGAATTTTTAGGTTAGGTATGATCCATTGATAGAAACACCATAGTTGGGAGTGAGCTTGTAAAACTCCATTGTAACACTTAGTGCATTAGTGAAACTCCCAATTGAGATTGGGGAGAGGAGTAGGATTTGTTAAAACCTGAACCTCTATAAATTTCATATGTGATATCTTCCTATCCCTACTTTACTTAACTTTTTATTCTGCACTTAAAAGTTAAGAATTTTTAATATTCAATTTAACCCCTCTTCTTGGTTCATTATCTGAGCAACAACCATCACCTCATGTCAAAAAAGTCAGTTCATGCCTAAAATGGCATCAAACTGGTGGAAAGGAATCTCGATCAAGCCTATGGGAAACTGCTTCCTGTGTACCAACAATAGACAACTCTTATATAATCCATTCACAATTACAATGTGACCTAAAAGTTTCATGACTTCAATCTCATATTCTAAGTTCTTAATTATCATACCGTGCTAGCTAGATGTTCTTATGCAAACATATGAATGTGTTGATCTTGTATATGTCAAAGCACATAAACATAAGCCATTGAGAGAAAACATACCCATGATAACATCTGTGGCCTCGTGATCCTCTTGTGGCCTTTTGGCATAAGCTCTCGCTAGAGTCCTATTGGGTTATGGTCTATTGACCATATATGATGCAATCTAAAGAGGTCCTGACCGACCTCATTGGTTCTACTATCGACTCTGTACTAGAGTCGATCTCACCGTTTGTGCAGGCACTGTATTTCCTAATAACAGATAATTTCTCTTCAGATGATCTAATGACCCAGATCTGTAACAAGCCTTAATGGCTATCCAACACTTGCCTCGATGGCTCTTATTGCGAGTTCCACATACCAGCGTAACTCTTCTTGAGTTCTACAACTGTGAACTGGTGGTGGAAGATATAGCTCTAGAGGTTGGTCCCCTCCAAAAGGAACTCAGATGTGAAAAGTTCTGGTTGTTTCCTCTATATTATGGCTGTCCAATGTAGAAATGACCATTTTTTTTGAAATTTGTGCCATACTAGCAAATGGCTTCTGGAAGGACTCATTTTCTTCTTCATCTTCTTCCTATCAACAATAAAAGTTGTCGATACTTGCTTTGCAAAGTCCTCAAGCTGAAGAGCAGTAACCTGGTAGTTAATATCCTCTCGCAAACCATCCTCAAACCGATGACACTAATTTGCCTCATCACCTAGAATCCTGATTGCATACTTATTCGGCTTCATGAATTCTTTCTCATATTCTAAAACTGTAAGGTTTTCCTATTATAGATCTTATAACTCCCTTTTCTTATTATCCACATATACTCATGGCACATACTTTTTTTTTTTGAATTTTTCCATAAAGAAGATCCAAGTCGGTGGTTGTGATGTCTGTGGATTCAACAAAACTATCTTCGTCCAATCATATGCATGATTCTGAAGCAAAGAAATTGCATACCTCGTCTTAATGCTCATAAACACACTCTAGCTCCTCGAAGACTCTCTCAGTATTCTCTAACTAAAACTCAGTAGACATTAGATTATACTGCTCTTACCAATGAAATCAGTAGCCCTATACTTTTAAAGCCTATAAATTTGTATTTGCAACCTCAGTGGCAGAAGGGGGTGGTGCTACTGATGGTATTGGCTGTAACACTAAATACGACATACTATGTAATAACTGTTGTAGCAAGCCTGTTATCTACTGCATAAAAGGTATTTAGCCCTGCTTGGCCTATCCTATGGCGTGCTGTGAAAGAACTGATGCAGCACTCGGACTATATACGCTAGCACCACTAGGATGATCCTAAGCCTGAGTGTTGGAAAGGCTATTGCTTTCTGCAACATCATGGGGATCTACCTTTTCATCCTGTATAAACTCTTACATAATTCTACAAGTTGACAAAGAAGTAGCCCACGTTAAAGTCAGATGAGACACAATATATGGATGTTAAAAACTCTTTAGCCCAATAGGTTTAGAAATGTCTAAACTTAAGCTTTGATACCAATAAATATAACACCCTTTAATATAGCCAAAAAAACCCGCAACTGTACTGATGGATGTTATGAGTTGTTTTGCAAAAAATTGATTAATTTAAAACATTTCACATTTTTAAACCTATTAAAAAATAATATGCAAATAAAGCATAAAACCATCATATAATAAAAACCTTGATCCAACTGATCGATAAATAACATAAAAAATTTGTTTCCGGCTTCACTAGCCTCATATTACAAATACGTTATAAATTATCATGACTTGTGCTTAAAACGAAAGAAATATATAAAAAAAAAACCCAAAATCCCATTATATAATAAAATACAAAAAAGTCTTGTATGATAGGAACCAACCCAACAATAGGTATACTTTGATTGAACTCTGATGGCTTGCTACCATTCTAGTCAACTCTTGTCTATTGCCTTCTAACCTATGTACAGAAAACCCATATGCTAAGCAAACTAATACTTAGTGGTATATATGTGCATAAAAATTTTATAGCTTATATAGTTTCATTCAGTGTAATGTCATTTACCTTATGATCATCCCTAAAACCATACATTCTAGTTGTTACATGCTTCAATGTCAATTACCATTCCTATTAATACCATAGACATAACATATAAATCCATATATATCGTACACATATACACATATAATATCTCCAAATACCATATCATTATTTCACCTAACTAAAACCCTGGGCAACAAACAATACTTTTTTTTTGCTTTTAGTCCGAGACTCTTTAAGCTTAACTGTAATGCCCGTAATTAGAGCCTATAAGTTATGTTATTGATTAGTGAGATATGGGGGATTAAATGGAGTTTTAAAAGTTTGATGAGTTGTTAAAATCTGATGTTTCATGTTTGTGATAATAGGTGTCACGACAATGAATATGGAGTTTTAGTACACAGTCTTGATAAGATTTTTTATAGCTGTGAAGAGTTGCTTTATGACCGTGAATGAGAGGCTCATGCCTATAAGAGAGGAGTCACGATCGTGAAGTCTGGGCAGACAGAGCAGGTGAGGCAATCACGTTTTTCTTTTTGTCTTTCCTTTAAATCTGTTTTCCACTCATTGTTAGCCAACCTAACACGCCATAAACATCTTTTCCTTCATCTAGAGCTATTATTTTTCCATTTTTGAAGCTTGAAGAGAACTTGTTTCTATAAGTAAAGTGAGGGCAAATAGTGAGAAGAAGAGAGTTGTAGGTTACAAAGGGAAAGTTTAGTTTATATCTTTATAGATTTGGGTTTGAGTTCCACAGGCTAAGAGGATTTTTTCTTCTTGCTTGGACCTTGAGATAGAGTTAGAAGTCCATATCAAAGGACTAGACAAGCTTGAAAAGCTAGAGTTTTGGCTCATTACATCTTAGGTGTAAGGTTTATAAATAACAACACTTAAGGCAATTACTTTGTATTTTCCACGTTTTTTGCTTTGCATTACTTAGATGATAAATGAGTAGATAAATGGAGAAATATGGGGTTAATATGAATGATGGAAAATTTTATGAACATGATTAGACTGACATGTTTGAGAAATAATTCTGATTAATATTAATGTTTAGAGATGATATGGTTGTGATAGATAGTTTGAATGCATCCTGAAATATTGATAGGATGGTTGACATTGGTCAGCCATAGTGAGTATTACATGTAGAAATGACATGATTTGTGATGCTCTATTTTTTTGGAAAATTTTCCAGATTCACAGCAGTGAAGAGTGGGTTCACAAGCGTGAATATTGTGAAATGCATTTTATTATTGAAGCAGACCTATTCATGGGCAGCTTCAGGGTTGGGTTTATGCCCGTGAATGGGTGATCACGACAGTGAATGTGTGCTGGTTCACTGGTTGAATCACAGGTTGTTCACGGGGGAAACTACCTATGAAGTAGTGCTTCATGGCCGTGAATGGTTATTCATTGGCGTCAAACTGATTATGAAAATTTTTATATGTTGTTATTGAATCAAAATTAATTCGTTGTGAGGCGGTAGGCCTCGGTTGTATGCTTATAGCATGATATGGACATATATGATGTGAAAATGATTGTGGAAATCATGAGACTTATATAAAATATGGTAATGAATAAATATGAATATATGCATGGTAAGATGGTAAGTCCAATACTCTGACTAGGACTAGAGCTAGGATAAATGGCATGCCCTTGAGGGAAGAGTTTGGGACTGAGTGACCTATGTTGGTTATATATTGTGAAATTCCAGAGGTTAATAGACAAAACACCCCGGTGGGTTATACATTGTGAAGGTCTAAAGGTTAGCAGACAGAGTGCCTCAGTGGGTTATATATTTGAAGGCCTAGAGGCTAGCGAACAGAACACTTCGGTGGGTTATATATTTTAGAGCCCAGAGATTAGCGGACAAAACACCTCGGTGGGTTCAGTTATCTATATCCATTTTAGTCTAGTCATGAGTAGGTGGACGAATGTAAGATAATTGTAATATTATGTGTGATAAAACACTTATATGACACTAGATGATTGTTGATATGCCATGTAGTGATGTGCATTATATATATATATATAGTACATGTGCAAACTTTAAGGTAAGTTATCATACTAGCTCGGTAAGTATATCATGCATATTATATTATATGTTATTATATGCCTTGCACGTTGTTATGTACCACTAGGCACGAGTTGTTTAGCGTATGGACTTTCCATGCACATGTTTAGAGCTTAGAGGAGGGCCGACAAAGGAGGGCGCCTAGTGATCAGAGTCGATGATATATAGTCTAGGTGGATGATATACTGTTGTATCTTATTTTTGGTCATTTTGCTATGGGTTGGATAGTTATAGTTTTACATATTGTATTTTAGAAACATGCAATTTTATAACTACTCATTTTGTAAAATCTTGGACTTATGAATGCTCGTATGATGTGTATTAAACTTTTATTTATTTTGAGCTCGATTTCATGTTTTTAAGAATGCTTTTATCTTGTTAAGTCATCGTAGCCATAGTGTATGAAAGTTTTAAAAATTATGATGTTTTAACTCATATGCATTCTAGCATCTTTTAGTATAATTAAATTTAGTTTTAATTATATCGAAGGGTGTTACATTGACTATCCAGATGCAAGACATGAGACAAGAGCACTCACAACCCAAGTTGAAGTGATCCTGTTCACAACCTATATCAGCTCATTCGAGCCTCTCAAAGTCAATTTCGCTCTGAGTATATATCATGCTAGAAAATCCATGATCAAAGGTGTTTATAACCTGAGGTTAAGCCACCTTGTCCTTATCAATATTAAAGTATGTCATATAGGATCATTCATCTCCTTCAGTGATATACCATTTATCCTATGTCAAGTCCAGGACTAGAGAACTGGGCATTTAACTCAACTTATATCTTTCGATTCATTTATTCTCATGTTATTATGTAGCATTTATCACAGACACATGGCCTCATACACATATGTATAAACATGTACAACATCAATGTATATCTTATGATTAACCAAGTGATCATATATCATCATAAATCAAACCAAGTATATAATTCATTCATTCTGCTTCATGGGCATAAATACTCATTCACGGCTGTGAAGATACCTTTCACGGTTACTTTACCTGTGAACCATCACATGAAATAAAATATATCATTTATAGGTGTGAATTACTTATTCACAATTGTGACACCATATCATCATGGCTTTCCAATCATGACTCAAACCGTGAAAATCTAGGTTCATGCAAGTTCATAAGGCTCGACATTCATAGCTATGACACCCTTGTTCATAGGCTTGAATCATGCATTTCCAGCAACTAAAAATCGACTCAAAACATAATATTCATGCATTTCATGTAAAAATCTCCAAAGATTGACCAATGTCAATCATTCCTATCAACACTCATTCATATCTCATATCAGCAATATGTTTAAACAACATTTAGGTCATTAAAACCTCATTTAGATCATTTTAACCATAACATATCATATATGTCATTGTAACACTTAAAATTCATATATTTATGTCATTATAACACTTAAAACTCATATATCTATGTTATTTATCAACCATAACATGCATTATCACTTCATTTATATTTACAAAAAAACAAAATACATCAAGATGCATGATAAAATGAATTAATATGCCCATATGTACATAGCTTTCACAACAAATGGACCCTTAACTAACCCTCTAGACCTTTCAAGCTTGATTTCCTCCCTTGTGACGGGTTCCTTAGCTCACTAGATGAATCTAACATCACAAACATGATTCTATTAGAACCATATAACATAAAATTGACTCAACAAACCCTAAAAATCGAGTTCTGCCTCAACTTTGGAAAGAACTCACTCAAACTTCCATAACTCTCAAGTTTTCAAGTTTACCATGATGTTTTAGGTTAACAAAGGGTGGAGAAGATGACTAAGAAGTCTATACATGTGTCAGAGGGTGACAAGGGGCGGTGGATGCTATCTTAAAGCAGGATATGGAACAGAAGAAAGAGAAAAATATGGTTGCACATGGCCAATTGACCTGCATTCATGGGCGTGAAATGTCATTCACGGTCGTTACTTAACCATTCATGGGTATAAACATTTTCTCTTTTCAAAATGATCCCGATATGTTCAAAACTCTACCGTTTAAACCATTGCACGACCTTTTCACAGGCATGAAAGCTTTTTTTTTTTATATAAAAAATTAAACTTTAAAATACCTCAATCTCATCCTTTCCCTCTCTAAATACATCTAACTTATAGACTCTTATTTACAAACGTTACAACAAAAAAAATTTATTTGGCATATAATTCACCCTAATGATCATGTAGATATCTATTATAAGACTAGGGAACAAATGGATCAATATAAGGATTGATATAATATCTCTCTATAATTTAAAAAAAATGGAAAAAAGAATAACATATTCATTCATATAGTTTTAAAAAATTTTGCACCCATAATTTAAATTAATAATATTTAAACAAAATTTTTTTGACTGTTACATAACATTCATATTGGTTTATATTGTTCGTATCGCTCATAACAGACAATATAACGGTATTACATTGCTATTTTGAATTAGCATGAGTGTATTGGTCTTGTATCATATAGAAATCATAAAAAAGTTACATAACTAGCAATACGTAACTTATCAGACAATATTTAAAACCGTGGGTGGAACTAATTTATTGTTATTGATGTGTAAGTACAACATTAATTTAACTGGAAGCTATCATTTAAATGAAATGTAATAATGTTAGTCCTTGAATAGTGTAGATATCAGTCAAAATGAGGGCAATGGGACCTTGGCTTTGCAAGATATGAAACAACAAGTGATTGAAGTTATTGTTATCATGGTTGTAAATATTGACTGATATGTTATGTAATACTTTTTTAGAGTTATGATATGAAACATGACCAATACACTCATGCTAATTGAAAATAACAATGTAACACTAGTTGTATTGTTCATTATGAGCAATACGGATGATATAGATCGATACGCACGTTACATAATGGTTGAAAAAATAAAATTTATTTAAATATTATTAATGTAAATTATTGATGTAAATTTTTTTAAGACTATTTGAATGAATATATTATTTTTTTCTTCCATTTTCTTAAATTACATAAATAAATTATATTAGTCTTTATATGGATCCATTTGTTCTCAATCTTATTATGGATATCTACATAATCATTAGGGTAAATCATATCACAGACACATTTTTTCTACAATAAATGAGATTGAGATGAACAACACTCTTCAAGGTTATTTGAATAAAATACCAATGATCATGCACAATACTCTTTCGAATTATAAATATAATTTTTAATCTTGATTTATATTGTTTAATTATAGGGAAGAGTTTTTTTTTATCATCTTTCTCCTTTTAGAAAAAGTGAATTTTCCTCTCATATTCAATAATATATCTATATTATTATCAAAAAAAAAATTAAAACATTATTTTATAATAAAATTATTTAACTTAATAGTGTTTATTATACTATTATTATGAAAAAATTATATAATTTATATTGTTTAAATAAAAATAATATTTATTTAAATGTTTATTCATTCAATATATATTAAATTTTGTTGTTAATTTTTTATTGATTTGAATGATTTTGCTAGTTATTTTTTTTAAATTCACAGTATCGGCAAACGATATAGTCTAATAAGGTTCGATTTGGACAAATATCATTACACTAATTATAATACAGATACGTTATGTTGAACTGATATTTAAAACTTTGATTGTTATTCTTACATAAAGGACTAGATAAAGACTTCCTATTGATAGGTTTGGGTACTATTCTACTTACAACCAATTAGATTACTCATAAACCATCCACATCAATGCCTATATAGCTCAACCTTTCTCAAATTTAGTCTATGGAATTTGTTAAAGATGTGTGAAATTGTGAAAGGAAAACCAACGTCCAACTATACATCAAATCTCAATTTGTATTAATAATTCATAATTATATATATTTTGTAATTAATAAGACAACATTATTTATTTATTTGTTTAAAGATTGAATGAAAAGCAAAACTAAATTAAGAAAGTTCAAGATTGGAGTTTGTTTTGGTGAATTTTTCATTAGAGATGAATCTCAATCAAAAAATCAAAAAATTAATGCATTTGATACTTAATGAGATTATCATGGGATGAATAACATCGACGATATTTTAAATATTTAACACATAACAGTTTTATACTCGAATTATTATTTATAACTACAGAATAATTGAACTATTATTTTGTAATAATAAAATACATCTGTCAGATCCCGTTAATGGATTACTATTAATTGAAATATCGTATTATTGCAAAGATGATTAACTAGAGTACCATAATGTTACATTATTTTTAATTGAATTACCGTAATGTTACTAAATTATGTAGGGTCATTGACAAGATCTAACGAATGTACATTATTGTTACAAAATAATAGTTCATGCACTTTGTAATAATAAATAATAATTCAAGTATTAAGTTGTTATGTGTTAAATATATAAGGTATCATTTATGTAATTCATCGGATTATGATGAGATTGAAGCTTGATTGTTATGTGGGAAATAAAATTAAAATAATTATAATTCATTTTTTAATGTTAGAAAATAAATGACTAATTTATCAGACTATAATATAACTATCAGAATTGAACTGAACAAAGAAGAATGAGTCATTTGATAATAACTTGACTAAAAAAAAATGCTTGACAAATTGAATTATATACCTTTTAAAATCTCTACTAGTTTGTAAATTATGACCAAATTGAATAAAATATTAAATAATGGCTAAATTGAATGACTAATTTTTTCAGCTAAATAAACAACAAGAATTTGAAATCCATTGATTAAAGGGTAATCATAGGAATAAACTAATAGTCACCCAACAATCCAATTTAAATATTATTTTTTATGAAAAATCCAGTTATCATTGACTACCAAGTTTAGTTGTATTCTTAATTTTAAACTAATATAATTAGGTAATTTTCACTGACAATACTTTAAGTTAACGATTTGTAATATTTTAGTACTTTAAGTTTTATTTGTAATGCTGAATTCGTTTTAAAATTATTTTGTAACACAAAACTACCTCTGTCCACTTCTGTCTAATGAGTTAATAGTTTTTTTGACATGACATTTCGTCCTCAACTTTTTTTTAAAAAATAAATTGATGAATGATGTTGAATTTACCTAAAAGAAAATTGAGATGACTATTTTGAAAAGACCAAAATACCCATTTATAATATTATATTATAATTTTCCCTTTCGCCCTAAGTTCACTTAGATTCGAATCCTTCTAATTTCAAAAATCATGATTTTGAAAACCTTAAATCTGGAAAATTTTAAAACCCTAAATAACATTTCAATTGAAGGTGGAACTTCTCCTTCCAACTGTGATTAAAGGTGAACACTTTTAAAACCCTAAATCACATTTTCAAAAAGCCTAAATGTGTTATGTTGAATGACAAAGAAACAACCATCTCTGATTTCTAGTAGATCTGAAAAAGCTTCAATACTATTGCTAGGTATTGCAAAATCAAAAAAAGTCATTTGCTTTATGATATAGTTTCGACGTGAAAAGGTAAAAGTTTAAGACATTCAAGAGATTTACAGACATTAAAAGAGTTTTATATTAGGTGGTGGGGTTCTTTCCAGCGACAACAAAGACAGACAAAGGTGGGGACATAAGAAGGTCCAGGTATTTATGCTTTAAAAATTGACCTTATCTTTCACGCTTAAGATCTAGATTGTAAATGCATATTGCGGTCATCTGTACCCCAGTACAGATGCATACTGATTAGAATCTAAATATAGACAAATAAGTGTGAGAAATCTACTTTAATATGATAATATAATGTTTAATATAAATATTGAATTGAATTGATGAATCATTGCTATTTCATGTCATGCACGCAAATCGAAATAACATACCGGGTTAGAAATATGAGATTTTCTTTAGGTAGTAAAAATATAATTTAAGCATACCAAAATGTAGAAAATATTATTTGAAGGCCATAAATTGAGTTATAAAGTGAAATTTTAAGTTTAAGTGGCCGAATTGTGGAAATACGGTATCTAGTGTGGGTTTACAGTCCAATTTTCTGATAAAAAGTTAGAGAGATGCGTTCATGATGACAATGATACCAATGTGACTGTAACTGAATTTGAAGATTTTTGAAACTGATAATTTAGAAATCAGACTTTGGATAAATTTTTACGAGCCTAATTTAAAAAAATGACAATCACAGAAATACGATTTCACACCATATGTCATTTTGCAAAATCGGAAAAATCATTTCGAAGAAAAAATTATTTTGGAAATATTGGTATATTCAATTTGAGTAGATAAGGTCATTTGGAATATGAAATTCATAAAAATAAATTTATTCAAGTACTTAATTGAAAAGTTTGATGGAAAGTTCCAAAATCAAAGTTTATTTTGAATTAAATCGGATAAAAGTTAAAATATCTTATTGATTAATTTTAATTGAATAATAAAGATAAGGATTAAGGTTAATAAAAATTAATTAGCCGTTAATTTGGCTATAAAAGTCAAAATGACCAATTATTCAACATTCTCATACAAAAAACAATTCTACATTTTCTTTCTTATTTTGGCTGACCACCAAAGTTCCTCCATTTCTCCTTAGTTTATTCATCTTTCTCTCACAAGATTTTAATTATTCAAGCCTTATGAGAAGGATAATTAATTTGGGAGGCAAAGAAATAATTTTTGTGGGAAATTTTCATTGGCTGAAAATTCTAAAAAAAATTGAGGTGAGATTTTCTTCATTTTTTTTTGAAATTTTCATGGATTTAAGTTGATTAAAGTGATTTCCTTGGGTTTATTTTAAGATTTGTTTGAATTTATTGTGGATTAGAAATATGGAGAATTAGGGTTTGGTAGAGAAAAATTAAAAAAACTAGATAAAAATAGAAAATGAGTAGAATGAGATTTGAGGATCATGAGTATGATGAAAAATGAATGTAAATAATTTTTGATAGCTATCAAAACTAGTCAAAAAGAAATTCCTACTCTTTAATATAAAATTTGTAAATAGTGAGAGCATGGTTGAATCCACAAGGATTGTATTATTATAAAATCTGAATTTTTAAGGACAAAGAAATAAAAATGGGGGGAGGGGAATTTAGATTTAGTAAAAAAAAATGAAAAATAATAGATTCAAATTAATCAATTGAGAATCCAGTCAAGGTGTATCTTAGAATTGATTTACATATTTTGATCATTGAATAAAAAAATAATTTTTCAAATTAAATAAATTGGTTATGAATATTAATAAGCTCTAATATTCTCGACCGACAACTTTAGCAATATCAAGTCTGCCTTCAAATGCTGATCTTGCCTAGACCAATAACTCTGGTCACTGATATTTCTTCAAACTAGTGGCGCGATCAGAACTATTGTTAGGAAATTGCCAACATCCTGACCAGCTCCATCGGATCGGCAACGATACCAACACCTCAGTAGCCTTTCTGGGTGTTGACGCATCAATGTCCAACACTAGATCTTACAATTGGATGATGAAATTTCAACCCAAAACGCTAACTCCTCAAACTATCAAAAAGAAAATGCAACCCATCTTCAATTCTTAAAAAAAAATTGAAAAACAAAGGATAATGTTGAGATGAACAGACAATTTGGTTTTCAGATGATTTTATTTATGTGTGGGGTTGTATTATAAGCTGGATAGTTTAGATTAAATATTAGTTAGATAATTTTTAACCATTAAATCAGGGACTGAAATAAACTAATAAAAGTGAAAGAAAATTAGGGATTAAAAAAACTTTGATGAAAGTGAAGAAATGTATACCCTATTCTTATTAGAAGATTTTCACAATAGGATAACAATATTTGAGACTAAATTGAAAAATACAGATGAAAGGATTGAAATTTGATTGGAAATTAAATTAGAGACCCCACTCTATGTATTTAGAATTCAAAATGAGGTAGTGAAAATTGTGAATTTGAGAACTTTTGAATTTATACTTTGTAAATATTTTGAGACTATTTGTCAGGTTAGACTAATTGAATATTTGAAATTGGATATGAGCTGATATTCTACATTTTTTAAGAAAAAATTGAACTATGATTGATATTTATTACACTTTCTTAATGGATATTCTTGATGTGAGATGGTTGAAATGTGATATAATTGAGTCTCTTATACGTTTGAAATGAAATGGTTGAGATTAATTAAGCTTATGATATGTTAAAATTAATCGGTTGAAGTTATTTATGTGCTAGATATGACTGAATAACTCAATTTTTAAATGGTATTGATATTGAGATTGTTCAAGTGAAATGTTTGAAGATGGTGATGATAGGTGATATGTTTATACTATTAATTTTGATACTCATTTTGGATTATTTTCTTAACAAGTTGAGATTGCATATGAGAATGGTTTGTTGATATTATAAGCATACATGCAATATGACATAAGTAATTAAGTTGATTTTTGATATTAAATAGCTTATGTTTTTGCGTTTGTAATTGATCTTGAAGTATTTCATACTTGTCCAAGTATTTTGAATTTTTGAATTGACATATTTTGTTATTTGAATTCTAGTTTACATGTTTGAACATTTTTAGCTTATATATTTTATGAATATTTAAATCATATATGATATTTGCTGAATTATTGTGATGACTGATACTTGTGTTACAATGCGATAATTGAAAAATTATAGCACATTGGATAATTAAAATGCTATTACATATTGGATGTTTAAAATGAAAATTGTCATGGAATGATTAAATTTATTAAGTGCAGAATATATTGAACTGGTTATTGAACATTTTGAGTTGAGATATATTGTTGACAAATTGAAATACATTGTGCTTGTGTTATTTGAATCTTTAGATTTTTGAACTGGATGATTAAAATATTTTTGTTGATATATCATTGATAATTAGACTGAAATAATTGAAGTTTTTGGCTAAATATGATATATTTGAGCATTTTTAATGAATTTTTTAGCTTGTGATATTGATGACAAGTTAAATTTGCATATGTTGTATATGTTTAACATTAGTTGGTTTGGTTAAATTCTTGAATGATGACTTGAAATATTATCATGACAAGATTGAATTTTGATATTATATATGTTAGATGATTGAAATTTTTTTAAGTGAATATAGTTGAGACTTGAATGGTATACTAAAATTGAATTTTAATGATAGATTGAGTTCATGATTTGGATATGCATATGATGAATTTAGTTTGCACTTATATGAAAGATTTTATAATTGCATACCCCTTTATAATTGATGACAAAAATGGGGAGAAATATGTGGATTATGTATATTATTGATTTAAATTAATAGTGTGCACATTATGACTATAAGATTATTGTGCAAAAATAGGTTATGATTTAAAATTATTTGTGAATTGGATTTAATTGAATTGATTAAGAATATATGAAAAGGGTTGAATTCTAACATAATACTTTTTGCTTCATAAGTAATATTTTGATAGAATTTAGATTCTAGCATTTAAATGAAAGTTCATGTAGGAGATACTTGCTGCAAATTTATTCATACATTTAATTACCCCTAAGGCATGAATTAAGAGAGAGATTTTTGTGTGCTAATATAGTACAAATTCTAAGTAACATCATTAAGATTTTGTCATCATAAAAAATTGGAAAATGTTAGCTTAAAAGGCTACAATTCATATTTTGATGATTTTAAAACCATGATTGAAGTGTTAGAATTTGTTATATTATTATTGTTGTAATTTTATATTTTAATATACAAAAAGTTGGAAGCAAAGTAAATATTTATGAAAAAAATATGTGCAACAAAGATATATATATCTAAAAGTGAAGCTTAAAGTATAAAAACATTTGGATAAAGTATTTTTCTCTAGTCAGAATTGTATCTTTCTAATAGTGTATTATAATTGACTATTACAATTTTATAACTGACAATTTTTCACTAAAAGAAAAAATAATGAATACTTTTTGTAAAATATAAATTTGTCTATGCTGACTAGTTTTTAGCAATAAGACTATAAATACTTATTGAAAAAATATTTCAAATGTTGGAAAATAAAAATTTTCACAAGAGAAAAATCTTCTATTCTCCTTAAATTGTTTTCCTTCTATATTGAGATTCATTTTTAGATATCCTTCGTCTTGGCTCTAATTCTTTTTTGTGGAATTAGTTGTTGAACTTGTGAGTGATTATTTTCTATTCTAGTTTGTAAGTTTAGCTTTAAAACTAGTTGTGCAGTTATTTAGCACCTAGGTAAAAAAGCTAATCAAATATTTTTAAATTTTACTTTGTAAAAATTTGAGTTTGGTCTCAAAAGAGATAGGTAGAACTTTAAAGCTGTAATTGACTTGATTTTTCCCTTGTAAAGAATTATTAGCGGAGATAAACTCTCAAGATTAAGTTTTAAGGAGTAGATGTAGGTAAAAAGCTGAACTACTATAAATCCAAGTATGTCAAGATTATTCTTTCTTCTTTTATTTTCAAATTTGATATTATGATTTGTTGGAAAATTTTCAGTTTTAATTTTTATGAGAAAATATATTAAAAGTATTTTTTGAAAAAAATCATTTGTGCTTAATGTTTTTTGAAATTTTTGTTGCAAATAATAGAGCTGATTTATTTGATAAAAAAAATGATATTAATTGTTGATAAATATTTCTGGTCATAAATTTTGAATTTTTGAAAAAATATTTTAAATTATCATTGTATTCGTTATCAGTCCAGTATTAGTATATTGTCAGAATACTCTAAAAATGTGAGTAATTTTACAAAAGTTAGAAAGTTTTAAAATCTCAATTCACTCCTCTCTTGAGCTAATTTAGGACTACATCAGCTTTAGTGTCTTTGAGGCTTCATAAGTTTCATTCAAAGTCCATCCATATCCTATGAATATTCCATACCTTTCCAACCCTCTAAAGAAGAGACGGTTTGGCATTTCCTTTGGCATCACTCACTTGTATTTCTAAAGTTGTCAAGTGGATTCATCGAAATCCATAACACTAATGTTCCTTTCCACATCCCACGGAACAAAACTATTACCCATATATAACTCTTCTAAAGGGACAACTTGGACAAGACATTTGCCGGAAAAATTTTGAGTTTAGTGCAATTGGTTAAATTTAACAGCTTTAATTGATTCAATTGCTCTATTTGTGGAGGCAACTCAACAATATAAGAGACTGCAAAACTAAGAAACTCTAATTATTTCAAATCTCCTATGATTGCTACATCGCCCAACTGGCATCCATCGAAATGCAATGAATGAAGGTTTGTTAGGAAATGAAGAGATGTAGGCAGGGACATAAAATACATGTTTGTCAAATTTAGCACTTTGAGTTCCCTAAAACCTTCAAAAAATAAATCAGGGATTTCCGAATAAAGATTTTTGCTGAAAAGTGAAAATAACTGACTTTGGGTATTCTAGACCTTGAGGAAGCTCGCTGATATCAGAGTAAGACAAAGCAATTCTAGTGCAATCCCTACTTGGACATTCCCTCAACCCATGCCCACTAATACCATAAAATGCATGTTGCTCTTTGGTTGCAATCGAGCAAGCAACATCTAGAACAACATCGTGCATTTTGACATACCCATTCATGTCCCCGTCTAGCAGTAAGCTCTCTACTTTGAGCTTTTCGATCATTTGAAATAATCTCTCTCTTACATCTTGCAGCCCAATGATGTTTCCAAATTCAAAACCATTTTGACCGAATGAATAGTAAGTAAATGAGAGAGAGGGAATAAAGAAAAGAGAATAGAGAAAAATAGATGGAACACTGAAGAGAGCAGTATAGAGTGGATGAAAGAAAAGGGAAGATGAAGAAAAGCTTGAGGAAATAAAAACTGAAAAGCAAGAAAGACTGTGATAAAAATAAAGAATTTGTGGAATGGCTCCGATGGAATCAGTGAAGACTCGAGGAAGGAAGAAGAAAGATGGACAGAGAATTTGTGTATCTAAGTGAGGAGTGAATAGGAAATGGTGGAGAATTTCAAAGGTAATCGATGCGGAACGGAAAAAAGATAATGAAGAGTAAGGAGTATATGGGAGTAATTTTACGATTGTAATGATAGTATGCGGTGTTGTGTATATATATATATATATATATCAACCAGATTTAATCCACAAATTAAATTAATAACACACAATTTTTTATATTTTCATATAATTTATTATGTATAAAGTTAATAAAATCTAAAATTCTATACAGAAATTTTCATTTACATAACAATTGTTTTTATTACTTTAATTTGTTAAGAATTAAGTCTAAACAAAATTCATCTTATAATATCATAGATTAATGTATTATTTAATTATGGGTCTGATGGTGTCAGCCCCGCAGCTAATTAAGCTCGGTGTTAGTCTTAATTATTATTTTCGGAATCTTCACAAATCACATAAAGGAGAGTTTTTTTTTTGTTCCCTTAATGGTTTCGACAATACAACTGGGAGAAGAATATAAAGCATTTAGATTATTTTAAATTGCAAGTTCACATGCATTATATAATTAATTTCTTAAACTATATAAAAAACTGAATAAAGCCACCATGCCCCACATCCAAAGTTCCAAACACATCTACCATATATATATATATATATATATTGTTAGAGGAGTGTTCTAAATGCAATCACGTTTAGCACTTATTATACAAATTTATTTGATTAATAAAAAACTTTTTCATTAATTTATGTTCATTTGATATATGAATTGATAAGTGATTTTAAATCAATTAATGAAGTCCTTGATACATAACATATCATGAAGGAAATCATGATGATATCATGATATTGAGATTCTTATCATGAGTAATTATGTTCGTTTCAAAATTATCTCTAGTCATAGGATTAATGAGACGGAACATTATTATTCCAGACAGACTAGCACATATTACACTCCTTGATTGGATCGAGTAGTAGATTTCATAATCTATAAACATGAGATGTTTAGAGTTAACATGTAGATGCTTGCTAAGTGTAGCTAAGTACATTGGATAACCAACTATGAGACAATCATATAGATAATCTATTCAAATGTCAATGATAGTCGCATCATAGCAATGGTGCAAGTATCCTTAGACTTGAGTTATTCAAGGATATCTTGAATATTGATTCTGTATTTTGACACTATTCCTTGTTGCCTCAGAGAGGTAGCTCATATGGTGGTAATTGGATACAACTTAAGGTATTCGAAGGTAATTGGGTAACCAACAAAGGATTCACCACTCTTGATAGAAGGAGTGTATACCCATGGCCTCTTGTCATGGTCATTACTTAGGAATCTCTGGTCGGAGTGGAAATGTCGTAAAAATAGTCTTCAATGACATATCTAATAGAGTAATGAGCCTCAAAGACAAGAACTAACATTACTTGGACTAGACGTGACGTAGTCAGTCTAGTGGAAGTTGACACATGTCCATACTCTGAACCAAGTGGGGTATAAATTGGTGAAAGGAATAATTGCACAAAAATTGTCTATGGAAAAGTTCGTAGTCAAACCACTGACTTTCCGGTCAATTGGGGGTCATGATGTGTTGCTAGATACCGCTCATGATCTGCTTAAATTAATTGTTAATTTAAGTGGCCAACATAACCTGAAACCTAATGGGTCACATGCATTGAAGATATGGAGAATAAGTAAAATGGTCTTAAATATGATAAAAAATATGAGAGAATTATTTTATGATTGATCGCGATGAGATCGCACGAAAAAATCGTTCGGGAGTGTCACGGACCCACACGGGCTAGTTAGGCTGCTGGCCTGCAAGGCCCAGCCGCAACTCGTAGCAGGCCCAGCGCGCCGCAGATTCCATCCGTTGGCCAAGGGCTGTAATTGGCTATAATTAGGCCAATTTGGCCAATTATTATTCATTAGTTTCCATTTTTGATTTTTCATCTTATTTTTGAATTTGATTCAAATAGAAAAGACATCAAATTGCAGAAAATAGACATGAAAATATTTTTTGTGAAAAAAAATATTTTTAAGGCACAACAAAAATTCTCTCAAGAACACTTTCAAAGCTAGCACTTTGAATTTCTTCAAACTATTTTCGCTTGATAGTTTCTTCTTCATTCTTCGCATGGATTATCATTGGAGACATCCTAGTGTAGATTGTTGTGGTTTGCTACAACCCAACAAAGTGAAGATTTGAAAAACAAATAAAAATTACAAGGTATAATTTTTAACATTTATATTTATATAAATTAGTTTTAATGGTACAAGTATGATCTTTTGTTTTGGGTTTTAAAAAATTTTACTTTTCACTGCGTTTATATGATTCATTCTTCAAAACCCAACATTGGTATCAAAGCCTTCTTGTATTCATTAAAATTAAATTTAATTGAAAGTGCAATAGGATTGCATGTTTTTTATGATTTTGGATCAATAGATTTTGAAAAATTGAAATTAATTTTTAAAATAAAATTTACACATTTTTCTTTCTTTAATCTGATCATGAGATTATTAAGAATGATTATTTTGATTGAAAAATAATTTGAATGTGATTCAAATAATTAATTTCGGATTTATTTCAAAAATGTCTAAAATTGCCTTGTTTATGAACATGTGTTGTTGTTTGGCTCAATTGATGGGGCTGACTGTATTTTTCTTTTAATTAATTATAAAAAAATTATTTAGACATATTGAGAATATGTTTATACCTCTGGAAGTGTCCAATAATTAATTAAAAATTATTTTAATTAATTTTTCAAACAAACACAAAAATATGACTATTTTAGCTTACCCGGTGGGGCTGTTTTGTTTAATTTTTTTATATGTGTTTATTTTATTTCCAGCACCTTAAAATAATTTTTTTTATGATTAAAAATATGTTATTTTGATGTTAGATACATGCCAAAATTATTTTGCAAGCATTTGAAATTTTAAAAATTCTAGATATAGAATTAGTCATTTTGAGTGTCTAAGTGTGTTGGTTCGTTTGTCTTAGTAATTTTGGATTGTGCCAAAAATATTTTGATGAACTTGAGCTGACCTAAAGATAATTAGAATGGTGATTTGATGTTTTGGAAATTTTTAGAATTTTTGAAAATTAATTTTGAATTAATTTAAGTTGTGCAATTGTAATTCTAGTATGACTAGAAATTGGTATGTATATTAAAATTAAATTGTTTAATTTTAACATCATAATATTCTGATTTTAAGGAGAATTAATTTTAAATTATTTCTAGAAATATGGAATTTAATTTAATTTGATTAAATATTAAATTTCGCTTTAAAATGACATACAAAATTAAATTAACCGAAAGAACACATATAGGCAATTTCTATTCAAGTATTGAATTGATTTACAAATTGAAATCCAAAATTATCATTTTTATTTTGTACATTAGAGAATGCATGTTAGAGGTGTATGAAAAGGCACGATGGATGATTATGGACTTAGGCCCAATGTGATTGAGTATGCATGAAATTATTTTGTTTTATGGTAAATAGGGTCTGCGTGTCCCTACCTCTTTTTTTTCTTTCTTATGTATTTCTCTTCTCATCTTACTCCCCTCAAATGTAAATTGAGGTTTTCTATAATTTGAAATATGTAATTAGATTAAATAGGATTAGGATAGAATGAAGATATAAAGGAGCAAGAAGCAAAAGAGATGGTACCATAAACAAGAAGACTTAGAAATATGAATTTGATTTTTATTTTGGATTGTAAATTCATGCATATACCTAGATAAGACCTAGTCAATCTCTCTTTGGCTCAAGAGATTGACTTTAGTATATCCATAATCATGTCATATAGTTAATGTAACTGTCTTTATATATCAATGTGATGAATGTATGATATATAAAAGTATGAAATAATAATTTGATGAGACTTAACAAAGAAATCCCTCACTAAATAAACAATTAGGTCTTACGCCTTCCATTAATATGGGGAGAACCAGAGTTCTTCTAGAGTTAAGGTTGTTGAGTTGCCTCAAGCTCACTTTATAAGAATATGTTCAATTCATTGAAATTAGATTCCACGATTAATGGGTTAGACTTAATCGATATTATTAACTTGTTGGATTTGCACTAAGGTTAATGTGTATTGGAGGTGAAGTTAGGTTTGTATACATGAGATGTACACATATCAAGAGTCGATAGCCCAATGTATGTGCACACATCAATAAGTTGATAGCACAAGATTCGATAATTGCATGAATAATTCAATTGGTATGGATTAGATACCTACCAACTAAACTAAGGATAGCTTGTTGAGTTGCCTCAAGGTTATTCTTAGCTAGTTGGATATCGACCCACTAGGAGAACTTCCATATAAGTTCTCTCGGGTTCATAATGAGAGCTATGGATTCGCTATAAAATAGCGGGATCCATAATGCGATTTATTAATTACCTAATAAACATGCATTTTATGTACATTCTAACATGTTGTATTTTACATCTAGGTTGCTAGAATCATCATCATGACAAGTGTGAATTTGCAATCGCTAATGGAATCAAATAAGTTAACTGGGTCCAATTTTTTGGATTGGCTAAGGAATCTGAGAATAATTCTCAAATCCGAAAAGATTGGCTATGTCCTAGATGAGACACTCCCTAATCCCCCTACTGGTAATGCTTCTGAAGATGTTCAGAAGGCATATCAAAAGCATCTCGATGATAGTGAGATGGCAAGCTGCATTATGCTTCCTACTATGTTAGCTGAGTTGCAAAAGTAGCATGAGGCTATGGATGCTAATTCCATAGTATACCATCTAAGAGAGCTTTTTGATGAGCAAGCACGTTCCGAAAGGTTCAAAACTTCAAGGTTGCTTTTCCACACTAAGATGGTTGAGGGGACATCTCCAGTGCAATATGCATTGAAGATGAATGGCTATATTGAGAGGTTGGCCACCTTGGGATTTGTGATGGACCATGAATTAAGTATTGACTTAATTCTAACCAGTTTGTCTGATAGTTATTCATATTTTTTGTTTAACTATAGGATGAACCAAATCTCTACCACTATTCCTGAGCTGATTAACTTGCTTAAAACAGCCGAGTCATCTGTCAAGAAGGACAGTAAGGTTGTGATGCTGATGGACTCTTCAAGTTCTAAAAGGAATAACCTTAAGAAGAAGAATAAGTCCATGAAGCCTAAGGGAAGCGTGGCCAAGAAAAAGGCCAAGAGATTGCTCCAAAAGGGACATGCTTCCATTGTGGCAAGGATGGCCATTGGAAGAGAAACTGCAAGACTTACTTGGAGTCCTTGAAGAAGAAGGCATCTGATGCCCCATCTACTTTAGGTATTTTTGTCATTGAAATGAATACTGTTTCCAATAATAATATATGGGTATTAGATACCGGTTCTGGCTCACAAATATGCACTAATATGCAGGGCCTAAGGAACAATAGATAGCTCAATAAGGGAGAGTCAGACCTACGCGTTGGAAATGGAGCAAGGGTTGCTGCATTAGCTATAGAAACATATGTATTGACCCTCTCTAGTAGGCTTATATTAAATTTGGAGAATTGCTATTATGTGCCTGCTTTGACTAAAAACATTATTTCTGTTTCAAGGCTAAATAAAGATGGTTTCCTTTTAGCTTTTAGTAACAATTGTTGTTCTATTATGTTGAATGAAATTCTTTATGCTAATGGTACATTATGCAATGGAATATACATATTAGATATGTCAAATCCAATTTTAAACATCAATGATAATAAAAGGCAAAAACAAGATATGTTGAAATCATCTTATTTATGGCATTGTCGTCTTGGTCATATAAGTGAGAAACGCATGGCTAAACTACACAAAAGTGGTAGTCTGGGGTCATTTGATTATGAATCATATGACACATGTGAATCTTGTTTACTAGGCAAGATGACTAAATTACCCTTTAAGGGAAAGGGTGAACGTGCTAATGGACTTTTAGACTTAATACATTCAGATGTATGTGGTCCAATGTCTACACACGCTAGAGGTGGTTTCATCTACTTCATTACTTTTATCGATGACTACTCACGATATGGATATGTGTATCTTATGAGATACAAATCTGAAGCTTTTGAAAGGTTCAAAGAATTCAGAAATGAAGTAAAGAAACAACTTGGCAAAAGTATTAAAACACTTCGATCAGATCGAGAAGGTAAATACTTGAGCCAAGAGTTTCTAGATTATCTTAGGGATAATGGGATTTTATCTCAATGGACTCCACCTTACACTCCATAACACAATGGTGTAGCTGAAAGAAGAAACCGAACCTTGTTAGACATGGTAAGGTCTATGATGAGTTTTACGGAATTGCCTAAATCCTTTTGGGATTATCCACTAAAGACTGCCATTTATATATTAAATGGAGTTTCTTCAAAGTCAGTTGATGTTACTCCATATGAGATATGGTATAACAAGAGGCCCACATTTTCTTGCATAAGAATTTGGGGTTGTCCTGCTTATGTGAAGCGGACAATGTCAGATAAGCTAGAAGCTAAGTCTGACCGATGTCTGTTTGTGGGATATCCAAAAGCATCATATGGATATCAATTTTACCACTCCTTGGAACAAAAGGTTTTTGTTTCAAGACATGCTATCTCTTTAGAGAGAGAGTTCCTTTTAAAAAGATATAGTGGGAGCAAAATTGAACTTGAGGAAGTTCAAGATGCTCAAACAGATGTTGATCAACTGCCTGAACCCGAGCTTGTTAATCATACAGATGATATAACAGCTCAACCTTCTGAAGTACAAGAGATTCGTAGGTCAAGTAGGATATGTACTCTTCCAGAGAGATATGAATTTCTCATTAGTGAATAGAATGACGTATTGCTCATAGAAAATGATGAGCCTACAACCTATGAAGAGGTTTTGAATAGTTCAGAATCTGACAAATGGCTTCAAGCCATGAAGTCAGAAATGGATTCCATGTATGAAAACCAAGTATGGACTTTGGTTGACCCACCCGAAGGAATAAAGCCTATAGGGTGCAAGTGGATTTTCAAAAAGAAAAATGACATGGATGGTAATGTGATTACCTATAAAGCTAGACTTTTTGTTAAACGTTATCGTCAAAGACAAGAAATTGACTACGATGAAACTTTTAGCCCAGTAGCTATGCTTAAATCCATAAGGATACTCTTAGCCATTGCTACTCATTATGATTATGAGATATGACAAATGGATGTGAAAACAACTTTCCTTAATGGAAATCTGACTGAGGATGTGTACATGACACAACCAGAAGATTTCATATCCAAAGATGGCAAAAAGGTATGTAAGCTTTAAAGATCAATTTATGGATTAAAGCAAACATTCGGGAGTTGGAATATTCGGTTTGATGAGACAATCAAACAGTTTGGTTTTTTACAAAATCCGGATGAACCTTGTGTCTACAAGAAGATTAGTGAGAGTGCAATCGTATTTCTTGTGTTATATGTAGATGACATATTGTTAATGGAAAATGATGTCTCAGCCTTATAATCAGTCAAAATTTGGTTATCCAATAATTTCTCTATGAAAGACCTTGGAGAAGCATTCTATATTTTAGGGATAAAGATCTATAGAGATAGATCTAAAAGGTTGCTTGGTCTTTCACAGTCTACATACATAGATAAAATGCTAAAGAGGTTTAACATGGAACAGTCTAAGAGGGGATATATTCCCAAGTCTCATGGGATTACTCTCTCAAAGTCTTTGTGTCCAAAGACACCAGATGAGAGGACGCACATGAGTTTGATTCCATATGCTTCAGCTATAAGATCAATCATGTATGCTATGATATGTACAAGACCCGATGTATCATATGCTCTGAGTTTCACAAGTAGATACCAATCGGACCCTGGTGAGGGTCATTGGGTGGCTGTCAAGAATATCCTTAAGTACTTAAGAAGAACTAAGGATGTATTCTTGGTATATGGAGATGGAGATATTACTGTGAGCGGGTATACCGATGCCAGCTTCCAATCTGACAAGGATGACTCAAAATCCCAGTCAGGTTATATATTCATACTAAATGGTGGAGCAGTTAGTTGGAAGAGTTTCAAAGAGGAAACAACTGCTGATTCCACAACCAAAGCATAGTACATTGCAGCTTCTAAACCAGCAAAAGAAGCAGTTTGGATAAAGAAATTCATCACAGAACTTGGAGTGGTTCCCAATATTATTGATCCAATACAATCGTATTATGATAATAATGGAGTCATTGCGCAAGCAAAGGAGCCACGGTCTCATCAGAGATCCAAACATGTACTCAGAATATACCATTTGATTAGAGAAATCATTGGTGGGAATGATGTAAAAATAGAAAGAGTGCCCACTGATCATAATATTGTTGATCCTTTAACTAAGCCACATCCCCAAAAGAAATATGATTCTCATGTACTCGCCTATGGAATTAAATACAAAGATGATTGACTTTAATGCAAGTGGGAGCTTGTTAGATGAGTGCTCTAAAGGCAATCACCTTTAGCACTCATTGTACAAATTTATTTGATTAATAAAAGGCTTTTTCATTAATTTGATGTTCATTTGACATATGAATTGATAAGTGATTTTAAATCAATTAATGAAGTCATTGATACATAACATAGCACGAAGGAAATCATGATGAGATCATGATATTGAGATTCTTATCATGTGTAATTATGTTAGTATCAAAATTATCCCTAGTCATAGGATTAATGAGACGAGACATTATTAATCCAGAAAGAATAGCACATGTTACACTCATTGATTGGATCGAGTAGTAGATCTCATAATCTAAAAATATGAGATGTTTAGAGTTAACATGTGGATGCTTGTTAAGTGTAGCTGAGTACATTAGATGACCAACTATGACACAATCATATGGATAATCTATTCAAATGTCAATGATAATTGCATCATAGCAATAGTGTAAGTATCCTTAGACTTTTAGTACTCAAGGATATCTTGAATATTGATTCTGTATTTTGATACTATTCCTTGTTGCCTAAGAGAGGTAGCTCATAGGGTGGTGATTGGATACAACTTGAGGTATTCGAAGGTAATTGGGTAACCAACAAAGGATTCACCACTCTTGATAGAATAAGTGTATACCCATGGCCTCTTGTTGTGGTCATTACTCAGGAATCTCTAGCCAGAGTGGAAATGTCATAAAGATAGTCTTTAATGACATATCTAATAGAGTAATGATCCTTAAAGACAAGAACTAACATTACTTGGACTAGACGTGACGTAGTCAGTCTAGTGGGAGTTGACACATGTCCATACTCTGAACTAAGTGGGGTATAGATTGGTGAAAGGAATAATTGCACAGAAATTATCTATGGAAAGGTTTGTAGTCAAACCACTGACTTTCCGGTCAATTGGGGGTCATGATGTGTTGCTAGATACCACTCATGACCTGCTTAAATTAATTGTTAATTTAAGTGGCCAACATAACCGGGAACCTAATGGGTCACACTCATTGAAGATATGAAGAATGAGTAAAATGGTCTTGGATAGGATCCAAAATATGCGAGAATTATTTTAGGATGGATCGCGATGAGATCGCACGAAAAAATCGTTCGGGAGTGTCACGGGCCCGAGCTGGCCCGCCCGGGCTAGGCAGGCTGCTGGCCGGCCTTGCGGGCCAGCCGAGCTGCCCAACAGTAGCCCATAGCAGGCCCAACACGCCTGTAGCTTCCATCCATTGGCCAAGGGCTATAATTGGCTGTAATTAGGCCAATTATGGCCAATTACCATTCATTAGTTTCCATTTTTGACTTTTCATCTTATTTTTGAATTTGATTTAAATAGAAAAGACATCAAATGGCAGAAAATAGACATGAAAATATTTTTTGTGAAAAAAAAATATTTTTAAGACAACAAAAATTCTCTCAAGAACACTTTCAAAGCTATCACTTTGAATTTGTTCAAACCATTTTCTCTTGATAGTTTCTTTTTCATTTTTCGCATGGATTATCATTAGAGACATCCTAGTGTGGATTGTTATGGTTTGCTACAACCCAACAAAGTGAAGATTTGAAGAACAAATAAAAATTACAAAATATAATTTTTAACATTTACATTTATATAAATTAGTTTTAATGGTACAAGTATGATCTTTTGTTTTGGGTTTTAAAAAATTTTATTTTTCGCTGCGTTTATGAATATGATTCATTCTTCAAAACCCAACATATATATATCCGAATCCAATCATTTCACTAAAAATTAGAAAATCAACAAATGATCAACACTTGCAGGGACAAGTTCCCATTTGAAATTACTGAAGCAGGAAATGGGGGAGGATGAAAAATCCAATTAGCCGATCAAGTCATTAACTATTAAACTTAGAAAAATAGTTGTGTCCATGTGAGCTTCCATGTGGGTATTATTTCAGTTGAAAAATTGTTTGGATTCTCCACATTAACTATAATTTATTAGTATTGGTCAAAATACACATGCATCAGAAATAAATGACAATAAAGATGGACGATACATCTTTTGTTGAACTAATTAATAATTAGTTGACAAAATATTTGGTAGGTGAAGATTAATCTTGACCATCCATTTGGTGGGTAGGGATTAATCTTGACCATCTATTTGGTAGGTAAGATGGTAGGTAAAAATTAAATTTTGACCATTCATTCGGTGGTTGGGGATTAATCTTAACCATCCATTCGGTGGGTAAGACGGTAGATGTGAAATGATTTGAACCATCTATCAAAGTAGGTAAGAATTAATCTTGACCATCCATTGAGGAGGTGTAGGCCTATATATAGCCTTAAGAATTCATTTGTAAGGTATTTTCATCCAAAAAGTGAGAGAGAAGAAAAATAAAAGCTTAGAAAAGGTTTAGTGAGAGGTTGTGAGTTGTAAGTGTTTATAAACACTTTGTGAATTTTTCTTCCTTCAGTAAAAGATCTGCAACAGTCCAGAGACGTAGGCATAATTGACCGAACTCCATTATCAATTTGTCTTATTATTCCACATTTTCTTCGCTTTCTCATAAATCTGATTATAGAAAAATTGATGTTATTTTCCAACAATTGGTATCAGAGATTTGATTGTGTTTTTCTGTTTTTTTTTGTGATTATTATTCATGAATAGTGAATTTTGGTCAGTTGTACCAAATTGTCCACAAAGGTGTTCTAATACACGGTGGTTCGCAAGAATTGTGAGAAACGATCCAAAGGAAGTCAGATTCTAGTGGAAGCAATAGTCGCAAACGAAGGAAAGGTGAAAATTGAGAAGTTCGATGGAGCAGACTTTGGCTTTTGGAAAATGCAAATTGAGAATTATTTGTATCAAAGAAATCTATATCAACCTCTCTCAGGGAAGAAGCCAGAGGCTATGAAGGAAGAAGACTAGAGTCTTCTCGACAGACAAGCTCTCGGAGTTATTCGATTGATGTTATCTTGCAATGTTGCTTTCAACATAGCAAAGGAAAAGACTACGACAGGTATTATGACGACTCTCTCTAGTATGTATGAGAAGCCCTTAGCCTCAAACAAAGTGCACCTCATGAGGCACTTGTTCAACTTGCGAATGACAGAAGACGCATCGGTAGCTCAACATCTTAATGAACTCAATACCATCACAACCCAATTGAGTTCGGTTGGAATTGAATTTGATGAAGAAATACGAGCATTAATACTTTTGTCTTCTCTACCAAAAAGCTAGAATGTTACTGTCAAGGCTGTGAGTAGCTCGTCGGGAAGCACTAAGTTGAAATTTGATGATGTTCGTGATTTGGTTCTCAGTGAAGAGATCTGACAGAGAGAGTCGGGTGAATCATCAACTTCTTTAATTTTGAATACAGAGTCAAGAGGAAGAAATTCAACCAGAGGCAATGGATGAGGCAAATTGAATTACCGAGGTAGATTAAAGGACAAGATGTCCAAATCCAGGAATCCCAGTAATTCCTATATGGCTTCAAGGTTTGTTAACTGAGTTGGGATTCAAATAGGAGAAGAATATTTTGCATAATGATAGTCAGAGTGCGATATACTTGACAAAAAATTCAGCATTTCATTCCAGAACTAAGCATATTGGGATTCGTTACCATTTCATCATATCTTTATTAGAAGATGATGTGTTAGTATTGGAGAAGATCCAAGAAAACAAGAATCCAATGAATATACTGACAAAGATGGTGACTATCGACAAACTGAAGTTGTGTTCAAAACTTCAGTTGGTCTACTAGAGTAACAAAACTAGAAAGACTGTTGTATTGATTGAGGTGTGAAGATAGATTGAAACCAGTCTTCAAGTGGGAGATTGTTTATCAAAATACACATGCATCAGAAATAAATGACAATAAAGATGGACGGTGCATCTTTTGTTGAACTAATTAATAATTAGTTGACAAAATATTTAGTAGGTAAGATGGTAGGTGAAGATTAATCTTGACCATCCATTTGGTGGGTGGGGATAAATCTTGACCATCTATTTGGTAGGTAAGATAGTAGGTGAAGATTAAATCTTGACCATCCATTTGGTAGGTGGAGATTAATCTTAGTCATCCATTTGGTAGGTAAGACGGTATGTGAGAAATGATCTCAACCATCCATCAAAGTAGGTGAGAATTAATCTTGGTCATCCATTGAGGAGGTGTAGGCCTATATATAGCCTTAGGAATTCATTTGTAACGTATTTCATCCAAAAAGTGAGAGAAGAAAAATAAAAGTTTAGAAAAGTTTTAGTGAGAGGTTTGTGAATTGTGAGTGTTTGTAAACACTTTGTGAGTGTTTGTTAACACTTTGTAAATTTTTGTTCTTTCAGTAAAAGATCTGTAGCAGTCCGGAGACATAAGCATAATTGGCTAACTCCATTATCAATTTGTGTCTTATTATTTCGCATTTTTTCCGTTTTCTCATGAATCTTATTATAAGAAAATTGACGTTATTTTCTAACAATTAGTTGGTGAGAAAAGAAACATTACACCAGCGACTGCTATGGATGAAATTAAATGCCAAATCAGTTTAATTTTGTGAGCAATTACAAGTTGTACTATGTCCAAAAACAATTTGGAGTTTGTATACAAGGAATGCGGGATTCTTCTTCCTAAAAAATCTAGGATTAATGGGGACTTTTAGCCCTTGCTAAATGTATCAGTTTCTTTGGAGCAAAAGAAAATAAAATGGAAGAACTTCTTTTACAAGTAGTTCCAAGGAAAGTCGTTTAAGTTTCTCACCTTTCTTTTCCTCTGTCATGCTGCCAATTTAGTATTTATTTATTTAAAGATTGAACAAAAATTATAGGTGGATTAAGAAATTGTGAGTTCTTGTTGGAGACAATTGTCATCCAAAAAATCAAAATGTTTGAGATATCTCATATTAACTAATTGTAAGATATAAATACTACTTATAATGACTTTCTTATTTTTTTTAAGTTAGTTTTTGGAATGAGTTAAGTTGAAGATCAATTTATTCAATATAGTATTAGAATCACCAGTTGAATCATCTGTAGATGTCCAGTCCTGCAAATTTTACACTCCAGACTTTTTGTATGTGTTCAAATCTTAGCGTGAGGGGGTGTGTTAAGATATTTTACACTAGCTAATTGTAAGATCTAAATATTACATGTAATGATTTGGGTATCTCTCATCTTTTGAACTAATTTTTTAAATGAGTTAGCTCTAATATTCATTTATTCAATATCAAGAAATTAATATTTTTGATACTTGACGGGATTATGATAGATTGAAAGTTAAGAGTTACGCAGGAAACAAAATTTAAAAAAAAAATTATGATTATTTTTAATGTTATAAAATAAATGATTAGTTTATTAGACCATAGTAACTATCAGAATTAAAAGAAAAAGAATGAACCATTCCATATTAACTTGACTCAAGAATTTGTGGGTGAAATAAAAGATGAAGTGGGAAATGGTGGAGGACGAAATGCGACAAAGAAATGGAGAAGATTAAGAATTAGTGGGATTATATTTAATAAAGGTTTAAAGTTTAAACTGAGACTTCTATAAAAGATGTAAAATAAATAATAATAATAATAATGCCTAAAGTCCACTGAAGAAAGAGAATCTGAAATTCATTTTGGTCAGGTAATGGTGTAATATATAGTAGGACTGTTAATGACACATTTCACTTGTGATACTTTTTAATATTTATTTTTTAATTAGTGATGAAGAGAGAAAAAATTTTAAAAATTATTTTTTTCTCTAGATTTATTTTTATTTTTTTTTCTCATTAACCAATTAAAAAGATGAATATATAAATCATCAATATATAAATCAAATAATCAACCAACAATTTTTAAAAATAATTTGTTTTGAAAAATTCAACCTCTGCTGAGTCCGTTTACAGTTAGCTCTGCATTAATTTCCAAAATTAATTAGTAAGATGAATCACTGAAATGCGGATTTGAATGTCAGTGGGTGTCGCGGTGATGGTGGTATATTATTTGAATGGGGCTAGAATCTAGGTGGTTAGAATATAGTTGCGGTGATGGTGGTATATTATTTGAATGGGGCTAGAATCTAGGTGGTTAGAATATAGTTAGATGGAATGAATGTTTCTAATTAATTATAATAAAATAAATAAAATTATTTTATGAATTTTATATACACATATAAATATGATAGAAAAAAATATATATTCCTTATTGAATTTCTAATCATGAAATTTATTGTACATTGGTCATTGTATTGAAAACTTTTTTTTACACACACAATATACACGCACTGAAAATTAATATTTATGGATATAAAAAAAATATATTAATGCTTTCACAATATATTTGCTTAAATTAAAACACAAACTATGTTATTTCTAATTTATTTTATACACTGTAACAACTTACCCACCTGATGAAAAGAATTCACCGAATAAGGCTTCAAATTCCAATACTAGTTCAACGCCACTCCCTCCAACATGATTGGGAAGACTTTACACAAAACCGAATCCTGATAGGTCTGCAAGCAGACAACTGCATGGAAGTGGAAGAGATGGTCATGAGGGTCGATTGTCGAGATGTAAGTCTTTTGATGCGGTAGCTCAAATTCTTTAGGACCAGCTCCTCTTGTAGCCGGGGAGTTAAAGAGGGTGAAGTGGCATCAAAGTATGGCAGGCTGTCACTTCTACGGTTCTGCAGGGTCTCTTTGATCTTTTCTTCTATCGCCCTTTTGATCTTTACCAAATCATAGAACGGGTGATCCTAGAGGCGTGGCTGGGGATTGCTATTGGTCATCCCTAATGTCGTCATCTGTGTGGTGTTTGTGGTGTTTAGGGTCAAGATTGATTGGGCATTTTGGACATGGTGGGCCAAGGTTAGCACCTTATGGGGGTTACAACCCTCTGTGGTCAGTCATGGTGATGTAGTTAGGGAAATCTGCTGCCACTGTAAGGGCAACCTGAGGACCAGTTGCCATCGACTATTGAATAAGGAAGTTAGGATATGGGGGGAGATTGGTTTTCTCCTTTTATAATAAACTGAGATTTAGTAATAGTTAGGGAATGATTAGTTACAAATATAACTATTATTAGCAGGACTTGAGCCCATAGTGAGTAGTTATATGAAAGTGGAAGGATCAGCGGTTAGAGAAAATAAAGATAAAATTAATAGTGGGGAGTTCACAAGAAAATGTAATACCTATATACTAGGTGGAGCGGAAGCATCGAGTATTGACACATAAGTGACAAATGTCCTTATACTCAAAACCATAATAAGACCTTCCTTTTTCTGGGAAAAACTTGGTACAATTAAATAACTTATCCCATACAAAAACATGTAAATGACAAGTTTTTACATGCAAAACTTCTTGTGTATGAAGGATAAAAACGAAGACAACATGACCTTGCTTGGTCCAAATCAAAAAATGTCACTATGATCAATTAAATTTACAAGGACAACAAGACTGAACAAACAAAATTCATGCAGAGTACAAGAGGTAACCAGCTTATGTAGAGAAGTCTCAAAATATCTCTACTGCTTGTCTAAGAAGACTACCTTTCAGGTGTTAAAATGCGGTTCAAGTAAGAAGCAATGGATCTCAACCATGATCAAAAAAATTCCCTCAATCGGACCACATTGGACCTTCCAATTGCAGAATTTGATGAAACTAATTTCTATTGAAAACTGTTGAAAACCATAAAAAAACAAAGTTGTCGTTCATGCAACCAAAACGATTATCCAATTGTTCTGGAAAAATATGAAAAAAAAAACTCCCCTTTGTTTTATTTTTTTCAATCTTGTTTTATGTGTCAGCTCATGAAAATTGAGGCTTTGTAGCAGATTGGAGTGAAGATACCATTAGCACCAATGGTCCATGTCTCTGGCCTTGGACTCTCATGCTCCACCTCTCCAAACAAGTACTGTGTTTGAATTTAAGGAAATGGTTGCATAGTCTACCTTCTTCTCTTTCTTATGGCTGCAAAATCTTATAAGAGCAACTCAAGTATAAATACGAGGATATGCAAATCTCAATTAATACAACTCTGCTAATATAGAAGTCGTTCAAATTTACTTTCAAAAAATGAATGCATCTTTATGCGAGAGTTTATAAATATCAAAATGTTGGCCATAAAACAATACAAATAAATATGAAATAAAATAATCAACAAAAATTGACACTTAAAATTTAACGTGCTTCACCCTTTAATTTAGGTACGTTCAAAGGACAATATCTGAATATTTTTCTTCTACTAATAAAAATAAATTGTTATAAAAAAAGTATTCTCTAGATACACACTAGAGATAATATAATAATTTTGAGATAAACTTAAAAAATAGTGGCACATAAATATTTCCTAAAAACAGCCCAAAATTATGTTTTTCACAATTTTTGTCACTATTTAATTTTTGGAAAAATTCTAAAAACCTAACTCTCTCACACATTCATCAGAGAAAATTTTTCTCTAGCTTTCTCGACTGATCCTTTTTCTCTTGAGTTTGCAGTTCTCAAGATTTTGTAGTGTATTCTCTTAAAAAATGCACTGCCCTTTATAGGTAAATATTTGCTCAAAAAGTCAAAAAATGTGGCTGCCAACTTTCAGACACATTTTGGCAAAATTTAATAAAATATGACCTTTTCTAAATAATTAATTAGTAGTGGACTCCACAAGTGGAGAGACCTATACTAATTTTTCAAAGAAATCAGCATCGACCTTGAATAACAAATCTCTCCCTCCCGACTACATGGGGGATCTATCATTCCAACAGCTAAACGACATAACTCAAAGTATGATTTTGGCAGAATCTTCATCAAAATGTCTAATTCATTTTTCTCTATATAGATCTTTTCAAGTTGTAATAGTTTATTTTTCATCACATTTTTTATCCAATGATATCTTACATCAATATATTTTAATCTTGAGTGAAATGAGTTATTCTTTATAAGATTGATAAATAAGTCTTATTCATTTTTCTCTAAATAGATCTTCTCAAATTGTAGTAGCTTATTCTTCATCACATCTTTAATCCAATGATATCTCACATCAATATATGTTAATCTCAAGTGAAAAAAGGTATTCTTTACAAGATGGATAACACTTTGACTGTTACAAAATAACTGATATCTGTCTTACTGCAATCCATATTTTTTCAAAAACTTCTTCATCTACAACAACTTTTTACATGTTTCTATTGTAATAAATTTTGCTTCAGTAGTGGACAGTGTAATACACTTCTATAGCTTTGATAGTCATGATACAACTCTCTTGCAAAAGTGATGAGGTATCCTGATATAAACTCTCTTAAATCTACATCGTCAGCCATATTCACATTTGTATATCCAACCAACACAGGTTCGATATCTCCAAAAAATAAACATATTTTAGAAATACCCCAAAGATACCTAAAAATCCACTTTACTGCAGTCTAATGTTCCTTTCAAGAATTTGAAAGTAATCTGCTCACTACACCAACTACATGAGAGCTATCCAATCGTATGCATACCATGACATATATCAAACTTCCAATTGTTGAATAATATGGAATCTTGTCCATCCTATCATTCTCTTCATCTGTAGTAGGGCTTTGTTTGAAATTCAGCTTAAAGTGATTAGCAATAGAACAACTAATCATTTTAGCTTGATCTATTTTAAATCTCTGAAATATTTTTTCAATGTACTTCTCCTATAACAACTATAATTTCTTGGCATTACTGTTTTTGATAATTTTCATACTAATAATCTGTTTTGCTAGCCCTAAGTCTTCCATGGCAAAAGACTTGTTCAACTGCTTTTTCAAGTTGTTAATTCTTGAAATATTCCGACCAACAATCAGCATGTCATTCATATAGAGCAAAAGAATTATGAAATCTTCATCATATAATTTCTGTACAAAAACGCAATGGTTTAAAGTAGTCTTCTTGTAGTCTTGCTCCCCTATAACAGACTTGAACTTTTTATACCATTATCTTAGTGCGTCTTTCAAGCCGAATAGACTTTTCTTCAATCTACAAATATATTCCTCTTTTTCCTTATGCTTGAAATCTTATGGTTACTCCATGTATATCTCATTTTCCAAATCACTGTGTAGGAATATAGTTTTGACATCCATTTGCTCAACCTCCAGGTTAAAACTTGCTATTAACCCTAGCACTATACAGATGAATGTCATTTTTACAACTACTAAGAAAATCTAATCAAAGTCAATCCCTTTTCTTTGGTTGAATCTTTTGACAACTAATCTAGTTTTGAATCATAGATGGAAACTATTTTCTTCATGTTTGATTTTGAATACTCATTTATTCTTCAAAGCTCTCTTGCCTTTTGGCAGCTTCACTAGTTCAAAAGTTTTGTTCTCCTACAAAGATTTCATTTCATCTTGTATAGCATCAACCCATTTCTACCTATGTCCATCAATCATAGCTTCTTCAAAGCTTTTTGGTTTTTCCCCATTACTGAGTAACACATATTCATTTTCTGGATACCTTGTAGAATATTATCTTGCTCTATTGCTCCTTCTCAAAGAAACGATGGAGGGCATAAGTGTTGGTTGATGATGAACATCATCATCTTCAACATCATCTTCTGGGCTATTGATTGGAGCATCATTTTCTTCAGGTAGATCAATAAGATCTTCATCCCCAACCTATCTTGGCACTGATGTTGGAGGAATCAATTCCAATATCTTTAATAGTCTCATTCTCAATGAAAATATCACAACTTCTAACAAGTTTCTTCTCCACTATATAATAAAAACTGTAGCCAAACTGATTTTTTTCATAGCCAATAAAAACATATTGTTAACCTTGAGGGGTATTTCCGTCATTTTGATGATAATAAATAATATAGCAATATTGTATTTAACATACTTGTTTTTGTAAGTATATTATACAGGACATGAATTAAAATAGCAAGAATAGAGAATTGGAAGGATAATCCTTGAGAAACAAAAAGCAAGAAGTAGCATGTTCACTGACGTGACTCTAGGAGTCACTCCCGTGAAGAAAGCTAGTCGTTACCAAAAACCAACATTTGAAGTTCACGGCCATGAAAGAAAAACAAACCGTGAAGTAAGCATTTCAGTCACCCCCGTGAAGAAAAGTGTCACCCCCGTGAGGCTTCATGCAAATTTCATCCCAGAGAGTTTCACCACCAGAGTCACCACTTGGGTCACGACTGAGAAGATTGTCACCCCCGTGAATTAAGGTGTCACCCCCGTGAAGGCTTCATTCAATTTCATCCAGAGAGCTTCACGACCAGAGTCACCACTTGTCTCACGGCTGGGAAGAATGTCATGCCCATGACTGATTAATGTCACGCCCGTGACTAATTAATGTCACGCCCGTGACTCTATATGTCAAAACATACCAGAGAGCTTCACGACCAAGGTCACCACTTCAGTCACGGCTTGGGAAAAACTGTCACCCCCGTGACAAGCATATTCACGCCCGTGAATAATGAAAGATAAAAATGTCAGGCGTGATTTTTTAGTTGGTATAACGGCTAGTTTCTTATTTAATGCACCCCAACGACTATATTCAGCCATAGGAGTATAAATGGAAGTCATTTATGCATTAAGAAAAAAGAGAATGAGAAGAAAAACAAAAGATTAGCATATACTTCAAATCACAAGCTATCTTGTACTTTTATACTTTGAGAACAAGCAAATGAAGATATGAGTATCATGAACACTGATGTGCTGATTGACAAGCTTCTCACACATGAGATGGTAGTAAAAAGAGATAGAGAGCTTGAAGCAGAGCCAGAGAAAAGAAAATCATTAGCACTCAAAGCCTCTACTTCAAAATCTCAAGAAGAAAGTGAAGATGATGAAGAGATGAGTGATGATGAAAATGAGGACATCGATACGCTTTCAAGAAGATTAAAAACAATCATTGAGAAGAAAATGAGCAATTCCAGAAAATTCAGGCAAAGAAACCTTAAACAAACTTCAAATGATACACACAGAAGTAAGGAAGAGGTAAAATGCTATGAATGTGGAAAGAAAGGACATATTAAACCAGAATGTCCAAAGCTCAAGAAGCATAAGAGCAAATACCAAAGAGACAATGGGGAGAAAGGTCACAAAGCCACATGGGATGACGAAAGTACTTCAAGTGAAAAAGATGATAAAGAAAGTGAATAGGTCAACCTATGTTTCATGGCTATTGAGGATCACGTCTCGGACAATGTAAGATCACTACACTCATACTCTTTCAATAATGATAGTAGTGATAATGATAATGATAGTGATAGTGATGATGATGATGATGATGAGCAAAGCCTAATAGAAGAATTAAATATAGAATTAGAGAAATATAGAACTAAATTTAGTATCTATAGAAATAATATCTCTAATTTGAAAAATAAAATAGATGGCATAGAAAAGGAGAACATAAAGCTTAAATCATCTAATGAATCTCTTCAAAAGTTATTAGATGAATACTCATCAAGACCCTCAATAGCTTCATTGTTAAAAGAAAATAATACTTTAAAAAATGAAGTTGAAGAACTTAGAAATTCCATTTCTAAATTTCACAAGGGTAAAGAGAGCTTAGATACTCTCATTGTGTCTCAAAGACCACCTTTAGTTAGACATGGTCTAGGGTTTAAAGATACATCATCATCTTCTAACAAAACAGTATTTGTTAAGTCTAAAGAACATAACATCTCCACACCTGTTAGAACTGCACCAAGAAATAAGAATGTTAAAACCTCTATACCGAAAAAGAATCATGCCTTTATATATAAGAAGAATGTATCTAGAAAAATGAAAATTAATCATGATTGTGCATGTCATTGTTCTCAACATCATTCTAATCAAATTATGGCATTCAAATACATTGTAAGACCAAAAAGCAAGTTTACACCTAAACAATGTAATTACTGTATGAAAATGGGTCATATAAATAAAAATTGCTGGATAAGGAAGACTCATTGGGAACCTTCATGTGCTAACCCCCAAGGACCCAAACTCATTTGGGTACCTAAATATCATACTTGATTTGTGCTTCTGTAGGTATTCCTCAAGTCCACAATAAACAAAAATGCATGGCTAGTAGACAGTGGATGCTCAAGACATATGACAGGAGACAAAGAACTCTTCAATGAAATCAAAAGTATTGATGGAGGTAAAGTTACCTTTGGAAACAATGCAAAGGGTAAGGTAATTGACATTGGCTCTATTGGTGTTAATGGTACTACTTTTATTAAGGATGTTTTACTTGTTGATGGCTTGAAACATAACTTGTTAAGTGTAAGTCAATTATGTGATAAAGGAAACAAAGTAATTTTCACCTCAAATGAATGTCTTGTAATCTCTATTGATGGTCAAGAAATATTTAAAGGAAATAGAGATATCAATACGTACATAATAAACTTACATAAACTATCTAACCATTCCTCTAAGTGTCTTGTGACTACTAGTGATGAATCTTGGCTGTGGCATAGAAGACTTGGTCATGCTAACATGGATTTAATACAAAGTCTCAGCACAGGAGAGCTAGTAAAAGGATTACCAAGAGTTAAATATGAAAGAGGCAAGACATGTGATCCTTGTCAAAAAGAAAAGCAACACAAGTCATCTTTCAAAGCCAAAAACATAGTAAGTACTTCAAAACCTCTTCAACTCCTACATTTAGACTTATTTGGACCTACTAGGGTTGCTAGCTTAGGAAGAAAACATTATGCATTTGTCATCGTAGATGACTACTCTAGATTTACTTGGGTAATTTTCTTAGCTCAAAAGAGTGATGCTTTTGAAAATTTCAAAAACTTTGCTAAAAGAGTTCAAAATGAAAAAGGGTACTGCATTTCAAAAATAAGAAGTGAGCATGGGAAAGAATTTGAAAATGAAAACTTTGAAAGTTTTTGTCTTGAACATGGCATTTCACATAATTTCTCATCTCCTAGAACACCTCAACAAAATGGAGTAGTTGAAAGGAAAAATCGAACATTAATTAAAATGGCAAGAACAATGCTTAATGAATATGAATTACCAACTTATTTTTGGGCAGAAGCCACAAACACTGCATGTTATATTTCAAATTGAGTTTTCAAAAGACCTCCTTTAAACAAAACCTCATTTGAGCTATGGAATGGAAGAAAGCCCTTGGTATCATACTTTAGAGTATTTGGATGCAAGTGTTTTATATTGAACACCAAGGACAATCTTGGAAAATTTGCCTCTAAGTCTGATGATGGTATCTTTTTAGGATACTCTACAACCAGCAAAGCATATAGAGTATTTAATAAAAGATCATTAACAGTGGAAGAATCCATGCATGTTGTTTTTAATGAATCTAGTAGACTTGATCTTGTGAAAGGTAGTGCTCTTGATGATGTTATAGATAATGTGGAAAAACTTGTCATTGAAAATGGAAAAGAAGAAAACAATCAAGAAAACTTACTACCTCAAAATCAAGAACAAATGGAGCAAGAACTTCCAAAAGAATGGAGAATGAACAGAAATCATCCAAAAGAGCAAATAATTGGTGATCTATCAAGGGGAGTAAGTACTAGATCTCATTTCAAGCATTTAGTCACTGACATTGCTTTTATTTCACAAATTGAGCCTAAAAACATTGATGAGGCTCTTAATGATGAAAGTTGGGTAATTGCCATGCAAGAGGAACTCAACCAATTTGAGAGAAATAAGGTATGGAACCTAGTACCTAGACCCAAGAATCATCCAATCATAGGCAGCAAATGGGTATTTAGAAATAAGTTAGATGAACAAGGGTTAATAACCAGGAATAAAGTAAGACTAGTCGCAAAAGGATATAATCAGCAAGAAGGTATAGACTATGATGAAACATATGCACCTGTAGCTAGATTAGAAGCTATAAGAATACTCTTAGCATATGCATGTCACATGAATTTCAAACTTTTTCAAGTGGATGTGAAAAATGCAATTCTAAATGGTTATATAGATGAAGAAGTGTATGTAGAACAACCACCAGGTTTTGAAAGCTATGAATTGCCAAATCATGTTTTTAAACTTTCAAAAGCTTTGTATGGTTTAAAACAAGCTCCAAGAGCTTAGTATGAGAGATTAAATTCTTTTTTACTAGAAAATAGCTTCACAAAGGGAAATGTTGACAGTACACTGTTCATCAAAAAGCATAAGCATGAGATACTAATTGTTCAAATTTATGTTAATGATATAATATTTGGTTCTACTAATGAGCTGTTTTGTCAAGAATTTGCTAAGTACATGACTAGGGAATTTGAAATCAGCATGATGGGAGAACTTAAGTATTTTCTTGGTCTACAAATCAAACAAAGCAATGAAGGCATATTCATCAACCAATCCAAATATGCCAAAGACTTAATCAAAAAATTTGGTATGGAATGATGCAAAAATGCCAAGACTCCTATAAGTACATCAACAAAATTGGACAAAGATGAAAAGGGTAAGAGCATTAATGAAAAGCTTTATAGAGGTATGATCGGATCACTTTTATATCTCACTGCTTCTAGACCCAATATTATGTATAGTGTTTGCTTATGTGCGCGATTTCAATCATGTCCTAAAGAGTATCATCTAAATGCTGTAAAAAGGATTTTAAGATATTTACATGGAACTTTGCATCTAGGTTTATGGTATCCTAAGAATTCATCTTTTTATATTATAGGATATTCAGATGCAGACTATGCTGGTAGTCTTTTAAATAGAAAAAGTACTTCAGGTACTTGTCACTTCATTGGAGAATGTTTGGTTTCTTGGTTTAGCAAGAAACAAGTTTCAGTTGCTCTCTTAACTGCTGAAGCTGAATATGTAGCAGTTGGATGTTATTGTACACAAATTCTTTGGATAAAACAACAACTTAAGGACTATGGTCATGAGATGAACCATATACCTATAAAATGTGACAACACCAACGCTATAAATCTTTCAAAGAATCCTATTCAACACTCTAGAAGTAAACATATTGACATTAGACATCACTTTATTAGAGATCATGTTCAATATGGAGATATTGAATTAGAATTTGTATGCACAGAAAAGCAATTAGCAGATATTTTCACTAAGTCTCTAAATGAGAAAAGATTTAATTTCATTAGAAGAGAACTAGGTATGATTGATGGATTAACCTTGTGATTACAAGAATATGAAATTTTAATTGTTGATCTTAAAACATATCACAAGTTATAAAAAAAAAAAATTTAATGAGAATTCATGCTTTAAGAAGTAAAATCTTTGTTGAAATGATTTAGTCTTGTTGCAGAACTTAATTTCAATCTAATGAAAATTATAAGGGAGTCACGCCCGTGACTTATACTCACGCCCGTGACTTAAGTGGCCTAAAGAGGCAGTGTCGTTCACGACTTTGGTTCACGACATGCTTCACGGCTTCAAGTAGTGAAACATAGTTTCACGGCTTGAGTCACGCCCGTGGATAAGAACATTCACGCTCGTGACATTTTTTCACTCCCGTGAACAATTACGCCTCAAAAACTCACAGAAGCTTTCACGCTTTGGGTCACAGCATGTTTCACGGCTTCAAGTGGTGAAACATAGTTTCACGGCTTGAGTCACGCCCGTGGCAAAGAACCTTCACGCCCGTGACAAAGTTTCACGCCTGTGAATAATTACACCCAAAACTCACAGAAGCTTTCACGCCTTGTGTCACGGCTTGCTTCACGGGTATAAGTAGTGAAATTCAACAGTTCATGCCCGTGACATTATATTCACCCCCGTGACCTATGATCATTCACGCCCGTGATGTTCATCGATCACCCCCGTGAACGCATTCACGCTTTCATTCACGGGTGGAACACTGCTTCAGCAAACTGTGAACACGACTATTCACGCCCGTGAAACCCTAAGCCACGCCCGTGAATGTATCGAATATATAAGAAAACAGTCGGTTACAATCTACATTTCAACTCTCCATCTCCCAAAACTGCTCTTATTTACTCTCATTCATTGAGACATTGAAGATTCCGACCCCAAGGCCTTGATATTTCACTATAAATACCATCAAAAGTTCGAATCTTTAGTAGAAAACAGACATTTCTAGGGTCTTTCATCAAATTTTTCTGTCAGAAATCTTCTTCAACTCCATCAACAACTAAAATTCTTCAAATATGGAGTCTGCTTCATCAAAGGGGAAGAGAAAGAAGTCTCATGCACCAAAAAGGTATTCAGATTACCTCATGAACATCATTCCAGAAAGTTGTCATCCTCGGTATGCAACTTTGAAAAAGAGACCTATTTTATCATCAAGGTCCTTCGAATGGCAGACTGTCCGTAATCTCGGGCTCGAGATGGCTATGACAGAGCAACTTCAAGCCTGTCATCTAAAAGAATTTGTTGAAATTCATCTGCCAACCCTACGGGAGCTAACGCTAGAATTTCTCAGCACCTTGCAGGTTTCACCAACTGGAGTGGTGAAATTCCAACTCTGCAACAATGCAAACACCCTCAGCGCCATCACATTTGGAGAATTGTTCAACCTACCATCTGATGGCGTTCTGAATGAGACTGAGATTGAATTCTCTACCCCTGCAGCATGGACACATTTTGGCATAGATTGCAGCTGGGATGTCAAGAAAACTAAGAGCACACATCTCAGGACCCCAGTACACAGTTATTTGCATAGGTTTCTAACCTATAGCATTTTTGCTCAGGGAGAAAGCAATGGAACTATTAGGAAGTCAGAACTCTTCCTATTCGAGATGGCTCGCCGGGGAGTCACAGTGGCACTTTCCAGATGGTTTGCAAACCATCTTCTCTCCATCGCCACTAAGCCCATAGAAGATATCTTGATTGGGGCATATGTCACTCATATGGCAGTGAAGCTCAATTACTTGAAGATGGATGACCATCACTTCAACATTATTCCTGCACACCCACGAGATAGGCTGGATGTAGAGTCATTCATCAAGATGGGAGCAGCTGTCAGAATCATTTTTCATAACGATATCTTCTACCGTTTCACTGATACTGCTGGAGAGATTATCTGGGAAGATCATGACACGGAGGATTTTAAAGCAGGCCTCCAGGGAGTTCAGTAGAAAAAGAGGGCTCGGATTGAGGAAGCAACTCCAACCATCGAGCAGGACATTGGACAGTCCTCAGCCTCCACACCATCTTTAGCGCAGCAGGTGGTCGACCTCTTGGCACCATGTTTCGAGCAGCTGTATACTTTCATGGATGAGAGGTTGGAAAACCTCAAGGACTTCATGGAGTCTCGGATAGACAGTCTTGAGGCTGAAGTAGCTAGGCTTCGTGATAGGATGTTTGGCTAGGATATAGGCTAGAGTGTAGCCTAAATTTGTTATGTTTGATCATTTTTGTTGTTTGTTATGTTTGCTTATGTAGGAAATCTTAAATTTCCTTTCTTAGTTTGTATCCTTTCCTTCATAATATATATTTGCTTTTGTTTACTTCAATCTACATATTCTTTTTGATTGATGACAAAAGGGGGAGAAAACTAGCAATATATGATAGATAATATATGATAAGGGAAAGTAGTATCAAACTAGCAATATAAGAATTGTGAATCAAAAAGTGAAACAGACTTTGAATTGATTTAAAAATCTTGATTCAACTTTTCAGATGCAAAGTAGATAATTGAAAAACTGAACTTTTATATATTTTAAATATACCCTAACTATACTTTGCATACACCTTAAAAGCAAGTTACAAATAAAAACATGCCATGATATATCTTAAATATACCTTACATATACTTTATGTCTTGAAAAGGAATTATGGTATGTATTGGATATACTTCTCATATAACTTGCATATACTTAAAATCTAGTTTAATGCTACATCTCTACTTACTATTCTTGCACATTATAATTTTTTATTCTAAGTATATCTTGAGGGGGAGACTTTTCAAAATCACATATTGCTATATTATTTGTCACCATCAAAAAGGGGGAGATTGTTAACCTTAAGGGGTATTTCCGTCATTTTGATGATAATAAATAATATAGCAATATTGTATTTAACATACTTGTTTTTGTAAGTATATTATACAGGACATGAATTAAAATAGCAAGAATAGAGAATTGGAAGGATAATCCTTGAGAAACAAAAAGCAAGAAGTAGCATGTTTACTGTCGTGACTCTAGGAGTCACTCCCGTGAAGAAAGCTAGTCGTTACCAAAAACCAACATTTGAAGTTCACGGCCATGAAGGAAAAACAAACCGTGAAGTAAGCATTTCAGTCACCCCCGTGAAGAAAAGTGTCACCCCCGTGAGGCTTCATGCAAATTTCATCCCAGAGAGCTTCACCACTAGAGTCACCACTTGGGTCACGGCTGGGAAGATTGTCACCCCCGTGAATTAAGGTGTCACCCCCGTGAAGGCTTCATTCAATTTCATCCAGAGAGCTTCACGACCAGAGTCACCACTTGTCTCACGGCTGGGAAGAATGTCACGCCCGTGACTGATTAATGTCACGCCCGTGACTCTATATGTCAAAACATACCAGAGAGCTTCACGACCAAGGTCACCACTTCAGTCACGGCTTGGGAAGAACTGTCACCCCCGTGACAAGCATATTCACGCCGGTGAACAATGAAAGAGAAAAATGTCAGGCGCAATTTTTTAGTTGGTATAACGGCTAGTTTCTTATTTAATGAACCCCAACGGCTATATTCAGCCATAGGAGTATAAATGGAAGTCATTTATGCATTAAGAAAAAAGAGAATGAGAATAAAAATAAAAGATTAGCATATACTTCAAATCACAAGCTATCTTGTACTTTTATACTTTGAGAACAAATCTATTCTCTGTAAAAATCTTATTGCTCCTCATATTTGAGCAATAAAGATTTATAAGTGGTTCTCTCTGTAATCTTTATTCAAGTGAGCATTGGGTAGTTCTGAGTTAAGAGAAGAACACTTGTAAGGGTTAGTTGTGTGAACCTCCAAAACACAAATTAAAAGGTTGTTTGTGTGAGCCTATAAAACACAAAGTATAGGTTGTTTGTGTGAGCCTGTAAAACACAAAGTGTAGGTTGTTTGTGTGAGCCTGTAAAACACAAAGGAATTGGTTATTGTGTGAGCCATTAAGACACAAGGGATTTCTGGGTTAGGTGTGAGCCATTGTGAGAAACACAATAGTTGGGAGTGAGCTTGTAAAACTCCATTATAACACTTAGTGTGTTAGTGAAACTCCCAATTGCGATTGGGGAGAGGAGTAGGGTTTGTTAATACACGAACCTCTATAAATCTTTGTGTCTGATTTTCTCTATCCTTTCTAAAATTAACAATTTTATTTCCGCACTTTAAAGCTTAATTTTTGAAACTCCAATTCAACCCCCCTTCTTGGTCTAATATCTGGGCAACACATATTGTTGTGTTTTGACGTCTAGTTTGGACCTCATCTTTTACAATGTGGACAAAACTTACAACCAAACACTCGTAGATGATCATAAGAAACATTTTTTCCTAACCAAGCTTTCTCTAGAACATTTAGCTTTATAACGATACATGGTAAAAGATTTAACACGTACACAACCGTGAGTAAATCTTCTCTCCAAAATATTTTAGGCAATTTTTCATGTGAGAACAAATATTTGACTATTTTCATCAAAACCTTGTTCATCCTCTTAACCAAGTCATTCAACTGTAATATTTTTGGAGGCATTGTCTGATGTTGAATAGCAAGCTATTTATAGTAGATATCAAACGGTCAAGTGTATTCTCTACTGTAATCTATCTAGATGCATTTTTTCCAATTTGTCTCTCAACTGAGACATGAAATTCTTTAAAGATATTTAGTACTTGATCTTTTATTTTTAAAGTATACACTTATGTCTTCCTCGAATGGTCATCAATGAAAGTCACAAAGTACTGAACACCACTGAGTGACTTTAATATTGACCCATATAAATATGAATGGATAAGATCTATCACATTCTTCATTTTAGAAGGAGGAGAACTCTTTAAAAAAACTTTATTTTTCTTTCTTGCTAAATAGTTAGCACATTTCTAAAAATGCATTTCATCCATTCTAGACAACATTTTCCTTCTAATCAAGGTGGTCATCTCTTTTTTCATTCATGTGGTCGAATCTCTTATGCTATAATTCAACAATATTATTTTTCTCCACAACACTTGCAGTATCGTTGGAGAGCTTTGCATGCATCACATATAAGGTAGCATTCCTTGTACTTCTAGCCACCACTAAGGAATCTTTGGTGAGCTTCCACTAATCTGGTACCATTCAGAGTCTCTATACAAACATCTCTTCTGCTAACAACCTTTGACAAATTATCATTTTATATCTTCACAGTTCCAAAATCTTATGTAAGATGAGAAGATTTCTTTCAGAGATGTGGCATGAATGATAGTGTCACTACCAATTACCCATTTAGTCTCATGAGATGTAAAATTGATAGTATCATCACAAATGATATTGAATTCATTCATGGCATTTGTTACGTCATCATCACTTCTATCATCTTACTTCATTTCCTTGCCTTTATGCTCCTTGAAATTTCGGCAATAGTTCTTGATATGACCTTACTTTTTATAGAAATGACATTCAATATTAGCATATATATTTGATTTGCCTCTGTTCTTTCCAATAGACATTTGTTAACTAGACTGACTCTTTCCTCTGGAATCTATAACCATAACATTTGGTTGTGAAGAAGAAAATGAGTTTTAAGATCTTCGCATTTCTTCATTTAGGATACTTCTTTTTACGGACTTCATACTAAATACACCGTTAGGTATATCGTTGGTGATTGAAATCTTCAAAGTCTATTATAACTCTAGCAGTGAGCTCAATACTAGCAAAAAGAACAATTCATCATCCAGTTTTATACTCATTCAGGACATTTGGTTCATAATCTCTTACATCTCATTCAAATGATCTACTGTGAAAGTCTCTTTTTTATATCTTTACTACGTCAAATTTTTCAAAAATTTATTATTCTCATTTTTTGACGCATAAAGTTACTCAAGTTTATTCCATAATGTTCAGACATGAGTCTCATTACACATGTGGTTGTACACATTATCTTTGATGAATTGCCGAATGTAGTCGCACACTTGCTCATGTTTAAACTCTCACTTCTCATCTATCTTGCCTTCGGGTTTAGTTATAGTAAATATCAACAAATATATTTTTATCACAAATAGGAGATCATTCATTTTGTTTCTCTATATGTGGTAATTTGTGTCATTTAAGCTAATCATTTTAGGCTCATTTGTCTTCATTAAAAAAAATGAGACTCGTTTAGCTATTAGTAATCTAAATAAAATATTTTCTAATATGAAAGATTAATCAATATTGTAACCACAAAGTATACTAAAAATTTTATAGAACTGACAGACTAGATTTGACATCACTTGTTGGGCATAACGGGTAAAACAACATAAATTTTTATTAGTAGAAGAAAATAAATAGATACAAAGAGAAAGTCTTCTTTAGACACACACTAGAGGTACTACAATAATTTTAAGATAAATCTAAAAAATAGTAGCACACAAGTGTTTCCAAAAACATTCCAAAAATATTTTCTTTACAATTTTTGTCATTCTCTAATTTTTAGAAAAGTTCAAAAAATTTGACTCTCACACATTCATAAGAGAAAACTTTTCTCTGGCTTTCTCGACTGCTCCTTTTTCTCATGAGTTTGAAGTTCTCAAGATTTTGTAGTGTATTTTTTAAAAAAATGCACTGCCTTTTATAGGCAAATATTTGCTCAAAAAATATAGTTGCCATCTTTCAAAAATTTTAACAAAATTTGACATTTTTTAAATAATTAATTAGCAGTGGACTCTACATACGGAGGAACTCATACTAATTTTTTAAAAAAATCAACACCGATCTTGACTATTAGAAAATAGAATATGCATATATTATTCGGCAAACTTTGTTCTCAGGATATAAATGAGTTTAAACAATTTTTAAAAGCAAAAGATCAGTCATTCATTAATCTTGTGCTAAGAACAACAAGAGCAACACATTTCGTTTCATAAATTGTCCCCATAAAATAATTTTAACAGATATGTTGATGCTTTTTCAATAATGAATTAGGTTCAAATAGTTTATCCAAGTTTCTAGAATTTTCACTAATACCAAGCAAAAAGTGATAGCAGTTACCACATAATATAATAATGATAATGTCTTGTAAAGCTTACAGCCAAGAAACATATTCCCGTGGCTCATATATTTTATGCCTTTTGCAGAATGATGCAATACAAATTTGAAATTGACAAATTTCTATTAACACCTCTAATTACAAAATGTAGTTAAGCTCAGAGATGCCTTGCTTTTCTATGCTTGTTGTAATACATAGTACTACTTCAGGCATATATTTCTATGCTATCTCTATCAACCATCCTTTCTCACTATTTCAGGCATCTATTTCTTTTGCATTTTGCAAAAAGATATTTTAATGGTAAATAATTCTTAGGTTAACAGAAATAATAGCTACGTTATAAGAAAATGCCCCTAGATTTCTTTAAATTTTTAACCAATTTTACACTACCATCGTTAAAACTAATCATCTAAAATCATATATATATATATATATATATATATATATATATATATATATATATATATCTGTGTGTGTGTATGTGTGCGCTTTAGTTATTATATGAAAGGAATGGGAATTATCAATGCACGAACAGTTTTGGTGAATAATTACTTACCTTTTGCATAGACAATGCATGAATGGTGCTATTAAGGGTGCCTTCCCATTTCCACTCATACTCCTTCCCTCCTGTTTGAACTTGATTGAGCTTTGGTGTGTTTATGGCTCGAGCAAACATCTTCATTTTGGGACATTTCATAACAAACAATTCTTCCAAGCAGGGGAAATTGAAAGAATTTTTACTTGAACAAAAACTTGTGAGGCATGGTAGATCATCAAGTACCAAATATTCTAGTTGTAGGAAACCTATCTCATCTTCCTTTCCATTAGGTTCAACAACTTCTATTTCATTCATCTTTTTGCATCTCCCAACATACATAGTTTTGAGTTGCATAAGATTCTTAGCTATTGAGACAGTTATCAGATTTATCATTTTATCACATGTTGATACTTGTAAAAATGTCAAATTTTGGAAATACATAAAGGACGATACTAGAGTTCTCAAGCTGCTGCATTCCCATACTTGTAATATGTCCAAGTTCAGAAAAATAGAGTCATTATCATACACCACATATCTGAGATGTGGTAGCTGAGAGAGAATTATCTTTCTCAATCTTGGTTGTAGCTCATGATGATTGTCTAATCCTTGAATGTTTATTTGTTCCACTAAAGAATCTCTCAGAACAAGCTTTTCCATAATTGGAAAATTGTTAGATGGAAAAACCAGTTTAATGACCTTTAGTCTGGTGAAGAAATCAGGTTGATTGTTGCCATCCAATTTGTGCTTGATAATGTCCCAATCTATTCTTAGTACTTTTAACCTTGGCATTGCAATCTAAAAAACCAAAAAACATAAGGAAAAGAAAAAGAGAATTATTATTTTTCCCAATGGACTGATTGCAAATTACTAGGAATGCAAAAGCTTTAATGACACATGCAAAATGATTCAAATTTTTTAAATTTTATCAAATTTAGTTTATTGATTCTAATCAGGCTTCATAAGTATTTCCCAAACTTCCAAGTACCATTTTTGTCAATTTGAAAAATGCATCAAATAAAAATCGTCCTTAACAAATTTTGCTTTTAACAATTTTTAAATTTATTTAGTTTAACTTTTGTCCGCATGATTAACTATATCTATCAATTAAATGGGCATACTAATTTTTCAAAGTTAGGTATGTTTAGAATCTTAAATTTATAAAATGTTTTACTTATATATTTATTATAGTTAATTATCACACTTTATTCTACTTCATCTTTTAATATACTTATTAGAAGAACATACAAATATTATTATTTATCAAATTCATAGCCTTTTTAACTCCTAATCTTTAGTTTCTTAATCTGTTCTGATAATTTATAATAAATCATTTAAATTTTATAATCAATTTTTTAACTGGTATAGTAATAAAAACAACACAATAAATGAATATAATTATAACCAACACTACATTTGATGATATAACTTGTTAATACCAAGAGTTAAAAGTAAATTATATAAAATCTTATTATTAAACAATTCAGGTGATTAGTCTATTAATATTTTAGAAAGAAAGTACATGACAAACCTTATAGTGCTCTTGAATGCCTAGTATTTGTTCCCTTGAGAGTACTGGGAACATTATATCCTTCATGCTTGGACAACCTTTTATGCTAATGTTTTCCAGTGAAGGTAATTTTGTTTCCTTTGCTTCATCTTCATCTATTATTGCCTACATCATCTTGCAATTTTCTACTTCTATCTTTTGGAGTTTAAGCAGGGATGAGACCATGGATTGAGTAAATGCATATTTCAAGTTGTTACAATTATGCACTTTGAGCAGCCTAAGCTTATTGAAATCAAACATTATCACGGAAACTTTATTCCATATTTCACTCAGCTTGGATAGATTAATCAACTGCAGTTCTTCTAATTTTGGCAAGAGACCATGCCCACCTTCAATAGATACATCTTCCAAGTCAAACACCACTTGTACTGAATCACAGTCTCTTACATATAAGCATCTCAAATTGTTTAATAATTGCAGTTGATTGGCTAATATAGCTTTTGAAAAAGATGGATCTTCAATCACATACAACTTATATGCATTTTGAAGGACCTTTCAATCCAAAAAGACAGAATTATTAATGTAAGGACTAAAAATATTATGGAAAATTAAAAAAAATAGAAATATGAATACACACCTTTTCTCTAAAACATTGAGACGATTCGGTGGCATTGAGATTTCCATCCCAGTAGTGTACTTCTTCCCCATATTTCCAATGTCGTACTCCTTGTAGTTTTGGTGTGCTTAAGATTCCACTGCAGAAGAACTTCATTCGTAAGCAATCCTTAACAATTACTTCCTCTAACAATGGAAAATGGAAGATGTAATTCCCTGAGCAAAAGTTGTAGAGTGTAGGTAAATATTGAAGCTCCAAACACTTCAGGTGACCAAAAATAATCTCATGTTCTATATCATCTCCATTGTTTGCCACAATTTCTTTTATCATCTCACAAAATGTAATTCTCAATGCCATGAGGTGTACCATAGTTTTAGCTGTTGATGTGGTTACCAAGTTTTCCAACTTATCACAATATGCTACATGTAGAGTCGTCAAATTTTTAAAAGAAACTGAGGATGACACATCTATGTTCTTCAGAAGAGTACAAGATTCAATTGTCAAGTATTTTATTGTAGCAAAACATTGAAGCTCCAAAGGCTTCAATTGATCAAAACTGATCTCATCATGCTCTGTATCATCTTCATCCTTTGCCACAATGTCTTTACAATTTGTATTGGCATTATTGCATGATTCCATGAGGTGTCCCATAGTTTTAGTTGTTGACGTGGTTACCAAGCTTTCTAACTCATCGCAGTATGCTACATGCAAAGTCATCAAATTTTGGAAAGAAACTGAGGATGGTGTTATGTACTTCAAACGATCACAATGTTCAACTTTCAAGTATCTTAGTGTTTCAATTGTAATGACATTTTCTTCCTCAAGAATGATTGTTTCTTCATCAAACAAGATTGATTCTATATGTTCTAAAGAACTGAAAGTGAGCACAAGTTTTTCCAAAGAGTAGTCTTCTAAGGAAACCAAATGGGAAACCACTACTTTCATCTTTTAAATAAGATAATTTCATCACTTTCAATATGGAAAAACACCCAATTGAAAACTCAATAGAGTTTTTGCAATCTAACATCAATGCCTCCAAGTTGGAATTAACCTAAAAGAGAATAAGAATAATATTGAATAAAAAAATTAAGACTAAAAATAAAAAGAAATTCAAGTTTTTTGAAAATAATTGATCCTTAAACTTTTAAATTTTAATTTATGATTTATATTATGGGTTTTTGCTTCCTTCCTTTTATATAGCAATTGACCAATCTATCCTAAAATGTACATTAAAACATTATATAGTTTATTTTCACACTAAGTTATACCATGTTACGTAAGATCCGAATTAATGACTTTGTATATATACCAAAACAAGGTAGTTTGTTCAAACAGTTAAACCCACAGAATTAAGCGATCACACCACTATATTTCTAATAAAAAAATTATGAAATTCTTAAATATATATAAATTTTATATTTTATATGTTATTTAATATTTTAAAAAATATATATTCTCAAATATATCCTCAAAACTACAAATGACAAGTGTTAACGATAAATAACATTTAAAAGTAATTGAATTATTCTAAAGAGTGATAAGCAAGTGCAACAAAAATATAACTCAAAATTTTGAAAAATCATAGAGGGTTTTCTGGCGTTAAATTTAGAAAAAGTGCTTTTGGATAAAAAAATTTTATTTTTAATTTTTTTGAGTTTTAAAAACTGTTTTTGGAAAGAAACAGATAAGTAGATATTTTTTCCAAAAGCAGTTTATAAAAAATTAAAAAAATCAGTCAATTAAATCAAAAAAATTATAAATCTATTTTTTTTTGATATCCAACAGCAATATCAAACAACCCCAAAGTAAAAAAGAAAAAAAAAATCATATATTTAATGATAACATTTTGTTGTACATGATTTATAAAACAAAAAAGAAAACACAAATGAATATTACTTTTCATTTAGAGAAATTCAGCTTTTATATTCAATACATATACGGAATTTATAATTATCAACAATTTTCACACATGAAAACGAGAGAGTGAGAGAGAAAGAGAAATTGAAGTACCTTAACGTCTAATTTCATTGCTTTATGACACCCGCATACTTCCAAATATTTCAACTTTGGCCACCTAGAAAAATATATATTTGGATAGAAACTTCTCAATTTGCTTAGATTCTGAAGTCGAAGGAAGGTTAATTCAGGAAAACTAAAACTAAAATTATGAAGGGATTCATCATCAGCTCCTACACTTTTTCCTTGTCCAACAATATGTTTCACCCCACAATTCCATATGTCAAGCTGTTCCAGTAGCAAAAGACGACAAGCTATGGATGTTGTGAATACATATTCCATTACTCCACAATCATAAGCCACAACTGATTCGAGATTTTGAAAATTGAAAAGTCCATCTCCACCCTCACTACTCCATATACACTTCAATGAGCGCATAAAATCTATATTCAAGTGTCTCAGCTCAAATGATGCCACTTCATTAGAATCCATCTTTCCCAATTGATATATCTCTTCCAATTTAGGACAATCATATATGCACAAGCCCTCTAATCTCTGGAATCTTCTAACCACATTCGATGAAAACACAGTCAATAGCTTCCAACAAACTGAAATTCTCAATGATTTGAGTTTGCAGAATGAATCAGCTGTGAGTTGACTGTCCCACATATATTCCAAATTATACATATTAGAGATTTCCAATATATGCAAATTAGGAAAAGTAACCTGCGAAGAATGTCATTATACTTTAAAAGATTTATCACTTGATGAAAGGGGGAGCATAAATTTAAAGATGATTAATTATCATGCACATAAAAACTAAAATATATTATTAAAAATAACTAAAATGTATTATTAAAGAGGAGTAAGCATATCATCATATCATTGAAAAGGGATTGAATGTCATAGTTGTCGCCCTTGTTTGAAATACTGCTTACAATATTTGTCAACTTATGACATTTTTTTTATCTCCATTTTTCCAAGTGACTGAAATTCAATGGGATAATCATCACTAAATCTTTGCAAATTTGAAAGGTGAATAAGGCGAAGATAGTCCAAATTAGAAAAGACAATCTTATTGATGCTATCCTCTATGAGTGCTATCTCTTCCACAAAGTCGCAACATTTTATCACAAGTCTTTTCAATTACAAAAGACTTTTAATTATTGAACTTTCAAATATATACTTTAAACTCACAATTCCTCACGATCAAGCTTTGCTAAATTGGAAAAAATAATCTGTTTATAAAATGTTTCATTTCATGATCAAGTCTTCCAATAATAACTGAAATAATAGTATATATTCTTAATACACACAAAGCCTGTTCTGCATCAAAATTAATTTAGAAGAAATTTGTTTAGCACATTAGAAAATATTGCAATATCTTATGTTATATTTAGAATTCATATTAAACAATATATAATGAATAACATAATTAATCTATTATTATTATTATTATTATTATTATTTAAAAAACATATTTATGTAAGAAATTACGTATCATGTATAACACTAAAGCTTGGAATAAAAAGAAAAATTTCAAAACATTAACAACTTAAAAGCTAGCTAGCTTTTAACTATGAAAAACTAAAAGTTTCAACTTTTTTATTAAAAAAAAAAAACAAAACAAAATTTAGTTTAAATTTTAAATGTTGATATTTAAAATCTGCAAAAATCCTTAGCTTTAATTTTTGGTTTTACCAAACAACTGTAGGCAATCAAGTGAATAACTGCTGCAAAATTTGGATCAAATTAATAAACATTATCTTTAATTAATGCCTAAGATGATTTTTTGTATTTTTGGTTTTAGAAAATTAACACATCAATAACTCATTGACAAAATTTATAAATTTTTTCTATTTGGAAATATGACATATTTGATAAATTTATTTCATTTTTTAATGCCAAAACTTTGATGTGAAATAAATAATATTTATATCTTTTTTATAGGATTATTTAATTATTGACAAAAATTTTAATTTTTAATTTTTTTAGAAAAAATTAGCACATCAATAAATAATATTTATATCCTTATTTTATAATGTAACTAATTAATATTGATTTTTTAATAAAAGTTGAGATAATAAATCAGAGACGTACACCAGATCATTCCAACTAGGTTGTTACAATTTTAGCATTCATATCTGAACTCAAAAGTAATATGAAAAAGGAGAAAGAATACAAAGATGTCCAAAAACGAGCACTTATTATTTTTCTTCTTAATATGATGTGCTTAATGCATACCAATAGAATAAATTAGTCATTTTATAACTTAGAATAAATAAATTTAGTGCATAAAAAAGGAAAAGAAAAAGAAGCTAAAACCTTTCAAATTTCACGTAAGAAGGTAAAACTAATAATATGTAAAGGATGCCACTAGATCACCTGGTTATTGTAATTGTCATCTTCACTTCATTCACCAATAATAGCTTCCACGTTATCTCAATATTTCATTACCATTTATTGAAGCTTCAGCAAACATTTTGCAGAGGAATATGACAAAAGATTCCTCAATTTATTGCATTCATTGACTTTTAAAATTCGGAGTTTGCTAAAAGATCCACTTACAAGTTGACCATAACAAATCTCCTTCAAGCTGTTTAAATTAAGCAAAGACAACATCTCTAAAGCTAGAAAGATAGGAGCCCACATTGTTGAGTTGATGATATGTCGAATGACACTATCATTTCGAATGTGAAGATGCTTCAATTGTCGACAGTCTTCCGCATCTATACTATACAACAAATTCTTGATTCCTCTAACATCATTTAAATATAGATCTTGTATTTGTGTGATTGATTATCATCCAAGAAAGTGACTAATGCACTTAGTAGGAAGACTTTGGCCAAGTTGCACATCCAACCAACCTTAGGTCAAAAGATTAGAGATACACAAAATCTTAATGTCAAACTAGTGGAGTTAGTCATTTTGGTCTCTAAGGGAGAGAGACTGGGTTTCTTAGTCAAGCCAGATGATAGTTTACACTATCAGGGTAGGTTATATGTAGCAGATATCTCAAAGTTGAGATAAAGGATTATGAGAGAGGCCTAGGAGACTAGATTTGCAATGCATACAGGGAGTAATAAGATATATCAAAATCTAAAAGAGTTGTATTGGTGGTCGGGGATGAAGAAAGACATTACAGAGTTCACAACTAGATATCTTAAATATTAGTAGATAAAGGTTGAACATCCAGTACCTTTCAAGTTTGTTGCAGCCAATCACGATTCCAGAATGAAAATGAGAGAGAATCACTATGGATTTTGTGATTGGATTGTCATTAATATCAAGAAAGTACGATGTCGTATGGGTGATCGTAAATAGGTTAACAAAGTCGGCTCACTTCTTACCTATTCAAAGGGACTATCTTTTAAACTAGTTGGTAGAGTTGAATGTGAATGAGATAGTACATCTTTACAAAGTTCCAGTCTCCATCCTTTCGGATAGAGATCTGCAGTTCACATCTCAGTTTTGGGGTAATCTACAGCGACCTTTAGGTACCAAGCTCAACTTCAACATGACTTTTCATCCCTAGACAAATGGTCAATCAGAGAAAGTTATCCAGATCTTAGAAGACATGATGAGGTGTTGTGTGATCCAGTTTGAGGGAAGTTAGGATAGATATCTATCATTAATAGAGTTTGCCTACAGTAATAATTATCTGTCTAGTATTCAGATGACTCCGTATGAGGCATTTTACGCTTGAAAGTGTCAGACACTATTGTGTTGGGTCGAGTTTAATGAGAGAGTTTGTGGGGCCAAACTTAGTTTAAAAGATAAAAGAAAGAGTGAAGATCATTAAAGATCGACTAAAAGCAGCTTCCAATAGACAAAAATCCTATGCAGACCTTAAAAGAAAGGATGTGGAGTATGTAGTGGGAGACAATGTGTGTTTATCAAGGTATCTTTATGGAAAAAGGTTATCAGATTTAAGAAAAATGGAAAGTTAATCTCTAGGTTCATTGGACCTTATGAGATTTTAGAGATGATCATATTAGTTGTGTACAAACTCACCTTGCCACTAGAATTGAGTAAGATGCACAATATCTTTCATGTATCCATATTGAGAAGGTATCAGTCAAATTTTTCTCACATCGTCACAGATGAGAGGATAAAGTTGAGACTGAACTTGACTTATGAAGAGTAATTAGGGCTTATAAGTTATGTTCTTAGTTAGTGAGAGTTGGAATTTGAGTGAAGTTTTGGAAGTTATATGAGTTGCTGAAATCTATTGTCTCACGTCGGTGACACTGGTGTCATAGACGTAAATATCATATTTTAGTTAGCAGCTATGATGAGATTCTCCACGATCGTGAAGAAGTGGTTCACTCCTGTGAGAGAGAAGTCACGGCTGTGAAGCCTAGGCAGGCAAATCATGTGAGGCAGTCATATTTTTCTCTATGTCATTCCCTTTAAATCCACTCTCATACCCCTATATCCGACCTAACACACTGCATCTCTATATCCTTCACCACCAGAAACCTTTATCTTCCATTGATAAAGCTTTGAAGATCAAGTTTTGAAAGTAAGTAAAGTGAGAGAGAGGAGTGAGAAATGAAGCTTGTGAGCTTGGGGGTAAATAGTAGGTTTTTGAGTTTTTCTAAATTTTGGTCCATTTTTAGAGACTAAAAAAGCATTTTTCTTCTTGCTAGGACCTGAAAAGAGAGCTAGAAGTCTATCCCAAAGGAGGAGACAAGCTTGAAAAGCTAAAGTAATAGCTTCCTCCATCCCAGGTGTAAGGTTTGTACACAACAACATCTAAGCTTTTATTTTCATATTTTTGTATTAATTGCCTTAGATATATGATATAAATGATCAGTGATTAGATAAATATTATAATGTGAGTTGATATGCATGATGCGAAGATATATGTGAATATATTAGATAGTGATGTTAGATGAATTAATTTGGTTAATATACATAATTAAAAAGTATATGCTTATGATACATGACTAAAATGTATGTTGGAGTGTTGATAGGGGTGGCTGATATTGGTCAACAAAAGAGAATATTGTATGTGAAAATGACATGAAGTTGTGATATTCTATTTTCTAGAAAAAATTCCATATTCATGGTCATGAACAGAAGGTTCACGGGCATGAATGTTGTGAAAATAGTTTTTGTTGTTCAGGCAGATCCATTCACGGGCAGCTTTACAGTTTGGTTCATATCCTTGAAGGGGTGATCACGGTCATTAACGTATGTTGATTCATGTGATGAATAACGGCTTGGTTATGGGTAAACTACCTGTGAAGTAGTGTTTCACAATCGTGAAAGGTTATTCACGGGTATGAAGCTGCTTAATTTGAAAATATATGCTTGCATGTGGATCAAGATTGAGTCATTATAAGTAAAGTATCTCTGTTGTATAATGATACATGGTATGATAATACATGATGTGAATGTGATTGTAAGATATCACAGTAGATTTATATAAAATACGAAAAAATGGATAATGTGGAAACATATGTGGTACATGTTATGAAATGGTTAAGTCCAATACTCTAACTAGCACTGAAGTTAGAATAGATGACATGTCATTGAGAGGAGTTCGGTACCGAGTGACTTAGGTTGGTCATATATTTGAAGACCCAAAGGTTAGCAATGAGAACTCCCTCGATGGGTTAAGTTATTCATATCCATTTTAGTCTAGTTATGAGTAAAGCGGGTAAAAATGTAAGATAAATGATTATGTTGATGCATGATATATATTTGTATATATCCCATAGTGTAATGGCCCAAATACCAGATTAGTCGTAAACTGTAGTTTCTAAAATTAATCAGCATACCCGATAGTCAAAAATACACCCGTGGGTAAAAACTATTATATTTAATCATCGGAAAATATGGATTATGACTAGTCCGGAGATAAATTTTGGAATGAAAATGAGGTCAAATAATTTCTCAAAAGTCAAAATTAAGAAAAAAATTGATCCGATTTAATTAAATAATTGGTTGACTGTACTTTGACCGGACTAAAAAATAGAAAAAAGACATCTAAAAATTTATTTTAAGATATAGATAGACTCTAAATAATATTTAGGATTATTTTACAGTAAAAAAGAAATTTTACGGAAACACCAAAAATTGAATTATCAGTTCGGTTTGGATGAGCCGGACAGAAAACAGATTCCGATTAAGTTAAAAAAAATTTGTGTGGACATATAAATATATTTTATGAATTATGAAATTAAATTTGGATGAAATTGAGCTTAGAAAATGAGAGAAATAATTCATAGTGTTTAATTAGGCCTTAATTTCACAAATTGCCCTAATGGGATTGGATCATTTGTCTTGTATAAGACCCAGCCCATTTCAGCCACCTATATAAGCTCAAAATATCAGAATTATCTAGAGAATTCAGCATCTTCTTCTTCCTCTCATGTTTTTCCCTCAGCCAAATAGGTTTCCTCCATTTTTTCCACCAAATTTCTCTTATTTCTCCTAATTTTTACACCAAAATCAAGCACCATAATATTATTTCAGCCCCTCTATTAACTATTTGAAGTCTCTAATCTTCATTTGAAGGGCTAGAAGTGGAAGAAAATCAAAGAATATAAGTTATGACATAAAATTGAGGTAAGAGAATTTTATAGTTTTAAATTTATTTAAGGGTCCAATAGATAGTTTAAGGTATGTAGATGATAGTTATAAAGTTAGATTGAGTTTTGGAAGCAAAATAATGGTAGATTTGTGGTGTATATGTTTCGGTCATAGTAGATTATCAAGAAGGTGAAGGTGCTTCCAAGAAAAAAGGAATTTGTGTGTTTTGTATATAATTGATAATTGATGCTTAAAACATGATTAAGGGATTATAAAAAGTGAATTAGAATTGTTAATTTTAATTAAAAAAATTAATTAGTGGAAATTGGAAAATATGACTGTATTATGTGAAGAATGCATATGAAGGCATAAATGCATTTTAGTGTAATATTATGATATATATGGAATAATGAATGTATAAATTAATAAAATGAATAATTAGAATGTAAAAGAAAATTTTGAAACTAAGGGTAAATATGAATAAAAGTAGTAAAAATGATATAAGTGAAAAATATGACAAAAATAAAATAAGTGAAAAATATGAGAATAATAATAAAATAAAAAATATGATAAAATGATAAATATAATAAAAATAATAAATGTGAAAAATGTGAGAAAAATGATAAAAAGTGATTAAAATGATAAATATGATAAAAGTGACAAATATGACAAATGTAATAAATATGATAAAAGTGACAAATATGACAAAAATGGTATAATTGTACAAATGATAAAAGTTGTAGCCCAAATATTAAGTTAAGAAAAGGGGTTGAATTGGAGTTTGAAAAAAAATTAAACTTTAAAGTGCAGAAATAAACAATTAATTTTAGGATGCATAGAGAAATTTGATACAAGAAATTTATAGAGGTTCGGGTGTTAACAAATCCTACTCCTCTCCCCAATCGCAATTGGGAGTTTCACTAACACACTAAGTGTTACAATGGAGTTTTACAAGCTCACTCCCAACTATGGTGTTTCTCACAATGGCCCACATCTAACCCAAAAATCTCTTGTGTTTTAATGGCTCACACAATAACCAATTCCTTGTGTTTTACAGGCTCACACAAACAACCTTCATTTTGTGTTTTCACAGGCTCACACAAACAACCTTCACTTTGTGTTTTTACAGGCTCACACAAACAACCTTTTAATTTGTGTGTTAGAGGCTCACACAACTAACCCTTACAAGTGTTTTACTCTTAATCCAGAAATACCCAAAGCTCACTTGAGTAATGATTACAGAGAGAAACACTCACAAATCTTAATTGCTCAATAAATGAAGAGCAAAAAGATTTTTACAGAGAATAGATTTTGGTTCTCAAAGTATTGAATGTACAAATAGTTTGTAATAAGATTTTGATTCAAAGTATTTGCTATACTCTTGTACTGAATGCATAAATGACTTCCATTTATACTCTCATGGCTGATTATAGCCGTTGGGGTGCATTAAATATGAAACTAGCTGTTGTACCAACTAAATAATCGTGTCTGACATTTTTCTCTTTCATCATTCATAGGCGTGATTATGTTTGTCATGGGCGTGACATTTCTTCCCAAGCTGTGACTGAAGTGGTGACCTTGGTCGTGAAGCTCTCTGGAATGTTTTGACTCATTAGGTCACGGGAGTGACATACATATTCACGGGTGTGACAAACTTCCCAGCCGTGATCCAAGTGGTGACTCTGGTCATGAAGCTCTCTGGATGAAAATTCCATGAACATTCACGGGAGTGACATTTTGATTCACGGGCGTGACGAAAATTTCCACTTCACTGTTTGTTCTTCCTTCATGGTCGTGAACTTCAAATGTTGGTTTTGGTAATGGTTAGCTCTTTCACGGGCGTGACACATAGAGTCACGGGCGTGAACATGCTACTTCCTTAATTTTGTCTTTCTAGGATTTTTCTTTTCAATCTCCATTCTTGCTATTTTATTTCATGTCCTGTTTAATAGACTTAGAAAACAAGTATGTTAAATACAATATTGCTATTTTATTTGTTATCATCAAAATGACGGAAATACCCCTCAAGGTTTAACAATCTCCCCCTTTTTATGGTGACAAATAACCTAGCAATATGTGCTTTTGAGAAATCTCCCCTTCAAAATATACTTAGGATAAAAAATTTATAAAATGCAAGAATTGTAAAGAACGATGTAGCATTGAAATAAACTTACTAGATTTTAAGTATATGCAAGTTATATGAGAAGTATATCCAATATATACCATAATTCCTTTTTAAGATATGAAGTATATGTAAGGTATACTTAAGGTATATCATGGCATATTTATTTGTGTAACTTGCATGAAGGTATATGCAAAGTATACTTAAGGTATATCTAATGTATATAAAGCTCAATTTCTCAATTTTATACTTTGCATATGAATTTTGAGTCAAAGTTTCTAATCCCTTTTAAACTATTTCAATGTCAATTCATAATTCAATTCTAATTTTTGATTCAAAATTCATTTACCTTAATATATTGCTTAGTTTTTCCTATATTGCTAATTTGATACCATTATTCTCCCCCTTTTGTCATCAATCAAAAAGGATATAAAGAAATCAATAAGACAAATAAAAGCAAATATATTAAATAAAAAAAATACAAACACAGTTAAATTAAGTTCAGAAAGGAAATTTTAAAATTTCATACATACACACAACAACAAACAGAAAAGAAATAAACAAGCAAAACAAGCAAATTTTGGCTACAATCTAGCCTAACTCCTAGCCGGACATCCTATCTCGAAGCCTAGCAACTTCAGCCTCAAGGCTGTCCATCCAAGACTCCATGAAGTCTTTGAGGTTCTCCAACCTCTCGTCCATCGAAGCCTGCAGCTGCTCAAAACGTGGTGTCAAGAGGTCAACCACTTGCTGCGCTAAAGTCGGTGTGGAAGCCGAGGACTGTCCAATGTCCTGCTTAGCCACTGAAGGTGCTTCCTCAACCCCAACCCTTTTCTTCTGCTGGATTCCTTGGAGGCCTGCTTTAAAGTCATCCGTGTCATTGTCTTCCCAAATAATCTCCCCAGCAGTGTCGGTGAAGTGGTAGAAAATATCATTCTCATAAATGATTATGACAGCCACTCCTATCTTTATGAAGGACTCGACATCCAAACCATCTCGATGATGCCCAGGGATGAGGTTGAAATGATGCTCATCCAGCTTCAGATAACCAAGCTTTACGGCTATGTGGGTGATATATCCACCGATTAGTATATCTCCTGTGGGTTTGGTGGCAATGGATAGAAGATTTGCAAACCATCTAGAGAGTGCCACGATGAGTCCTCTGCGAGCCATCTCAAGTAGGAAGAGCTCTGATTTTCTGATGGTCTCGTTGCTTTCTCCCCTAGCGAATATGCTATAGGTTAGGAACCTATGCAAATACTTGTGCACTGGGGACCTGAGATGAGTGTTCTTGGTCTTCTTGACATCTCAGCTGCAATCGGTGCCAAAATGAGTCCAAGCTCGAGGGGCAGAGAATTCTACTTCACTATCATTTAGGATGCCATCTGATGGTAGATTAAACAATTCCCCAAATTCAATGGCACTGAGGGTGTTGGGATTGTTGCAGAGTTGGAATTTCACCACTCCAATAGGTGAGACTTGCAGAGTGCTAAGGAATTCCAATGTTGGCTCCCTCAAGGTTGGCTGGTGAATCTCCATAAATTCTTTCAGATGACAGGCTTAGAGTTGCTCTGTCATAGCCATTTCAAGCCCGAGACTTCAGACCATTTTCCATTTGAAGTACCTCGATGACAGTAGAGGCCTTTTATTCAAAGTTGAGTACCGGGGATGGCATTGCTCCAGAATTCGATTCATGAGGTAATCGGCATACCTTCTAGGAGCATACGACTTCTTTCTCTTTCCCTTTGATGATGTAGTCTCCATTTGATTTAAAGAAATAGACTTGTGATAGACTGAGAAAAATTTTTGACAGAAAAATTTAATGAAACCCTAAGAATGTATGATTTCTGATGAAGAAATGAACTTTTGGTGGTATTTATAGGAAAAGTTTGTGACTTAGGGGCTGGAATCTTCAATGTTTCATTGAATGTGTGTAAATGAGAATGGTTTTAGGGAGTTGAAGAGTTGAAATAAGAAAATAACCGGTTGTTCGTTTATATACTCGATACATTCACGGGTGTGAAACGTGTGTTCACGGGCATGAATGGTCGTGTTCACGGTTTGCTGAATGAGTGTTCCACCCGTGAATGAAGGCATGAATATGTTCAAGGTCATGACCTTTTAATGTCACGAGTGTGAACGATGAACTATCACGGAGGTGAAATAATAATCACGGGAGTGAAAGGTTGAATTTCACTACTTATGCCCGTGAAGCAAGTCGTGACTCAATGCGTGAACGCCTCTGTGAGTTTTTGGGTGTTAAGGTTCACGGGAGTGAAAATTCGTCACGGGCATGAAAAGGTCATTTCACGGGAGTGAAAGAAGCCGTGAAAATAAGTTTCACCACTTAAAACCGTGAACCATGTCGTGAACGACACTGCCTCTTTTGGCTATTTAAGTCACGGGTGTACTCCCCTTAAATTTTCATCAAAATTTCTACCTTAAATTTAGTGATATGATAGAAAATTAAAATCATCAATTAAGATTTCATATTTTAGCAATTTACAAGGTTAATCCATCAATCATACCAAGTTATCTTCTAATGAAATTAAATCTTTTCTTATTTAGAGACTTAGTGAAAATATCTGCTAATTGATTTTCTGTGCTTATAAATTCTAATGCAACATTTCCATATTGAACACGATCTCTAATAAAATGATGTCTAATGTCAATATGCTTACTTCTTGAGTGTTGTATAGGATTCTTTGAAAGATTTATAGCATTTGTATTGTCACATTTAATAGGTATATGATTCATTTCATGATCATAGTCCTTAAGTTGTTGTTTCATCCAAAGAATTTGAGTACAACAACATCCAGCTGCTACATACTCTACTTCAGCAGTTGAGAGTGCAACTGAAACTTATTTTTTGCTAAACCAAGAAACTAAGCATTCTCCAATAAAGTGACAAGTACCTGAAGTACTTTTTCTATCTAAAAGACTACCAGCATAGTCTACATCTAAATATCCTATAATATAAAAGGATGAATTCCTAGGATGCCATAAACTTATATGCAAAGATCCATGTAAATATTTTAGAATTTTTTTTACTGCATTTAAATGAGATTTTTTAGGACACGAATGAAATCTTGCACACAAACAAACACTATATATTATATCAGGTCTAGAAGTAGTGAGATATAAAAGTGATCCGATCATACCTCTATAAAGCTTTTCATTAATGCTCTTACCCTTTTCATCCTTGTCAAATTTTGTTGATGTGTTCATAGGGGTCTTGGCATTCTTGCATCCTTCCATACCAAATTTCTTAATTAAATCTTTGACATATTTGGATTGGTTGATGAAAATGTCCTCATTGCTTTGCTTTATTTATAGACCAAGGAAATACTTAAGCTATCCCATCATGCTCATTTCAAATTTTCTAGTCATACACTTAGCAAATTCTTGACACAGCAACTCATTAGAAGAACTAAATATTATATCATCAACATAAATTTGAACAATTAGTATATCATGCTTGTGCTTTTTAATGAATAATGTGGTGTCAACATTTCCCTTTGTAAAACTATTTTCTAATAGAAAATAACTTAGCCTCTCATACCAAGCTCTTGGGGCTTGTTTCAAACCATACAAAACTTTTGAGAGTTTAAAACATGATTTGGAAAATCATAGCTTTCAAAACCTGGTGGTTGTTCTACATACACTTCTTCTTCTATATAACCATTTAGAAATGCACTTTTCATATCCATTTGGAAAAGTTTGAAATTCATGTGACATGCATATGCTAAAAGTATTCTTATGCCTTCTAATCTAGCTACAGGTGCATATGTTTCATCATAATCTATACATTCTTCCTGATTATATCCTTTTGCAACTAATCTAGCCTTATTCCTAGTTATTGAACCTTGTTCATCTAGTTTGTTTCTAAAAACGCATTTGCTACCTATAATTTGATGATCCTTGAGTCTAGGTACTAGGGTTCATACCTTACTTCTCTCAAATTGGTTGAGTTCCTCTTGCATGGCAATTACCCAACTTTCATCATTAAGAGTCTCATCAATATTTTTAGGCTCAATTTGAGAAATAAAAACAATGTCAGTGACTAGATGTTTGAAATGAGATCTAGTACTTACTCCCCTTGAGAGATCACCAATGATTTGCTCTTTTGGATGATCTTTCGTCATTCTCCATTCTTTTTGAAGTTCTTGTTCATTTTCTTCTTGATTTTAAGGTAGAGAATCATTTTGATGTAACTCTTCTTGATCATTTTCTTCTTTCCCATTTCCAAGATCAAGTCTTTCTATATTACCTACAACATCATCAAGAACACTACCTTTCACAAGATCAAGTCTACTAGATTCATTAAAAACTACATGCATGGATTCTTCAACCGTTAATGATCTTTTATTAAATACTCTATATGCTTTGCTGGTTGTAGAGTATCCTAAAAAGATACCTTCATCGGATTTAGAAGCAAATGTTCCAAGATTGTCCTTGGTATTCAATATAAAACACTTGCATCCAAATACTCTAAAGTATGATATCAAGGGTTTTCTTCCATTCCATAGCTCAAATGAGGTTTTGTTTAAAAGAGGTCTTTTGAAAACTCGATTTGATATATAACATGCAGTGTTTATGGCTTCTGCCCAAAAATAAGTTGATAAATCATATTCATTGAGCATTGTTCTAGCCATTTCAATTAAAGTTTGATTTTTCCTTTCAACTACCCCCATTTTGTTGAGGAGTCCTAGGAGATGAGAAATTATATGAAATGTCATGTTCAAGACAAAAGCTTTCAAAGTTTTCATTTTCAAATTCTTTCCCATGATCACTTCTTATTTTTGAAATACAATACCCTTTTTTCATTTTGAACTGTTTTAGCAAAGTTTTTGAAATTTTCAAAAGCATCATTCTTTTGAGCTAAGAAAATTACCCAAGTAAATCTAGAGTAATCATCCACGATGACAAATGCATAATGTTTTCCTCCTAAGCTAGCAATTCTAATAGGTCCAAACAAGTCTAAATGCAGGAGTTGAAGAGGTTTTGAAGTACTTACTATGTTTTTGGCTTTGAATGATGAATTGTGTTGCTTTCTCTTTGGCAAGGTTCACATGTCTTGCCTTTTTCATATTTAACTCTTGACAGTCATTTTACTAGTTCTCATGTGCTGAGACTTTGTATTAAGTCCATGTTAGCATGACCAAGTCTTCTATGCCACAACCAAGATTCATCACTAGTAGTCACAAGACACTTAGAGGAATGGTTAGATAGTTCATGTAAGTTTATTATGTATGTATTGATATCTCTATTTCCTTTAAATATCTCTTCACTGGCATCTCATATGTGAGAAGTTTGTCAATCAGTACATCAGTATTCATGATGTTCATATCTTCATTTGCTTCTTCTATGCCAGCAACTCTTGAGCCATAGTCTTTAAGAGGAAGACTTCTCAGGATTTTGTTGTTTACATCCTCCAAACTCATATGTTTCCCAAGTTTTCTCATTCCATTTATAATGCCTAGAAGACGGTTGGTCATGTCAGTGATTGACTAATTGGATTTCATCTTTAAGAGCTCGTATTCTGAGGTCAGAAGTTGAATCTTCTTGGATTTGACTTGCTTAGTTACTTCATGATAATTCTCCAATGTCTTCCACATGCTGTATGTTGTTGGGTAGTGTTGTATTCTCCCACATTCTTCAATAGATAATGAGCTTGATAGGATTGTCATTACCTTCTTGTTTTTGAAATTTGCTCTTCTTTGAGGCTCTGTCTAATCATCTTTTGATAGGATTTCTTCTTCACCATCAGCTCCTCTTCTAGTTGGTGGTGTCCATTCTTTTCGTACACCATCTCATACTTCAATTCCTTCATTATCCAAATATGTCTCCATCCAAAACTTCCAATGGGCATAACTTGCTCCATCAAAGTAAGGTTTTAGACTTTGGAATCCTTCATTGGCCATATCTTAATCTTTACTAGCGCTTTTTAGGCTTTAATGCTAGATTAAGCTCTAATACCAATTGTAGCCCAGATATTAAGCCAAGAAATGGGGTTGAATTGGAGTTTCAAAAAAAAATTAAACTTTAAAGTGCGGAAATAAACAATTAATTTTAGGAGGGATAGAGAAATTTGACACAAGAATTTTATAGAGGTTCGGGTGTTAACAAACCTTACTCCTCTCCCCAATCGTAATTGGGAGTTTCACTAACACACTAAGTGTTACAATGGAGTTTTACAAGCCCACTCCCAAGTATGGTGTTTCTCACAATGACTCACATCTAACCCAGAAATCTCTTGTGTTTTAATGGCTCACACAATAACCAATTCCTTGTGTTTTACAGGCTCACACAAACAACCTTCACTTTGTATTTTTACACGCTCACACAAACAACCTTTTAATTTGTATTTTAGAGGCTCACATAACTAACCCTTACAAGTGTTCTACTCTTAACCCAGAAATATCCCAAGCTCACTTGAGTAATGATTACAGAGAGAAACACTCACAAATCTTAATTGCTTAATAAATGAAGAGCAAAAAGATTTTTACAGAGAATAGATTTTGGTTCTCAAAGTATTGAATGTACAAATAGTTTGTAATAAGATTTTGATTCAAAGTATTTGTTATACTCTTGTACTGAATGCATAAATGACTTCCATTTATACTCTCATGGCTGATTATAGTCGTTGGGGTGCATTAAATATGAAACTAGTCGTTGTACCAATCAAATAATCGCGCCTGACATTTTTCTCTTTCATCATTCACGAGCGTGACTATGTTTGTTACGGGCGTAAAGTTCTCTGGAATGTTTTGACTCATTGGGTCACGGGCGTGACATACATATTTAAGGGCGTGACAAACTTTCAAGCCGTGATCCAAGTGGTGACTTTGGTCATGAAGCTCTCTGGATGAAAATGCCATGAACATTCAAGGGCGTGACATCTTGATTCACAGGAAATGTCCACTTCACAGTTTGTTCTTCCTTCATAGTCGTGAACTTCAAATGTTGGTTTTGGTAACGGTTAGCTCTTTCACAGGCGTGACACATAGAGTCACGGACGTGAACATGCTACTTCCTTAATTTTGTCTTTCAAGGATTATTCTTTTCAATCTCCATTCTTACTATTTTATTCCATGTCATATTTAATAGACTTAGAAAACAAGTATGTTAAATACAATATTGCTATTTTATTTGTTATCATCAAAATGACGGAAATACCCCTCAAGGTTTAACAAAAGTGATATAAGTAGCAAATATGATAAAAAATGATAAAAGTAATAAATATGATAAATATGATATAATAATAAAAATGATAAAAATGATAAAAATAGTAAAATTGCAAAATGAAATAAAAGTGGAGAAAAAAAGAAATAAAAGATGAGTTAATTAGAGAAATAAAATGAAAAAAATCTAAATTGAAAGAAAATGAAAGTTTAAGAGTATAATAATAATAATAATAATAATTTATGTATTTAATAATAAATATGACAAAAATGGAAATAATGGTAAGAATGGTAAGTGACATATTAATAAATTGAAAAATATGGAAAAATGAGGTAAAATGAAAAAAAAAAAAAGATAATTAAAGAAATAGGATGAAAATGGATTTCATTGAAAAAAAAAAGAAAATATCAGAGATAAATTAGTAAAGTAAGGGCTAAATGGTAATTTATTGTAACATCTCTTACCTTTCCATACACTCATCCATATATTGGACAGAAAAAAGAACTGCAAAAAATAAAAACTTTTTCAAAAATATTCATTTAATTTTAAACATATATAATATAAGAAATTTAAAATACATAAAATAAAATATTATGCATACACATCCTAATTACAATCCTTTTTTATGTGTATATACATGCCATAATAAAATTTTAAAAGCTTATATATATATATATATATATATATATATATATATATATATATATATATATATATATATATATATATATATATATATATATAAATAAAAAATAAAAAGACCAACCAATTTGGGGTGGCTACTGCTAAGCTTCATCATGAGAATCCACCAATCAACATCTCTTTTCTACAAGTCTAGACGTTGTCGGCTACACTTATAATCTACGCGAGAGAAAACAAACTCTCGTGCTGAGTATATAACTCAGTAGTACAAAAGGCTTATAATAACAGTTATTAAAATAAAACATAAATTTAAAGTGAAATCAATGTAATAATATAATATCATTTTCATTTATCCATATGAATTCATGATACATAATATCTCTTATTTCTTAATAATATCTTTTTCATATACCCATATATTATAACATCTTAGACATATTCCTAGGAAATTAAAGGAGCATCATATCACATATTAACTCAAGACCCATGGAAATGCACAAAACTGAAAAATATATCAGGTGATCCACAAAAATGCATAGGATCACAATATTTCATTGTTTCACATAAATGCACATTACCGTAATTTCTACTTTATTGGCATGTCAATAATACCCTAGTTCACGTCTAGACTGTGGGCAAAATTTCTCATATCCATAATTTAATTCATTTTTGCATTTCAAAGCATAAAAATAATTTTCACAAAAATACTTTTTTACTAATTTCCCAATCATTTTCCATAAAATCGATAAAATATTATTTTCATGTCAAAATAAATATCATCATAAAGTATATTTAACTTTTAAATTTTTTGAAACACAAATAAAATATTTCAAACTCAATAAATATAAAAACTCAAAATTATGTAATATCATAAATCATTTGAATTTAAGAATTTCCTTATTATTTTATACTTTACCGATTTTTTTTTAATTACTTACTTATATATATATGACTAATATTATAAGATCAATTACACTAACCTCTTTATACTAGGTCGATATTTGTCGGCTCTTTTCCTTTATTTCGAGATGGCGTTTTCTCCGACATCGCACCTAAAGATAAACAATTTCAATTAGCTAGTGAATCTCACATGATATAAAATCTAACAAGATTTAAATTTTTCGATAATTCTCCTCTTTCACATATATCGAGATCCTATAATTAAAATTTCCTTATTATGTGTGTTTAATATATAGATTACGGTTTTTATCATCAACATGTTTTTCCATGCGACCAAAAATTTTAAATATTATTTTTTTATAATATTTTATTTTCTTTATTTTTTTCTCCAAAACTATTTTTTTCAATTTATTTCCCTTTTTCCTCTTAAAAATTCATATTAATCCAACAAATGCTTCAAAGAAATTTCAAATATATTCATATCATCACTTTAACTCATCTCAATATAATTCAACACTTTCAGGCTTCCAAATATATAATACACTCAATTAACATATAAAATAACTTCATAATTAATAATCCTCGATTATTAATTTACTTACCTAATATATTAATATTCTAACTTAATCAATAATCACCTCTATTTATAATATAAAATTCAATTATTCACCAAATAATCTCCAAAAAACTCCAATAATTATGCAATTCAACTAAATTAATTAATCACTTTAATAATAAAAATATATTTAAATTTCACAAATAAATTCATATCTCACTATCTAAAATCAGTAAGAGGTGTGGTTTGTATTGGATGACTTAGTTTAACGAGCCAAAGATTCTATCCAAAATACTCGATTAGTAGTCGCCGAATTTCGGTCACTAGAAAATTTTTGACGGTGGTGGATTGACAATCGGATGGTACCAAAGAAAGCTTGAGGTGTGAGGAGTCCAAATATATAAGTTTCATGGCCTAGAAGTGACTGAAAACATTTAAATTTAAAAAATTCGTGCAGTTCTGATGAGAAATTTTTAACTCCGATCAACCCTCAAACTATGGTTCCCGGAGCTCAAATTATACATATCAGGTTTTTCGACGTCCTGAGTCCATTTCCGGCATCAGATTTGAGAAAAGAAGCGTGAAATATGTGAAATTGATGGGCAGCCCCAAAATCCAACTTTCTCCCCTTCGATCCCTAAAATCTTGTCACTTTTTGAAAAATCAGACGTCGCTGAAGTGATAAGAACGTGGAGAACTATTTCTAGTTCGAATTTAGCAAATATCGGATATCGTTTTGTTGATGAACGAAGATAATAATGGTGTAGTGAGAATGAAAGAGAATATGAGATAAAATAAATTTTTATCACTTTGATATATATATATATATATATATATATATATATATATTCTCAGGGGTAATTTTTTAATTTTCTACAAATATCATTTTTTTTATAAAATTGTACTCAAATAAAAAAGAAAAATCTTAATATGGGGTGTTACATTTATGTATTTAAAAAAAAATAAACGAGAAGGAAAAAATAAAATAAAATAGTTAGTGGAAAAAATGTAAAAAAAATGTAAAGTAATGACATGATTATAAATAAATAGAAATTTAAGAACTAAAGTGAAATTAATAGTTAATTAAATGAAAGATTGAAAAAAAAAAGAGAAAGAGATTAATTGAAAAAAAATTGTTAAATTAATGAAGATATTAAATAGTGAATTAAGAGTAATGAATACTAACGCATTGATAAAAAAATAATAAATATATATTAAAGAAAAAATTTGAATAGTATATTAAAAATACTATTGCATATATGTATGAAAACGTAAGCCAATGAAAATTTTTAGATTGGTAATTACCATTGAGTATATTAATACTCAGCACGTAATTATTTGACTGCGTGCATGTAGTAACGAAAAAGATAATAGCAAACTTACAAATTTTGGGAGCTGACGGAAGAATAAATAATAGTATATTAGAATCAAGAATGACATGTATATATATATGCATGGATATGGAGTTGTAGGAATAAAATTTTGTATATATTCTGATAAAGTATATTTATGAATTATTATATGTGTAAAGAATTGAATGTTGATTTATGGTTGAATAAATACTATTTTGTATTATATGTATTTTTTTGTGCCCGAAATTGGGCTATGGATTGTTTGCAATGCATGTGGGATAGTTAATTTATATGCTGCAAAAAGTTTTGAAAAATAAAAGGGATTAATTAAGTGTTAATAATATTATGGTCATTAAATTAAAGTAATTAAAAAAAATATTGACACACATCGGATATAATCGTATTAATCCACGTAATATACGTATAGAATGATTGTTAATAGGGTGTCACACATGGGATGTTTGGTATGTCATGTACAATGTGTGTTGGATGCATAAGAGTATGATGATATGTCATATAGAGTATGAAATATTGCATGTGCGGACTTTGAGGTAAGTCACCATGGTAGATTGGTAAGTATGTCATACATATTATATATTTTTTGTTATATGTCTTTCACTTTGTTATATACCATTAGGCACTAGTTGCTTAATATATTGGCTTTTCATGTGCATGGTTAGAGCTTAGATTTGAAGCGACAGAGGAGGACGCTTAGTAATCAGAGTCAAAGGAATATACTTGGGATAAGTGATACATTCATTGTATATTTTTTGTTATTTCGTTGGGTTGGATAATTATAGATTTACATACTTTTATGTCAGAGACATGTAGCTTTGTAATTGCTCGTTTGTAAAGTCTCGAACTTATGTATGTTTGTACGAGATTGTATTTAAACTTTTGTTATTTTGAGCTTTATTTCAAGACATTAAGAATGTTTTTTATTTTGCTTTAAATCATAATGGTTATAGTGCATTAAAGTTTTAAAATTTATAATATTTTAATTCATGTGCATCGTATCATTTTTTGATATAATTGATATTATTCTTAACTATATTGAAGGGTGTTACAAATAATCAATATTAATAAATATCATGATTAAATGATTTTATTTATAGAAAAAATTTGATGATATGATAAGGTTCAAAAACGGTTTTAGATAAGGATAAAATTAATTTGATAACTAAAATTATGATAAAATTCAACGAATGGTTGATATGAGGATGAAATCCATCAGATGGTTAAGATAATAACAACAATCATGATAAGATTTAGATAAGGATAAAATTAATCTGACGGCCAAGATTATGATAAAATTCATCGAATAGATGACATGAGAATGAAATTCATCAAAAGGTTAAGATGATGATAACAATCATGATAAAATTTATATAAGGATAAAATTAATCTAACGACTGAGATTATGGTGAAATTTATCGAACAATTGACATGAGGATGAAATCTATAGGATGGTTGAGATGATGCCAACAATCATGATAATGACAGGAATCATGATAAGATTTTGATAAGAATAAAATTAATCTGACGGCTAAAGTTATGATGAAATCTATCGAACTGTTAACATGAGGATGAAATTTATCGGACGATTGAGATGATAACAACAATCTTGATAAGATTTATATCCTAGTGGTGTATCAGATAAAAATATTGTGAGCATTTTTTTTCTATATCTCTAGAAAACTAAAATTTTATAGTTTAAATTATTTGCAAATAAATTAAGCTAAAATGTTACTAATGCAAAATGATAGTTATAAAAAGGAATTCAAATTTGATTATATATGGAATATAGTAAAGAATTTTGAAAAAATCAAAAATAATGTTAGTACATCAAGAAAATTAACTTGAAAGCAAGAAAATTAACTTGAAAGCAAAGCCTAAATTATGTCTTATCAGAGTTAGTTAATCTCACTCATGAGTTTTAAATATCGACATTTTCCTGATTGTCATTATTTTATTTTAATTTAGATGATAATATTGACAGTTCGTCATCAAAACAACCAATTGGGGTGAAAAATATCAAATTGAAAAGAAAAAAATGATGAACAAATTTTATCTGTCATTAATATTTTCAAAGAGGAAAATCAATAGTTTTTAGAGATGTTGAAAAAGACCAGTTTAGATAGATAACAACTAGAAATCCAAAGCAAAAATTTGACATTAAAAGAATTGAAAAAAGAAAATAAAATTTTGATTATAGACTTAAATATTATTTGCGATCCAAAAATTCGTGCATATATAAAAGATGAACAAATACGAATTTTAGAAAAAATATATCAACAGTATCAAGCTCAACCACATTCTACATCTAAAGATTTTAACGATTATTTTAATCATATTGGCTGATATGGAATCAATGTTCCAGATTATTAAATTATTAAAAAAATAATTATTGTACTTTATTTGTTATATATTAAACATTTTAAATTTTAGTTACTAGTTTAGTTTTAATATTTTGTAATATTAATATATGTTAGTAATAAATGCATTATGGTTTTAAATTATAATATATGAATTTTTACAGTCATATATTTTTTATTGTATATTTAATTTTTTTGTTAAAATATATTCAATTAAGAAGATTAATTAAATTGTTATATACTTAAAATTTCATAATATTAAAAATATTATAATACAATTTAATTGGATGAAACAATTTAAAACTTCAATAAGCATAACTATAAGAATGATAACGGGGCAGGTTCGAGGGTAGTTCTTTGTCCTCGTCCCCGATCTTGAACTTCGCCCCGCCGAAGAAAAATTTGGGGTCCTCGCACCACATAGGGAAGGAGATTTCTGATTCCGTCTCGTTTTTCGATTTTTATTATTAAATTTTTTATTTTAATATTAAAAATATTTTTTATTTTAATTAATTAGTTAAATTTATATTTGTTTAAGTAAAAAAAATATTTATTTACTTTAAATAAATGTTTTATTTTATTATTTTTTAATAATTATTTATTATATAATAATAATAATAATAATAATAATAATAATAATAATAATTATTATTATTATTATTATTATTATTATTATTATTATTATTATTATTATTATTATATATGAATATAATAATCGAGGTAAAAAATGTATATACTATCATCGCTCCATTCCCATTATAAAAAAATTTGAATCAGGGTTGAAAAAAATTATAGAAAAAATTATCCCGTTCAAGGTGAGGTCGAAGTGGTGTACCGCGAGACGAGTCTAAATTATCATTTCTACATAACTAATATTTATTAAATATCAATTACAAATAAAACATGCTTTAATATTAATTAAATATCGATTTACTAATTAAAAGTCAATTTAATTTTACTAATTTATGCTTATAAAAAAATTATTCAAATATATTTTATAAAAAAAATTTATTCAAGTAAATTAAAAATCATTAACTAAAAAAACTATTAAAAATCATTAACACGTGAGAAGAGTCATGATCTTCTTCTTCCCCTCATTTTCTTTCTTTCAAATTTTTATAAAAAATCTCTAACTTCTTTTATGGCAGCCAAATTTTCCTTTATTTCTGGAAATGATAACAAATTCTTTTAAAATTTAAAATGGCTTAGCTATAATATCACACTAAATATGATGTTGTACAATAGTAAACGCCAATTTTGACACTATTTTGGTATCTCATTGGAGCTTCATAATCTTGCACCATTGTTATTTTTTTGTGTTTTTGTGCCAAATTGATGTGGGTTTGAGATATTCTAAAAACCTCTACTTTGTATAGAGCTGACAATTCGTGTCGTGTTGTGTTTAATCGTGTCGTGTCTTAATCGGATATGACATGATTAGATACGATACGAACACGACACGATTAATTAATCGTATCAAAAATTTGAAACACGAACACAACACGGTTAAAATCCGTATTAACACGACACGACACGATTAGACACGATTAACTTAATGTGTATAAATTATACGACATGACACGATTAGACACGATCTACTTAATGTGTCTAAACGTATACATTTTATACGACACGACACGATTTTACTTAACACGACATGACACAATTATACACGAATAGACACGAATATTAAATTAAAAATTTAATTTAATTAATTGAATCTCAATTTAATCAATTTACATTTAATTAATAAAATTTTAATTTAATTAATTAAACTTCAATTAAATATATATATATATAAGTTCAATTGAATCAATTTAATTCATTCATTCATATATAAATATGTATTATATATATTTATAATATTATAATATATATTTGAATTTTGAGTAAAATTAAAATAATTAGTCATATCTTTATAATTAATAAAATAACATATTTTTAATCGTGTCTAATTGTGTCTTAACAGGTAAGACAGGTAAAATCTGTTTATGACACGATTTTTTTTGTGACGTAATCGTATTGACACGGTTATGATCCATATCCGTATAGCTCATATCCATATACGGTTAAGTCCGTATCGTTTCGTGTCGTGTCTAAAATTGTCAGCTCTAACTTTGTAGGTAAAGTTAGCAATGCCAACATTGGTTACTTATCTTTGGAACTTGATCGTGAAAGACTTTTTCGGCGGGAATCGAGAAGACATAGAAGGGTAATTCAAATTCCATGGAGATCCCTTAGAACCTTGATGACAAGTACAATCATCTCTAGAGATGCGTCTCACAAGATGTTCGTTATTGTCTTTAATGCTGCACAAAAATCTTATGTAGTCGGCTTTCCTGCATCATACACAAAGTCCTGGATTTATAGCTTTTAAAGGATTTATGTGTCCTGATCCATAAGCAAATTTGGCTTCCGAATTCCTACTAGCATTCAGGGTTAGTTAACTTTTCATCAACCCATTAACACCATGGAAAGGGGTGGAAGATATTATTTTCTGAATGGTTCGCGGTTAAATTGTTGGAGAAGCTGATTTTTCCATCAGTCCAAATTATTTCTGAATTAATAATGAGAAACCATGGTAAACAACTCCAATTTTTTGCACATATTTAATTTAGTGGTAGGAATCAAACATGTATCAAGAATTAAATCTTTTGAGAAATAACAGAAATAGCAAGAATAAAAATCAAGAAAATAATCAACATGATATTTAACAAGTTTTGGTAATATATCTACATCTTCAGAAGCAGAACAACAGTATATTTCTTATTAATTTTTAATAATAAATTTATAATACATATGATATATATATATATATATATATATATATATATATATATCTATATACCATAGTATTTTATAAAATTACTAAATACTGTTGCACAATATTTGATAAGGTTATGCTCCGCTCATATGTCTATTTACAATTATGAGTCAAAATGAACACACCAAAAAAAAAAGTTATGGGCTTCACTGGGTTTTAAATATTCTTTTGAATTCAATAGATTATTAGATTATTAGATGAGTCCAGTTAATGAAATTTTCATTTAGTTCAAAAAATTGAAATCTTCAAAAATTAAAAGTAAATCCTTTTTCTTTTACTATAATCTTATAATTTAGTAAATTTATAAAATCAAAACGAAATAGAAAAATTTTAAAAATAAAAAAATGTATATAATTGATTTCATTTACCACGAAGTTAAAGCTTAATTATTGTGGTATAAGATAAAAAAAAATACTGCATAATAGATTAGATGAACCGCAAATCTAATTTCTTAAAAGATCTTGTGAAATAGAAAAAAGACAGGAAACTCACAAGAGCAAATGCAACGTTCAATTCTGTCAGGGTGAAAAAGGAAAAGAAAAAAAGGAAAACAAGCCAAGAATCCGAAGCCCATCTGTCAAAAAAATATATGATTCCGCACGCACTCGCATCACCTTCCAAAAGCTTCACGCACCGTTCGCTCGCTCACACCGAAACAAAAACTACCATAAGTCAAAATTAATATATATATATATATAAACACACCGCAATTATTCGCCTCCTCTGCAATTCCTCTCCTTTTCTCTAATTATCTCATTATCTTCCTCCTCTCTTCTCTTTCTCTTTCTCTTCATCCCTTTGATTAATTTCCTTTCCAGATCCATATATCTAGCTATGGCCGGCCAGAGGAATGACTTCGGCAAGAGATCCAATTCTCAGTCTGACTACGGCGGAGGCAAGCGGAGGAACCCAAGCGAGGATGCCGACCAGGCGCATACGATTGGAAACGAAGATACCGTGTACCGCTATTTATGTCCGCTGAGAAAGATCGGGAGTATAATTGGGCGAGGTGGAGAGATAGCCAAGCAATTGAGGTCTAATTCTAAATCCAATATTAGAATAAGCGAGGCTATGCCAGGGTTTGAAGAGCGCATTGTTACTATTTATAGCACTAGCGAGGAGACTAATCTGTTTGTGGATACTGGCGAGTTTGTTTCGCCTGCTCAGGATGCTCTTTTCATGGTTCATGATAGGGTTGTTGCTGAGGACTTGCCTTCTAATAATGATGGCGATGATGAGTTTGTTGAGCCTCAACAGATTACTGTTAGGATGCTTGTGCCCTCCGATCAGATTGGCTGTGTTATTGGGAAAGGTGGACAGGTTATTCAGAATATAAGAAGCGAAACCAGGGCTCAGATTCGTATTTTGAAGGATGAACATCTGCCTCCTTTGGCTTTGAGTAGCGATGAGCTTCTCCAGGTGCTTTCGTCTTTTTCTTTTCTTATTCATATTGCGCCAATTAATCACTTGTTTGTGATATGCTTTGTTTGGTCTGCATTTTCCTTCCAATTTTTGTGTTATTTAATTCTGAATGAATGCTACCTCAGCACTATATGCATTCATGAATTGATTAACTTTTAAATGCTGGTATTTAGGTGATAGGCTCTTTTGATTCATTTTATGGATTTTCTTCCTCAATTTTATGGCTTTAGATTATTGGGGAACCTGCCACTGTTAGAAAGGCTTTGTATCAAGTTGCTACTCGCCTTCATGAGAATCCATCTCGATCACAGCACTTGCTTTTGTCTTCTTCGAGCAGCTTTTATCAATCTGCTGGCATGTTTTTAACTGCGAGTTCTGGTTCCCCCCTAATGGGTCTTTATGGCAATTACAAAGGTGGCTGGTCATCATCTTTTCACGGTGATCAGAGAGATGAAGGTTCTGCTAAAGAGTTCTCTCTTCGTTTGGTGTGTCCCATTGGAAATATTGGAGGCGTCATTGGAAAAGGTGGTGGTATCATTAAGCAAATTCGTCAGGAATCTAGGGCTTCTATCAAAGTTGATAGTTCAGGTGCTGAAGGAGATGATTGCATTATATTTATATCAGCAAAGGAGGTGAGAATGCTTTCTCATTTATCTGCTGTCCTCCCTATGGTTTGCTATCCAAAGATTGATTAGATGTAGTTCCACATTATTGGTGCTCTAAGCATTTGCTCTTACAGTTTTTTGAAGACCAATCTCCAACACTTAATGCAGCACTGCGCTTGCAACCACGATGCAGTGAGAAAACTGAAAGGGAATCAGGGGATTCTGTAATCACCACCCGTCTACTTGTGCCACGATCTCAGATTGGATGCCTTATGGGTAAAGGAGGGGCTATTATTTCTGAGATGAGGAGTGTAACAAGGGCAAGCATTCGGATTCTCGCAGAGGATAATCTTCCCGAGGTTGCTTCTGAGGATGACGAGATGGTGCAGGTAAATAATCATAATTACGCAGCATGCATTTATTTTTTAGGTGCAGTCTTTACAATGTTATGGAGGCTGTTTTTTATGCTGATCAGATCACAGGCAGCCATGATGTTGCTAGCAATGCCCTTTTACACATCATTCTGAGGTTGAAGGCCAATTTATTTGGAAGGGATGGAGTGCTAACCGCATTTCCACCAACTGTTCCATATATTCCTGTTTCAGTGGATATGTTAGATGGTCCAAAATATCGGAACCGTGATAGTCAATCACGTGGACGTGGATGCACTTCGGCTGGTGGTTACGGTTCACATGATGGTGGAAATAGTGATAATTATGGAAATAATGGTAGTTCACTGGTGAGCCTATCTTCCTCTCCTTATTCTCCTGTATTTTTTTTTTTTGTGGACAATCCATGCATAGAGTACACTCAGAGATCACTTTTGCATATTCAATGAATTAGTTGATTAATAACCATGCCTATAATGCTATGCTTTCTTACACCTTTTCACTTGTTTCTCACAATCCCAGGGTGGTGGTGAAAGTAGTTATGGAGCATATAGTGGCATCTCTTCTGGTCGCTCTGGTGGTTTGGGGTAGGTATTCCTTGGCTTGACAATTTCCCCTTGTCAGAATTGTGGTTAATGATATAGCTGTGTGTTCATTATTATGTTTCTTTTCCTCGTTAATGATATGGCTATCTTTTCCTCATTGATTCCCTGCAGTTTCATGTATTTGGCGATCTTTTTGTGTTTTTCCTTGTTGATTTTGATAACATCTTCCAGGCTTGATCTTTAGCATCTCTTGTCAGGTTATCTGGCCATGCCTCAGTTACTCCAAGAAAACACCATGGATATTAGTCCAGTATTCTTTGGCCAACAGGTTGTAATTTTGTTTCCTCTTGCAAGTTTTTCTATTGTATAAACTTGTTGTTTTAATGTTATATGTTGATGAAGAGGAGAAACAACACATTGATTATGTCTGACCCAGCCATCCTAGTTTTAAAATTCTAATGTACCTTTTTGCCTTCTCTCTACAATCTAAACAGCAGTGAAATACAAATCCTGAAGCCAGCCCTCTTCCCTTTTGATGAAGCCTTCAGCCTAGGTCAGAAAAGATCAGATGAACAGGGTTTGAGAGAGCTGTGCCTCACCTTGGCCCACCCTTGGTGCCTTGTCTTGGGACCTACGTGATTTGATGATGCAAATCACCAATGAATCACTTGTGTACCTTGACACATCAAGCTCTTTTATATTGTGCTATAAGTGGTCATATTGACATCAGCACACATATATGTAACATCAATTGTATGTTTTTCTTTGTAGAAATTATATGATTGGCAGCCATGAGTTTTTTCTACTGGTTTATGAGGGAATTAGCTTGTATAACTGAATTCTGCTAGCATATGCTTTTAATGGTTTTCAATCTTTGTGTGGATGGAGAGATTATGGCATTAGAGCTTCTTAGAACATAAGCCATTATAATATGAGTTGCACGGCACCACCATCTTGTTTGTTGGGCACAAATTATTTTAATCTCAACTTGCGATTTTTATTTGTTTCTTTTCTGCTGCCCATAGCTTCTTGTTACCTTTTTAGATGAAAGAGAACCAGGTGATAATTTAGATCTATTTCTCTAGAATCTGATTTCTTCATGAGATTGATCTGATACTGCAAATTGCTTTTAAGGCATGTATCTTGGTCATGGTATGTGTTCAGGTTTGTTTCTTAAGCTTTGGGAAAATCACAATGGGGGATGGTTTGTCTGGGAGGTAGTTGTGCATATTCCTCTGAGTTGATCCACAGATTGTCAGAACGGTAAGGTAAAATCATATGGAGAGTAGGCTTGTTTTCTATATTGCATTCATGTTTCTACATGTAAACCTTGAGTGGATGTTTTAAGTTCCTTTCTGCAATTAAATGTTGGCAGGTTTGATGTATCATGGTTTCCTTGGCATCACTAGAAGGTATGTTTTCTGCAACTAATAGTTGCTGAGCTGGTTGTTCCAATGAAGCATGACCTAGTATATATCCACAATATTTGGGGCCAACAGTTTTGAAGTGGAAATGTAAAGGGAAGAGTTTACAATTTCCCTTTGAAACTTAGTACTGCATGAGCTGGATGCTTTCTGTGGCACATTTCTTAGGTGTGGCTCATTTAAATGAGAAGCACAGTGGCACAAAAAGGAAAGTGAAAGAAAATGGCTCAATCAGTTATGTGACTTATTCTCTGTAGGATCTTGATTGAATAGTGTCAAGTGCTTATTATCTGTAGTGACAAATACAGTAGAAGGGAGATGTTGAACATAGGAATCCAGGAATCGCATGTATACCAGCTAGATGTTCCTGATATTTTGATTTTTTTTTTTATTTGCCTAGTGAGCATTGTTATGCCATTTTGTTGCTCTTTTGATGCTTGATTCCATGGCTTGATTTAGTTTCTTTATCTGGATCCAAGCATAATTTGAAGGCTGTCGGTTATTTATTGTGATTCTGACACTGCACTCTCCAATGTGATTATATATTTGTTTGCTTGTATTGATTCGCCCCAGGTTGATGTTTGATTTTAGGAGTGCGGGGCCAAAGCGAAGGAATTGAATTGTAGTTTATGTTTTTTTTTTCTTTTTTATGCAAAGTCTATATATTTTTATGTTGCTATAGATGATTCTCTTCTTTGCATTTTGATTTTCTTATATATATATATATATATATATATATATATATATATATGACTTAACATAAATTAACAAAATTTATGTAACTTTTTCTTTATTTTCCATACAAAATATCCAGACGTGTAGTCCGACAATATTAAAATGACCCCAAAGCTGAAGCAACATAAATACATTGAATTTGAAGGTCCAATGAGTGGGTTCGGTCTTGGCAGAATGAGTGGGTTCGGTCTTGGCGATAGAATGAGATAATGGTAAGCTTAATCTATACTGGACTCTTGGGTCAAGACTAATTGTTGTGTCGAGCGAGGAATCTAATGGTTGACTGAATGAGCTAATAACGAGTGTAAAGCCTTGAATATGACACTCTAGATTGCGTATGAAGCGTGAGCGAGCAAGAAAGAATGCAAGCGAAATATGCTTAAGCTAAATATTTGTAGGGCTTACAGTGATTTGGATAATAAAACACACTAGAAATTAACAACTAAACACTAGAAAATAGAGACGAAAGCAATAATGGAGATAGAGATAAAATAAATGATGAAAAAATGTTGTTGGTGTCGGAGAATATTTGTGCATCATTAATGGTATATCCTTTTATTAAAAAAGACAATTCACATGTCATTCTATAATTGAATATTGATATATCATCTTTATGATTGAAATATCCTCATTTGTTTTCCAGCTCTAGTCAGGAATTAATCTTTTAGGCCTTGCAACTACATTACATATCCAAGCCCATATTATTTATAACATTCTGAATCTCCCCAGACCTAATGGGTTTTTGAGTTTGTGTTAACATTTGCCTCATTCGGCCTTGGATTTGAATAAATCTTTAGGTCGAGCCTATTTGTGATAACCAGTCTATCTTGATCGACCTCGACCTTCCTCTTTTCCTTTCTCTGATTGGTCTTACATTTATTTTCTCGCAGTTAACTCCACAGTGATTCTTTTCCTATTTGTCAATGTGTCCCATTAGGGTGTAAACGAATTAAACTATTTAAGAACTACTTGAGCTCGGTTTATAAAATATTTGAATTCAATTTGGAATTAATTCAGTCGAGCTCGAGCTCGAACTCGAACTCCAATAACTTAAGTGGTTTATTGAGTTAAATTCAAGTATTATAATACACAACTCATAAATCTCACGAATTTCATCGAGTAATTATTTTTATTATTTACTAAATTTTTTTATACTCTTAGTATTTAAATATATTTGAGCTTAATTGAGTCGAATTAACTCAAGTCGATTTGAACTGAGTATACTATTTATTAAAATTTTTATTTAATTCGAGTTTTATCGAGTCGAACTTGAGTAGCTCAAATATTTTTTGAGTTGAATTTTGAACAAGTAAAAATAAAATTCGATTGAATTTGAGTTTTTTAATCAAATCGAATTTGAATCTTGACACAATATTGACTCGATTCGATTCGATTATACCCCTACATGTATTTTTAATTTCATGGGCATATTTCCTTAGTGATAGCGACAATCATTACTTTTTAGGAATTGTGGCGCCTTTTCTTCTTTTCAAATTTCAAAAGATTTTATTTTTCTCTCCACGGTAGTTAGAAATCCCAACAAGTGACAACTTTCCTTTTCCATGATAAATATCTCATTTCTACATGTGGATTTACTTTCTCCTGCTCTTTGTTTTCTTCTTTATCTTGCATTTGGTTTCTCTCTTTCAACTCTTATTCAAATTCTAGATCTCGCTTTTGAAATTTTCTCTGCATCTTATGGCATAGAAGTCGCACTCCCTCTATTTTTGAAGGTTATTCTCTTACAAGGTTTCAAGCCACCCAACTTTTAGAAACTAAAGCTTCATTTGATTTTCAGGTATTAGTCCTTCATCTATCTCTCCCTAAAAATTATTGACTTCTTGGTGTTGGTAGCTAGCCAAAATTTTTGAAAAAAACAATTGGTGTGAGTCATTCTACATGTAGATCCCACCACATATTAAAAAAAAGTCAAAAGTTATGACAATTCAATTTTGAATTAAATTCCTCCAACCAATATTTTTGATTTTTTTGATTTGTATTCACACCGAATATTTTGCCTATAAATAGGCAAATATCTTTTCATTTAAATTATAACAATCTCAATTTGAGAGAGAATTAAACTTTTGGAATTTTTCCAAAAATTAGATAGTGACAAAAATAGTGAGAAAAATATTTTGAAGTGTTTTTGGAAAATACTTGTGTACTATTATTTTTGAATTTATCTCAAAATTGTTGTATTACCTCTAGATTGTGTCTAGGGAATACTCTCTTTTTTTACCCATTAATTTTTATTAGTGAAAGAAAAATATTCGGAGTGTTGTCCATAGATGTAGTCGTCCATGGATATAGTCCAAATTAAAGGGTGAATCACATTAAATTATTGATGTTATTTTTTGCTGATTATTTTTATTTCACATTTATTTGTATTATTTTATCCATTGTGCCCAACATTTGGACTTAATCCGAGGTTTTCCAGGATAAAGAACACTTCTTTCCCATTTAGCAATGCTTGTAAACTCAGATTCTCTCCAGAAAATTTGATGTCCTTTTCCTCTCCTCATCACACTTAGCCAACTATGAATGATCATTTTGCCAGCTGGCATGCTCAGATGAAAAAACATTTTTCCAAAGTTTAAAAAGAAGTCAGTATTTATGAGCTTCTATAACTGTCTCCTTAATCTCTTTTGATGGCGTGTTGATTGGTGTAGTTTGAAGGTTGCAAATGCTTTCATATTCAGTTTTGGAGCTTTTACCATCACTATTTTATGATCAGGATGTCCTTTTTCAGCCTTGCATGCACTGTATAAACGCTCTTGGACAAAAGTGAGGCTGAATCTTTCTTATAGCACTTTTATGAACAAGTTCAGAGGTATCAGTGGTGACCCTACTGAAGATGAACACTTTGCTTTTCTTTAGTATTGGCTCTACAAGTACGACCTATATTATGGGTCAATTAATTGCCTTCTAGATTTTATTCCTGAAGGTAATGCAATTTTTAATGCTATGGTGCCAAGTATTATGTCATTTGTAGTAGTCTTTTCCATATCGTTCCTCAATAGGGGGAATCACGTGATCAACTAATAAAGATATTTTTCCATCTTTAAAAAGAATATCAAAGATTTTGTCAGCTTTAGCTATATCAAAGGAATATTCTTGTGATATTTGAGCAGTATGTTTTTGTTGGATTTGAGTAGATGTGGCTTTGTTAATGAAGAACACTCATAAGAACTTTCATCATCCTTCAAATTTTCCTGATAGACTTCTTCTGTAACACAATTTTAGTATCAGGGTTGATTGGTTCGAATACAATTACAATCTAATCTTTATAATAGGTCTCTTTGGAAGATTTTTTTTTCTTTTTCCTTCAATAACAGTTCACAACTGGTTGCCCAAGAAACTAAATCAGACTTATCATGAAACCGTTGTCCTTAAAACCTCTCTCATAATGCAAAATTCATTCCTTGAATGGCCAATGTGATATAGTTGGCCTTGATTAGTGGAGCTTTGCATTGAGTTTGCAATTTGCAAAATCTACTAATGAACTTTTCGACAGATTCTCCTAGCAATTGCACAAGTTGAGCAAGATTAGCTACAGTAATAACTAAGATGGCTCTATAAAATTTTGAATGAAATTTCACTTATAGTTCTTGCTAATTGTTGATTGAATTAGCCAAACTAACTTACCAAGTGAAAGCTATCCTAGTAAGTGAATTATTGAACAAACACAGCTACTAAAACTCATTACCAGTTGCCTCACCGCACTGTACAGTGAATCAAGGAATGTGCTCAATGGTTGAATAGTTTTCTTCTCTTAAGAAGAGAGTAAACTTTGGCACCTGAAGTTGCTGAAAAAAAGATAGCATTCTGAGTAATTCAATCAATTAGGCCTGGCCTCGACCCCTATCCATTTAAGAGCTTCCATTAGATATTTCTTTCCTCATCTGGGACTCAAAATTGATGTTGTTCATTTAGCCTAGGTGGAACAAGATTGCAATAGGCAAATTTTGTGATATCCACGTTGAAAGTTGTCCTAACATGGGATAAACCTTGTTGTGGATAATGAGGTTGAATTTGTGGAACATTTGGTTATTGGGGTTTTACAACTAGTGGTTGTGGTTATGGTTAAGTATATTTGACTGGTCAAATTGCTAGTTGAGGATGTTGGGCAGATGGGAGTATAACGGTGGAGAATAGGGCACTTCATGTGGTCAAGTGGCTAAAGACAATGGCTCTATAACTCTCGCCATTTGATTTACAAATTGTATAAATTCATTCTGTGTTGGCCTGAATTCCTGCCTAAACTGAGCCATTGATGCAACCACGGAGGCCTACATCTGATCATTGTGCCCTTTGTTTGTTTCGATCAAAGGTTGCATCACTTCAACAACTTGATTCATCATAATATGCAAAGTGTCGCTATTAGCTAATTGGACAAGATCAACAATGGATTATTGATCTGCTTGACATAAGGTTGGTGGCAAAGGAGGTCGAACATCACAGTTATAAATCTCCAAATCATCATGAGATCCTCTAACGCCATGTTAAAATTTGGGATGATTCGAGTATGAAGAATCACCCATCTCTTGATTAGTATTATCTCTAGTATTGGTCATCTTTGTTTGGAGTCGTGTTACTTCCATACACAACTCCCATTGTGGTCACCACAAATGTTCACACTTAAAGTGAAGTCCAATATAAAATAGACAAGTTTGTGGTCTGACAATATAAATGACTTCAAAGCTAAAGTAAAACAAATACATTGAATCTAGAGGCCGAATGAGCAAGTTCGGGAGACATGTTCTTGTTCTTGCTCATTCTCTTCTTCTTCTTCTTATTCACAAAAATAGAAAAAAATGTATATTTTAAATTTATTTTTAGAGAGAGAATTTTTTTAATTTGCATATTTGAATTTATTTTTAGTATATTTGAATATTGTTATGATTATTATTATTATTGTTTAAGATAAAAATATTTAATTTTGATTTTTTATGAAAGAAAATAGTTGAAAGTGAAGATATTTAAACTAAAAATAAGTAATATAGACAGAAAAAATCAAATTGTTGAAAGCTGAAAACGATAAGTTTGATAAAAATAATGAACTTGTAAGTGATAAACCTATAAATTATAAATGATAAATTTGTAAGTGATACATTTAAATTTAAAAATAATGAATATGTAATTTTAAACGGATGAATTTGGAAGTTCCAAATGATAAATCTACAAGTTATAAATAATGAACTCGTAAATGTTTGAAATTGTAAAATCTAAACGATAAACTTGTAGTTTCAAAAAAGATGAACCGGCAAATTATATATATAAGTTTAAAAATGATATATCTATCGTTTCAAAATGACGAATCTGTAAGTTATAAACGATGAAACTGTAAATGTTAAATCTGCAAAATCTAAACGATAAGTGATATATGTAAGTTTAAAAATGATATATCTAGAGTTTCAAAAGAATGAACCTGCAAATTTAAAACGATAAATCTGCAAGCTGTAAACAATTAAATTATAAATGTTAAACCTGCAAAATCTAAACGATGAATATATAAGTTTAAAAATGACAAACCTACAAGTGATATCTGTAAATTTTAAAAAGACGAACCTATAATTTCCAAATAATGAATCGGTAAGTTTAAAATGATGAATCTGAAAGAATAAAATGATGAACCTGTAAATATTAAACCTGCAAAATCTAAACGATGAACCTATGTATTTCAAAATGATGAGTCTGAAAGTTGAAAATGATGAATTTTCAATTTGTAAACAATGAATTTGTAAGTGATGAGGCAGTATGTTGTAAATAATGAATCTGTAAGTTTTAAATGATGAATCTTTAGCTTCTAAACGATGAACTTGTCATTTATAAATGATGAACTTGTAACTTCTGAACAATAAACTTGAAAACAATGAATTATAAGTTCAAAACGATAAATTTATAAATTCAAAAATGATAAACCTATAAATTATAATTGATGAACCTATTTTATATCCATTAATTTATTAAAATTCCTTTTCAAAAAAATGAATGAATGAAATGTATAATGTAATACAAATTCGAATACATGATATAACAATCCCCCGAATCTTCTCATTCCTAAGGAGCTTTTGGGCAGACATTAACAATTGTGGCATAAAAAAAAATTAATTATTTTAGTCAGACTTTGTGTATACTTATTAAGTTTAAAAATGATAGAATCCTATAGTAATATAGCATAATTATTTTTATTAAATCATTATAGACTATATGACCATATATCATTTTGATCGTAATTATTGTTATAGTTCTAATTTAATTTATGAGACTGAAATTATCAAGTGCCAATTCTTTCGTGTAATAAACTTTACTCCCTTTTGTACAATTTTTTAATGCTTTATATAGTTATTTTCTCACAAACACGAATGCACATTAGTCTTGTGCCTTCAGTGTTTTGAAGATGAAAATGAGTTACTGGCAGTGGTTTGAACTGAGAAGAAGAATTGCCATATAGATATATTTATTAATGGTCAAAGGTCAAAAAAATACTTTGACTTTTTACTAAGGTAAATTTCGACTTTTAGACTTAGTTTGTTTCAGATAATAATTTTTCTTTAAAAAATATTTATTAATATTTTCCAGATAATTATAATATATTTTTCTATATTTTGCTGCAACACTAGAAAAATAAATAAAATAAAAATTAAAGTTATACTTTCTTTTCTAATATCTGATATTTTTTTTGAGATATTTTCTGTTGAATTGAAAAATATATTTTTTTTGACATAAAAGCATCTCCAACAGTTGAATTTTGATAAAAAAAAAAAATTAAATAGTACTTTCTTTCCTTATACCCATCAGCTAGATTGGCATAGAAGCATGCCCTACGGTTGATTTAAGGCTGTAAATTATATAACAAAATAAAAATATATACTTTGAATGAGAAATTCATATCCAGTTCGGGTAAATTTCACTTATTATCTATGAATTTTGATATTTGTATTATTATGACCTTTAAATTTTAATTTATAACAAAAAATATCTAAACTTAATATAAATATAACATTAAAATCTTATTAGCAGGTTACAAAACGAATATAATATGAAAATATTATATATTGTAAAATTCATAAAGATTTCAATTTTTTGTTCTTTCAATACAATTGGTGCCATGAATAGTTCACCACTTTTTTGACACAAATCTCAGATCTGGACATTAGCAAATATCAATATTTGACCGAAATAAAATTCAATCGGATGGATCATGGTAAAATATAAAGAAGAAAAGTCAATGGTAAATTTTAATTTTAAGTTTTTTTATCAAAAATTTTTTAGACTCGATCAAATTTTGAAAAAGTCAATAGCATAATTCAAATTTAAATTTTTTTATCAAAATTTAATTCGACTTGTATAAATTCAATATTTGTGTATAGACCAATTTGGTTTAACCTTGTTTTACCCGTGCTTGTCCTAAACATGTAAAAATCCAAGGTGTAATAAAATTGGTATAAATCACAGTTATGAATAAAGCGTCTAAGTTAGATCAATGTCTTTTCATACTTTTTTATATACAACTGAATCTTGAATTCGAGACATTAGAATAAAATACTTATATCGTTAGGCCAAATGGATTTAACGATAAATTTTCATACTTAATCATTAATCTTCCGTTTTTTTACCAAATAAGCCCTTAAGTTCTAATTTACAGCTAAATAAGCCTTCAACCGTGAACTTTCCATAACCTACAAACGTCTAAGCTGACGTGGATTGTTATTTAGGGCTGACATAAAAAAGATTGTTGGTAATTAACAACCACTATAAAACGATGAATTAGCAATAAGAGGGGCGGTCAGGGGCAGCAGCTGAAGATGTAAATGGAGAGGAAAAGGAAAGGGAGAAAGGATTATCGATTAGAATTAGAATTAGAATTAGTACCTTTGGATCAGTTGTGGTCGTCGAGTTGAGTTAATTACGCAGGTTATACTATCAATTCATTCTTAAAATTTATTAGATTTGGAATTGGATAAAATTCACCTAAAAAATTGTCAGATTTATTTACTATTGATTTGATTTTCTACTGTATCCATGCCGTGATGAAGTGATGGGGAACTAGAACCTTAACTATTGGAGAGATTTTTAGAATTTTTTGGTATTTTAAACTTTATATATTTGTGTAATTATATGATTTTTTTTAAAGTAATTATTATTAATGCGATGTTATGTATTACTGCTTGACTTCCGAAACAGTAAAAACTTGTATTTATTATTAGGATTTTCGTAAAGAGTCGTACATAAAAAGGAAAAAAACATTTACTCTGTGTCCTGTATTAGGAAGATGGGTACACACTTTTTCTTTTAATTTTATTTCTCTCTTGTTTTCGATTTTTTTTTTTTTTTTGGGGCTCTTCGTGATTGATGGGAAGAAAAAACTCTTATTAACTGTAGATCTGTATTCTCTAGTCATCATCCTGAAATCTCAAGTGGAAGACTAGACATGGAAACTCTGATTCTGAGTAGCAGCGCTGTTCTCAGTGACAGCAACCGATGATGGGCAGTTCTCATCCTCAGAACATGTACGAGTATTGGCGTTATCAACTGGTAATACAAAATGGGATTTATGAGATAAAACTATAGAACATGTTGGGCATCTAAAAAAAATGTCGGGTTTGGACAAAATAAAAAAGTACATCAGCTGAAGCTGGATTAGGTAACTGCAATAAATGAGGAAATAAACTCTACTTACTCCTTACCATCACAATCATCTGCAGGAGCATAATAAGCAGACCGCCTCAAACGCAGTTGGTGCTGTGGGGTGGGCTGAAAATCAAAAGCAATTCTAAATAATTTTCCATTTTACAGGTAATCAACTTCAGAAAGTAGAGAGCAGTACCTGCAATTTTGGGCGAAGAGCTTCAGCTGATCCTTTAGGCTTTTGTGTTCCTTGCTGTTAAGAATCAAAACGAAAAACATTAGGCATTTAAAGTTGCTGCTATTAAGTTCTTGAGGATAAAAATGAAACCAAAAAAAAAAACCTTTCCCAACGCCCAATCTGCAGAATCAAAAAAGGCACGTTCATGATCCTGCATACAAATTAGAATATAAATCATGATTAATTGTTAGATTAATTTCCTTGCTATGTACTCAAATATTCTTCAACCGTATATAATTAAATTAAATACCTTTGATATCAATGGCTTCTTCTCTGCTAACATCCCTCCATATTTTTTCTTAATCGCTTCCTCCTAATTAAGGAAATTAAGTAGAAAAATGGCAAACAGCAAACTCATATTCAGTGCCTTCACAGATTCTGCAATGTTAAATAATGAGAAACCAAATGTTCAAACTAGTTAAACTTCTATACATGATGTATATACCTCCTGCTGATCAGGTGAAAGCATGGGATTTTCACCCTTTTCATCAGAATCTTTAAGCTCTTCCAAAGAAGGATGATCATCGTCATCAACAGCAACATCTTGGTGTTCAAGATTACCATCATGATCATCGCCAAGTTGTTGCTCCTTTGCCTTCTCCATGTTTGTGGACGACATCTGAGCTAGTCAAGAAAATGATGAGTACAGTAACAGATATCTTCTATAAACAGGTATGTTGTACAAATGGAATAATTAATCTTGATTGGTTAATTAGTTTACATTTGCACATTAATTATTACCTGATGACGATGATGATGATGGAACATCAGACAGGGCGGCCTTGCCGACGGAGTTTGCTGTAGGAAACGGGTCAACCCGAATTCGGCTTATCTTATCCTGAATTCCTCTCCAAAATGAAGCCTAAGAATCACGCACACAACACGACCCATGCGTATTCCTTTATTCATTGTCAGATAGAGGCGGGCTATGGGCCCTTGGGCCTTTTCATTTTGCTTTATGGGCTTGTGAGCCCAATAGGACCCATGATCCTTAGACTCCTCTCTTTTCGTACTTTTTTTTTTTTGAAAATGCTCTCGTTCCATATTTCTTTTTTCAATTTATTTTCATTTATAAATTGTTACTCGTAGGAATGACAACAAATCCGAGTTTTCTAGAAGTCAATCCTAATTTATTGGATGAACTAAGGTAGTATATAAATAAATTTAGGGTGAGTTTAAGTACTAAATTTACTATTAGTATCAAGTTCGAGTAGGATTTGATATCAAAGTATATAGGCATAAAGTGTAAAATATATATGTTAATTTGTGTTAAATATATAAGTATAGAGCATAAACCATATAATGATAATATTTAAATTAAATTTACAAGTATGAAATATAAAAATATAAAATATAATTATGTAACAATGTAATAAATGTAAAACTATATTGATTTGTCATATAATATGCATTAAGTATAAATTAAAGTCTTCTATCATATAATATCCCGAGTACGTAATTATAATACTATTTATAATATTATGTTTAACTATAACCATATAATATTAACTATCATCATAAGGTTATTAGGTATTATAATTATATTAATAGTATCTCCCATAATATTTTTTTATTTTAAAGAACATATGTAATATAATGAAAAGCATCTCTAAATATAGAGAGTAAAAAAAATTTCAAGTCCAATAGTCTTTTTATATAGTCTTAATCTTTATTTTACTTTATCACATACAAATTAATATTTATCAAAACAAAAAAATGTAAATGACGTAAAGAAAAAAATATTTTTATGTCCCCCCTTCTTTTTGAAAAAAGTCCAAATGATTTACTGAATAAAAAGTCCTAGGACTGAATGCAACCTAACAGAGACTCTTTGAAAAGCAAAACACAGTGATACTCCCAGTTCTTCAAAACCCATATTCAATTCCTGTAAGTACTACGTACTAATCTCTTCTGAGTTACATATATATAAAATCAAGATGAAGAAATAAAGGTGTTATTATTCATCAAGGGTTTCATGCATGTGAATATGAAGTTATGTGATGCAGCCAAGGATGACTTGCCGGAATAACTACTCTTTCTTCCATATTAATATTAGGGTTTTTTTTTTCTTTATTTCATTATAGTTTCTATTCAATCAAAACCTTTATATATATATATATATATATATATATATATAGAGAGAGAGAGAGAGAGAGAGAGAGAGAGAGAGAGAGTAGAGAGAATCGGGGAAGTTGTTCTTGGCTACGTTTCTGTGTCATAGTCACATGTTAGATCTATGATGATTCTTCATTCCCCTTTTCCCAATAATAAGAGTGATCCATGTCATTGTGATATGTTTTTAATTTCTTGTTTTCGTTTAGTTTTATATATATATAGAGAGAGAGGACGTGATTTATCCTTTTACCTTTTATTTTTATAACATTTGAATACTTTTGTGCTTATTCAGTCCATATAAAAGTGTTTAAACGATAAGAAATTATAAATATAAAAATAAGTATATATAGAAAGCATTTAGAAATATGGACGGTATATTATTTATTTATTTTGAGAAAACCCTATGTAATATTCACCGAAAGCCACATATTGAACTTAAAATTTTCACTTATATATTTCAGTAAACGAAGAGCCTTTATTTGTTAAGACAGAACTCATCAATATCATGGATTGAAAAATATCACTTGTCTCTTTTTTTTTTTTTTTGGCCTAAATAGACTTGTTTACATTTCTAATATTCTTAAAAAATTTGAAAGGTGCTTATTTTAATTTCTATATTTTCTATATATGTAAATAAATTTATGGATCAATCAAATCAAAATCTAACAACGTAGTTATTTTGCATGAATAATAGATTATGATTAGATTAGTCCATAAATTTATGGATAAATTCCATTTAAATAAAATAAATTTCTTATAAGAATTTAAGCCAAAAATGCAAATTAGTCTCTACAGTATAGGCTAAAGTGTAACTAAATTTCAAAGGTACGAGAATTAAACATCTAAATTAAAAATTGCAGCCCTCCGATATAAATTTCAGACCATATTTGCCCCTACCACTAATTTTTTGTTAATCCATGTAATTTTCCGTCAGTCCTACTCTCTTATCACTCTAATCACACCACCCATCTCTCCCTACCCTTCTCAGCTATTTTCCATTTCTCTTTCCATTTTTTGAATCCCTAATTTATTTTGATTTATGATCTCTTCCCGTTCTTTGTTCTCACTCATCACTTTCTCTCTAAAACACATATGTGAAAATTCTTTCTTTTCTTGATTGAAATTTCTTTCTTAAAAACACATATTGGGGACTCTTTTTTAAAAATCCTTCCTTTTTTTATTGAAAATTCTTTCTTAAACACACTACTTTGGAATTTCTCTCTCTATCTAATTCATATATACTGGCCCAGCAGATATGAGATATTTATAAGTATCTTTTGTTCGCTGATGATTCAATATTCTAAAATATTAATGTAAAGTTTTACCCACCAAAGGTTTTTGGTTGTTTTGATATTTCTAAATTTCGCTTCGCTTCTTCCCCTGGGATGAAAGAGGAGAGGATTCATGCATAGACGATTGTTTTGGATGAAGAACCAAACATATGGTTGTGGCAAGTTCCAAAAATGGTGCTTACCATCATGGTTTTTGAGGGGCGCAGTGAGGCAAAAATTGTTGTGATCGTTGATTCGGAGAAGATGAATTTTTAATTGTGATTTTTATTTTGGATTCTTGAGCGATTACAGATTCAGAAAGATCATCTTGAAGGAAAGTGCTCATATATCTCTGATTTTTGTTTGTATAATGGCTTTGAGGTAGAATAACAAAAAGAGAATATATTGGCATTTCATTTAAATGGAGGGGGGGGTGCTTGGTGGTGTGGTTTATGAAGAAGATGAATATGGAAATTACAGTTGGAGAAGGATGAAGAAGAGAAGAAGAGAGAGTATGTCTGGTTATGGGATATATTTTTTTCAAATTTTTAAGTCAAAAATGGTGTTTCAGACATGAGAGAATTTAATATAGAGAGAACAATTGAATCAAAAGTTAGATATTAAAAGTGTTGGATTGTGTGGAAGTGCAAATTAATTTTTTTTTATTTAATTAACTAATTTTAAATAATTTTTAAAATACAAAATAATTTTAAAATAATTTTTTTCTGTAAAAACCTTTTTGCATTTGATTGCTTTAGCCTATAATATAGAGACTGATTTACACCTTAGGCATGCATATAGCCAACAGCAAAAGGCCCCAACTTTGGACCGTGACATGCCATTTTGTGGCTTTTTGCCCATCATATGAATCGAATCACTTCAGCACAATTAATGTAAGGAATTAGATAAATAGGATATTCATGAGAAGTTTAGCATTAGTTTATTTAGTCCCTGAAAATGTAAAGGGACTAAAGTCCTGAAAGTAAACCTGTTCACCTTGCAGGTTATGGTGGCAGAGGATTGATAAAATTCGGAGGTGGACACAGGATCAAATATTGAGAGGGATTAATGGCTATTTTAAGATTAATGGTATGATTTTCAATAAATATTTATTCAATTAATATGCCAATGCATCTAATTAAAGTAAGCAATATGAATTTTTATTAACATACAAATAAATAGACTGCCACCAAAATTAACTCATGGATACACATACCATAATTTATGAACATTTGTGATAAATTTATTTTACATATTTTGAATTATTTCAATCATCTATAATTTTCACTATAAACAATATTAATCAAAAAGAAGAAAAAAAACATAATTTTCATATAAAATGACAAAATTTATTGGTCCAATTCATTCAAAGACAAACTAATACTAATTATATTATAGGGAAAAATTATCATAAAAAAATAAATTATATCAATTTTTGCTCTCTATCGAGTGCCAGTCCACTTCAGATATCCAATTTGTCCAAATTAGATGCGGAGACATTGGTTTTCATTGAATTGCAGTGGCACTATTAAACTAATTTAACTTGATAATGTGCGAAGTAATTAAGCAGAACAATAATACTAATCTTCTTTTCTCATAAGATTAATTTCTAATATGCCGAGCTATTACGAAATAATATTTCTGAAATGGGCAGAGAGATCCGAAAATTATGTCCACATATATACTACTTCTATTGGTTTCGAAGAGTTATACCATCATTTTTTAATATCATATTTCCATTGACAACAAATAAAAATACATATAATCATCTCCATACTTGGAGGAGGATTTAAGGGCAACAAAATCATATAATCATTATCAACACAATAATTCAAACTCTTCGTAAGAAAATTCCAAACTCAAAATACCTTTAGTCTTATAAGAAATTTTTAGATAAATTTGGTTTATCACGTCATCTGTAAACTGATTCAATTATACAGTAACATATATGCAGATTCATTAATTATCAATAAATATGAATAAAATAATAAAATATATATCACTGTATAATTATATTAGTTTACTAATGATATAGTAGATTGAATCTAGTCAATATTTTCTCTTAGTCTTATAAGAGAGTATATTCCATCGGCTTTCTCTACCACTAATCAATAACTAGAGAGAATTTTCGTCCGTAAAAACTCACTGTGAAAAAGATCTTGACTCTTGAACAGAGAGTTGCCTTGATTCTTGGATAAATACACTGGGAAAAACATCAATAACCTCCAATCTCAGACCTATCGTCAAGGACCATAAATCGCAGCTCAACAATCCCACCACTCTTTGGATTCATTGAAGAAGCATAATCTAGGAAAATGAATGTGAAGAACAAAATCCCACATTGGATAGTAAAAGTTCCATCTTGGGCAACAAAATTCCTCCACAAAAAGGAGACTAAGGCAAAAAATAGAAATACTAAATAGAAATAAAAATCATAGATTATGGTTATCACTAGCTAAAAGGCCAGTGCAACCCCAACAAAATATGGAGAAAAGGAACTCTTAGAGTTGAAAGGATCTTGAAGTCACGTTGTACTAGTGAATACAAATCAAACCACTTATACAATCGAGAAGGGTTATACTTGGAATAGCTATTAAGCTTGAATTTGATGGAGACAATAGGACAATATGATCCAATGTTGCTAGATGTTCATCTACTATTCTATACCCCCAATGTGCATATACAAGTTGAATTTTTAAGTCATAAAAGAGACATGATTCCCTATGTGTATCGTTCAACACTCATCACCCTATTGGTTATTGAGAAGAGAAAAAACTCTTAAAATATATATTTTTTATTTTCTATCTTTTTATCTTTTAAATTTTCTCCTTTATCACTAATCAATAGGGTAAGTGGTGAGTATTGAACAATCATTTGAAAAGATTATTGGTGTTTAGCATTGCTATTGTCAAAAATTCTCAAGGATATAAAGGGAGAGCAATTGAGGCTAATTAGTACTATCAATAATTCACTATAGAAAATAAAACATCATTATCTCCTGGCTTTAATTATTTAGAAGCATATGCAAGCTATAGTAGGCTGCTTATACAAGCAAGACCAAAACCTAATACCAACTCCACTTTTATTTGTTTTTTTACTCTTGTTTCCATCGAGAAACCCCAAATTTGCTTTGATGTAAAATCTCATATTTCATATATACCGACAATTTCCCTTATTATACCTTTTTAAGTTTGAGCATGAAAGAGGTAGAACCAGAAAAACAAGCAATTTGATCATCAAGACAGCAGAAATGGAGGCTAGTGATGAATCAACAAAGGAGGCAATTGCAAACCCAAATCATGGGATTAAGGGACACAAAATCTCAATATTAGACCTTATTTTAAGGATTTTTGCAGCTGCTGGCACATTTGCAAGTGCTGTTACCATGGGAACTACTGATCAAACACTTCCTTCTTCGCTTCAATTTGTCCAATTCAGAGCTCGATTTAATGATCTCCCTACATTAACGTAAGTTGTACCAATAATTAATTATTTATTCTCATAACTTGGTTTCTTGTTTTGAATTTTTTTCTTAATTATATGTATATATGATCTCATGCACGCAGGTTTTTCGTGATTTCAAATTCTATTGTATGTGCATATCTTGTTCTCTCTCTCCCTATTTCGGTCTTCCACATTATCAGAAGCACGGCCAAAATCACTAGGATCATCCTAGCCATCTTGGATACGGTATTTTATAGTCGGATAAATATGCAAATAGGGTTTAAGCAACAAATAATTATAACAATATTGAATGCAAAATTATTGCATATTAATTAATTGAGAAATACGTACTATTGGCATTTTCTTTTCAACACTTACTCTATAATTGGTCCAAATTATCAAATTTAATTTGTTAGATAAGTTAACAAATTTTATAAATTAAAATTTTGACGATGTTGACCAATTATATAGTAAGTATTCAAGAAAGTATTGCTAATCGATTATATGACAACAAATTAGCTTGGAGCATTCACTTTGGGGACAAGTGAAGCACTTGCCTCCACTGCTTTACTAAAATTATAATGAGACTATACATATTATATTTGTTACTTCCCCAATAACTCTCTAACACATGCACTCCATTAGTTTTGGTACAAATTTTTGTATGTCAGTACAAAAGTTTGCTCTCCTAAAATTAAGTCATGAATTCAATCGGATTAGGAATAGTTTCAAATTCTAATCGTTGCAATAAAATGTCTAAATTATTGTAATAATCTATGATATTAAACTTAAATTTACAGTTATCAATTTGCTGCAATAAACTAATTAATATATGAAATAATTTTTATGCAGTTGTGGTAGTGTGATTTTTTAATTAATCGATATATATCTATTACGTAATCTATTAATTTATGGATCATTGACTGGTAAATTAAACAAAGTTTCACTAATTAGTGTAATTTTGAAGTGTAAAAGGTGATTTTGGTTGTGATAACAAGTGGGGCTTCAGCAGCTGTAAGCATTGTATATTTAGCACATGAAGGGAATGCTAGTGCTAATTGGCTCGCTATTTGCCCGCGATTCAGTAACTTCTGCCAGCGAATTTCTGCTTCTCTCATTGGCTCTTTCTTCTCTATCATCATTCTTATGCTGATTATCTTCACATCACTCTTTTATCCTCTGTAAATAATTACAATTTACCCTTCTAAACATGTAAAAGCTTACTCTCTTCTGCATAATTATGAATTTGAAACCAAAATTTCATTTATAAGTTAGAATTAATGCTTAAATACATATAAAACTGAAGCATATTGTTTTATGCCAAATATGCTACAATATAATTATCTATGGATTTTAGTGTCTCCTCATAGTATAAGTACACGACTCGTACACCTTCGGGGGAAATGTGAATAAAAACAAAACAAAAAAAAACGCAAAGTTTAAAGTTGTGGAAAAACTTCACCGAAAGAAAGTTTGAAAAAAAAAAATTGCCATCGATTTGAATTTTGCGGCACAAAGTGTTAGAATAAGGCATTTCCTTGTCTATAAATAGGCAAGCTTTGCAGCATTTAGAATATAGCAAAATTTGAGCAAGTGAGAGTAAATATGAGAGAGAAAAAATAGAGAGATAAAAATATTGATTATTTGTCATTCTCTTAATTTTTATGAGAGATGTAGTATTTGTTTTCTCCTTAATTATTAAATAAAATGTGTAATCTTCTATTTATTTTATAATTATTTTTTTATCCTTATTCGTAATTTTTATCTTGATTTATTTGGGAGTTTCCATGTAAAATATGTATATTTTATTTTATCTTTATTTTTCTCAAATTATTAGTTGCGACATTATTCTATCCGATTTTAATTTTTCTCAACAAGTAGAATCAAAACCTGACTTAAGTATTAATATATATTTATCGTATACTCTGTGATTGATACTAATAAATGGACCATCTACATTAAAAAATAAGTTAGATTATTATTTACTTTTAAAGGTTATTATAGTAGCAATGACGGCAAAATTATTGAGAAATTCAATGGTAGTAATTTTTCATTGTAGAAATTAAAGATGAAGACTAACTTGAGAAAAAATAATTGTCTGACAGCTGTCAGTGAAATGTCGGTGGAATCCAAAAATGATGTTAAGTGGAATAAGATTGATGAAAATGTTATTGCAAATCCTCATCTTCCATTAGCAGATGGAGTATTGTCAATCATAAAAGAGAAAAAAACTGCAAATGATATTTAGGATTATTTCATAAAGTTGTATGAAGCCAAGTCACTTTATAATAAAAATTTTCTTAAAAGGAAATTATACACTCTACTGATATCAGAATTTATTTTAATGACAAAGCATATCAATCATTTGAATACTCTATTTTCTCAACTCTCATCACTGAGTTATAAAATAGAGTCATTTGAAAATGTTGAATTTCTACTTCAAAGTCTACCTGATTCGTATGATCAAATCATCAATTTAACAAATAATATCCTCACAGGCATTCTGAGTTTGATAATATTGCAGCTGCTGTTCTTGAAAAGAAAAATCAGCACAAGAACAAAGATGACATGTTGGCAAGTTCGCAATAAAAGGAAGCTCTAATGGTGATAAAAGGGAGATCAACAAACCGTAGCTCAAATGGAAGTCAATATCAAGATAAATCAAAGTCAAGAAGCAAGAAAAATCTAAATGTTGCATCTATGGCAAAAAAAAAGGCTATTTGAAGGATTGTTACAAGAAAAATTGCAATCATCAAGGAAAAATTGCAAACACATCCAATGATGCTTTGTGATGTGAAGCAGCGACAACTAGTGAAGGCAAAAAAAATATTTGTTGATGTGTGGTTCATTAACTCGAAAATCACATTTCATATGACCTTTCGAAAAAAACGGTTCCACCAATATGAACCTGTATCTGATGGATCTGTATATAGTTACAATGATCATATCTTAAAGATCGGCATTGGAACTATCTAGTTGAAGTTTCATGATAACCTAGTACGCACTATTCAACAAGTGCAACATGTGGAAAGCCTAAAAATAACTTGCTTTCATTAGGTCAATTAGATGACATTGATTGTAAAATTGAAACCAAAAAAAGGATCATGAAGGTGATTCAATACGCGTTTGTACTAATAAAGTGAGAAAAGATGATTGTCTATTTGTACATGTTGAAATGAGAGACTTTGCTAGAAAGAGAAATATCAGTTGCTTTAAGTAGTTTAAGTGAAAGATCTACAATGGTGTGATGTCATATGTCTGAGCAATGAATTAAAATTCTTGCATAGCAAAATCTACTTCCAGTCTCATTAAGGTGTCGTTACCTTTTTGTGAATATTGTGTTACAAGTAAACATCATAGATTGAAATTTAACATATCAAATTCTAGAAGTAAAAAAACTCTAATGTATAGCTAGCACCAGTTATGTTTCTGGGAAGAGCAAAGTATTTTATATCATTTATAGATAATTATTCCAAAAAATGTTGCGTGTATCCTATCAAGAAGGTATATGTGTTTTTAGACTTCAAAATATTCAAATCACTGGTAGAGCTTGATTTTGGAAAGAAGATCGAGTATCTAAGGACAAATAATGAAGGAGAATATATCAGTTATGAGTTTGCTGAATTTTGCAATAAAAAAGATATCAAAAGACAGTTCACTACAACATATACTCTTTAACAAAATGAAGTAGTAAAGCGGATGAACTAAAGCTTGTTAGAAGAACAAGGGTAATGTTGGGAGCTGTAGGTTTGGAAAAAAATTTTGGGCAGAAGCAGTAAATACCGACTATTATGTAATAAATTGAGCTTCATCAATAGCAATTGGGTTGAAAACATTAATGGAGATATAGACTGAAAAAAAGGTTGATTATTCAAACCTTAATATATTTAGAAATTATGTATACGTGATGTACAATACCTAAAAAATTACAAAGCTAGATCCAAAATTCAGGAAATATCTATTCTTGAGGTATGCTAATGGAGTAAAAGGGTATCACTTGTGGTATCCCACTGCCCACAAGATTGTAGTTAGCAAGGAAGTTATATTTTTAGAAAATAAATAACAGAAAGAAAAAAGAGATTATAGCATGGAGAAAGAAAATTCAGAGACCACTGTAGTATACATAGAAGAAAAAGTTGAGCAAAATAATTTTTCTAAAGCGGTACTAGAGCACGATGAACAAAAAACAATTATTTCTGCAACTTATTTGAACAGATTTTGCCTCTTTTAAGATCATTTAATTGTTCTGCTACTTTTTATATCATATTGGGTGTCAACACTTGGCGGCTATTGAAATTTCAATGAATTGAATAGTTACCTACTTATATGCTATGCATTTTAGCTGGTATAATTTGGCCCTGCATTATACCATTTTCATCTTCAATGTCGTTCATGTGCTTACAGCTATCTATTCCTATTGGGCACAATGGATAAAATAACACAAATAAATGTGAAATAAAATAATCAGCAAAAAAAATAACACTGACAATTTAACGTGGTTCACCTTTTAATTTGGGCTACGTCCACGGACAACACTCCGAATATTTTTTTTCCACTAATAAAAATTAATGGGTACAAGAAGAGAGTCTTCCCTTGACACAGGCTAGAGGTAATACAACAATTTTGAGATAAACCCAAAAATAGTGGCACACAAGTGTTTCCCAAAAACACCCCAAAATATTTTCCTCACTATTTTGTCACTTCCTAATTTTTGGAAATATTCCAAAACTTTAACTCTCTCTCAGATTCTCTCAAATGAATTGAGATTGTTGTAATTCAAATGAAAGGATATATGTCTATTTATAGGAAAAATATTCCGTGTGAACACATAACAAAAAAGTCAAAAATATTGGCTGAAGGAATTCAATTTGAAATTGAATTACCACAACTTTTGACTTTTTATTTTATTTTATATGTGGTGGGACCCACATGTGGAGGGACCCACACCAAAATTCTCAATAATTTCGGCGCCTAACAAATCTCCCCCTCTCGACAATGTGGGGGCTCCACCATTCCAGCAGCTAATCGACAGTATTCAAAATATGATTTTGGTAGAATTTTCGTTAATATATCTGATCCATTTTCTTCTGTATGGATCTTCTCAAGCTGTAGTAGCTTCTTCTCCATCACATCTCTGATCCAGTGATATCTCACATCAATATGCTTTGATCTTGAGTGAAATGAGGCGTTCTTTCCAAGATGGATAGCACTCTGACTATCACAAAATAATTGATATCTGTCTTGCTGCAATCCAAGTTCTTTCAAGAACTTCTTCATCCACAACAACTTGTTACATGCTTCTGTTGCTGCAATAAACTCTGCTTCTGTTGTAGATAGTGCAACGCACTTCTGTAACTTTGATTGTCATGACACAGCTCCCCCTGCAAAAGTGATCAGGTAACCTAATGTTGACTTTCTAGAGTCAACATCACCAGTCATATCTGCATCTGTGTATCCAACCAGCACAGGTTTGGTATCTCCAAAACATAAACATATTTTTGAAGTACCTCGAAGATACCTGAAAATCCACTTTACTGCAGTTCAATGTTCCTTTCCAGGATTTGAAAGGAATCTGCTCACTACTCCAACTGCATGAGCGATATCAGGTCGTGTGCACACCATGGCATACATCAAACTTCCAACTGCTGAAGCATATGGAATCTTGTTCATCTCATCCTTCTCTTCATCTGTAGAAGGGCTCTGTCTGGAACTCAGCTTAAAGTGATTAGCAAGAGGAAAACTAACCATTTTAGCTTGGTCCATTTGAAATCTCTGAAGTACTTTCTCAATGTACTTCTCCTGTGACAACCATAATTTATTGGCATTACTATCTCTGATAATTTTCATGCCAAGAATCTGCTTTGCTGGCCCCAAGTCTTTCATAGCAAAAGACTTGCTCAACTGCTTTTTCAAGTTGTTAATTCTAGAAACATTCCGACCAACAATCAGCATATCATCCACATAGAGCAGAAGAATAATGAAATCTTTATCAGAGAATTTCTGTACAAAAATACAATGGTCTGAAGTGGTCTTATGGTATCCTTGCTCCCCCATAACAGACTCAAACTTCTTGTACCATTGTCTCGGTGCCTGTTTCAAGCCGTAGAGGTTTTTTTTTCAATTTGCAAACATATTCCTCTTTTCCCTTATGTTTGAAACCCTCTGGTTGCTTCATGTATATCTCCTCTTCCAAATCACCATGTAGGAAGGCAGTTTTGACATCCATTTGCTCAACCTCCAGGTTAAGACTTGCTGCTAACCCCAGCACTGTACGGATTGATGTCATTTTCACAACTGGTGAGAAAATTTCATCAAAATCAATTCCTTTTCTTTGACTGAATCCACTTTGACGACCAATCTGGCTTTGAATCTCGGATGGGAATTGTTCTCTTCATGCTTGATTCTGAACACCCATTTATTTTTCAAAGCTCTTTTGCTTTTTGGCAGTTTCACCAGTTCAAAAGTATTGTTCTCATGCAAGGATTTCATTTCATCTTGCATGGCTTCAATCCATTTTTGTCTGTGCTCATCAGTCATTGCTTTTTCAAAGCTTTTTGGTTCTCCCCCATCAGTGAGTAACACATACTCACTTTCTGGATATCTCGTAGACGGTTGTCTTGTTCTATTGCTCCTTCTCATAGGAGCTGGGGAGTGCACAGGTGATGGTTGATGATGAACATCATCATCTTCAGCATCATTTTCTGGATTCTCAATGGGAGTATTATTTTCTTCAGGTAGATCAATATGATCTTCATCCCCAACTTGTATTGGCACCGGTATTGGAGGAATCAATTCTAAATCTATTGAGTCACCATTGGAATCAGGAACACCTTTCTTTGTCCTGACAATATCTTCAATGGTCTCCTTCTCAACGAAAACAACATCACGGCTTCTGACAAGTTTCTTTTCTATTGGATCATAAAATCTGTAGCCAAACTGATCTCTTCCATAGCTAATAAAAACACACTGTCGTGTTTTGACATCAAGCTTGGACCTCTCATCTTTTGGAATATGCACAAAGGCTTTGCAACCAAATACCCGCAGATGATCATAGGAAACGTTCTTTCCTAACCACGCTTTCTCTGGAATATCTAGCTTTAAAGGGATACAAGGTGAAAGATTTAACATGTACACAACCGTGAGTAAAACTTCACCCCAAAAAGTTTTAGGTAACTTGTGTTTTTGATTAAATTGTACACAACCGTAATTAAATTGTGTTTTTGATTAAATAAAATTAAAAATATTAGGTATAAACAATTATGTGAAGATGATAATAATAATAATAATAATAATAATAATAATAATAATAATAATAATAATAATAATAATAATAATAATAATAATAATAATAATAATAATAATAATAATAAGAAGAAGAAGAAGAAGAAGAAGAAGAAAATTAAAAAAAAATAAGTGAACAGTAAAATGGACAGCAAAAAAAAAATGGGTAGAATACAAAAACGGGAAAAAGGGGCTGAAACCCAAATTCTCTTTTCTCCTTCATCTCTTCTTCTTCTTCATCCCTTTTTCTTCCTCCATATCTCAGATCAAATTAATCATCATCTTCTTCAAGAATTGCATCAAAAATCAGTCCAATTAAATATGATCTTGGTAAGAAATATTTTTCCCATGATTATTGTGTTATTAGAACTGTTTAGGTTATATTTTGACAGAATATTGCACTCTATTTTTGATTATCTTGTGACTCGAATTTGGGGATGTGTTAAACATAAAAGTTGTTCATCTATGTCTTGTGTATCTCTCTGACAAATTTTATCGAATTATTTTGAGTATATGAAGAGATATAGTTATTGAGGTGAAACTGGTTCTGGGAGACGTATCAACCCAATAACCTACGGTTTTTGTAAAAATTGACCATCTTATTGGCTTATTCTGATGTTGTGTAAAACAGGAAAGTTATAGATATATATGTTACTGAGGTCTCTGCAAAATTTCGTATGAATTTCTCTTGTGTAGGTTGAGTTATTCTGAATTTAACTATGACTGTTCCTTGATGGAACTGGTTTCATATACCTGTGCAGTTCCAGTAACTTCGTCCTTATATTTCACCTATTTTTAGATCGAATTGGCCAAAGTTCAAAACATAAAAGTTTTACTCCTATGTCTTATCTAAATTTCTGTGAAAGTTCCATCTTAAAATGTCATGTATTTTGTGATTTATGAGCTGAAAAATTAAACTGGTCGGGTTGATACTCTATGTTGAACCAGTTATATATCCTCCCATATTTGAGACCCTTAGAGACTGAATCAGAAAATGAGTTAAACATGAAAAATGTTCCCCATTAATTTATATAACTGCATAAAAAGTTTCATAATAATTGAAGCTATACATTGAAAGTTATGAATTGTTAAATTGGGTACCTTGAAACTGCCTAAGAGCAGAAAACAGGTCAATATTTAAAATTATACCAAAAATTATGTAAAGGTTCAAAAATTCTAAAATTTTAGTATATTTTAGTTTTACATGTTATAGTTAATCATAATTAAGAATCATATAAATTGGATAAGTGTAGGAAAAGTTATTAATCCAACAGTCCTTAGAGGTCTTATTCTAGCTTAATAGAAATTGAAATTATTTATTTAAGTTATATTAAGAATAAATATTTTATCAATATATTAATTAATTATATTTTTAAATTAGGATTTCAACAAGAAGAAGACCAACAAAAGTGAACAAGCTCTGAACTTATATTTTGGAAAAAGGAAAATACTATCGAGGTTTGTACATATATGTATTTTGTTTTGCCTTTATGCATGATTGTGTGTATGACATAAATTACATGTCACAATGATGAAATTATATATTATGGCATGTTTTAAGGTTGTAAGAATGTTATTAACTATGAACTTAATATTGTGTTAACATTTGATAAAATATTATGTTATTACATGGTTTTGAAATAAATTGTGAATATATGATTGTGTTAATATGAAATGAGTATTGGTTATGGAAACAAGTAATTAATTGTGTTAATTGCCCATTTCTCTACCTGAGGACTAACATAGGATAGATGGTGCACCATTAAGAGGGGAATTACGGTACCAATATGGATATTATTTAGGGACAGGGTGGCTTAAGCTCTGGGAGCGCCCCTGATCCTGATTATACACAGATGACATAATTATATTCAGTCAAAGTGGCTTAAGCTCCGCGAGCGCCCTTGACTTGAGATTATGGTGAGTAGGGTGGCTTAAGCTCCGCGAGCGCCCCTATTTCACACCCCATATCCGGACAGTCCGGGAATGAGATTTGGGCTGATATTAATTAAAGACTATGGAATGAAATGTGAAATTTTATTTTTGACATAAGTGACAAAACATGAAATGCTTATAGGAAGTAATGAGAATGTAGTTATTGAATATGATTATTATGTTTATACTGTTATGAGATGTGGTTATTTCTTTTATATGAAATAAAAATTTAGTGTATCATGAATTATTTGAGACATGCATTTGTGTGACTGCTTGAGAAAAACTTAATACCTATATGTACCACTAAGCTAGAGTTAGCTTAGCGTGAGTTCTTCTCACGCAGGAATTGGAACTATAGACGGTAGGAGGTGAAGTGTTCAAGAAGGAAATCCAAGCCCATATCAGCAGAGACACAAGAAGCATAGTTAGAGGGTTGGTTATGTATTATTATGTTTTGTTTTAATTTGACTATGTATTTGGTGTGGTAGACAAATCTCATATATTAATATTATGTATGTAAATAATTATGTAACATAATCGGGTGCCATATGTGTATACAATATAAGGATATATATATATATATATATATATATATTTATATATTTTTTAATTAGAATAATTTGCCTAAACCAAAATAAATAAATATATTAAGTTATTTAAAATGAAAAAAAAAATTCAATTTGAGCAGATTATCGAGTTAAGCTTGTGACATTCTTCTTATATATATGGGATTATTCCTAATATATAAGCGGGGCGTCACATTTAGTGGTATCAAAGCCTGGTTTAGGCGTTTCTAGGCCTAGGTGTGAAATGAGATATTAGGTTTAAATATACATGTGTCTTATATAATTCTGATATGGGCTTTCTTCTTGGCAACTTGTAGGATTGTAGGAAGATGTCTTCTGATGAACGAGATATGGCTGAGAGTACCGGCTCTCCTGATACTAGGACACCTCATCAGCCTAGTGCAGCAAGTGTGCAAAGGCAAGATGCTGCTCCAAATCCCCCACCTCATGCAGCAGAACAGATTGACCCTGGTCAAAATCCATTTATACAACAAATGACCGGATTATTCGAACAGATGGTACGAGCCATTCCTCAGCCTATCCCAGTGCCACCACCTAGACCAAAAGTAACAATTGATAAGGTTCGTAAGTATGGGGCTTCAGATTTTTGAGGTAAGAGAGATGAAGATCCAGCTGCAGTTGAGTATTGGTTGGAAAAGACTGAAAGAATTTTTAAAGAGTTGCAAGTGGAAACAGATGACAAAGCTAGATTTGCTACTTCTCTACTCCAAGATGAGGCATATGATTGGTGGAAATCAGTTCTTACCAAGCCAGATATGGTAGAACCGGTCTCATGGAATTCCTTCCTTTCTGAATTTAAAGAGCAGTATATTTCGTTGATCTATATTGATGAGAAAAAGAAAGAGTTCATGAATCTCAAGCAAGGTAAAATGTCAGTGACTGAGTATCAGCGGGATTTTACCAGACTGAGCAAGTATGCCCCTGAATTAATTGCAAATGAAAGAGATAAATGTAGAAGATTTGAAGATGGCCTTAATGAAGAGGTTGGAGATATTGTGACTGCTCTTCAGCATAATAATTTTTCTCAGTTAGTTTCTGCAGCACTCAGCCTTGAAAAAAGGAAAAAGAGGAAAATATAAGAATTTTCCAAAAAGTCAGCTACTTCTGAGACTCAATTTACTGGAAAGAAGAGTCGTTTTTACTGGAAAGAAGAGTCGTTTCTTTACTAGCCATTCACTGAATAGAGGACAGGGAAAAAGTTTTAGCTATTCACAGACAGGGTCTTTTAGGAGGGGGCCGCCCTCTAAGGTACCTTCTGCTACAGCCAGTTCACAACCTCAGATTAGCAAGGAAGCTATACCGGTATGTCCCATTTGCAATAGGAACCATCGGGGAGAATGTTGGCGTGCCACAGGTACTTGCTATATATGTGGGTCCAAAGAACATCTACGGAGGGATTGCCCACTCTTGACAGGTGGTACATCTACGCAGACTACTAGGTCAACTCCAATTCAGCCTGGAGTTCAGTTCAGAGGAGGACTAGGCCGACCGAGGTAGGCTGTTTCAGAGACAGTGAATAGACCTGGATCTAGCAGAGCTCCAGCCCGAGCCTATGCCATGAAAGCTAAAGAAGATCAGGCGGCAACAGATGTTATTGTTGGTATGTTTTCATTATATGATTTTGACATTTGTGCACTCATAGATCCGTGTTCCACATCAGCAGAGACACAAGAAGCATAGTTAGAGGGTTGGTTATGTATTATTATGTTTTGTTTTAGTTTGACTATGTATTTGGTGTGGTAGACAAATCTCATATATTAATATTATGTATGTAAATAATTATGTAACATAATCGGGTGTCATATGTGTATACAATATAAGGATATATATATATATATATATTTATATATTTTTTAATTAGAATAATTTTCCTAAACCAAAATAAATAAATATATTAAGTTATTTAAAATGAAAAAAAAAAATTCAATTTGAGCAGATTATCGAGTTAAGCTTGTGACATTCTTCTTATATATATGGGATTATTCCTAATATATAAGCGGGGCGTCACAGAACTCTTGAAGGCAACTCTGTTTTGCTTTCCTGCTAAACAGTCAGCACATTTCTCCAAATGTATTTCATCCATTCCAGGCAACATCTTCCTTTTGACAAGGGTAGTCATCCCTTTCTCACTCATGTGGCCGAGTCGTCTGTGCCATAATTCAATAGCATTGTTTTTCTCTATAGCACTCACAATTTCATTGGAGAGTTTTGCATACATCACATATAAGGTAGCATGCCTTGTGCCTCTAGCCACCACCATGGAACCCTTGGTAAGCTTCCATTGGTTATTTGAGAAGGTACTGCAGAAACCTGCATCATCGAGTTTTTCTGCAGAGATTAAATTCAGACGAATATCTGGAATATGTCTGACATCTCTCAGGACTAATCTGGTACCATTCACAGTCTCCAGACAAACATCTCCTCTGCCAACAACTTTTGACAGATTATCATTTCCCATCTTCACAACGCCAAAATCTCCTGCTGTATAAGATGAGAAGAATTTCTTCTGAGACGTGGCATGAATGGTAGCGTCATTATCAATTACCCAACTGGTCTCATGGGATGTGAAATTGATAGTATCATCACAAACGATATTGAATTCGTTCATGGTATTTGTTATGTCATCATCATTGTTGTCATCATCATTGTTGTCATCTCATTTTACTTCCTTGCCTTTCTGGTCCTTTTTGAACTTTCGGCAGTATTTCTTGATATGACCCTTCTTTTTGCAGTAATGGCATTCAATATTGCCATATTTGTTTGATTTGCCTCTGCTCTTTCCTCTAGACATTTGTTGTCTAGACTGACTCCTTCCTCTGTAGTCAGAAACCAGAACATCTGATTGTGATGAAGAAGATGAGTTTTGTGATCTCCTTCTCATTTCTTCATTCAGGATACTGCTTTTTACAAACTCCATATTGACTACACAGTTAGGTGCAGTGTTGGTTATTGAAATCTTCAAAGTCTCCCATGACTCTGGCAGAGAGCCCAATACTAGCAGTGCAAATACTTCATCATCCAGCTTTATGCTCATTCTGGATAGCTGGTCCATGATCCCTTGCATCTCATTCAGATGATCTGCTATGGAAGTTCCTTCATTGTATTTCGACTGCGTCAACTTTGTCAAATAAAACAATTTATTGTTACCTGTCTTTGACGCGTAAAGTTGTTCAAGTTTGTTCCATAACGTCCGAGCATGAGTCTCATTGCATATGTGGTTGTACACGTTGTCTTCGACAAATTGTCGGATGTAACCGCATACCTGCTCATGCTCAAACTCCCACTCCTCATCTGTTTTGCCTTCGGGTTTAGTTGTAGTAAACACCGGCAGATGCATTTTCATCACAAATAGGAGATCCTTCATTTTGCTTCTCCATATGTGGTAATTTGTGTTATTTAAGCTGATCATGTTTGTGCCCTTTGTCTTCATTTTAAAACAAAATGAGACTTCTTCAGCTGACAGTAAACTAATAAAATTTTTTCTAATGTGGAAGATCAGTCAATACTGCAACCACAGAGCATACTAAGAATTTTATAAGACTGGCAGGCTGGCTCTGATACCACTTGTTGGGCACAGCGGATAAAATAACACAAATAAATGTGAAATAAAATAATTAGCAAAAAAAATAACACTGGCAATTTAACGTGGTTCACCTTTTAATTTGGGCTACGTCCACGGACAACACTCCGAATATTTTTCTTCCACTAATAAAAATTAATGGGTACAAGAAGAGAGTCTTCCCTTGACACAGGCTAGAGGTAATACAACAATTTTGAGATAAACCCAAAAATAGTGGCACACAAGTGTTTCCCAAAAACACCCCAAAATATTTTCCTCACTATTTTTGTCACTTCCTAATTTTTGGAAATATTTCAAAACTCTAACTCTCTCTCAGATTCTCTCAAATGAATTGAGATTGTTGTAATTCAAATGAAAGGATATCTGTCTATTTATAGGAAAAATATTTCGTGTGAAAACATAATAAAAAAGTAAAAAATATTGGCTGAAAGAATTCAATTTGAAATTGAATTACCACAACTTTTGACTTTTTATTTTATTTTATATATGCTGGGACCCACACCAAAATTTTCAACAATTTCGGCGCCTAACAATTCCTGCTAGTAACCTTGCTGCTGCGAACTGTGACTACTCAGTAGTTTTCTTTAATTTAAACCTAAGTTGGTCATAGGTGTTGTTATTATTATGAGATTTTGTTTTTCTGTTTGCTCTTGCTAATTCCTTATGATATCCAGCAACATCAATCCTGTGAGGATCCAAATTTTATCTGAACTTCATTTTTTTTTTTTTTTGAAAGGGTAAAATCATTAGTTACTCTGAAGCAGGTATATGTTTAAGTTTTAGTAGAGGTCTCTAGGAGTTGGTTTGCTCATTCTGTAAGAGTAGAACTCTATATGCAAACTAGTTCATGGTTGAAAGCCTTTTTCTTTCCTTACCTTGTAGTTATGCTCAACAAGTAGCCTACAGATATGGCCATTTGCAGGATCAGAATTAATATTGGATGGCCTTTTTAGAGTTTCGTTTGTCCTCCTTGCTCTGTAATGCTGATTTTGTATCCAAATTTCTATTTGGATTTAATTATTATAGCTGTTATCTCCCTTGTGAAAGATCTCGATCCGTAGCATCCCTTTGACAGGCTGCGGATCATACAACTTCTTTTAGAGCTTAAAAGGACTATTCATGATGTGGACCTACATCTGTCATAAAATGCATATAATATTCCATATCTAGATTCATGTTTTTTTCTTAACAATAAAGTTATTTCTTGAGAAATTTTTGGACTTTGTTTTCCTCATTCTCCATCTGACTTTATGAAGAATACTAGTACAAGAACGATGCCTGAATACTGGCAGTAGACTAGACCATTACATCAATTGTAAATCTTGAGGAACATTAGGATTGGGAAAAGGATAAACTGGTGCAGTTTAATGAGTTTGGTGCAGTTTAATAGATAAATGGGATGAAGATGTTGAAACCAGCCAGTGCATCTGAATACAACCCAGTTGTTAGAGCATCACTAGAAGGGTAAAATCTGGGATGTCAAGGAGATTCAAATTCAATGTTGTGGTAGAAAAAATCTGAATCAGCCTATTTCTCTTGGATTGTGTGAACTGTAATCGTGTGATGTTGAACTATGAGAATATTTCCTTAGAAGTGCCTTTCTTCACTGTAATTTATCATTTTGACGGTCTGTAGTTATTGGTATATATTTATGCATTACGTTTGATTTGAGACAGAAATTTCATTACATTGGTATATATTTATGCATTACGTTTGATTTGTGAAACAGAAATTTCAATACATATTTCATTTTTTCCTTTAGTTACTTGAATATATTACAAGACAGAAGTAACATTTCATATCATTTAATTAAATCACAAAAACTTTTTGCGGGTTGTTCTAGCGGCTCAAATTGTTTGATGGACTGGACAAAACATTGGCCATGGGGTCTTTCGAGGTAACTTGTTCTATGATTTGTAAGTCCGTCAATTTCTTTTTATCGTTTCGATTTGTCTCAAAGTCAATATCCTTCAGAAACGAGCACCGCCACTTTTGGACAACCTCAGTGAAGCCTTTATAATGTCTCCTTTCTTTGTCCTGGTGGAGGTTATTTCTTAAAATGTAAGCTTTCATGATTTGTGATGCTTTCATCTGATTACTATGGTGATATATTTGCTTTCCTTAAAGATTTTCAAATCTTCTTTGGTTATGAGCCATATCCAGGGTTTCATGCAAATGTTCAAGCAAAGATTGAAGCTGAAATCAATGAGTGGCAAGAGAGGAAGCAGAAGTTGCTAATTTGATTTGAATAGGACACTTTCTGCGATTTAACATCATTGATCACTATAGTTCCTCTTACTCCAAGGAACCAAGCTAAACTATGTCATATAATTTCTGTATCTTGTAATAGAATATGAAAAAAAAAAACGCCACAGAAGATTAATGATTATACATATTGGATTTGGAAGGTCACCCATGATGGGATCCGAGCAGTTTTTTTTGTAATTAAATTCAAATCTAAATAAAGATAAAGGGATTGAGTTGGTAACTGCCAATCAGAAACCATAATCCCATATGTGCAGATAGTAGGAAGTTATAGTATCAACCCTACTGTAGAAATATAACTTCCCTATCAGAGCAAGAAAATATCTCTCACCCTTAATTCACTTTCTGATGATAAGTTCTCTGTAACAAGTAGATGGAAATTTTGGTGTTCTGTAAGTGTCATTTATCTTCTCAATCAAAAGCTTGGATCTCTACAAGTGATATTTAGGCTATGAATCAATTTTACACTGTTGGTTTTTATATATATATTGTGATTGTATAATTGACATACCTGAATTGATCTTGAGCATGTTATTTTATGTGATTTCTAAATCCAAAAATACAAGATTCACTTCTACAATAGCAAGTATTCCTTCATATCTCTATTCTTATGGATTAAGTTTTGCTGTGATGCATAGATGATTCAATTATTTTCTTCTTCGACTGTTATATCTATAGTTCTAGTGAGGTTTGATGTGATACTTGTAACAAGACATTTTTCTTCTTGGAATAGTTTATTACTCCGTTCTTAACTAATCGTTTCTATATGAAATGAAACAGGATGCTCGTTGTATAGAACATGCATTGCAGCAGAATTAACAAGAAAAATTTCATGGCAACTAAGATGTATCTTATGATCGCCTGGTCACTCTAAGCTTCAGGCCATGCGCCATCGATAGAATTGTCATCATCCTGTATTGCACTGGATGATTTGACACCAACTCGAATTTGAAAAATCTGCAGAGAATGGCCAGTGTCATCTTCATCTGGAGATATGCAGAGTCCTTACCAAGGCATATCCTTGGTCCAGCCTGGACATGGCATAAAATAAGTTACAGCATAAAGATCAACAGATGAGCCAAACATAACTCAAAGATTAAACATATTATATTTTGTTCAAAACGGTTAAATCTCTCATAGCATACTTGAAATGCTGTGAACTTGAACGGCGACACATTCTGAAAGAAACCATCTTTGAGCCATCTCTCAGGCTTAAATGATGCTGCATCAGGTCCCCAGTTATATTCCATTCTACCCATAGAATAAGGAACATAAGTTACCATCCCTCCTGCTTTCACTTTGGTTCCATCAGGTAAGACATCATCCTCCAGAATGCCCTTTGGGTCCTATATTCAATATTACCTTAACTTAGTCTGCTTGATTTTGGCATGATTCCTATTTATTTACAATCTTTCCTACTAGTCTAATTGCAATTAGGGGTGGAAATACCTGTGGGACTGCTGGGTACAAGCGAAGTGTCTCTGTGATTACTGCGTGCAAATAATATAATTTGCTCAATGAATCATAAGTCAAGAGACCTGCATATTGCAATGCTCTTCGAGTGAAAAATTCAGGATCATCCGAGCCAGATGGAAGCAATGGAACATTCTCTTCCTTTGCTCTATCTTCCTCAAAAGTTTTCATCTCCTTGTAGAGCTTATCAGCAACATAATCATGTGTTATTATCATGTATATGGCCCATGATAGAGTTGTTGCTGTTGTGTCTCGTCCAGCTATTACAAAGTTGAGGACAACATCTCTCAGACTTTTATCTGTCATATTGTTTTCTGGGTCTTGACCTAACTCAATGAACCTTGATAATATATCATGTTTTACCTGACATATAGATTCATTTTGTATTGATTAGTAAAGGTTTAATTGTTTTATAACATTCTGGTGCAGAAAGCTTTTGCTTTTAGAATTACCTTCTTGTTGTTATTACCCATCTTTCGAGCTTCTTCGACTTCTGCTTTCCTCCTACGAATGACGGAGTAGGTGAAATCATCAATGGTTTTAATGCTCTTATCAAGTAGTGCTTCTGATCCCACATTGAGAAATTTCTTTATTCTCCACAATGGATCAATGAATCGAAGAGTAACAATGATGTTTGCAGTATCAAAAGCCTGTGCAAAGCAATTGTCTGGTAGATTGGGAGCCAATGTTCCTATTTCTACTCCAAAACCAACTTTGCAAATGGAATCCAAAGTCATTCTCATGAACAGTTCCTGTAAGGAAAAACACATATTTGGATTGCATTTAGGTGTAATTATGAAATAACTACAAAAACTTACTTACCTGCATGTCTATTTCTTGATTGTGAAGAGATGCATGACTAAGAATAGATGAGAGCTTCAAGGTATAGTCCCTGAAGACTATGGTGCTGAAGTCTCTTAAGTTCTTGGATGCAAACTCAAAACTAGCTGTCTTTCTTTGTTTCCTCCATAGTTCACCATCTACATTAAATATGCCATCTCCAAGCAGCACTTCCATATATGAATGGTATGTCTCACCCTTCATTTCATATTAATTTCCATCATTGCATAAAAAAGGATAAGACATAAAACTTGGTAGCGACAGCACAAAGAAAACTTGTGCAATTTATGAATATAGAAAGAGGGGGTATAGTGATCTTGATATGAATGACCTTAGTAAGAGTTGTTACCTTAGGATAATTGGCGAAGTTGGTCTTAAGGACATGTTCAATATTAGCAGGATCCGCAATATAAGTGTAGGTTGTGAAAGGCATGGGGACTACTACAGTTCTCAACTTAGACAGGTATTCAACTAGCCAATCATGCATTCGATCGTAATTCAAAAGCTGCTCAATTGCTGCACCGACAATTGGCCATGTTTTTGGTCCTTTCTTGTTTCTCTGGTTCCATCTATGGAGAAAAATCCATGACAGAATCGCGCAAGCTATCATCAATGTTCCCATATTGTATCCAACAGAGGTAGAAGAAGAAAAAAGAGCTGAAATACCTTTTTCTTGTTCCATTGATTATAAAAATCTAGAGAACAAAATTATGGAATGTATTGATAGAGATTAAGGCCTTAATGAAATCGTTTCTTATAAGAAGTATGACAATGCTAAAGAGAATGTTAAGAAACAGGTTAGCAGTGAATTTTATTGAATATAGAATCAGAAATTTTCAGTCACAATCTTTGTATGCTTTAGGTTAATTGAGATAAAATTGCTTCACCTCTTTTTTGCCCTTAACCTAATTAATCTTGATGTTAAAACATAGAAGCAGATATGCCCCTTTTATTTATTTATTTAATTATTTAAGCAGATAATGCTAAATTTGCAGGGGCAGAGTTGATAAATAATTTACATGAGAGATGACTCATTCAAAGAAGCAAACAATAGATAAAACTTCATCAAATGGAATTGCCTTTTATCTGAATAAGTCTTTGGGATTTTGACGTTCAAATATGACAAAAAAATAGTCCATGCATCCATTGAATCCACTCACTTATTTATTCTGAGAAAATTAACATTTGCCAATTAGAAGCTAAAGACTGAAATTTTGTGGAAAAAAAAAGTTAAAAAAGAGACACACACGCTTGGTTTTAATGGTTGGAATTTCAAATTGCACGTCGTCTCAGGTTGAAATGCTCTTATATGTGAGTTTATGATTGGATTGGTTTATAATTTTTTTATAGATCCGGTTTAGGCAAGAAAAATCAATATGAAAGAATTTTTCATGGCCTAAATTCAATCTTATCTTGTGTCTTAATTAACAAAATACAGCCATGGTATTAACAGTTTTTCCTTGTCTTAATGATCCTATACATAATTAAAGCAAGCTTGTCTTAAGAGTAAATCTATACTAATCGATGGTATATCATATTTACCAGCTTATCCAATTCACCATTGACAAATGTGTAAGATATATTCTTACTCCTAACAAACTATTTTTACATCTTCTAAAAGGATGTGAAACACTGTCCTTTCCTCTGAACCCCAATTTTCCTTTCTTCTGGTTTGGTCCAAAACCAGGCAAATCACTGGAATTCATAGAACATTGGATTCACAAACAATGGCTGATTTAAAATGCAGCTCTGATTCACCTGGAGTTTCACAGGATCTGTATATTGGTTACCTATTTCTCCTAGCTGAAATTTTTCAGCATGATCAGTCCCAGCATTGCTCATCATTTCTTGAAAATCCAAACCTTGATTGCATGTATTGTCACTCAAAAGCTGAGAAATTGATCCCATGAAGTCCGATTCCAATAGATGAGAGAGGGAACAGTTCCTTGGAAGTTTCAACACTTGTTGGTCATTAGCATCAGTAGCTGGAGTTCTGTTCAATTGGGTATCCGCACTTTTTATTTTCTCCTCCTCTAAACTTCTTCCTATATGCTTCTTCTTATAAATCCTACACAGGACCCAATCATCCAACTGAAAGAAGGGGAAAAAATTACTAATCAAGGTTCAAAATTTATATGCTATTAATAGAATTGAAAGATGTGTAAAGGGTTTTAGTTGCTTACTCTCATGGATCCATTATGCTTGTTGATTTGGCTTCTGGAATCATTTAATCTATATTCATGCATAATCCAATCAGTTTTAATACCCTTTGGAGGCCTGCCCTTATAGAAGACAAGAGCTTTCTTGACACCAACATACTTAGAGCCGCTGTAGATGGCCTTATCGGTGCCGGTGGCTTTCCAATAACCAGACACAGTGGCTCTGTTTGGCCTCACTCCATTTGGATACTTTCTGTCACGAGGGGTAAAGAAGTACCATTCATTTTCACCAAATTCTGCTTTCTCTGCACCATGTAAAGCGTATGAAAATCACAAACAAGAAAAAGAATGAGGAAATTTCTTTCAAAATTGAATCATTTTTTGTATAATTTAGAAACTGACCAGGTAATTGCCAGGGATCAAACTTGTAAATATCAACTTCTGGGATTATTGACACAGGGCAAGGCTTCGATGTAGCTTGGTTACGAAGGTAATACACGATCAATTCCTCATCAGTTGGGTGAAACCTAAAGCCAGGAGGAAGCTCAGAGCTGGTTGTTCCTTGCATGTTCAAGGAATGAAAAAATTACAAGAACTGTGATATTAATCAAAAATAAAATATTGGTTTGCTTCTAATAAAAGTTTAGGCTATTGGGTTGTCTTTGTTTTTTTATTTATTTAGAAGTGGCGGTGGAGGAGCCTAGGCCAGGGGCGAACTAAGGGAGGAAGAAGCTAATGAGGAAATGGGTGTTTGAAATGTTTGCAAGGAGAGGGCTAGGCCTTTTATTTGTGAAGATTTTTTGTCCTGTTATGGAGTGCATAGTTTTGATTGGCTGTTTTATTGACTTAATTACCTAGGAATTAGGATGATAATTGATAAATTGTTAGCCATACTCGCAATTAGTGAGCAGACAAAACAAATCTACAGTTCCTAAATTTGACTTTTTTGTTTCTTTTCTCCTTCTTTTTATTGTTCTTTTGGATTTGGTTGCTTGTAATTTCTTCTATCAAAAGCTTTTATCCAATGGGATTTTTTTCATTGAATCGTGGCAAATATCGGCTCCATTCTTTCACACACATGTTGCCAAAATTAGGCGTTTCCTCGTCCTTCAAACATGGCCAACACCAAATATAGTTGAATCTCCATCTAACAAACAACGTTTGTTCCATATTCTCTCTCTAGAATTCTCACTTCTCACTTCTTTCTAAGGTCTCTCTATAAGTGGCTGGTTTTGGCAGCTGGGGGTGGCAAAGGCCACCTTAATTTGGCAACAATTATATATATATATATATATATAGTTTTTGTTTTTCACATCTACCTATAAATTAGGTCGATTAGTGTTGTCTCTCTTGTGGGAATTTTTTTTTCCTCATAAATTTGCCGGTTTTACAAGTTCTCATGGCATATCTTTTGAAAAGAAGACCATAGAAATTTAAGATTAATAAATCTCTCTTTTTTTCGTGACTTATGATACTTTAACTGCACAAATTTGTATGATTTTGCGCAATAATTTTATAGTAAACAATCAATTTTAATTACATGAGTACTTGTAATTTAAGCTATTATTTAATTTAAATCATTCAATATATTTATAATTTATTGAATTAATTTAATTAATCTATATTTATATCGAACGGAGGGGACAAAAACGCTTCCTCTCAAATATCTATTATTGCTAATTAATTTATCATGCAATGAAAGTAGCATCATCTATCTCAATTAAAATTCATACCAACCACTGAGATATATTTGTTTATCTTTAAATTCTCATGATGTTCTTCAAAATTCATACCGACCATTGAGAGAAATTATTTAAAAAAAGCAAAAATCATTTAATTATACTATCATGTGACCAATTTGTATATAGTCTCCATATGAATGGCGGCCGTAGAAGACATAATTCATTCAATTTTGAACTTTTGATTTTTCCTTGGTTGGATGTATTTACATGTGATTAATCTCTTATTATTTTTAATGGTCGGATCCAAGGAATGTAGTTAATGGGTATCGTATGAGTTATCAATGTTGACTTGGTCTTAATTAAATACTTAATTGAAATGATTTAGTAAACCGAAATTATCATTTTCTATTGTTCCAAAATTTCTTGCTCAAATTATATTAATATAACTATAGAAAATATCAAGCTAATAATGTATTGATATGTAAAATTAATTGTTACTTCATAAATTTTAAACCAATTATACTTTTTTGCATAATAATTACCTATATATTAGTGTGGTACATAAAACTTTATTTATAACCCCTCAAAATTATTTTAATTCATTTTCGTTATAACTAATAAAATAATATTTATATCTTTGAAATTAAAATTTTACCTATAAAATTTTATTTTTTAAAAAATAATCATAGCTCTCAAAACTATTGATATCATATATTATTTTTTAATACATCTTCGAATATTGGATATTAAACTCATAACATTTTATTTTTATTATAACTATTTAATATTAAATGTATGAGTTCAGTTAGTCTCAATTGTTGATATTATATTATTATGATGACTATAAATTTACTTAAATAATATTTATATACATTTCATTATTTAATATATATCACATGGAAATAGTAGAAAACGGGAGTCGAAGGGCAAAGAGAGCAGCCCACTTGGGCAGTCGAGGGAGTAAAACTGGAAATGAGTGATCTGGCTGATTTCAGCAGAAAATGTGAACATTTTGCCAATGAGTCATCAATTGTAGTTTTCAACCCACTTTTTAATGTGCCACGTATTCGCTATCCGAATTAGGATGCTAGATTACAAAGTCTAGTAGTCTAGTCTAGGATTAGTATTACATCACTTTTATTTATTTTTTTAAATAATAATATTTATCACTCTTTTTTTTTTTCTAAAAAGAAACGAAATTGTCTTTTGGTCTATTCTTTGTTTTGCAACTTTCTGATGGTCTATCTTTATTATTCTGATCTAATTGTCTCTATTTAAACGGAATCAGAGAGTATTACGCTACTTAATTGGTATATATGGTTAGAGTAGTTATTTAAACATATTATACTTTTGTTATCCTGACTCAATAAATAGAGGCTATTAATATTTGTATATAAACTAATAAAAAATATTATATAAATTATTTTATTGATGTATCGATATAAATTCGAATTATACAAAAATTTCTCATATTATTAACACGAGATGCCAAAATAAAAACAATTATGATTATTTAAAATTCTTAGCATACTAGGATCTTTTAAAGGCCTAGAAATGATTAATTTAATCAACAATGTTATAAAAGGTCTATAGATTTCTTTCTTTTGTTTTTCTCTTTTTATATTATGATATTTAACTATAAAACTTAAGACTAATTAATGAATGCAAATAAGTTGTTAATACTTATAGGTTGGAACCATTTTACTTGGTCGTTTCCACTTATAATTTGGTATAGAATTACTCTTGAATAATCGCAACTAAATCTCAAGAAATATAATAAATTAATAATTTTTTGGGTGTTTTATCAAAATTCAAGGGAAAATGAGTTGATTTAATTCATGATTATATCGAATAAACTCAGTTAAATAAAAATAACTGTGTTATGACATAAATTATTAATTTTTATAATTAAAATGGAGGAAAAAATGATGAGTTCAACGACAAAATTAACCAATGACTCATAGAAGCATAAATTGTATTAGAAATAATTTCCAAATAAAATTACAATATCAATTAATTTTTAAATATAACATATATTTTCATAATAATATTTATGCATTTGACTTTTTTAGTTTTTCCATAGTTTCATTTTATTTTTTTAATTTTCATGTTATCTATTTCATATTATTTTTCACTATAAATTATTTTTAGGATATATTTATTTTCTTACTTATATTTCCTAATTATTTTCTTATATAATTAGTTGATATTATCACTTAAAATAGATATACTTCCAAATTAATATAATTTTTTTCATCAATTATTTTTTTAATATAGATATTATCTAATTATGTGGCAACTCCATTACCAATAATAAGCTTCTTTGGTTCATCATTATTTTAATATCACTACAAGACAAGTCAATTGATTTTATACCTTAACATAAAGATAATAATGAATTAGGATATTATATTTTCTATCAAATAGATAAGAAATTACATGAATTAGGATAAACTCAAGGCTATAGAATTTATTTATAATTAATAGATAAATTATTTATAATTCTCATGTTTAACTAAAAGTTGAGTTCTAATAAAATATTAAGTTTCTACTAGAAGTTCAACTCTAATAAAATACTAATTAAATACTTATAACTCTTATCTTTGGGGCCTCAAAATCATATAAATAATCAAGAGTGTAAGTTTTAATAAAACTTTAAAATACTGCATAAATTTATTCATTTTTATGTTAACTTTGTTTTTAGAAAATATTTTCTCTTATTTTTTAATATTTAGTTTATTTGTGAAAAATAAATAAAAGTAAAATATTATTCAAGTCAACGAAAAATATCTCAAAAATAAAGAAAAATAACTTCTCATTATAAAAATAAAAAATTATTTTTCAAAGTTTATCATATAAGTATCACTTTACTTTTTTATTTTTTTATTTTTCTAATATTACAGCAAAATATAGAAAAATATTATATTTTTTTAAAAAATATTTTCTCCAAAGATAAATTATTTTTTAAAAACAAACGGAAACTTAAACAAAAATACAGTAGTAAAAAAAATTATAAACCTAATATATGGATTTAAAGCTTATATATATTACACCTAAATTTGAAAATTATTTTAAAAAACGTCATTTAACAATTGTTTTGATGTTTCAAACATGTTGTGAAATGAATAAATCCAAATGCATTAAAAAAAATATGATTTAATTATAATATTTATATTTATTTCTCTTTATAACCCTCAATTTCCACTTTGTGATTATCTAGCCACCTCAGCTACTGGGTCCTAATTGGTCCAAACCCAGCTAAATTTTTAAGCCAATTTTTTGATGTCATGTGTGAGGATTAAGATCCAAAATCATATCCATCACATGGTTTGCCTTAATCAGCGCTAATATTTTCTTTAATCTCTTAATTCTTAATTATTAGAATTTAGAAATGACGAGAATTCTCTACTAGATCTTGCAAATGAACTCAATAAATAATCAAATAAATTTTTGGAGCTTTGGGCAGCTCACGGGTTTTAAAACTAGTTAAATCTTTGAATATTGTCTAAGATATTTGACCTATTGTATTCATGTTGGGTGATGTTCAAAATTTACATAATCGATCTTTTTATTTTATTATATTCTACTAATATATTATTTAAAATTTTTGATTAAAAAAATATTATATTATAATAAAATGATAAATAAAAAATTATTATTTACTTCTTAAGATTTAATATATTATACTAGTACCTCACTAACAAAAGAAAGTATTTTTTTGTTCCCTGCTTTAAAATTTAACAAAGAAGTATATAGTTTAATATAAATAAAAAATGATCTTATAATTTTTGAATCTCAAAAAATACTAGTTTAAATTTTAGGATATAAATAATAATTTTCTCTAATAAATATATTATTGAGATGATTTTGGATAATTCGACAATTTTAATTTACAATTGTTTTTGAAGAGATTAATGTTTTCCATATATATGAGAGAGCTAATTTTGTTGTTGATTTCTTAATTAATGATGTTAAAATAATAATTTTATCTTAAAGCTTTCTTCCGCTGGTATTCAAATTTGGTTTTTCATAATATTTCTTAAGGTATTCCACCATTGTTATTCTATTCTCCGTGTGCGAGTTTTATTCACCTATTTGTACAATAAAAATAAACATATAAAAATTTTAACTTTTATTTTATTAAAAATATTTTAAGTATAAATACTATTTTTTTAATTTTCATATAAGATTATTTATTATTAATTTGTTTAATAAATAAAATTATATCAAGCCAACGTAAATAAATATTGTAAGAAATATTATAATAAGGGAGAGAGCAGAAAATTCTAGGGATGTGGGTCCATACAGCCGCTGTGCAAGGAAAGGATGTAGGTGCCTATTATGAGGTGACAAAATTAATTTTGTCGTTGAGAAAAACGACAAAATTGGAATCCAAGTAGGCATTTCAGAATGAGAATATACGAAGGGGGTTAGCTATTGAGGCTGATGGGGCCCAGGCCCATAATCATGGTTTTTGATCATAATCCTTAGAGCTGGTTGTGGGTCCCCTTTATGGAGAGATTAGGAGATGATTAGCTCATTTAAGGGCTCGTTGGATGACTGATGAGATCATAATCAACAAATAATTACGTAATGTGATTTAGGAAACAAATATGGTAGTTAGTGTAAGAGACAAGAACAAAATTTAGTAGATAATGACCAAAGTTGTTTACAAACATTTGCAAATTCTAAATTTTTAAAATTCTCTCTTTTTTTCCGTATTATCAATTGGTTTTCAGAAATTCATGATTTTTAACTAATTTAACTCAAATTAACTGTTAGTCTATTATGGGATAGAACTCTTCCAGTACATTTTTTCACCATGTACAAGACCTTAACTCAAAATTCACTCAAAGGGAAGAGATAGATTTAGCTGGGCGGGGCAATAATTGATCCCTATCTCCATTCCTGTTGTAATGGGAAATTTGTGTCCTTATATCCGTCATGCTAATGAGACAAATTTGTTTTTGTTCCCATTTTCGTAGAGATCTCTGTCCTAGCAAAGATCCGCATTCCTCACTTTTAAATTTTTTTAATAACTATAATATATTAATTTATATAAATATTAATATAATATAAAATGACTGAACAATTAATTTATTTACATGGTTTGAATAACACAAAAAATAAAATATAAACTTCATTGAATTTGAAAATATAGTTATTAGAATTTTGTATATTTGTACTGTATAATTAATATAGTATAGTATCATATATTATAGTATAATATAGTTTTATATATCATATGTAGTTATTAGAATGTATATTATAATGTGTGTATTTATAAGTATATATACATTAATTTATCTAAAGATAAATTAGTAAATATATTAGTGTAATATTATTATGAATAAAAGTTAATTTCACAACTAATTATTAATATTTATTTACATATAATATAATTAATATTAACATAATGTATTATAAATGTATTCATATATATATATATATATATATATATATATATATATATATATATATATATATATCATAAAATATTTTAATATTTAAAATAATTATCAAGGAGGGGCGGGAAGTATCCACCTCATCCCCGCCCCACTCCACTCAATGGAGGATAAATTCCCCCATCTCCATCCCTATAGGGAGATCAATCGGAAATTTCTCTTCCCAAACAGTTTAGGGCAAATTCCCACAAGGAAAATGAGGATTTCTCGTCTCATTGCTGAAATTAAAAACAAGTATCAAACCACCTCAATTAGCTATACGTTGATCTATAATTATTTTTTAATGTACTAGAATTTTAATTCGACTACAATTCTATGTTTATTACTTTGAAAAGGCAATTATAGGAACTTTTTTTGAAACTGAAAAAATATATTAAGTAGAAATTAGAACAAATAAAAGAAAAAGAAATTGTGCTAAGAAAATAGAAATTGTGCTAAGGATCAATTAATTCCTGGCAGTAGATATCTTCTGTACATCCGACCTAAGATTTAACCTTGAACCATAGCCACTATAGCCACACAAAAAAAAGGATTGAAGAACCTAATCTTTAGACTTAAACAATTTTGGACAATCCCTCCAAACTCAAAAATAAAAATCAAATTTAATGACAAAGCTTAGAATAAAATCTCAAAAGTAGCATTATAAAGCCAAAAGAGAGAACTTCTCTTATTGCTAAAGCTTTGGCTAAAAGAGGAGCAACTATGCCATATATAAAAGCTTATCTCTCATTTAAGTGGATTTGAAAATCCCTTTCTATGGAAGAATTTGACTTTTAATCTTTTAAAGTAATCTTTAATAATTTCTATTATTTTCAAGTTCCTCATTTATTTTTTTCTATGTATTTAGAATAACCTTTTTTTAATGATTTGAATTAATTTCAATAATTATTCTTTATATCTTTGTGGATTTGTTTCCTATTCTTATTTGAGATTGAAGAATTTCAATTAAAGATAAAAACTTATAAATCAAAAGATGCATTGTTTCAATGGAAAAAGTAATATAACCCTTAAAATATTAAAAAGAAAAAGGAATATACTATTTATTTTTCTTTTTCTTATTGTTTCATTATCTTTCTTTGGTCATGATTTAGTTCTTTTTTTTCTTATTGATTTTGCGTCATTTTTCTGCTATTTTTTTGGTTTTATGATATTTTTGTGTTCCTCATATTTTTATCAAATTATTATATTATTTTACATTTCTATTGAAACCTTATCTTTTATAGTACATCAAAGATTTCCTTTTTTTTCTTTTCAAAATACATAAGATAATAATATGTACAAACAAAGTTTATCTTCCTATTATACATGCCTTCATCTCAAAATTATCACTTGCATATTATCAAACCTATGAAAATTATGTCTTGAAACACTCATAGGTTGTAACTTGTTTTTTTTTTAACTAAAAAATTTCAGCATTAATTCCTCTAAATATCTTAAGAATACATATCGAAAGTTTTTGTCCTAGCGACATATGTGACTGTAGACATAAAAAATTTGGAGGTATATAAATAAATTGGATTTATGTTTTATTTAGTAATTAATTTAACTTAATTATTAAATAAAGTTCAACTATCAAATAAAATATTTTTATATGTCAAAATATACAGTTGACTTAAATAGAGAAGTATATTTATTTTCCATAAATAGTCTAAGTGTGCATAAATACACTTGACTAAATAAAAGAAATATATTTTTTCCTTTTATGGTCTAAATAACCATAAAACCATCAATCCAAATTATCCTATAAATAATGAAGTTTCAGTCTTCATTAACAAGCAAGATCAAATATTAAGTTGTCAGAACTTTGCAACTAAAGTATCAAGTAAAACTCTATATAATTCTTTTCAAACATCAAGACAATTTCAAACCAAAGCATTAAGGCTTCTACATCTTCACATCAAGATTGTTGAAGTCTTCAAAAATAAATTTTCAAATAGTGTTAATCATTCGTTACGGATTCAACTAATCACCTTCATCAAAATCGAAAGAAAAATCTTATACAGGATTTAAGATCAAGCTTTATAAGCCCTTGAACCGTAATCAAATGAGGAAAGAATTAAAAGCCCTAATTTTTACATTAGTATAAATTCTTTATTAGTGATTGTACACCATTTCATTTATTTTAATAAATTCAATTATTATATTTGTTCATTTTTTTCTTGGTTTTAATTTCAAAATAAGAAATTTGTGTGTACAAATTTCTGGCATGCCCAGTGGGACCTCTCTAACTTTCATTTCTTTCAAGGTTTCACAAGATTCAACAAATAAGATCCATGGCTTCAAGTAACAACAACATTGGTCTTCAATCCAAGGCATCTACTCGCTTCAATGTGTGATCCACTACTGATGCTAGCCCAAGAGCTATCCTTAAGAAAAGATTGATTAAGGACATTTATGTCTGCACTTTTACTTTTGTTTCAAAAGGCATTTGTTCCACCACAAATGGTGAAAGATATGACATCACCTACTCAATCTCCATAAAAAGCAAAGGGGATGTCAACTCATAATTGATCAAAGATTTCAATCATCTTCATGACGATGATGCACTAACATCTCCTCACGCACCTGAGCCATCAAATGACTCTTCTTATGTCATGACTGTTATGATGACTAACACTACCTCTTTGGAGGAATAAATCGCTAAGATGACCAAAATCCTAAAAGTCTTAGTGATTCAAATAAAGAGAAATATGAGCAAATTGTCTTTCTAATGAAAAAAGGTTGATGTTTGACTAAAAAATGAAAAGTGATTGTGAAGAATCCACCACCAAAAGTTGAAGAATATGTGGGGACTTCAATAATTACTTTCATAAAGGACTCTCAAATGTTAACTGATGGAGCTATCAATGCTAATTAGTTGAAAGATCTTATTAAGGAAGCTATCAAAGACCAAGTCAAGAGTGTCACCCAACCATCATATACATATGTCAAGCCATACTTTTATAGGATTGACCTTTGAGAATGCCTGCAAATTATCAACTACCGAAGTTTCAACAATTTGATGGCAAAGGTAATCCAAGACAACATATGGCTCACTTTGTGGAAACTTGCAACAATGCTGGTACCAATGGTGATTTGATGGTTAAGCAATTTGTTCGATCTTTGAAGGAAAATAATTTTGACTGGTATACAGACTTAGAACCAGTCACAATTGGTGGATGGGAACAATTAGAATGTGAGTTCCTCAATCGCTTCTATAGTACCCATCAGATTGTTAGCATGATAGAGCTTACAAACTCACGTCAATGGATTGATGAGCTTGTCATCGACTATATCCATAAGTGGAGGAATCTAAGCCTTAACTTCAAGGATCATCTATCTGAAACCTCTGCTTTAGATATGTGCATTCAAGGCATGCATTGGGGGTTGCACTACATTCTTCAAGGTATCAAGCCTAAAACCTTTGAAGAATTGGCTACTCGAGCACATGACATGAAACTAAACATTGCAAATGCTGGAGTTCAAAGATTACCTATGGAAGACTCAAAGAAGGGAAAAGAAAAACAGGATACACGCTAAAGGGGTAAGCCTTTTATAAAAGCAGAAACCAAACAATCCATGGTGGTGAGTACTACATTTAAAATTTCCACTAAGTTCAAAAATAAAAATGAGGCAAAGACTACTGCTTCTCGATGCCAAAGTGTAAAGAAGACCATTTTGAAAGAAATGCAAGAAAAACAATACCCTTTCGCTGATAATGATATTCCCAAGATGTTGGATGACTTGCTTGAAGCTAATCTCATTCAACTTCCTGAAATGAAATGTCCTGAGGAAGCTGATCGTATAAACAATCCAAACTATTGTAAGTATCATAGGTTGATTAGCCACCCCGTTCAAAAGTATTTTGTTCTAAAAGACAATATTATGCAATTACATGAGGATGAAGATTTTGTGTTTCATGAAGAAGTTGCAACCTCTAATGTAACCAAAACAGTGAGTGCAAGTCCTTGTATTGCTGCTCTAAAGTTTGGTTTTTTGGAACCTATGGAGATTGCAATGCATGTTTTTTCTAGTCAGATTTTGAACCAACCAATACAAGCTGCCCTGCAAAATGATGACTTAACTGGGGGCATCAAGACTAAACACATGGAAATTGAAGATCACTCTGATGTAGGATGGACTCTTGACACTCGATGAAGAGGAAGAAAGAAAAGGATGTCATTACAAAAACTGCTCTAAATAGGTCCAAAGTGGTGAATAAGTATGTGAAGAAATTAGTTCTTCAAACAATGATGAGGAAATTACCTCCAAGCCAAAAAGAAAAGGAGTTCATACAAAGGCCTAGCCCTATTACCCTAAAAAGGTTCTATCCAAAAGGGACTTGTGGAGCCAAATGTAGTTTTTTCCTGTTATAATGTTGATGAAGATTTAGAAGACTATGAACCAAAAGAAGAAGAAAAATTTAAGTCTAGAAGAGCTGTATGTAATCCGTGTTCAATGAAGATATGCTTTTCCGATGAAGATTTGCTACTTGGGTCTAAATTGCATAATCGTCCACTGTTTGTCACGACCTATGTCAATGATCAAAAGGTTAATAAATTTTTAATAATTGATGGGTCTTCTATTAATATTCTAGCTCTCACAACCATAAAGGAGTTAGGCATACCAATGGATGAACTGCTACAAAGTCGCATGATAATCAAAGGTTTTAACCAATGGGACAAAGGACTCTTGGAAAAATTAGGCTAGCATTGGTCATGGATGACATGGAATCAAATGTTTTATTCCATGTAATTGATGCTAGAACTTCTTACAAGATGTTGTTTGGAAGACTATGGATACATGAAAATGGTGTTATCTCTTCAACACTCCATCAATTTTTCAAGTATTGTCATTATGAACAGGTGGAGAGGGTTGATGCTGATGTTAAACCTTTCACTATAGTTGAATCTTATTTGTAGATGCGAAATTCTATGTGAATTCAACTGAAGTAAAAAATGAGTTATCTACTTTAAAAGTATCCAACAAAGAAGAGACGCGTGAGAAGGAACCATTAAAAGAGAAGAAAGACAAGGCAAGTGATGGCTCTACAATCAAGATTTTGAAGCCTATGTTTGTGCCTCATAATGCTTTTAAGAAGAAGGAAGAGAAATCCTTATCTACAAAAGATTAAGATGAAATCATCAAAGGATTAGAAGATTTAAGTCTTCCAGTTACAAAACTTGAGTCTTCAAAGATTTGCAAGCCTCCATTAGAAGGATTTGTAAATCCATCCCTAAGTCCTGTAATGGAACATGGTGATTTGCCTGCCAAAATGGCCAATAGCTTCAACCCAAATGCCTATAGATTACTTGTCAATGATGGATACGACCAGGAGAATACATCTAAATTGATAGAGGAATCAACACATACTACCAAGAAGATTGAAGAAGCCACAAAGAAGTCCCTAAAATTACAAAAAGAAAATGATCTACCTACGGTGTCATCCAAGGCCGGTCTAACCTATAGTGCATCCTCTCCACTCCATTTGAAAATTAGAAAAGAGATTTTACAAAATATAACAGTTGGAGAAATTGAAGGAAAGCTAAATAGTGAAAAAGTTGAAAAGAGAACTCCAGTTTTTGATCGCTTAGGAAATTCTTCTAATCCTATTTCTATTTTTAACAAAATTGGAAATCCAACACTGAAAAGATATTTTTGCCAAGAATTTCTGTTCATACAAGGCTTGGGGTGTCAATTTTAACGAAGGGAAAAAGCAAAGTGAAGAAGGATCATATTGCAATCATCGACCAAAAGGACATATGTAGTGAGTTTCCTTCGTGTATGAAGAGATGCACCAAATGGGTGGTCTTAACAAGGTAGATGTTGAAGGGCAAACAACATATAGTGGTGGTCACAAAAGAAACACCAAGCCTAATTGATAAAATGAAAAAAAAAAGTAAGTGCTACTGTCAACCATATTACCTTAGAGGATGTTGCCCAAAAATTGAACCAAGAAGGGGGGTTGAATTGAATATTAAAAATTCTTAATTTTTAAGTGCGGAAAGAAAAGTTAAGTAGAGTAGGGATAAGGAGATATCACACAAAATTTTTTATAGAGGTTCGGGTGTTAACAAATCCTACTCCTCTCCCCAATCTCAATTGGGAGTTTCACTAACACACTAAGTGTTACAATGCAGTTTTACAAGCTCACTCACAAATATGGTGTTTCTATCAATGGATCACACCTAACCCATAAATCTCTTGTGTTTTAATGGCTCACACAATAAACCAATTCCTTGTATTTTAATGGCTCACACAAATAACCTTTACAAGTGTTCTACTCTTAACCCAATATACCCAAACTCACTTAAGTAGTAGATTACAAAGAGAGACACTCACAAATCTATAATGCTTAGAAAATAATGAGCAAAAAGCTTTTTACAGAAAATTAATGTTTGTTTGAAAGTAATGAATGCACAAATGGCTACAACAAGATTTTGATTCGAAGTATTTGTTATTCTCTTGTTCTGGATACATAAATGACTTGCATTTATACTTTCATGGTGAATTATAGCTGTTTGGTTGCATTTAATGCGAAAATAGTCATTGCACCAACTCTTAATTTCTAGCCTGATATGTTTCTCTTTCCTCATTCACGCTTGTGAATATGTGTTTCACGGTCGTGAAAGTTCTTCCAAGTTGTGACTTGAGTGGTGACTCTGGCCATGAAGCATTTTGGAAGGATTTGAAGTGTTTGATCAGGGGCGTGACATTATTCTTTCACAGGCGTGAACATCCTTCCAAGTCGTGGTCCAAGTGGTGACTCTGGTCATGAAGCTCTCTGTAGGAATTTGACATGTTTTCTCACGGGCGTGACTTTCTTTCACTGGCGTGACTGATATGATCATTCACAGTTGCTATGATCTTTCATGGCCGTGAACTTTAAATGTTAGGTAGTTGGCGCTAAGTTTCATCACAGGCGTGACATAAAAGGTAACGAGTGTGAGCATGTTATTTCTTCAATTTTTGTCTTTTTAAGGTTAGTCTTATATTCTCCATTCTTGCATCATATTTCATACCCTATTCAATAAACTTATAAAACAAGAATGTTAAATACATTATTGCTATTTTATTTGTTAGCATCAAAATAACAGAAATATCCATCAAGGTTCAACAATCTCCCCCTTTTTTATGGTGAAAATAATCTAGCAATATGTGCTTTTGAGAAGTCTCCCCCTCAAAAGATGCTTAAGATAAAAAAAAATTACTGAAGTGCAAGAATTTTTAAGAATGATGAAGTATAGCATGGATGTTTGCTTCCTAGTTTAGGTATATGCAAGGTATATCCAATGTATACCAAATTTTTTTACTTATAACTAGTTAAATATATGCAAAGTATATTTAAGGAATATTCAAAGTATAACTTGCATATTCATTTAATTCAATTTTATTACTAGTATTCAAAGTATAACTACTTGCATATTCATTTAATTCAATTATATTGCTAAGTTCTCCCCCTTTTGTGATCAACAAAAAAAACATAAGAGATAAATAATAAGGGAAAACTAATGCAATTATATTAATATCAAATGAAAAAGTACAAATTTTTTGAAATGTAATTTAAAGTCCTACATTAGAAATACTAGGAATTAACAAAGCGAAAAACAATAGTCTAACTAGATTTAGATCTGGACATCCCATTTCTAAGGCGAGCTACTTCTGCCTTGAGGCTCTCCATGCAAGACTCTATGAAATTCTTGAGGTTCTCTAACCTCTCATCAATTGAAGCCTACAATTGGTCAAAACACGGTGCCAATAGATCAGCCACCTATTGAGCCAAGTTCGGTGTGGAGGTCGAGGATTGTCCAATTTCCTGCTCAACCTTTGGGGTCACCGTCTCAAATTGAACTCTCTTCCTCTGCTGGATTCCTTGGAGGCCAGTTTTGAAGTCATCTGAATCGTTGTCCTCCTAAATAATCTCACAAGCTGTGTTGGTGAAGCAGTAGTAGATGTTATTCTCATGAACTATACGAACCGCCGCTCACATTTTGATAAACAACTCGACGTCTAGTCGATCTCTAGGATGTGCTAGTATGAGGTTGAAGTGGTGCTTCTCTAGCTTTAAATAACCAAGCTTTTATAGCAAGGTGAGTCGCGTACCCACCAATCAAAATGTCTTCGGAGGGCTTCGTGGCAATAGATAGTAGATGGTTTGCAAACTATTGAGATAAAGCCACTATTAGGCCTTTTCGGGCAATCTCCAGGAGAAATAGCTCAAATTTCTGAATTGATCCGTTGTTGTCCCCTTTGGCAAAAATGCTATAATTCAGAAACCTATGCAAGTACTTGTGCATTGGTGACCGAAGGTGGGTGCTATTCATCTTTTCGATGTCCCAATTGTAGTCGAGCCCGAAATGAGTCCATGCCTGAGTGATATAGAACTCCACCTCACTTTCATTAAGTATACCATCAGAGAGAAGGTTGAACATGTCACCAAATTCCTTTGCAGTGAGGGTGTTTGGATGTTTGCAAAGTTAAAATTTCACAGTGCCGGTGGGAAAGACTTGCAGGGTGCTAAGGAACTCGAGGGTAGGTTCCTTTAGCATTGGTTGATGTAAATCAATAAAATCTTTTAGATGAAAAGCCTGGAGTTGTTCCGTCATGCTCGTCTCGAGACCAAGGGTCCTAACAGTGTGCCACTCAAATGATCGAGAGAAAATGAGTGGTCTTTGCTTGAGAACTGAGTACCTCAAATGACAGTGCTCTGGAATGATATTGATAAGGTAGTTTGTGTACCTACTTAGAGCATGAGACTTATTTCTGGTGCCTTTGGAGGAGCCGAGTTCCATTTTTGATTGTGAAATAGATTATTGAAGAGAGAAAATCTGATGGGATGTTTGAATAGAACCTAATGAGTTTTGATTTATGATGATGAAAATAGTTTTTGAAGGTATTTATAGATGGAGAATGTTACTAGGGGGCCAGAATCTTTGAAATGGTATTGAATGGTGATAAATGAGAGAAGTTGGAGAGTTGGAAATGAGAGAAATAACGGCAGAAAATGTTTTATAGCCGACATTTTCATGGGCGTGAAAGCAAAGTCACGGGCGTGAAATGTTGTGTTCACGGTTTGCTGAAAAGGCAATCTACCCGTAATGAGAAATATGAAACGATTCATGGTCGTGACATTTAATGGTCACAGGCGTGAATTATGAAATTTTACAGTGGTGGCAAATGAGTCACGGTTGTGAAGTACAATCTTCACTACTTGTGACCATGAGACAAAGTGTGAATGCTTCTGTAAGTATTTGGTGAAAATGTTCACGGTCGTGAATAAGTGTCACAATCGTGAATAAAGAGTTTCACGGGGGTGACAGAAAAAGGTTATAGGCGTGAAACATAGTCTTCACTACCTTCAATCGTGAAGCATGTCGTGAAGCAAGACATGAAAACTACTGAAACTTTTGGCGATTATGATTACAGCCGTGAATATATGTCATGGGCATGAACTGCCTAAAATTCTCATTAAATAAAACTAAGTTTAAAACAAGACCAAAGGATTTCTAAGGTGTTTTTATCCTCTATAACATATATTTCTATCAAGTTAGTCACTTCATACCTTAAAAGATGAGTCAATAACATAAGATTATCAATCAAGGTTCAATAAATTTGGCAATCATAAAGTTAATCCATCAATCATACCAAGCTCTCTTCTTATGAAATTAAATCTTTCTTCATTTAGAGACTTAGTGAAGATATTTGCCAATTGATTGTCTATGTTTATAAATTCCAATACAACATCTCCATATTGAACATGATCTCTAATAAAATGATGTCTTATGTCAATATGCTTACTTCTAGAGTGTTGAATGAGATTCTTAGATAGATTTATAGCATTTGTATTGTCACATCTAATAGGTATATGGTCCATACTATGACCATAATCCTTAAGTTGTTGTTTCATCCAAAGGATTTGTGTACAACAACATCCTGCAGCCACATACTCCGCTTCAGCGGTAGAAAGAGCGACTGAAATTTGTTTCTTGTTAAACCAAGAAACTAAGCATTCACCAATAAAGTGACAAGTACTTGAAGTACTCTTTCTATCCAAGAGACTTCCAGCATAATCATCATCTGAATATCATATAATGTGAAAAGATGAATTTCTAGGATACTATAAACCTAGATGCAATGAGCCATGTAAATATTTTAAAATTCTTTTTACAACATTTAAATGTGACTTTTTAGGACATGATTGAAAGCGAGCACATAAGCATACACTATACATTATGTTGTGTCTAGAGGCAGTAAGATATAAGAGTGATCCGATCATACCTCTATAGAGCTTTTCATTAATGCTCTTACCCTTTTCATTCTTGTCCAATTTTGTTAATGTGCTCAATGGAGTCTTGGCATTTTTGCATCCTTCCATTCCAAATTTCTTAATTAAGTCTTTGACATATTTTGATTGGTTGATGAATATGCCCCCATTGTCTTGTTTTATTTGTAGACCGAGGAAGAATTTTAGCTCACCCATCATGCTCATTTCGAATTCCCTAGTCATACACTTAGCAAATTCTTGGCAAAACAATTCATTAGTAGACCCAAATATGATGTCATTAACATAAATTTGAACAATTAGAATATTATGCTTATGCTTTTTAATAAATAAAGTACTGTCAATATTTCCCTTTGTAAAATTATTTTCTAAAAGAAAAGAACTTAGTCTTTCATACCAAGCTCTTAGGGCTTGTTTCAAACCATATAAAGCTTTTGAAAGTTTAAATACATGGTTAGACAAATTATGACTTTCAAAATCTGGTGGTTGTTCTATATAAACTTCTTTTTCTATAAAACCATTTAAAAAAACACTTTTGACATCCATTTGAAAGAGTTTGAAATTCATATGACATGCATATGGTAAAAGTATTCTTATGGCTTGTAATCTAGCTACAGGAGCATAAGTTTCATCATAATCTATTCATTCTTCTTGATTATGTCTTTTTGCAACTAACCTAGCCTTATTCCTAGTTATTGAACCTTGTTCATCTAGTTTATTTCTAAATACCTATTTGCTTATAATGATTTGATGCTCATTGGGTCTAGGAACTAAGGTTCATACCTTACTTCTCTCAAATTGGTTGAGTTCCTTTTGCATAACAATCACCCAGCTTTCATCATTAAGAGTCTCATCAATATTTTTTGGCTTAATTTGAGAGACAAAGGAAAGATTAGAAACTAAAGGTTTGAGATGAGATCTAGTACTTACTCCCCTTGTAGGATCACCAATAATTTGCTCTTTGGGGTGATCTTTTGTCAATCTCCATTCCTTTGGGAGCTCTTGCATGTTTTCCTTTTGAGCTGAAGGTAGAAAGTCATATTGATGTGAAATTTCTTGATCATTTTCTTCTCTTTCATTTTCAAGATCAAGTCTTTCCATTGTACCTACAATATCATCAAGAACACTACCTTTCACAAGATCAAACTTACTAGATTCATTAAAAACAACATGCATAGATTCTTTAACAGCTAATGAATTTTTATTAAAGACTTTATAAGCTTTGCTTGTGGTGGAATATCCTAAAAATATACCCTCATCAGATTTGGAGGAAAAATTTTCAAGGTTGTCCTTGGTATTCAATATGAAACACTTGCATCCAAATACTCTAAAGTATGATATCATGGGTTTTCTTCCTTTTCATAGCTCAAATGAAGTTTTGTTTAGGAGAGGTCTTTTGAAAACTCGGTTTGAAATATAACATGTAGTATTTGTGGCTTTGACCCAAAAGTAAGTTGGTAAACTATACTCATTGAGCATTGTTCAAGTCATTTCAATTAAAGTTCGAATTTTCCTTTCGACCACCCCATTTTGTTGAGGTGTCCTAGGAGAGGAAAAATTATGTGAAATGCCATGTTTTAGACAAAAATTTTCAAAGTTTTCATTTTCAAATTCTTTTCCATGATCACTTCTTATCTTGGAAATACAATATCTTTTTTCATTTTGAACTCTTTTAACAAAGTTTCTGAAAGTTTCAAAGGCATCACTTTTTTGAGCTAAGAAAATTACCCAAGTGAATCTAGAGTAGTCATCGACAATGGCAAAGGCATAGTGTTTACCTCCTAAGCTTGCAATCCTAGTAGGTCCAAAAAGATCTAGATGCAGGAGTTGTAGAGGTTTTGAGGTACTTACAATATTTTTGGATTTGAAGGATGACTTGTGTTGTTTTTCTCTTTGGCAAGGTTCACATGTCTTTTCTTTTTCAAATTTGACTTTTGGCAGTCCCTTTACCAGCTATCATTTACTGAGGCTTTGAATTAAATTCATGCTTGCATGACCAAGCCTTATATGTCACAACCAAGATTCATCACTAGTAGTCACAAGACACTTAGAGGAAATGTTAGATATTTTGTGTAAGTCTATTATGTAGGTATTGACATCTCTACTTATTTTAAATATCTTTTGACCATTAATAGAGGTTACAAGACATTCGTTGGAAGTAAAGATTACTTTGTTTCCCTTATCACATAATTGACTTACACTTAGCAAGTTATGTTTCAAACCATCAACAAGTAAGACATCTTTAATGAAAGTAGTACTATTAATACCAATAGAGTCAATGCCAATTACCTTACCCTTAGCATTGTTTCCAAGTGTTACTTTACCTCTATCAATACTTTTGATTTCATTGAAAAGTTCTTTGTCTCCGATCATATGCCTTGAGCATCAACTATCTACTAGCCAATCATTTTTGTTTATTATGGACTTGAGGCATATCTATCGAATCACAATTAAAGTATTGTTTTTAGGTACCCAAATGAGTTTGGGTCCTTGGAGGTTAGCATATGAAGGTTCCCAATGCGCTTTCCTTATCCAACAATGTTTATTTATATGATCAAATTTTATACAATAATTACATTGTTTAGCTCTAAATATGCTTTTTGGTCTTACAATGCTTTTGAATGCCATACTTCTATTAGGTAGAGTTTGAGAGCAATGGCATGCACAAGCATGATGACTTGGTGCTTTTCTAAGTGCATGCTTTTTATACATAAAGGCATGATTAGCCTTTTGAGGTTTCCTTCTTTGGCTTACCAACCCTTGATCATCCCTCTTATGTATAAAAGATTTAGTGTATGTTGTGCACTTAGCCCTTGGGGCTGTTACAGCAAATGTGGAGATGTGGGGTTCACTTAACTTAACAAAAGTAGTCTTGTGAGATGAAGATAATGTACCCTTAAATCCTAGATCATGTCTAATTAAGGATGGTCTCTGAGACACAATAAGAGTATCTAAACTCTCATTTCCTTTGTGAAATTTTGAAATGGAGTTTCCAAGTTCCTCAACTTCATTTTTCAAATTATTATTTTCTTTAAGCAAGAATTTAGTTGAGGGTCTTGCAGAGTACTCATCTAATAATTTTTGAAAAGATTCATTAGATAATTTAAGCTCAAAGTTCTCATTTTCTAAAACATCCATTTTGATTTTCAAACTAGAAATGTTATTTTTACAAGTATTGAATTTACTTATATATTTTTCTAGTTCTAGATTCAATACTTCTATTAGGCTTTGCTCATCATCATCTTCACTATTACTATCATTATCACTACTATCATTATTGAATGAGTATGAGTGAAGTGATCCTACCATATTCGAGATGTGATCCTCTATAGTCATAAAACATAGGTTGACCTCTTTACTTTCATTGTCATCTTTTTTGCTTGAAGAGCTTTCGTCATCCCATGTAGCTTTGTGGCCTTTCTCCCTATTGTCTCTTTGGTATTTACTCATGTGCTTCTTGAGCCTTGGACAATCCGATTTAATATGTCCTTTCTTCCCATATTCATAGCACTTTACTTCCTCTTTACTCATTTGAGAGTCATTCGAGGTCTGTTTGAAATTTCTTTGCTTTCATTTTCTAGAGTTGCCCATTCTTTTCTCAATAATTCTTTTCAGCCTTCTTGAGAGCATAACAATGTCCTTATTTGCATAATCACTCTTTTCTTCATCATCTTCAACTTCTTCTTGAGATTTTGAAGTAGAGGCTTTTAGTGCTAGTGACTTTCTTTTTTCTGGCTCGGCTTCAAGCTCTTTATCTCTTCACTGCCATTTCATATGTTAGAAGTTTGCCAATAAGTACATAAGTATTCATGACACTCATGTCTTCATTGGCCTTTTATATACCAACAACTCTTGAACCGTAATCTTTGAGAGGAAGACTTCTCAGAATTTTGTTATTTACATCTTCCAAGCTCAGGTGTTTCCCAAGCTTCCTCATGCCATTTATTATGGCTAGAAGATGATTCGTCATATCAATGATTGACTCATTGGATTTCATCTTGAAGAGTTCATACTCTGAACTAAGAAGTTGAATCTTCTTGGATTTAACTTGCTTTGTTCCTTCATGATAGTTTTCCAATGTTTTCCACATGCGATAAGCAATTGGGCAGTGTTGTATTCTACCACATTATTCAATGGATAATGAGCTTGAGAGAATTGTCATTGCCTTATTGTTTTTGAAATTTGCTATTCTTTGCGGCTCTGTCCAATAATCTCTTGACAGGATTTCTTCTTCACCATCAACTCATTTTCTAGTTGGTGGTGTCCATTCTTTTCGAACACTATCCTAGACTTCAATTCCTTCACTATCCAAATATGTCTCCTTCCAAAACTTCCAATGGGCATAATTTGCTCCATCAAAGTAAGACTTGAGACTTTGGAATCCTTCATTGGCCATTTCTTGATCTTTGCTAGCATTGTTTAGGCTTCGATGCTAGATTAAGCTCTGATACCAATTGTTGCCCAGAAATTGAACCAAGAAGGGAGGTTGAATTGGATATTAAAAATTCTTAACTTTTAAGTGCGGAAAGAAAAGTTAAGTAGAGTAGGGATAAGGAGATATCACACAGAAAATTTTATAGAGGTTCGGGTGTTAACAAACCCTACTCCTCTCTCCAATCTCAATTGGGAGTTTCACTAACACACTAAGTGTTACAATGGAGTTTTACAAGCTCACTCCCAACTATGGTGTTTTTATCAATGGATCACACCTAGCCCAAAAATCTCTTGTGTTTTAATGACTCACATAATAAACTAATTCCTTGTGTTTTAATGGCTCACACAAATAACCCTTACAAGTGTTCTACTCTTAACCCAATATACCCAAACTCATTTGAGTAGTAGATTACAAAGAGAGACACTCACAAATCTATAATTCTCAGAAAATAATGAGCAAAAAGATTTTTATAGAAAATTAATGTTTGTTTGAAAGTAATAAATGCACAAATGGCTACAACAAGATTTTGATTCGAAGTATTTGATATTCTTTTGTTCTAAATTCATAAATGACTTGTATTTATACTTCCATGACGAATTATAGTCATTTGGTTGCATTTAATGCGAAAATAGCCATTGCACCAACTCTTAATTTTGCGTATAACATGTTTCTCTTTTCTCATTCACAGTCGTGAATATGTGTTTCACGGTCGTGAAAGTTCTTCCAAGTCGTGACTTGAGTGGTGACTCTGGCCGTGAAGCATTCTGGAAGGATTTGAAGTGTTTGATCATGGGCGTGACATTATTCTTTCACGAACGTGACATTATTCTTTCACTGGCGTGAACATCCTTCCAAGCCGTGGTCCAAGTGGTGACTCTGGTCGTAAAACTCTCTGGAGGAATTTGACATATTTTCTCACGGGCGTGACTGATATGATCATTCACGGTTGCTATGATCATTCATGGCCGTGAATTTTAAATATTGGGTAGTTGGCGCTAAGCTTCATCACAGGCATGACATAAAAGGTCACGAGCATGAACATGTTATTTCTTCAATTTTGGTCTTTTTAAGGTTAGTTTTCCATTCTTCATTCTTGCATCTTATTCCATACCTTATTCAATAAACTTAGAAAACAAATATGTTAAATATATTATTGTTATTTTATTTGTTGACATCAAAATGACAGAAATATCTCTCAAGGTTCAACAAAGGAATTTAATAAGGATGAAATTTCAGTTGAAAAAGGTGCGAAAGATGCTCCCCTTATTTTTGAAAAAGGGAATAAAACTTTAGTTGATGACCTAAAAAAGTTAATCTTAGAATGCTAAAAGATCCTCGTTTGACTTTTGTAAGTTCTGATTTATCTGTTGAGGAAGAGAAGAAGTATGTTGAACTTCTCATTGAATTTTGAGAAATTTTTGCATAGACATATGCAAAAATGCATGGACTCGATCCAAAGGTGGTTATTCATCATTTGGCTATGAGGAAATGAGTTAGTCTAGCAAAACAAGCTCAATGGCATTTTCAATTAGAATTAATACCATAAATCGATGAAAAAGTCAACAAACTTATCAAAGCAAATTTCATTAAGGAAATCAAATATCCTACTTGGCTTTCCAACATCGTGCCTGTAAGAAAGAAGAATGGGAAGATTGGAGTCTGTGTCGACTTCCGAGATTTGAATAATGTATGTCCTAAAGATGACTTTCCACTTCCAATTCTAGAAATCTTAATTGATGCTACAACATAACATGAAATTCAGTCATTCATGGATGGTTCATCTGGGTACAATCAAATTCCAATGGCTCCAAATGATAGAAAACTAATTGCATTATGTACTCTAAAAGGGATATTTTGTTAAAATTGGCATACATTCGTCGATTCATTTCCAATCTAGTTGGTCGATGTCATCCATTTCATAGATTAATGAAAAATGATGTTATTTTCATATGGGATTAAACATGTAACAATGCTTTTGAAAGCATAAAGAAGTACTTAATGAGTCCTCCAATTCTTCAAGCACCAATTTTTGGACATCCTCTGATTCTCTATACTGCTGCTCAAGAACGCTCATTAAGAGTTTTGCTAGCACAAGAGTGACAAATACAAGAAATTTGCATTATATTACCTAAGTAGAACTCTAAACAAATATGAGTTGAACTATTCACCTATTGAGAAGATGTGTTTAGTATTGATGTTTGCCCTTCAAAAGCTTAGGCACTATCTACAAACTCATTCAATTCAATTGATCTTCAAAGCTAATCCAATCAAGTATATAATGTCAAAACCAGTTCTTTCTGGAAGGATAGCAAAATGAGCTATTCTCCTCCAAGAATTTGATATAACCTATATCCCTCAAAAGGCAGTAAAGTGTCAAGCGTTTGCTGATTTCCTAACAGACTATCCCATCTCGAATGATTGGAATTTTTCTTAAGATTTGCCATATAAGGATGTATTATTTATTGAAAATTTAACTTGGAAGATGTACTTTGATAGAGTAGCTTGACATGATGATGCAAAGGTTGGAGTCATTTTTATCTCTCCTAAAAATATGTACTTCCATATGCATTCAATCTTACTCAGTGTTGCTCAAATAATGTAGTTGAGTACCAAACATTATTGTTAGGGCTTGAAACAGTGACTAATATGAGCATAAATCATCTTCAAGTGTTTGGAGATTCCAAATTGGTGGTTAACCATATCCTTTCACTCTATGAAGTAAAAAAGCTCGAATTGGTTTCGTACTGTCAATATGCTATGGAACAATTAGGTAAATTTGACAATAGCAGCATATAACATGTGCCAAGAAAAGAAAATAAGCAGGCATATGCTTTAGCAAATCTTGTGGCAGCATCAACTCTTCTAAATGTTGAAATTTGAGTACCTGTGTGTAAAAGATGAGTTGTACCATCATATCTGGTGGAAGGAGACGGAGATGGAGATGGGCAAGTGAACTTTCTTTATGTTTATGAAATTAAACAAGAAGATTGGCGTTTGCCCTTGATTGATTACTTAGAACATGGAAGATTGCCAAATGAGCCACGACACAAAGCCAAAATAAAACGACGATCATATCGTTTTGTCTATTATAAAAATACTATTTATCGCCGTTTTTTTGATAGAGTGTGGTTGCGTTGTTTAGGAGAAGATGAAGCAAGTAAGACATTGGAAAAAGTACAATCGGGGGTGTGTGGAGCCCATCAATTAGGTCTTAAATTGCATTCAAGGATCAAACATATGGGATACTACTAGCCAGCAATGTAAAAAATTGCATGGACTATTGTTAAAAAATTGCCAACAATGTGAAGGGTGTCAATTTTATCGTTATATTATTCGCCAGCCACCTGAGCCACTTTATCCAACTGTTGCTTCTTGGCCATTTGATGCATGGGGGGTTGGATATGGTTGGTCCTCTTCCTAAAAGTTCAGGAGGGCATCTCTATATCTTATTTGCAACTGACTACTTCTTAAAATGGGTTGAGGCTGTGGCACTTAAGGAAGTGAAGACAAAAACTGTGGTGGACTTCATCCGAGTTAATATCATTTATTACTATGGTGTTTCACGTTACATCATTACTGATAATGGGATGAAGTTCTATAATAAGGCAATGGATAAGTTATGTGTTCAATTTAACTTCAAGCAACATAACTCGTTATGTGTTCAATTTAACTTCAAACAACATAACTCGTTATGTGTTCAATTTAACTTCAAACAACATAACTCTTCTATGTATCATGTGCCAGGTAATGGTCTTGCAGAAGCATTCAATAAGAATTTATTTAATCTGCTTAAAAATATTGTAAATCGTTCAAAGAGAGATTGACATGAAAGAATTGGAGAAGCTTTATGGGCTTATTGGACTACATATCGAACACCAACTCAAATGACTCCATATTCAATAGTTTATGGTGTAGAAGTAGTGCTACCACTAGAATGCCAGGTTCTTTCCTTAAGGATCGTTATTCAATAAGGTTTGTCTATTGAGGATAATGTTCGCTTATACTTTGAAGAATTAGAGGCTTTAGACGAGACGAGACTTGAAACACAACAGAGATTGAAGTGTTACCAAGTTAAAATGTCTAAGGCATTTAACAAGAAAGTGAAACCTCAATCATTTCAAGTTGGAGATTTGGTTCTTGCAATTCGAAGACCAATAATCATCTCATGCCGTATGGGTAACAAGTTTCTTTCAAAATGGGATGGTCCCTATGTTATTCAAAAGGTTTACACCAACGGTGCTTACAAAATTATTGACAAAGATAGGTTGCGTATCAGACCTATCAATGACAGATTTTTGAAGAAATACTATGCTTAAGGCTCGGTGATGCTCTTAGCCTACATGAGCTAAAATTGTAAATGACCCTTTTTAAAATAAAAAATCAACCTGAACTACGTTTGACTTGATCTTTCGCAAGAAATTATGTAGGCAGCTTGGATTCATCCCAAGTTTAATTAAAAAAAAGTTGAGCAATACTTGTAATCCCCTTTGAACTATGTTTTGACTTGATCTTTCGCAAGAAAGTACCTAGGAAACTTGGATTCATTCCAAGTCCAGTCAGATCAATAAAAAGAATCAATTAAGATCGACATTTCATTTCACTAAAGCAATTATCAAAGCAATATGCATTCATAAGATAAACCAGAAACATATAGAAATAAATAAACTTTTGTTTTCTTATTGAGTGCTCAGAGATTTGTCTTATTACATAGAGATGTAAAAGAAATAATATGAGAAAAAATAGTCTAAGGTTTCCACTTGAGATTCGAAATTCATCAAAATTAATCTCAAGTAAATCTCGAAGTTCTTGCATTTTACTCTCTTTAGCAACACTATACACATTAGTGTTCTCAACAGTAGAAATCTCAACTCGAATCTTAGAAACACCATCTTAACATTCTTGAACATACTTTTTAATCACCTCTAAAGAAGACTCAATATCCTTCTTCTTAGCATTCAAATTTTTGAGTTCATTTTCAACTTGATGAGCTTAGTTTATAAGGAAGATTGATTGTTAACAACTTCACTTTCAAGTGCAAGTGAGCATCAAAATCTTCAAAAAACTTGGTCATCCGTTTGCCAACATAAGTTGTGATTTTGAGAGATCTATCATGATTTAAAGTAAAATGTGTTCCAAATCTTTCAGCAAGCCATCCATACACATAATGAGTAGGGAAGGGGGAGACATAAGTGTTGGAGTCAGTAGCAGTTGAAATCTTCCTTAAACCTTGATAGATGTTTGCTAAAACCGGAACTGCTAGACAAAAATGTTGACCAGTTGCCATCAAAATGCAATTTTGAAGGTATTTGGGGCATATCAGACAAACACCCCTGCTAGGAAGCACAAATTTGCATAGCCAATAAAAAAGAAAAATGACTAAGTAAACTCCTTCTTGAGCATCAACCTCTATATGGAGTACAAAGAATGGTTTGTTCAATTCTTTCATATGAAGTAAAGTTTTATCAATGACACCAGAAGAATTATAAGTTTCCATTGGACGTCATGTCCTCTTCTTATTGTCTTTCTTTGGAGGTGCCTGTATCTTGAAAGCCCTCAAAACCAAAAGTTCACCCAATCAGTGATAAAGCAAGGAACAAATAAGCACAACTGTGAGGTAGATGGTGTTTTTTGTCATGATCAAACCCATTCAATTCTTTAGCCAATGGAATAACTTCATCATAGAAAGAGGCCCAAATAAGTAAATTGCCTAATATTTTCAAATCCCACAAAGAGATAAATTGTTTCTCATTGACAATATAAAGGGTGTTTGTAGATGGATCCTAATATTCATAAAAGTCACACATGATATTCAACTTGCAGTAATAAGTGAAAAGAGAAGCGAAAACGACATCATATAGTCCCACAATAGTCAATGTTCATTTATTGCTCGCTAATACATATTTAATCCATTCCCAATAGCATTCGATGTATGTAACTTCACCCAAAAATGAAGAAAATGATGTCCATGAAGATTCACCATTGTTGACGCGATATTTCAATAGTTGAAGGCCATCAGATGATGATTTACTTTTATGAAGTGAAGACTGTAACAAAGTGACCCTTGAAGATGTGATGATATTAAGTTTGAAGTTTTAAATGTCTCGTAATGTTTCCAAACTCCAAGATGAAAATGAGGGAGACTATTAGAAAAAGATCACGAAGGAGCAAAATTGCCAATAACAGGATTGTAGATCGCAAGTGTAGTGCCTTCATCCTCATTTGAAGTTTTATTTTCCAAAATTAGAAGATTGGTTGATGTAGAACATGTAGTTTCCTTGAAGAACACAATTTTGAAGAATATGAAGCAATTTGATCTCTAAAGCATAAATTGAAGACAAAAAATTGAAGTCACAATATGAAGAAAATTGTTGATGTTGAACTTCAAAGTTTGTAGTTTTAACAATCTTCAAACTTGTAAGAAAATTGAGCTAACATTGCAGCAATAATGTAACATGACACTTGAAAAGATAATATGTGTATATATACACGTAATAATTAAAAAAAGGAACAATAACAAGGGAAATATGAAAGACACTTACAAGATTGGATCACAAATTAAAGTTGTTGTGGGCATAAAGTTTACCTTGTGGACTTTATTTATGGAAATTCTTCTCTTCGACAAAAGTTGGAAGTAGAAAAAAATTGAAAATTACTCTGATGAAGTCGATAAAGGGATTTATAAAAATTGTGCTTTGGTTTGAAGATGGATAAGTACTTATATAGAGATATGATCTTCTACTTATGGAAAGAAATTTTATTCTAAAAAGGATATTTTCTAGTCTCAATTGGGAAAAAAAAAGAAAGTTGTTTGAATAGGAGACATGAAATTTCTAATACATAAAAAAATTAGTATACTAAATTAAGAGTTTTGCTTCATTCAAAATTGGAAAAATTGGAAGAATATTGCAAAAGAGACAGAAAAACAAAAGATGTATTGTTGAAATATGAAGTATGGTTTTTTATAGCAAAACTTCAACTAGTGGTCATGACAATTTTTCAACTTTGAAAATGCAAAAAAGCAAATACAATTTGTTTTGGGTTTAAAAAAAATGTACGGTTGATATAGGAATCATGAGCTTTCTTGCATGGTAAATTTTAGAGATTTCTTTTTATAGATTTTGATATAACTTAGATGGTTAATTTTACCAAAAACTATTGTTTCACAATCTAATATATCAACTTTGGCACTTGCTGATGTCCTACATTATAGGAAGGTTGTGTTTTATTTTCCTTTTAAAAAAATTAAATTATTAAAGATATCTATGTATTTTTAATGATTTAATTTAAATTGTCAAAATTTGATGATACTAAAAAAATAAATTTTGAGACATGATCGCTTCAAAAAATTATGCGAACAAGTCTCGAAAGGGTATTTGTAGATATAAAAGTTTTAGAGATCCATAAATAAATTGGACTTATATTTTATTTAATAATTTAATTTAATTATTAAATAAATTTCTAATATTAAATCAAATATTTTTATATGTCAAAATATATAATTGCCTTAAATAGAGAAGTATATTTGTTTTCCATAAATATTTTAAGTGTGCATAAATACACTTGATTAAATAAAATAAATATATTTTTTTCCTTTTATGGTCTAAATTACCATAAAAGCATCAATTCAAATTCTCTTATAAATAGAGGAGTTTCGGTCTTCATTAATAAACAAGATCAAGTTTTAAGTTGCCGAAACTCTGTAACCAAAATATTAAGTAAAGTTCCGTAGAATTCTCTCCAAATGTCAAGAGAATTCCAAACTAAAGTAACAAGACTTCTAAATTTTCACATAAATATTGTTCTAAGTCTTCAAAAGTAAATCTTCAAACGGTATTCATCATTCATTATGGATTCAACCAATCTCCTTCACTAAAATTGAAGGAGAAATCTTTTACGGATTTAAAATAAATTTTTATAGGCCATTGAACCGTAATAAAAGGAGAAAAAAATTCAAAACCCCAATTTCTACATCTTTATTAGAGATTGTATCCCATTTCCTTTATGTTAATAAATTCAATTCTTATATTTGTTTATCTTTTTTCTTACCTTAAATTTCTAAACAAGAAATTTATGTATATAGTGACTTTGCCCTGATAAACAGTCTCGAGTTCGAGATCCAATTCCACTTGCACTGGATGGACAAACAACCCCTGGATATTAAAAAAAAAAAGAAGGAATCTTAAGAATACATATTATTTTTGTTGTGATTTATCATCTCTTATGCAAGTTCTTTAAGTAAAAATTCTGTACTGAAAAGAGGAAGTTATAAAAATAAGTACAAAACTTGGTTTGATAAGCCCATTTCATTATTTAGCGGTCCGACCGGAAATGGCCCAAAACTCTCTCGTTCCATTGTATTCTAGCTAAGTTTAAAACCCGCCAAATACGCCTCACATATGAAACCAACGTAATTTAGGAGCAGAGAATTTCTTGCGATAATTAGGGTTTCTATAGTCCTATAGTCATCTCTTCCGCAGAGCATCCCCTTTTGTATGTTCCCGTCATCTCTCATCCCTTTTCTCAATTTTCATTTCAATCTGAATAAGTTGCTTGTAAAGGCAGGTTTTTCCTTTCTGGTTTAGCTCCTATAGTTTGATTAGATGTATGGTTTCTTTTAATTGCAGGTTATTTTCTTTTCTTTTATGGTTTAATCATGTATTCCTCTAGAGGCAATGGTGCGTATGGCCAGCAAACGTATGGTGGGCAATCCGGTTATGGTCAAAATGTAAGTTTATTACAGAAAATCGCTTTTTGCTTGTGTTGTGGAGCTTTTTTTCAATGTCTGTTAAGGGGTTTTCTTGAATTTTTACTTTGGTCTTTTGGGTATTGAGATTATCTTGTGGAAGTTTACTACTTGGTTTAGTCGAGCTTTGATATTCTCTATGTTCGTATTTTTCTCATTGGATTTCTAAATTATAGATATATGCTTTCTGCATTGAAATATGCGGTGGAATTTCTTCTAATTGGAGTTTTGACTATTATGGCATTTGATTTTTTTCCTATTTTGATAATTTCACTGTCTTGGAGTTGTCAGGGGATTATTAGAGTTATCTGTGGTTGTTTTTCATGAATACGGATATCAAATGTGCTACCCAATTGGATTCTATTGAGAAACACTTGCATTGTTATGCTGAAAAATGTGATATGTTGTTGTGAGTTTTTTTAGAGTAATGATCTCATTTTTCCCCCTTTAAATTGTCCATCTACAGCTGGGAACTGCATATTCTGGGAATTCAGTTGGAGGGCATGACGGAGGCTCTCAACATTCCTTGGCTTCTAGACATTCGTCAATGTTGACTAGTTCTCACGAGGCAGATGTTAGTGGCTACAGAAGTTCCGCAGCACATTATGGGGGACAATATGGGTCTCTCTATGGCTCAGTTGCCATGACTGGTGCTCAACAGGTTGGTTGGATGAGTTTTATTTTATTTTTATTTTTTATTTTCGGTTCAGAATATTCCTGGTATCTCTGTATCAACTTATATTGTTTATTTTCAAGGAACTGCATCAGAATCCTCATTATTTTTGTGCGGTTTTCTAGTTCAATTAACCTTATATACATCATTCATTATCCCATTTATTAATACAATGATTATGACATTTTGCTTGGGTCTTATATATTTCCCAAGTTAATATAAGATTAACAATTTATTGTTATTTGCTGATGAACACTGGATATTTAACTTGGAAAAGTATTTATGAATACTTTCATCCAAGTATCTCTATTCTTTACTATTACACTCCTGATATTTTAGCTGAAATTTTAACTGAATTTCTTTTATCATAATTCTGTGGAGACTTCAATTTGTTTCTTTGACCTTTTGGGGCTATAACTTTTAAGGTTCCATTTGGAATTTTTTTTCTTTCATAGGCACCAACTATGAGTGCTAAAGTGACTGGAGCATCAGCCTTAGAAGGTCGCGGAGGCTATACCCCTGCTCTACCTGATTCTCCAAAGTTTGCATCTGGTGATTATATTCCATCATCTAGTCATGGATATGGTCACAAAAGTGATCAATTGTATCCAGAGAAGATTCATGATTATCCAGCAGTTGATAGGCGGCAATATGGTGATCGACAAAGTGCTTATATGGGGAGGGACACACAAAGTGATCCAGCTGTACGATATGCTGATTCTGTTGGTTTTGGTCATCAACATCAGGTGTTGCTATTCATTTTTTCCATTCCAAATTAACTTTTTGTGTTACATGTGTTGGATATAGTAATTAGTTTTTTAATCACGTGATTACTTTTTTTAATAATGAAGCTACAAAAATATTTTAAATGATAATTCTCAAGTTGTGCCAACACTGCCCTTGTATTTTTGTGTTAACAGTTAAAATTCACACATGCACACCATCTGAATAAATTAAAGGAATAGTATAATTAGAGCGGAAAATGCTAACTGATTATTTAAAGTTTAAATGTTTTTAAAATGATTAAAAAAATAAATGCTTACTTTACAAATTAATTGAAAAATATAAATAGTTTTAGGTTTTATAATAATTTTTTTTTTCATAAATTATGTGACTTATCATTGTAAGGACCCAAACAAATATCATGCTAGTAATACTAGGGCAAATATTTGTATCTTCCATCAAATTTCAATTATAAGGGTATTTTCATTATTTCATGCTTAATGCAAAGAGGTTTGAGTGTTATGGGAGTTATCACGATGCTGATTAACTATGGAAATTCAAAATGTGTTGTTTTGTCCTACTTTGAGTCTATCATGTATTTAGTGTCTTAGACAGAGTCACCATGGCAACGGCAAAATTTGTGTTTGATTGGTACATTAATCACCAGTTGCTGAACTATGAGCCAAGCTATTAATTATTGATATCAATGTAGATGAATAAATTTGTACGGAATTTATATTATTAGATTTGAGAATTTTGTTGGTTTAGTTTGACAAGAATTTGATTTTGACAGTCTGGGCTATATGAACATATTGATCAAGCATCACTACTTCGACAAGAACAGTTACTGAAATCCCAGTCAAACCAATCTTCTTCTCTTGATGGAGCAGCCAGGTACTTTTCATTTGTTAAGGATTTAGCTTGTGATATGCCCCAATGGAGCTTGTTATGCATTTGACGGTTTGTTGTGTGTGATTGTTAGTTATATCATTTCATTGATGAACAGGCAAGGATATCCTTGCCTGTGTTATAACGCATTAGACCTCTCTGTTATGGTGATAATCTGTGCACAGCTACGTTAGCTGTTGTAAACTTCTTATTGCACTGAGAAGCAACATATTTCTGGCAGACAAATTGATTATCTTGCTGCAAGAGGCACTGCTAGTCATCATTCCACTCAAGATCTTGTGTCTTATGGAGGAAGAATGGATGCTGACCCTCGCAGTTCAACACTGCTTAGTGCTTCTTCCTATAGTGGGCAACATACTCCGTCGATATTAGGGGCAGTTCCACGGAGGAATGTAGATGATCTCGTGTATCCTCAAAGCTCTTCAAATCCAGGCTATGGTGTTAGCTTACCTCCTGGTAGGGATTATGGTACAGGAAAAGGGCTTCATGGGGCATCTCTTGAATCAGATTATCGTGGTGGTCATTTGAGGATTGATGAGCGAAGGGATGATAGAGCTGGTTATCTTCAAGAATTTGAGCTAAGAGAGAAGGAACGTCGTAGAGAGCTTTTGCGAGAGAGGGAGAAAGAAAGAGAAAGGGAGAAGGAAAGAGAACGGGAACGAGAACGTGAGCGAGAAAGAAAGCGTGAAAGGGAACGCATTTTGGAGCGACGTGAGAAGGAAAGGGAGCGAGAACGGAAACGTGCACTTGAAATTAGGCGTGAACGAACACCACCAAGAGTCTCAAAGGATAGACGTGGGATCTCTTTGACAAAGGAGGGGAGAACCTTGCGACGAGATACCCCAAGTCACGAAACTTCACATAGGTGGATCATGATGTTTCATTTGCGTCCTACTCTAGTTCTGAATATATAGCTGCTTATGTATCTTGCAGTCTTCAACTAACTAGTTGTTCTCTTATGCTGAAGGCGTCATTCACCTGTTAAAGAAAAAAGAAGAGAATATGTCTGCAAGGTAAAGAGAAACCAATACAAGAGTTTAGTAATTCAATGATGATAAAAACTTTGACCTCATCAAGATCCCACAGTTATTCTTTTTGGGCATCTGAAGTTGGGGGGATTAATTGAATTCAGTCATGAAGTATTTGGGCCTTCATTTTCCGTTCTTGGCCTAAGTCTTCTGTCTGGTTTTGTTGCCTGCTTATGACTCTCTCGAAGTTCCTTTTTTTTGTATTCTCTGTTGTTGCAGCTCTTTTGTTCTTATCTGCTTTCCTTTAGCATTGGGTGTCTGATTCCCAGTGTTTCTCGTTTTGCTCTTGAATTTGGTTTAATTCAATCTTGTCTCTTTATCTTTCCCCTTCTTGACATGTCTTTTAATATTGTCGCTTGCTACCCGTTTCTCATATTGTTATATTACTGTAGCAACACTCGCATCATGCTGATACTGTTTCGCGAGTCTCTTGTACAGTTTTTCTGCCAATCTCTTGACAGTTTCCATATATACCTTTGAAACCTTAACAACTTTCATCAAGAAATTTTACTCGTTGAAATTTATTTTTATATCAAATAGACTTTTTCTGGCTATTACTGCTGCTGAATTTAGAAAGTTTACCCTCAAGTGAGAATCCTACTGCAGCTGTTTCATGTGAGACATACTGGATATTATGTCATGCCACTATATTGTGTGGAGCTTGAACTGTTTATCAATTTATCTTGTTTGTATCTGTAATTGATGCTGTGTACGTGCAGATTCATGCTTCCAGTTTGGTTGATACGGAGAGGGATTATTTGTCAGTAGATAAAAGATATCCCAGATTGTTTGTATCTCCAGAATTTTCCAAGGTTTGTCTTTCTAATCTGTCCTTATTTTGAATGGATTCCAAGGTTAGATAGTTTACTTTCTGTTCTTTTTGTCTTAGGTTATTGTCAACTGGCCAAAGGAGAATCTTAAATTGTCTATTCATACGCCTGTCAGGTATTGCTTTTTGGATGTGTGTTGAATGCATTTCCTGACCTTTTTAATCTTCTGTGAATTTTAATAATGTTGGTTTCATAAGTGGTATACATTATCATCCATTATCACCCTTCTTGTTTAATGCCAATGTAAGGCCATCTCATTGTGTTTGATAAGCATGAAACCTCCTGTGTCCTATTGTTGCTTTTTAAGTAACTCATTGAAGCTTGCGGAAACCAAAAAGGATGACCAGTATTTTTATTTTTTCACTATTAAGGGAAATGAAATCATAATGGACTGATATTATACAATTATTTTTTGCCTAAACATCTTGAACACAACAGTTTTGAGCATGATTTTGTTGAAGACGAGGGTGTCACAGAGTTGAAAGATCCATCAACGAAGCTTTCAGCTCAACAACTTGTAAAATCAGAGCCAGGGCGCACAGTATGGTATGCAAAGGTAGGTCAACTCGTCATTTAGTTATATTTGACAATTATATCTGCCAATATGTCAGATTTCAAAATGGTGCTTCTAGTCTGTTGTGAACTGTACTAGAGTAAACAGATCAATGGATTAATGGCTATTATTTTTATTATTTTTTCTTTATGTGAGAGTTTGGGCATGAAGAAATTTGTTGTTCCTTCATGTCTCTTGTATTAGGAGCAATTACTTGTGAACCAATAATTTTTCAGTGGTCAACAAATTATATTTCTTTATTCATTAGAAGTGGACAGCCAAGCAAGAGAATTTGGAATCATATTCTCATTAAGTTGGGGATGGGCTGTTGTGCATATAGGTCCGTATTTGTAAAATGGAAATTGATTATTTCCATGCTCTATTATTTTTCAAGTTGCTACTGCCTCGTGTACAATGCTTTTATAACTCTGTTGTTGGCGACTTAAAATAACTGCTCAAACTCCATCATTTCATTTTGTAAAGGAAATATGAAGTGATCTTGAAAGTTCAACAGGAATTCTTGAAATTTAACATGATATGACATTTTTTTAAGACCTTAAATATTATTCATATGTATTTTAGTTAGAGGGTGTAATTAAGATAGAAGTCCTCTTGTATGCTTTTTCAATTAAGTCCTTTAACTTCTTTTTTCCACAGTGAAATCTCTAAATTACTAAAGTGATTTGTAGTAGCTCAGAAATAGTCGGGCATGCATGCGGCAACAGTAACATGGTACACATGGCATATATAAATTTATTTTGGAATAATAATTGATTGACTTTAAGGGTTCAAAGTCTTCTGAGAAAGAAAAAAGTTTTTTTGTTTTGTTTTGTTTTTTCTTTTTTTTTTTTCAGATTCAATTAAAATACTGTGATAAGTTGGAGGAGTTCTTGTGTAAATGGTTGTAGAACTCGCTATTCTTTATCAACCAGACGGTAGATGAACATGTCCAGGAAATGACAAGCTGAATGAGGATGTTGAAAATATTTAGATATTTGTTTCTTGCAAAATGGGAATGGCACTACTGAAGTACAAGTAGAGAGTTGGTAAATGTGATATTTTTCTACCTGGTCATATATAAATTTGTGGATGTATTTTGCAGATGGGTAGTTTGATTTTAAAGAGAATTATGAATAAGGACAAATAAATAAGGTTGAAAAGAGACATGGTTGAAGCATGGAAGATGGAAAATGAAGAGGTGGTTCGGCAATTTGAAATTTCCTAAATTTCCTTTTTAGAATCCTTGAGGACCATTCTGTCCAGAAGTTTAGAGATTTTTTTGGTTAAAAATAGTGAGTCTTGGTGGCCAGAAAGATGTTAAAATTCTTTTTAACTGTGCTTTTTTGGAAGACTTATAAGATATTTGTATTTGGGTGGTTAGAAATGCAAAAATCTTCAAAGATCAGGCTGTCCTTTAGTTTGTTGTGGGACAAGTTGGCATTTAGGCTTCTACCTAGGTTTATGAATCTGTAGATTTTGTGCATGCGTGCGTGTATTTATTTTTATTTTTATTTTTTATTTCCTGTTTGGTAGTATGGGAGCTTGGTACTTTTGATTGCAATCCAGCTTGATTGAGGGCATTACATTCTTCAGCCTTTTAGCTTGTCCTTTATGTTCTATTGTAATTATATGGAGGATTCCTTGTTGTCCATGGTGTATTTTCCTTTTCTTTTTTTTTTTTATTTTTTTTTCTCTCAATAGAATTTCTTTCCTTCTTTATCCTTTCTCTTCAAAAGAAGCGAAGAAGATGAAATTTTTTCTGTTCTTACCAGAAAGTAGCCATGGATGTGGCATGCATGAATCAAGAATAGTAATCTAACTGGTCTAGCTCATTTTTTATTAAGAGTTTAGTTATTGGAGGAATGTAATCTTATTTCATTTTTTTTAGTTTTGAAAATTAACTATATGTTTGCACAGAAATTATCGTTTTTGGAATTTCTTTATAGAACTCCATTGCTATCCTTGTGTATGATTTTTTTCTTCTCCTTAATTGCCTTTTTTTATTTAGTCGATTAAAGCATTGTGTTAGTCATTTCACCTTCCTTACTATAATGTTTTCATGATATATGTGTCAATATTTTTCTACTTGGTAATGTATAATCTTGTCTCTCTGGTTCAGATAATTTTGATGAGTGGACTTAGTAAGAACGCTCTGGAGGAGCTGTCATCTGAGAAAAGCTATGATGATCGAATGCCGCATATTTGCAATATCCTGAGGTTTGCTGTCCTTAAAAGGGATCGTTCTTTCATGGCAGTTGGTGGTCCATGGGATTCTTCAGATGGTAGTGATCCCTCAGTTGATGATTCTGTTTTAGTTCAAACAGCTCAGAGGTCAGTGTTATCTACCTTGTTGGAATTGGTATATGAGATATCATTCTCTCCAAATTGTACCGAAGTGAATTTCACTTTGCAGGTATGCCAGGGACTTGGCTCAAATTGATTTGAAGAACTGCCGTAATTGGAATCGTTTCTTGGAGGTAATAATCCCCTTCTTTCTATTGTGATTTCAATTAGAATCTTTTGGGTCTATGATGGATATAATTTGGTTAGATAGACTCGTATACAAGCTAGATGCTTGCAATCTGTCTATGTGGATTGTTACAGTTAGCTGGGAGATTAACTTTTTGGATTTATTTTCTCAAGAAAAAGGGGTTCCTTGATTGGCAATAAAATTAGTATTTGAATTAGGCGAAATTGGCGGCCGAATTTATCAATTTGAACTGTGGGATCAGGGAAAAGGAAATATTCTAGCAGCAAAACATGGAATCTTGTGATGTTATTTTGACTGGGCTCTGATGTGAATGAGTAATTAAAATATTTCCACCGATCAGTGTTTCTATTGGTTCATCCAAAACTTCATGGTAGTAATATTGATGTTAAAAGAGGCCCGGTTGGTAGTTGCTTTTCACTGTTCATGAATTAGTGCCCAAGGGATTGTTAAAAGAGGCAGTGGAATAAAATAGAAGAATAAGACAAAGTTCTATGCATTTATGCTTTGGGTATTCTCAAGTCATTGGGCTTTTATTTTGTGGTTCTTTTTTTATGTAATAAAATGTAGAAACATAAAAAAGAAAGCACTGAACAACTTGTGGCCTAACAAAATAAGAGTACAACTATTGACTAAAACCTGACAACTGCGAGGGATACATTTTGTTTGATGAAAATGCCCTCTATTGGCACAGGGTTCCGTCTCTACATTTTAAGTTAGGATATCTCATGTTGAGCTGAGCAAATGAATGCATCATTTAATAGCTGGGATATTGGGCAGTAACAACAATATTTGTTTAATGGTTGAACTTTTTCTCATTTAGTTCCTCCTAGGAATTTATCTTTTATCTGTACATACTATGAACTGAAGGTCAAGAGCTATTATCAATTCAATAATGAATAGATTTTTGGTTGCTTAGAAGTTAACTGCTCAAGTTTATTTTGTTTGGTAGGATTTATGAAATAAGCCTATGGTTGAATTTATTGTACTTTTTCCTGCATGCATGAGAAGTATAGTTCTTTGGTTGCCTTCCTATATTTCTTGAAGTCAAAGAGGTGAAGCTCTGTTGCTTGTTGCTTGTACAGATACATTATGATAAATTTGGCAAGGATGGGTTCTTCAGCCATAGAGAGATTACCTTCCTGTTCGTTCCAGATTTGTCTGAGTGCCTGCCTTCGCTGGATACATGGCGAAACCAGTGGCTTGGTCACAAAAAGGCTGTCGCTGAGAGAGAACGCCATCTCTCTTTGAAAAAAGAGGTGTTTTTCGTCTGCAGGCACATCCATATGCAATTGTGCTTCTGTTTTCTTCTCCTTTCACTCAGTTTCTCTTTATTATTCTCACTTTTTTGTGGATCTTTCTGTTAATGTTTTATATTTCCTTGAAATTTATATCTATATACATGTAGCATAATGTACTCATGCTATATTTGTATCTAATTTTTTCTCAGAGGTCTAGAGAAAAGGAAGGACAGAAAGGTAAATAGAGTATCTTACCTTGTGTTGCATGTTTTGCTATGTTCATAATTATGTAAGTGATGTTATTATTGTCACTATAATGAGACAGATTCTTCCAAGGATTCTAAAAGGGTGGAAAAATCAGATAAAGTTAAAGAGTCCGTATCCTCCGGTGCGAACAAAAATGGTAAAGATGTGAAAGGCAAAGATACTGCACAAAAGGGCGAGGACAGTTACAAGAACCTTGTGAATAAGGATGGTACTGAAACTGGGGAGGGAGTCAAGAATGTTGAAAAGAAGGAACAAGAGGTTATTGCAGGTACTCAGACAACTGATAACGTGAGGACTGGAAAGAAGAAGATTATAAGGAGGATTGTAAAGCAGAAGGTTGCTAATAAGATAACTGATGCTGAGGGTACTGCCAGCAAGCAGAATGAGTCATTAGATGAGAAGAATGCTGTAGAGAACAATGAAAGATCTGAGATCCCTGATGAGCAGAATGAATCTTCCGGTGATCCCTCTGGAGTAAAAACTTTTGTGAGGAAGAAAGTTATAAAGAAGGTTCCAGCAGGGAAGACTGTTCAAAATGAAGACAAGGGCTTGCAGACTGAGGTTGGGAAGGAAGTGGACTGCACTGAAGATAAACCAAAGGATAATTCAGAAACCAGCACTGGTGCTGTTGTGCAAGGTTCTGGTGTGAAAACTGCTGTGAGGAAGAAAATAATTAAGAGAGTACTTAAAAGAAAGGTTACTGGAGTTGAGAATAGTGATACTAAGATGATTGACAAAAAAGTAGCTCAGGCAGGTAATGACGCTGAAAATGTACATAAAGAGAAGACAGATGCAGAAAACCTGGCTAATGAAGTACAAAAATCAGAAAATAATGTGATTCCTAATTCAAAATCACCAAGTGCAGATAAGCAAGCTAATGTGCCTAATTCAAATCGAACAGAGGTCAAAGCTGTCAAGGAGGAAAAGAAGCATGACAAGGAAATTGATGGGAAAAGTGCTTTAGGGACTAAATTGGAGGGCAAGGCTGACAAACAAAAAGTTATTCACAGGAATGATCATGATGGCAAGAGAGGGAGATCAAAGGATGATGAAAAATCCAAGGATGAGAAGAAGGACAAAGATGGAAAAGATGAGCCTAGGGGCAAATCAAATAAGGATATAAAAGAAAAGAGAATGCCTGAAGAACCTCCTAGACATCCAGGATTGATTTTGCAAACAAAAGGGGACAAAGAAACTAAAGTATGTTGATTGTGGTCTGAAAAGCATTAAACTTTATGACTCAAATTTTATCAAAAATAATTCTTGAGCGCACTCATCTCATATTTCTTATATTGACAGAGAAAAGAAAAAGAAAAAGGAATCTCAAATCTCAAAATACTTTTGTGTATAATCTTTATCTATTTTCTAATGGTGCATTTTCCCTACAGCTTCGCTCATTATCACTTTCACTCGACTCACTCCTGGACTACACCGATAATGATATTGACGAATCAACATTTGAGGTTTGTTTTAGTGTACTGTGTTTCATATAGCTTTTGTTCAATCGGATCAGCATATGTGAAGTAATTCTGCTTCTATCCCCATGCCAATTTTCTTGGTTGCAGCTTTCATTATTTGCCGAATCTTTTTATGAGATGCTTCAGTATGAGATGGGCTCTCGTATTTTGACATTTCTCCAGGTTGGTTCACAATGTAATTCATCAGCATACTTATTATGTGAGTCATCATTTATTAAGAAATCCTTGTGTTTGCATCTCTTATTTGCAGAAACTACGCATAAAATTTGTAACCAAAAGAAATCAAAGTAAGAGGCTGCGTGAGGAATTGGAAAAGGATAAGGAGAGGAAATCAACTAACAAACGCCTAAAGACCAATGAGCTTCCTCAGAAAACTAATTCTGTTGACTCAGAAAGTGCAGATTATCCAGAGGATCAAAACACTGAGAAGAAGGAAGACACTTCAGTTGATAAGGCCAATGAAGCAAAGTTGGAAGATGAAACTGATTATGAAGAAGACCCGGAGGAAGATCCTGAAGAAGATGAAGAAATGGAGGATCCTGGAGATGACTCATTTAATGAGGCAAGAACTTGTAAATGTTTAATTATAGCTAGTATGATTTTTTCAAATTAATTTGCACATAGAACATATAATAATATGGCATAGTTGGGGTTAGTCTAAAGATCAACCTTCTCCTGTCAAGAATGCACTAGTATAATGCATAATGCATAATGCGGTGTTGAAATATTTTGATTCGGTGAAATTATATACAGAAAACTAAAGAAGAGGAAAATATTAATCTGGATGCTAAGCATGAGAAAGTGATTGGCGATGGAACAGAAGCAGAAGAAAATTCCAAAGAGATAAAAAGTGACGAGGCAAAGCCCGAGTCTAATATTGATTTGACTGAAAAAAAAGATGCAAAGGTGGAGAGTGGAAAGAAAGAGCCATCTGCTGTCAAGGAGGCTGTGATTGACAAGGAACTATTGCAGGTTTCTTTTTTGCGGAGACTCTTTAACTCTTTTTCTTGCTTGAAAATGTGATGGTGTTCTTTCATCTTTATTTATTACAATTTAACATTTTTAACAGGCTTTCAGGTTTTTTGATCGTAATCGGACAGGTTACGTTAGGGTAAAGAATAAAGCTTTTTTTTTTTTTTTTTTTTTCCGCTCTTGTATTAGTTATGCCTACAGCTCTGAGGAGTATTTGCTTATTTTTCAGGTTGAAGACATGAGGTTGATTATCCATAACTTGGGGAAATTTCTTTCCCATAGGGATGTGAAGGTGAGAATTTGCATGCTTATTTCTCAGGCTTTTGTACCCCTCAGTGACTTGGAAAATCTGGTTTATATTAGTGGTTTTTATTTGTCAGGAACTAGTGCAAAGTGCGCTGTTAGAGAGCAACACTGGGAGGGATGACCACATACTTTATGGCAAGCTGGTGAGAATGACCAACATTTGAGATTTGACCTTTGACTGGTTCTTTCTTCTCTGATGATTGTTTATTTATATGATCTCCTCTTGATGATGGTACAGAGGCATTTAATTTAGATGTCTGTATCTTTTCATTTGTGTAGTTTGTGTTGGTTTTGCTTGAATTTCATTTTGTCAAAAATGAGTAGAATATTTTTAGCCATTGCATGGAAGAAAGGAGGATATGCAATTTAATGTGCCATTGCAGAACAGTTTTTGGGCATGGATTCATCACGAGTGCAATAATGGGAAAATGTAAATTGTTTTCTGCAATATGAACATGGAAGATCTGGGAGAGATATATGCTCCCTCTGAAATTTCTGAATCCGATTGTGTTGTGCACTTCTTAGACCTCGAGGGTGCAGAAACCTTGGTGATATACATATTCCCATCTCGAAAAACATGTGAAATTGCTGTCATATATATATATATGAAACTGTTACTCAATTCACAACCTGTTGAAACCCAACATGTTCGCAACGTGTTAAAATTCAACGTGTGAATTTTAAATGAATTTTATCAAATTAATTATGAGAGGATGGACATCGTTCCTCATAAAGGAGAGGCATATATGAATGACATGACTCTTTAATCTTAGTCGTCGCCCCATCAAGTTTGTGACATCATTGGTGCTTTCTTGCCTTTGTGGAACCATTAATATTTTGATTATTTCAATAATTACTTAGAAAGTTATCAATATGTATAGCAATGATATTTATGTGAACATTTTACATTGTAATTAAATTAATTCATAAATTTGTTTGAGACTAATATTATTCACTTACGTGTGGAAAATGATCTCCAATTGTTTTTTTCTAGGAAATTTTTGACATTAAGAATTACTGTTACCGGAGCCAATCAATAGCATTTTTGGCATTCGAATGGATAGACTACCAAATGCGAATAAAGCGCAGAAACAATAATTTTTAAATAAGTCACAAAGAAACTTAAACTATAATTCTTAAACAAGTCTAAGAAACGTGGACTGCAGCGAACGCCATTGGAGAATAGCTATTCGAACAGCATAAGCTTCTGCAAGATCCAGTGGCTCTATGGATCATTCTTCCTTCATAATAACGAATAAGGCCCAAAAACATTTGCCCAAAGAAGAATCAAAAGCTGCATCTGCATTAGCATTAAAATTTCCTCTTCCTGGCGATAATCATCTAGAATGAGAAGAAATCACAGCATCAGTTGAGGTAGAAAATCCACCAAAAGCAATATAACATTACATGAGTTGTTTGTCTGCTGAGGTTGAGTAAAACATAGTAGGGCCAGGAAATAAATTATTAAAAACCTTAGCATTCTGCATATGCCATATACTCCAAGCACAATAAGATAAAACATAAATCAATTCCTCTCCATGCCACAATCCATCATTCGACATAAAACCCTGAAAATCCTTCGCAACAGGGCCTATAAGCAATATTATTACCCAAGAACCAAACCCTTTAAGACCATTCACAAAGAAACAATAGATGCTTCCTCAAGACCACACATATCACAATTTGTACTACTATTAATCCTCCTTTTCACTAAATTATTGCTAACAGGAAGTTTATTCATTGAGGACTTCCAAATGAACCATTTAAGTTTAGAAACCACTTCAAGTTGCCAAAGCAAACTCCATACCTTCTTATCAATCATAACTGAAACTGATGGGTTAATTAAAAGATACAGATTGCATAGGTAAAAGATCATAACTTCTAACTGTCAATTGTCTATACATGTGAAAATGGCAAGGCAACTTATCCTTCCTACTTATATTAGCAATAGGGACAGTTTCAATAGCACAAACCTCATTCGAAGTGAAAAGCTAGGCTAACATACTACTCTTCTACCTGCGAAAGTTTTAACAAATTAAATCCTTAACAAGAAACACATTCACATTAGGTGGTTTAGGAGATTGAATGTTGAAATTTGGTAGATTTGGTACCCATTGATGATCCCAAATCAAAACTCTACTTCTTCCATCTACCACCTGATTTAAATGGTTGGAGGCTCCAGACTAACGCCTTCCAAAGCTAAGAACAGCCTCGTTTAAGCCCCGCTTCAATAAAAGGCCCATAAGGACAATATAAGGATAATTTAAAACTCGTGCTACTAAGGAATGAGGATTTTGTAGAATCCTCCAAGATTGCTTTGTCAAGAAAGCTTGGTTGTCTAAGTGCAAATCTCTAAACTCCGCACCTTCATAAAGCTTTGGTTTTTCAAGAGCAACCCAACTATACCATATGATACCCTTTTTATCAGTGCTAGGATTAAACCAAAAAGATAAGATGATTTTGGTATTATAAAACAAAACATGAAATATAAAGGAATAGTCTGTAATATTTATTATCTATTACATATATATAAAATTACATATATATAAAACCCATAACAAGAAACACTGTTCTATCATCAGTGCATTGACCAAAAAACCTTTTAACAAAACGACGACTTTTTAAAGTAACAAATAACATACACATACCCTTATGCAGAACCCTATCTCTAACCCTTCGATTTGTCCTTCCTCTTCATTCCCTCTGTGCCGCCCTCCTCTACTCTTACTGCCTTCTCCTCTGCCCTCCTCTCATTTCCTCTACCTGCAACTCGTTGGTATTAACAACTAAAGGAGTCAATCAGAGGTCGCCGAAAAATTTTTAGTTCATCAAAGATGAGGCTACCAAAAAACACAAGATAAAGATTGAAGCTTGGTTTGGTTCCCAGAAGATCAGTGTCACGATCCACACTGCCATTAGATCCATAACTTCCTTAGCGTGAAGAAGGTATCCAATTTTACTACACCTTACTTTTTTTTGATTTCTCATTTGGGTCTTTATCTACTTCTATTTCACACCATACCTTCCCGATGCTTTCCCGCAAAGTCAAAGCCATAATTTTACTAGATCTATTGTCTTTCTTCCATCACCTCAAATGTTATCTTTGGATTTAAATATGGTATATATAATTTTGCTCTTCCCTTTTCCTGTGTTACTGGTATGCTATATTTTGTTTTTTTTTTCTTTTTCCATACCATTTAATTCCATATCAATTACTTCCTCTTAAAAAATTGATTTTTTATAGATATTTTTTGGTATTTTATTGTTTGTGATGGCGATGCGCAGTGGTGATGCCAATTGGGACAAGGGTACATATATATTCTAATTTATTTCTGGAAAAATCATGAAAATTCAATGTTATAATTTCATACTTTTCCCTATTCACTCTTTGCAATTTATCATATACAAGGCCATATAGGAAATCAAATGTCATAATTTCATGCCCAAATTTTATTAAAATGTATTAAAATGAGTTTGTGATGTTTTTGCACTAAATTTTGTTTGTTAATGCTAAAATAAGATTAAGTTTAGGTGAAAAGTATCTCAATAATATGGAGGTGATTTTTGGCACTTGGTATGATTCATATTTTACCCACTTCATGATACAATAGTGACAAGTATACTTTGAGAACACATAACCAACATTATTATTAGGTACTTTGTATTACATACATCATACATGTATAATAAATTCAGCTTATTATACATAGCAATGCTAATATATTTAATATGTCCCCTGATATTTAAAGTTTATAATAAATCAATAATGATGACAATGATAATATTTAACTTTCATTGTATTTCTTTGTTTGATAAGTTTAGGTGTATTGCAAAAATGCATAAAAATCCTAGTTGCAAATGGTTCTAACAGCAAGGACTTTACTTGTGCTAAAAATATATCAATATTCAATGGTGATTCGCAATAATATTTGAATGTGATATTTGTTACATTGCATATGCATTTTTCATGATTGTGTTTGTTGTTGGATTTTTTGAGAAATAACTTGAATTATGAGCTTTATTGTTCTTATGACAGAAAAATATGTTTCTTTGTTTGGTAAGTTCAGGTGTATTGCAGAAATGCGTAAATGAATGAGTTGGGAGATGACCTATGACAAACTATATAAAATAGCATTAAACTTGGGCATATGTGTTTTTGTTTTGTTTAATGCTAGCTGCTATTGGTGATTCTTTAGGGGGTGTAACAAATCTCAACTATCACATCTCTATAAGAATAATGTATGTCTATAATTATAAGATGCTGATTTTTATTCTAATGTAAAAAAAGTAAACTAGTCTAGAATTTATTTAAGATTTGCTTATGTATGTACCAATGATGAATTTTTCTTTTTAATGGTCACATATTGTCTATCAGATTATATTTGAACTTATATTTTAACTATTAGTTCTCTCACTTTGTAAACTATAAGAAAATTTCATGACTTTGTTTGTGGAGGTCTCCATTAAGGATCATTAGAGAACAACTACCCTTATAAAACCTAGGTAAATAAAATTGAATGCTAGAACCAAATGAAGTTCATATAGATTAAAAAACAAAGTTAAAATATGTGATAATTTTTTTTTTATAGATAGAACCTTCATGTATTTTTGGAAATACCTTTAATTTTCTTTTCCTTGGTCAAATGCTTTTGGTTTGTTCTTTATTTTAATAAAAAAATTTAAAGGTTTAGTTATCTAAAAAGGAGAAAAAGAAATTACTTAAAGTCCTATGGAGGATATTGCAAGAAAATAAACTAGAGCAGAATTAGAGTGCCAATTGTAACGGCTGGGTTCCGCCTTACTCGAGGATGAGAACCCATCCGCCGTCTCACTGAGACCAACGGGCTGCCGGAGTCCATGACCCAATACCTCCAACCCATCACTGTGCACCAGCCCGGAACTCAGGCCCGCAACGACTGTAGCACAGTAGGTTGTTGGAGGCAGGGATCGAACCCTCAACCTCCCTTTAGCCTCAGTAAGAGACTACCAATGATACAATTGGTAGTCTCTTACTGAGGCTAAAGGGAGGTTGAGGGTTCGATCCCTGCCTCCAACAACCTACTGTGCTACAGTCGTTGCGGGCCTGAGTTCCGGGCTGGTGCACAATGATGGGTTGGAGGTATTGGGTCATGGACTCCGGCAGCCCGTTGGTCTCAGTGAGACGGCGGGTGGGTTCTCATCCTCGAGTAAGGCGGAACCCAGCCGTTACACCAATGGCCTAAGAGGAATTATTGAATTTGTTGGAAGTTTGAACATATGTCATAACAAACTTGATTGCTTTCGAATCCTGTTCATTTGAGATGATGAGTAATTGAATTCTTTGTTTCTAAAAGAATATGCAATTTGTTGTTGTTGGTCTAACCAAATCTACAAAAGCCTTTCTCTAAGTAAGAATTGAAAATTCATTTACTTTATTGTCATTTATGCTTTTTAAATACTGTTTAGTAGGTCCTCTCCTAAAATTAAAATTGTTTTGTTCTTTTTTCCTCTTTAATTGATTGCCTATTAAATCTCTATTTGATTTGATAAATCATTAAATACATAACAATTTAAAGAGTTTCAATTCACTATGGTAGACTAAACAAGGAAGGTTAAAAGAAGTTCACTCATTCTCACTTCCTTAGAGAGGTCACAATTAAGCTAACAACCAAATACACTATCAAGTTTTCATTTTTATACCATTTTTTATTGAGTTTTGAAAAAATTTTAGATTTTTCATGAATTTTGATAAATGAATTAAATGCAAAATTCTTTTATCTTCATATGAGAATATGTTTCCAATTATGTACTTCAATTTTGGCATTAGTTTCAAATATGAAGCAATTATTGAATTTAAAGTTCACGATCTTCAAAACATTTATATATTTTTTGTAATATCCCTTTCAAAGTGATTCTGGTTAAAAAATTATTAAAAAGATAGGTTGAATGGGTACATTATAGGAATTCATGAAAAAAATATATTAACAACAAATTGATGTAAATACTAATTATAGATATCAACCTTTTTGACAAATTGATCGGTTTGAACTCCCAAAAATCTGAGCTCTCTTTTTAGGTGGGCATCATGAAAGTCATTGATAAGCAATCTAATATCCAATATGTTCGACTCCATGCAAAATTGTTCTAAAATGTCTGCAAGATTTCGCTATCTATTTGAGTACAATTCCTTTACCCATTGGCTCTCTCCTACTTGAATTTTGCTCTTCAACAAAGTTTCTTTTTTAGAGACCTTAAAGTGAATATATGCCTTGGACTATTGTTTAGCCACTAGGCAACATTTCAAGTTTATATCATTACCATATAAGCTTTGCTATTTTTTTTGTTTTTCTATCTATTTCCATTTCTGATTGCATTTACAATCTTTTATAAGCCTTCTAATTTGTTTTTCTATTTTTATTCCATGTTGAGAAGGGTGCATAAACAACAACATTGTGGTTGAATCACTTGTTGTAACCTCTTTGCTTCTTTTACTAAGCTTTATATTTTTGCCGAGACTTAAATTTATTGTTTTTATATTTTTACATATGTTTACTCATTTCTATGCAATATGTAAAAACTGTGATTCTTTGGATAATATACCAGTGCTATATATATATATATATATAGCCTTTTGGAATGCATGGTCTGGAGCTTTTATCGTTGTATATATCTGAATTTAGATTTTTCATTCTTCAATTTATTTTATTGTTGTAATTGTGAAAATAGTTATCTATCACTACCATATCATTTTTTGATATGATTTTTTTATTAGGGTTGTAGGCCTATGGTTTAGGATGGATTCAATTTTTGTTTTTGTTTTACATTGTTTTTGTGATTTTGTAACCTGTATGATGATAGTTCGGATTTCTTAATTTCCAAGATATATGAGTTGATTTTTTGAATGAAAAATATATGATGTATTAATTTTGTATTGATTTTATTTTAAAAAAAATCTAAATCCTTATTATTTTGTTCTAGGATTAGTAATCCAACGTTAGGGAAGGAGAAAACCAACTAATTAGACAGTTTTCATTTCAAAGTTAACAAATTTATTACTTGACTTTGTTTTTTTATTTATTTATTTTTTAAGTTATACACATGATATAACTATCGTTACTTAATAATTTATGCTATTCCAAGTTTTCTTACCTATGCGTTCCTCTATGCTTTTGTTTTAGGAGTCTCTTTTTCGTGGTTGCATTAGTTGTGTCTAAAAGTTGTATTAATTGTTACATTTTGACAAGATAAACTCTAAACTTTTCTAAACTTCTATGACTATGTCTCTTCTTTTTACTATTATGTATTGCAATAATTAAATTTGCTTAAATCTACATAAGCTTATTTGATTACTATTATTCAGTAATTTCATATTTAATATTGCAAATGCAGTTTCTGTGGCAAAATACAGGCTACACTTTATTTGCTATATATTATTTATAATATGTTAGTCTATCAATTAGTATTTATAATTGTACATCATTTTTCCTTCCGTGAAACTAGGGTTGCTCACTCATAAAGGAATATAAGGGATAACACTGATTTAATATGAACTTTCTTTCTCCCTTGGGATAACCAATTATAATTCTAAGACAACAATTTCATCTTTCCAATAAATAATTAACTATTTGGATCGGTACAGTTGGTAGTTTTTTAAAGTTCCAAACAGCTGTTGATTGAAAAGTTCTATGAATTGAATTTTTTTTAAATACAAATACCAAATTATCCTTAATCACTTTTATATCATATATTTTTTTGAAATTTTTTTATTCATTTATTATTATTATTGTGATTTTTAATTTATTAAAATAAATAATTATATCAAATAAGCAATATATTATATTTTTTATTTATTTATTATAAAATAATGTATATGTTGAATTAAATAAATAATGTTCATATTAGTAATTTTATATCATAACAACAATAATTCAATTATTTTTATTAAACAACAAGTACTAATTGTTATCAGTTATCAGTTAACATCTACCAGCTATCAACTACTTTCAACGGCTAAACAAAATGAGACCTTAATAATCCACTTTGCCAACCAAGAACTAAATAAAATATTTGATTTAAGCAAATTAATACATGGACCAGAAGCGCTAGTATAAATATCAAAAGTATTTTAAAATCCCTTGCTTTCTGTTCTGAAGGTTCTCTAGAAACCAAAGTGCAATTCGCAGACAAAACATGGGACATATTAAGACCACGCCTAAACAAAGATAGCATACTAATGAAGTTCCTGCTTCTCAAAGAATGACAAAGACTGGAAAAAGCAACTAACATAATAATGTCCAGGAAAGGAGATAAAGGATCATCCTGCCTGTTTGAGAAGTATGCCTATTGTCAATAACCGAAAAAGAGACCGAGGAAATGCAGGTCATAACCCTATCAATCACCCACTGAAAAAAAAATCCAAAGCCTACATAACCCTCTGTACAAAAATTCAATTCTCTCTTTCATATGCTTTAGACATATCCAGTTTTAAAACCATATATCTTTTCCTAGGAACGCCCCCTTTTTAAAAAAATTGACAAATCTAATAAGCAATCATAAATATTGTCTTGTATATATCTCCCAGCAATGAGAACATTATTATGTGTATGGGAGATAAAATGCCTAATAATATGCTTCAATCTATTTGTAGAACAATTTGAAATTACACAAACTAATGGGCCTAAAATCATGAATGGATAACTTTAGGAACTAGCATAATATGTGTTTGGTTTGGATTAGGATTAAGGTAGCCTATTTCAAAGAATGTCCTCACCTCATAACTTAGACTCTCTTTGTGAATTTTTTTTTATATCACATCATTAAAATAAATGGTATACGATATATCATGTTGCATATGATCATTATATAATTTGCACTCATTAATTAAATCCCAATGATGTTGATTAAAAAAAAAAACCCCCCGGAAATCCATCAGGCCCTAGAACGTTTAAGGCTCCCATAGAAAAAACAGCATCCTAAATTTCTTTTTCAGTAATTGGCTTCGATAATATAATATTCATCTCGAGTGTCACAATTTTGGGCATACAACCAATAACCTCATCAACCATATCAAAATCCAAAGATATAGATGCATATAAATGAGTAAAATGATCCGGAAATGCTCATCTAATAGCAGATTCATCAAGAATATTAAAACCATCTCACCAGCGTTTAATATTTCTCCTTCTCTATTGAGTAGTTAAATGGAAAATTTCGAATTATGATTCCCAGCTTTGAGCCAATGCAATCAAGATCTCTCCAATCGCCAAAATTGCTCCAATTCCATTTGAATATCATCAACTTGCTGCTTAATAAAAGAATTAAATTCATTAGCAGAATGTAATGTTCTCAACTCACCCTTAAAGATAATTAATTCATGTTTATTGTGATAAACAAAAGCATGGGTCCGATTACTCAACAAACGCCTACAACCAATCTACTTTTGATAAAAATTCGGACGAGGATTTTGCAACCAATCCATGTTGTATAATCTGATCATAACCACAGACACTTCTAGTTTAAATCTTATCCGGGGCTTAGTATAGACAATTCCTTGTGGCATATATTTTCCTTTCTAATTTCTTTCATTCATCCCAGACAAAAATTATTTTTCTTTTTTTTTATTAACAAAAGAAAATGGGAATAAAATTTAAGAAACTATATTCATCTGACAGCATAGAGACAAAAACAAGAAAAAAAAAACAAAGAAATTTGCTTGGAATAGCTATTAACCTAATTGCCTGTTTCTTTATCTCTTTTCCACATATGGCTCAAGAAAAGACCTCATTGCCTGTTTCTTTATCACTTTTCCATATATTCCTCTCCCCATTCTCATCACTCTCTCCATCTCCACTCCACCATTATTATCACTCCTCTTCAATCCTTCCATTAAAACTTTCAGTACCCTCTCATCACTACCTGTTGCCTCTGCAACACTATCCACCACCACTTCGATTGCCGGAAGCCGCCTTCCCCACCTCTTCACCACCTTCTCTGAACTATATGCCTCACTATATGCACCCCAAAATGATGCCCTCAAATACCCCTTCTCTTTCCCTCTCACCACCCATCTCTTCATGCCTTCCTCTAGCCTAAATATCGCACCACCTATGTCTAATCCTCTTTCTAATCCCATCTCAATCTCCTTCATCTCTTGCTTAAAACATATTTGTTCTTCAGATTTGCATCTCCTACATTGACAACGGAAGCCCCATTGTTTTGACATTTCCTTTCTCTTGTCTAATGGTGAAAGCACATCAAAATATGGGAATGTGATTTCTTCACCTACCTTCACATCCCTTGAAGCATGGACTAATACATAATCCCCTATATGCAATCTCCTAGCATTAGGATTACATGAATGGTTGATGAATGAAGCCAGTACCCATAACCCAATTCCATAATAATCACTATTCTTCCCCAAGACTTTGGCTGAAACTGAATCCTCTACCAGAGAATTCACATCCAATATGTCCATCAGCCTAACCAGATCAAGTTCTTGATTTGGTCGGTCTTCAACATCTCCTTCAGGCCTGAACAGACTTGTTTCAGGAACTTCAAGCTTGTCTTCCTCTTTGCCGGTCGACAATGTGCTCATGAAGTGTTGGATTCTTGGACTTTTTTTGGTGGATTCTACAACTTCGTCAATGAAATTCTTCCACATGACCAGTTGTGCATTGTCACTTTTATCTTCCCCCGATATTATGCATCTCTCTGTGGCAATTGCTTTGTTCACTAGCAACAAAGTCCCCGAATCAATATTCTTTGTTGCAAATAGGCCTCTCCCGCTGAAATCTGACCTCTTAATCTGCATCGGGCCAATATATTCCGCGAGCTCCGGGAATTTGCCTCGATACCCACTTAGCACCCAATCGGAGAGATCGAAAGCTCCGGTCCTAGATTGAAACTCAAGTTTCTTGCATTTCTCCATATACCCATTTAAAATTTCACGATTCCCATTAGCCTGAGGATCAAGAAGAGCTGTTTTGAAGCAATCCAGGGCCATAGAGTATCTGTTCAAACAGAGCAAGATTTTACCTTTGCAAAGAAGAGACTTGAAATGGGTACTCTCGATTTTCAAAGCTTGATCACAGTCTTCCATTGCTTTAGAGAAATCTCTAAGCCTGGATCGTGCTTCGGCTCGGTTGGAGAGAGCTAAACAGAGGGATTTCTGTATCTTGAGACAGTGATCGGAATTTGGGTGGTGTTGATCGGTGGTGGATCTCTGATCTTGGCAGAGATTGATGTACCGAGTATAAACTTGTACAGACTCATGCCATTCTTCTCGGAGTAGAAGCTCTTGTGCCTTCAGCCGGAGCTGTTGCATGAGCTCCTCCGGCTGTGGTAGCTGTTGCTGGGGGTAGTCTTCTCTCATTGTTGATGAAGGTGGGGGTATCACTTCTTCTGTTTGTGTGTACTGATTTTCATCTTTCTTGATTTAAATTTTAGCAACATGTAACGGTCACATTTTGTAAGAGCAACGGCTATCTCGGGGTTGTTTTATAAGGATCCCTTTTTATGATTACACGTAGATTATGATTAAATATTCAATTAAATTGATTATTGGATTACATTATAAAGGGAAAATATAAGGATAATAGGAAGATTACACAAAAAAAATCAATTCTTAAATGTTAACAATTTATTAAGGTAGATTTTTTAGAATCACATTTTTAAAATTTCAATATATATTTTTAATTTAAAATTTTTTATTCTTAATTAAAATTTACCTTTAATTTTACACTGTTAATTTTTTTAATTTATATAATTATTTAAAATTTAAAATTATTAAAATTATCATTATTAGAAAATAATATTAATTTTTTTTGTTTTAGATTTATTTTTATTATTGATAGAGTAATTAATGTTACTATAATAAAATAAAGTATCATATCATTATATAATTAATTATTTTCGTTTAAGGATAAATGAATGGCAAAAGACCACAAAATATCTATTTAATAATTAAAAAAAAAAGAATTCTCTTATATATCAAACGTCTAAACCACAAAGCATTTATATGAACTTCGTCAAAAAATACGAGGGATAGTCAGATAGATATGCACAATTTCGCATACTTTAAAAGCAAATTCCACCATATCCCAATAAATAATTTTGAATAAGAATAAAATACTTAAAATAAAAAGGGAAGAAAATTATGGCAACCCATCAAATTATTAGATTAAAATTTCATGGTAATTTCGAGGTTATGTAACTTTATTATAAAAAACTATGCCTACTATCTGTTCATTTTCTCAGGTCAATACCATACCATCACAAACCACAATCCAAACAGAGCTCATAATCAGCACAAAATATTGCAAGATTATAACACGACCAAGGACTAGGGGACATGCAGCTAACATATATATATATATATATAGACACACACACACACACACGAAAAATGTATGCGATTGTAAACTATAAACATCTGAACATTGGATATGTTTCAATATAATCCAGAGTATCATCTTGAAAACAAGGAAAGCAATCTTCTTAGCAAGGTCGAGATTTGATGTCTGGTAATTCTGCAACCCTATGAAAAGCTTCCAAAAATCGCTTCACACTGCCTCATCAGTAGACTTGGCACAAAAGGAAGGGATTATCAGTCGGATGGCCAGTTGAGCTTGCAGGTAATTATGAGTCGACCACGCTACAAAGATCCTCATCATCATAAAAGCAGCATTTATTATGCCACAACCTAGGATTGCTGACAAGCAAAAACTCCCACTAGAAAGCAGTATCTTGCTGTACAAAGTTCCAACAAACAAATTCAGGACCTTTACTAAAAAGACAACGATAAAAACGATCAACCACATTAGATAATGATGTTCTTAACCTGAAATTATAGTGCAGTTCTGCAATGAACAAACAACTCACTTTTGCTTGTTCTGGAGTAAATTGACTCACTACTTCTTCAAGAAGTACATTCCGTCCCTTAGTTCCAACTTCTCTTCAGTAACTAAACCTGATAAGAAGCTTTGCAGCTGCTGGAGTGACTTGTCATAAGGAGGATCAGCTACACAGAACATCTGAAGCAATGTATTTGCTCTGAGCAAGTAAATACATGTAAGTGACTCAACACTAATCATGACATTTTAAAACCTACCTTGAGAGTATTGTGAATGCGATCCAATGCCATGCTGCCAAAATTTGTAAGCATCCCCATTATGAATTTCTACAAGAAAACAAGAGCAGTTTAGAAACTTAAATACAAAACATACAAGACAATTTACAAAATTGTCCATCACTCCACTTCCTGAAGCTCATGCATATCTTTGTTGCAAATCCTGATATTTATTATCTAACCAATAAGATATCCACCAGTAGCTCCATAGCTACACCAAGCCCACATTACCCATCTTCACATGATTCCTCAAGTTTTCCAGAATTAACAATTGAATTAAGCATTAGCTTAAGTGCAATAGATGACTTGGCCTAGGAGCAATTGAACCAAATTCCAGCCTCCAAAACACAAAGTATTAAGGAGGCCACTAGAACGACTAATTGTACCATGACCCAGGCAAGTAGAGGGCTATATAAACTTAGCTTTGGTGAGATAGAAAACAGCCACATTTTTTTGAAGTAGAAATAGAAACTCCATCACCCAACACATCCAACCAGATAAAAGAGGCAATTACTAACCCCTTTGAAATAAAACATTTTTAACTCTTCATTAAAAAATTACAATAATTATGCAGAAAATTCATATTATATCACATACCTCAAACACTGTCATTTCCTTGCGTATTTGATCCTCAATAGAGGCTACAGATCTCTCTCCCTCCTCATCACCAACCAACAGTTCCTCAGAACTCCCACTTTTACCATCAGTCTTACTAGCATCAACTACACTTTCCACTAGGGTAAATATGTGATCATTCTTGTCTGTCCCAAATGATTCAGCAAGAACGCCCTGTGTAAAGACAGCAGCAAAAATGATCATTTACATCCTAACAATTAGTCATTGGGATTTCACTCCCATCAGTTACATATTTATTACCACATAAATAGTTTTAGTCAAAACTTGCCAAGAAAAAGACAAATTCAGAAATAAAATGATCAAAACTAAATAAATGCAGAATACTATAATTTTGGTTTAATGACACAATAAACTATAACTGCAGGCTTACTAAGTGATGCATTTCATGTTTTTTAACAGATGTTTCCGTCAACATCAAAAAGTGAATGATAGAAACATACGTAGAGTGACAAAAAGTAAAACCAAAGGAGTTTTTTCTAGGCCAACCTTGCTTGTCCAAAAGCTTATTCTCCAAACTGAGTACATCCATCAACATAAAAAAGTGAATGGTAGAAATATACCCAGAGCAAAAAAAAAAAAAAAAAAAAAAACTGAAGAAGTTTTTTCTAGGTCTACCTTGCTTATCCAAAAGCTAATCCTCCGATTGAGTACATCCACTGGTATACCAGTAGCAGCTGCAAGCTCACTAGAGGTCCAACTGAGGTAGAAAATAAAAAACTGTTAAACAATGAATTCATAACATAATTTCTTGGAAGTGATTCCCAAAGATACCTCTTCTGATCTTGAAATTGCATGATGATTGTAGCATGTACTGGGGTTACAGTTAACTGCATTGCTCTGTCTTCAAATTGCAACTCCAACTAAAACAGCACATCCGTGGCAAGATATGTAGATATGTCCTTAGTGAATAGAAAAAAAAAAGGAAAGAAAGAAAGAAAGAGAAAACTGGATGGAGATTAAGCATCTAACCTTAACTGTGCCAAGATTTTTCTTCCAAAGTAACTTACGAGGGGTTTTGATTTCGTGAAACCTTTTTGCATAATCAGTGAGCAATTTTTCAACAGGCTCAGGTACATTAAGTGTCTCATCCTGAAATTAAGTACAAGAAGACTTGTAATTCTGTGAAAAATAAACTTTCACAAAAAGGAAGGTATTGACAAGAATGTATACAATACATGTACAATTAATGAAAAGCATGGTATATAAGCGCATGATCATCTTGTGATTATTATACCCAACGATTTATATACACTGAAAAGTATAATCATATCATTCTGAAAGGATGTGTTGTTGCCGGAAATCATGCAGTAGAGATTTATAACAATTAACTTCAATGTGAGAGACAAGGCAAAATACACAACATTATCTTTAACGATGCTTTCCACCAATAATTGAAAATGCAGATATTCAATCCTATGAACCTAGGAGACTGTTTTCATATATCAGCAAATTCCTTGCCAAATGTCTTTCTCCAGTTCTCCAAATTTTGGAAATGGTTCTCAATAATAACAAAAGCAAAATTATATCATAGCATTATAGCCAAGTTGTCCCTAATACCTGGATTGGAGGCCAAAAATTTGAAGATATAATTGTAGCATCAAGAATATCCAGGGATGCTCCTACTTTTTGCTGCTCAGGATCTAAGAATACACTCAATGAAGGAAACATCATCAACACCAAATCAAATGACAATTAATGATGTACAAGCAGATGACAAGCTCAAATATAGTTTTTATTATTATTAAAAAAATGGAGGACTACCTGTTTGAGATGGCTGCATTGTTGCTTTAATATTATGGTTTGTTCTCTTAGAATCAATCAAATCATTAAGCATAATTTCACACCTCTGCATGCTACTCTCTCCAAAATGTATCTGGAAAAGGGTAGGTAAACAATAAGTTAAAGGGGGACTATTTGGTGGCAGCAAAATGAAAAGGATAAATCCGCAAGCTGCAAACCCGATTAAAGGAAGAAAGACCAGAGTAATACAAGACCACCTGCCTTGAGAAGTTCTAAAGTACGTATTTCTGAGTCAATATCATAATCAGATTTGTTGAGAAGCTTTTCAGCAAGCATCACTCGATATTCATTAACGAGTTGGTCTTTGGAACCAATAATGCTTACAATCATCCCCAATATGTCAACCTTCCTTTGATTCCTACTTCCCTTTGATGGGTCAGCCTCTACAGGATCAGGCTCCCAGCTGAAAGGGTGAAATTCGAGCAAAACTACATGTCAACTCTTGTAATAGAGCAAGATGAGGGAATTACCATGCATCAGCAAGCTTGAGCAATAAATTGAATTTTGGATATGAATTACCACCCACACTGCCACACATACCGTACAGCATTTACCCATGCTTGCTTCTCATCAGTATAAAAATCATCATCAGCACCAGCATTTTCTTGACTTTCCTCATCCCTGTTTAATTCTTCAAGAAGGCTATCTCCAGTAATTCCAGATCCATTTGGGTTTCCCCCGGTCCCATCAGTAAGCATGGTTACAATACATTTTATGGTGTCTTTCCTACCCCTTAAATAGTCTCTTATTGGTTCACCAACAGCTTCAAGAAAGACACCAGCTGGATCAATTGTACGCAGTGCCTTAATAGTTGAAACATATTGATGCAGTATGTCATTGGTTGAGGCCCCCGCAGTGAGCAAGCGATATCTCAGTGCAGAAATAAAAGACTCAACAAGCTTAGAATGTTGCCCGGTATATTCAAGGCACTGTTTTAAGTCCTCAACTGCAGGGGAGCTGAAGGATAAGCAAAAGAATTAGGGAACATCAAGGAACTTCCTACAGCATCTCACATAAACATCACCAAATTTCAGTTATTTAACTCTCTGTGCTGTATAAAAATGGAATGGATTATTTGTTTCATGTAAAAAAAAAAAATGCATTCAAGTCAAGGAAACAAATTGCAAATTTGTATGATGTATAATACATTTCTAAAATATTCATCGTTTATTTTCTGAATTTAACATTAAAATATTCCATAAATTCAAGGTAAATCTTCACCAATGAACACCCCAGCCAAATAAACAGGTTAACAACTGAGACATTATTGTTCTTCCTTCTAAGGATAGACTTGTTAATCTCTGTAAATACAATTAAGAAGAGAGTAGGTGATGTACCCAAAGAGAAGTGCTTTACCAGATCAACTCACTTATAATTATAATTGTTTTCACATGGTGAAAAGTTCTAAGACTCTTGCACATGCAACATGACATATTTTGCTATTCAGTGGTTTTCTAGGGGAGAAACATACCTGTTAAAAAACTAGTTTTATTGCAAAACCCCACTTTAAAAGATAAAAACAGCCATAATCGGCTTTAGTGAATAATTATAACGTGTTGGCTTCTTTAAGTGGCTATATGGACACCAATAATTATAAAATTATGTTAGTTACAAAGAAATCTTCTAATCATCATCCCTTAGTTTTAATAAAAATCAATGTCAGACTGCTAAATTACTAAAACTGCCGCATCCTCCCACAATAGAAATCTAAAGGGAAAAACAAGGTTAAAATGAAAAAAAAAAAAAAAAAAAGAAGAAAAAACTTGCCTGTCAGGATAGTCCACAATAATCTCAAATAGTTTAGCTATTCTCAAATCTTGCAATGTTTCATATGCAAAATATTCTAGCCGCAACTGCCATCTAATGAGTCCTTCAGAAGGAGTATTAATTTCAGGATGGCATGATGATGTATGAGAAGCCAAAGGTGAAATGACGCCAGGCAAAGGGCTAACACAGCTAATGCCATCACCAAGATATGCAAGAAGTGCATGCAAGAACTGGAGTGGGACAGCCTGCACAGTGTATCTCCAAGAAATCATTGACTACCAACATAAGACTACAGATCCAACCATACATGTAGCAGGTGGTGCGTGAAAAACTGAACAATGTGAGTCAATGCACACAATTACATGACAGGAAACATCCAATTTTACACATAAGCACAAGCACCATTGGAATTTAAATAAGACTTCTATATTAACAAGATTTGCTCAATAATAATGACAAAAATAACAGCAACAGCAACAGCAAACATCAACAGCAATGCAAATATGCAATACAGTTGAACTTTATGATACAACACAGAAAAATCTTTGGTTAATATAATCATATACCTAATTATGCCTAACGTAAAATTTAGAATGCCTTCCGCAAAATTCCTTGGACCCAATTTACAGTCAATTATGTATTAACTAGCAGACAATGCAAGTAAAACCACTACTGTAAACTGCCAGCCATAGTCCGCCAATTTAATATAGTGCAAGGATAAAATAAATGGAAGATATATCATCCATAAATGGAGGAATCTATGATCCAACACTTGCATAGGCTAAGAAAACGGAAATGCTAAACAAATACAGAAAAGAACCTGTATCCACTCTTTAATGGACTCTAAAACAGAAGCCCTATAATCATCGCCAGCCAGATCATGGACTTTAGCCTGTCATCAAAACAGAAAATACTGTGTAAAGAGAATATGTTGTATATGTTTTAGAAGAAAAATAATAGATAACAGCCTAAAAATAAGTCATAGAATGCACTCTTGACTTGAGTGTGTAATATCTATAAGCTGCCAAAACATAAAATCAAGAACCCAAGTAACACAGAAACTGATGCATACAAGAAGAAACTCAAGAAAAATCAAGTGGAACCAGTAAGTAATTGCATTGCAGATTTCAGCTTCCCTAATTCCTTTTTTTTTCCTAACCAAATATAACCATAAACTTATGGTTTTTATTTTATACCCAATACACCTACTTCTCCACATAAATTTTCATACTAAATACAAGTGCTGCAAACTTTCTTACATCAGAAACAGAAACAGAAATGATTATGCTATAGCAGGCCACAAAAAGCTGCAAAAGAACTTACATTAGAATTTTATATTTCTTATGCTGTAATTTTTGTTTTTCAATATATCTTTCAAAAAAAGGAAGTCATCTAAACAACTCTATCATCATCAACACTAAGAAGAATACAATACAATCAAATGAAAAGACTTAATTATGATATGAGATCATGAAAGTACCTTTACATAAAAATTACAGTTAGACCTTCACACTTAAAGTATGTTTCAACACCCGTTCTCCATTTCTTTTCCTTTCTTTTTTTTTTAAAAAAAAATTATTTTAGACCTATAGTATTTTGATATCCAAGAAACATATGACTTTCTTATTGCTATAGAAAAAAAAGAAAAAAAAGAAAAAAAAAAAGAGATGCAACCAAGGTGAACCGTAGCTAATCCTCACATTAAAATTCTATAATTTTAAATAAGCTCACATGTGCCCCCCCTTCTTGAGCTACTCAATGCCCATGACATGATAACCTTTCTGTTTTTTCAAAATGCCTGACAAGGGGAAAAGTCAAAAGTTATCATATATTTCTACCTGTTCATATTTTCTTAGTGTTTTGCTATAAGTATTTTCACAATATGGAAATATTCTTTAAAAAAAATAATGAAAAAAATATTCCAACATTTCCATGTCTGAAACATGGCCAGAGCTTCAAGGAGACAATCATTGAGGAAGCAAATGAATCAACTAAGAACACATTCACCTTTAGAAGCAAAAAGATGGCAGAAGCATAGGCATCTTCAGTCATAGAAGTAAATCCGAGACTTCTGAGGTCTCGAACAACCTTCCCGATATTCTTCACCAACTTGTTATTCTCTGTCATTTTACCCTGGAGATAGCATTCATCAATATCCATTTCACCATTTTTAGAAGCCAATTTGCTTTTTTCATCTAAATCCATGTCATCTTTATCTTGAGGATCATTATAATCATCACTAACATCTCCATCCATGATTGTACTTAGCTCCTCCAGCCTCCCCTTAAAATACCAGTGTAGTATTTCTAAGAAAATTGTAAGGCATGCAAAGAAGGGTAGCAATTAAACTTACAATCAAAGATTTTGTGACACTTGAAATGCTAGTAGAGAAAAACATTTAGCTTTAACATCCATCTAAAATAAGAGAGCCAAAAGACAGAAAAAAAAAACATGCTGTATTAAAACAAACATGACTAATTAAGGAGAAATGCATACCAGGAAAATGTCGAGGAAGACTGGCCATAAGAACAGAGGATACCATTAATTGATATCTTGAAAAAAGATAAGATCTTTCAGCATCTGAATTACATTTTCCCTCCGTTAAAGACTCCTTATAAGATTGTAAGGTGTGTGCTAACATTAACAAGCACTTCTCCTGATACTCTTTCTCCAAGGAAATCTCTTCGAGAGCTCTACACAAAAGTTGCTCCAGCTCATGGTCAAAACCCTGAATTTTTTTACCATTTCAAGATATCTATAATAATAGCATTAACAAACGTAAACTGGCAAATGGGACATAATCACTTACAGTTGTTTTGTTTTTCTCCAGAGCTGCTACATTGATATAAGCATCAAAATGCCGCCAAAATTTTGAAGTGGCATTTTTCTCGAATGTTTCCTGTTTCAAAAGGAAGAAGTTATTATCCTAAACAAATGCACAAAAAGCACATATGATTCTTAGATTAACAACTGATTAAAAAATTAAATTAGAATCATCCACTCCACATACTCATTCTTCAAATTGATCCTAGAAAACACTTGCCAGAGACACCAGTACCCTAAATAATAATGAGCAGTAAAATAGCAAATACCTCCAACGATTTGAGGAAGTGATCGCAAACGAGAGAATCAAGGCCGTGCCGGCAAATCGAGTGAACATGAGACACGAACTGCGGTGCCAGAGAGAGATTGCCGGCGCCGTTGAGAAGAGCTTCCGTGGCGGCACAAAATTCGTTATAGCCCTCAAGAATTTCATGGATTGAATCGCCACTTAGTGTGTCCAAAATCCCTAGACTGCTTACAAGAGGAGTTGCTTCTTCTTCTCCCATTAACTTCACTTCCTTGAAACCCTAGGAAGGGAGTATGAGCTAGGAGAGGAATAGCAAGGCTGAGCTAAGAGTTTGGGAGAGAAGGGGCAAGGAGAACAAAATTGTTTTCTAATTTCAGTTTAGTTTTACAGATTTGCCGCCACTAATTTACTATGATAAATAAAAATATATATTTGGGCTATGGCGTCAAATATTTATGGCTAAAACCATATCCATCCACCTGAATTTCTACAATTTTTTTCATTTTCTTTTTGGCTGGCTAAAACCATATCGAGTGCAGTTTCATAAGAAAATGGAAAGATGAAGGACTAGTAGAGATATTTGCCATAATAGGGATAATGGAGTTTAATTAAAATAAAATAATTAAGAATTAAGGTTAATGGTGTCTTGCATGTAAGTTACATGGCATACATGCATTATAATCCTTATTTTAATTGTCATATAAAGGCTTAAATGAAAACCATTTCACCATTTTTGCTTTTCTTCCTTTCTTTACTTCATTACCAAATGACAATTCCTTCTTCTCATTCGAGTGTGCCCGATCCATCTAAGTCATCTCCTCTCCATTTTCCTTTTCTTTTCCACTCACCAAGCGTATCTCTAAGCTAGAAGGTGATTAACTTGAAGAAAAAAACTTTTTTGTCTTTAAATCCTTTCAATAGAGACCACCACCCTTATGAAGGTGAAGAGTTTTAATCTCGGTGAAGCTAGATTTGTGCTCTATAAAGATATTGCATGCCAAGTCCAAATGAGAAGAAATCTTCCATGTCATATCCGTTAATTTAAATCCCGAGTCGCGTATGCCATTAAACTGATATGTTGAACTGATTGTAATTTGAATTCAGATTTTGACTGGAAAAAAATTAAAATAAAGGTAAATAATTATGAAAAATGACTAATAAAGTGTTTAAAAGATATTAAAAATGGTAAATGATTAAATTGCAAAATTTGACAAGTTTTGAAATTAATTTGCAATTTACTGAAAAATTGAGGAATTTAATGAGATGTTAATTAAATATAACTGTTGGAAATTTATATATGTATGTGGTCGGTTATTAGAAAAGAAGAGGAGAGTTAACATGTTAATTGGTTTATATATTAAAGTATATGGTCAAAGTTAGTGGGTCTCACATGGGGATTTTTTTTTCTCTTATTCTTTCTTCTTTTTCTTCTTCTCTTGATTTCTTTTCTGCTTAAGAACCAACCTCCATGCCACCCTCACCATCCTCCATAGCCAAGAGCTTATGATAGAGAAAGAAAGGAAGAGAAAAGGGAGAGAAAGACAAGGTAAATTGATTTTCATGCACAACAAGATCTAAGGAAGCTAAAGAGAGCAAAAAAGAAGAAAAATAAGCAAATTTTAAGGAGAGATAAATCTCCATAGTTGTGATCAAGTAAAAAAAAGAGTATAGGTAAGAAACTTTTCTTCTCCTTTATAATCTTTTCTTAAGAAAGTTGGGGTTTTGAGCTCATTTAGAGCTTGTGGTTGAAGAGAGAGAGAGAGTTTAGGGTTTTGAAAGTTGAGGATATAATAGGTTTTGACGATGATTTTATGATGTTGTAGAGTTCCTAATGACAATGAACAAGCTCAAGGAAACAAAGGCAAAGAGAAAGTGAGAGAGAAAAGATTAATGTTTGTGCATAATTTAAAGCCATAGCCTATAATTTGCTTGTAAATGGCATAATATGGACGTATAAAATGTTAATTAATGAATAAGTTGCATTGATTATGATTTATAGCATGAAATCATATGTTTAGATATAAGGAAATAAAATTTCATGATATGTGATTCAACTAATGCATATTAGAGAATTGAATGTTAATTAAAAGAATTTATATGAATTAAAATATGATAAGTTAAGTAAAAGACTTTAGAAATACATAATAAGGTATTGATATGATTTTAGGAAGCTTGAAATGGGAAAAAAATATGAATATACAGATTTCCAACTTAAGTCATTGGCATGAATTTAGCTTGGAAATGTGACAAAAACATTCACAGTTTAAGTATAGTTTAGACCACGGGTGTGAACCTATTCACGGGCGTGAACATATCGGTCACGATCGTGAAAGTAATTGTTCACGGGCATGAATAAAGGAAATCACGACCGTGAATGCTCTGTTTCCATTAAATGTATCATTGATATGCAATAAAGTGATTTAGTTAGTAAAGGTCAAAAGATATTAGATGTTCTATGATATTAATGTTTATGTGTTTAAACAAGGATGAATGAGATGTTGCTTTATATATTATGTGATTTGAATAATCATGAATGAAAAGATAAGAAATGTAATTAAAATTTTGAAATGGATATGCCCATTACTCTAATCAAGTAATAGAAATAAAATAAATGACATGTCATTATAGGGGCGAACGATACCATAAAATATGAGATGTATTCCTCAGTTAATGTGTCTTTAACTCTGGGAGCGCTATTGGCTTGAGATGCTCAGTTGAGTATATATAACTTGAGGATAAGGTGGCTTTAGCTCTGAGAGCATCATTGATATAGTAATTCATATATAATGATACATTACTTAATGACTGAGGCTTTAGCTCTGGAAGTGTCATTGATTTGAAAAGCTCAGATAAGCCAGATAGTGGATAGGGTGGCTTTAGCTCTGGGAGCGCCCTTGATCCATAACTCATATCCAATTAGTCCAATTTAGAGTGATATGGGCAAATGACTAGAGTTTAAGTTGAAAGATAATGTACGGTATGATAAAAATAATGTAGTATCCCCAAGAAATAAAATGAATAATTTATGATTGAAGATAAACAATGTATAACTTTGTATATATATATGATGCACATACTTAGTAGGAAATAGAGTTACGAGGAATGGAATTGCATGAAAAAATGCTTGTACATAAAATAACATATGATAATACTTGTTGCATGACATAATATATTGTCGTAATTATATGCACTACTAAGTTTAGAGCTTAGCATGAGAGATATAAAAAGGTAGCTAAAGTTGTTGATAAATCAAGCAGTGACCTTAGTCAAGTAAAGCAGCTGATCTTGAAATCGTAGGTCATTAATTTTTGAACTTTTATATTACTTATTATATACTTCAGGATTTGTAAAATTAATTTTATAGTTTTGTAATACTATATTATGTAAATAAATGTACATTATCTCTTTTATATCATTGAGTTTTTTTTAATTGATTTGAAGAAGTTGGTGTAACGCTCCCTTATCTAGGCACTTGAGGCTGGAGGTGAGGAAGTGTTACATTGCATGTTAAAGGACTAAGCAAGAAAAGAAAGAGGAAGAACTAGATAGCTATAAATTGGTGTTCAATGGACCATTTTTAAAGGTAATGGTCGAGACCCATTTTCTTTCCCAAATCTTATTTCCTTATCTCCTCATTCTTTCATTTTTTTTCTTTTATATTGACTTATGGAATTCTTAGCCAAGCTCTTTTACTGTGTTGTTGTTATTTTGTATTGATTGTGAAAGAGAGCTAAACATGTAACGGAATCAAAACCCATCCTTTGAGGTTGGTCGAGACATTAAAGAACCAAAAAGAAGTATTTGGATACAAAATTCCATGGAACCGAGACTTAAAAGGGAATATTTGATGTTAGGCCAAGATAATTACAAGTGATCTTGGATTAATGGTACCATTAGACAATTTGGGATCTTTGAGAAGTTAAAACCAAAAGCCAGTGTTAAACCAAAACAAAAATTTGATTAAACAAAACCATAACCGTGTTATAGTGGATAGTGATTTAAAGATAATTAAGTTAAAAACTATTTAATAAAGATAATAATTGGTCTAATTAAAGGTCAAACAAAATAAGAGCATAAGTTAATTAGATGGATAAATACTTGGAATTTAAATGAAGTTTGAATTGTTGGCCGAGACTATGTGAAACATGAAATGTGAATTGAAACTTTATTTTAGAACCAAGAGGAATTGATGGACAATTTGGGCAGTATTGTAGTTGTTTAAACGTGAACAAATGGCCAAAATATTAGTATTGGTTTGAGGTTAAATTTTGGAAAGACTGAAGCAATGAAAGATAAAAGTTATATTTTGTAGCAAAAATTAGAAGTAAGGAAGCACTCAATACTAATAAAAAAAATAGCAATCACTAGAGACTATAAAGGATAATTTAACATAAATAAAGTAGGTTGTTATTGAAGACTATGAAATCCTATATAGCCTATTTGAGAAGAACAACATTAGAACTCTCAAAACTAAGTAACAGGGAAAGAAATCTAACACATAACCCTAGTATAAAGTGAAAGTCTACTTTTAGTATTTCGTTAGATAATTATTTTTGAGCCAAGAACCTAAGATTATAAAGAATCCAAAACTCCAACACATGAATTTAGCACAAAATATAAATCCTAGATAAAAATGGTTTTATCTTACTAAATCCCTAATTGACATGCAATTAGAAACTTAGATGATAGGATAGAAGAAAATAAGAAGAAAATAAATATTACAAAGTAAATACCTTGATAAGTTCACTCAATTCTTGATGCAATATAAGAAGAAAAATCATATTTCATGCAAATTTTGGCTAAGCTAAGAAAATCTTATTACAAAGTTCCCCCCTTTGAAGAACGACCTAAAAGAGTATTTATATTCTGAATATGTTGCCTAACCTTAATCAGAAACAAGGGGCATGTTTGGAATCCCATTAAATCCAAAGAAGCAAAAAAAACATTATTTAGATGCTAACCAAACAAGAGTCTTGTGTTTTAAATATATTGGCTGGATTAAAAACTATTACATAGACATTCTAATTAAGCCCACATGCATAGATGATAAGAAGGGGTTGTTTTTATTCAATTTTGAGTTTCATTGGCCCATTTTTATGGGTCAAGGTCTTTTCTCCAAGGAGCTCCTCCACAAATGGCCCAACAAAGGCTTGGTATGCTTCTTTAAGTCTATTGGCCCTCAATCTTGTAATTGGACCAATTGGCATCTTCAAGTGCTCATCTCTAGTAGCCCCATGTTGTCCCATGTCACGGTTTTGGTGATAACTAGTGAAATCCACATCAACCCCTCCCTTCTCAAAAAGATTCGTCATCGAATTTGAATCCATATCAAAAGGAGAAAGATCAGATACATTAAAAGTGTTAGACGTCTGATACTCACCTGGCAAGTCAATCTTGTAAGCATTATCACCAACTCACTCCAACACTTGGAATGGTCCATCTCCTTTAGGATCCAATTTGGACTTTCTTTGGTTAGGAAATCGTTTTTTCCTCAAATGCACCCAAACCCAATCACCAGGATCCAATAACACTTTCTTTCTCCCCTTGTTGGCCTTTTGAGCATATAAATGATTCTTTTTTTTTTCAATTTTTTGTTGTGTCTTCTAATGCAAAGCTTTAACCAATTCTACCTTATTCTTTCCATTTAAGCAAGAAATCCCATTCACAGGTAAAGACATCAAATCTAAGACAGTTAAAAGATTAAAGCCATACACAATCTCAAATGGGGAAAAACCAATGGAAAAGTGTGTAGATCTGTTAAAGCAAACTCAATAAAAGGCAAACAATCCTCTCAAGGTATCACATTTTTACCAACAATGGCACACAACATAGCCTCTAATGTTCTATTGACCACTTCTATTTGACCATCAATCTGTGGGTGACAAGTAGTAGAATAAAGCAATTCAGCTCCTAACTTACTCAACAAGACTCTCCAAAAGTGACTCAAAAACTTCACATCTCGGTCAGACACAATAGTTTTAGGAACTCCATGTAACCGAATCACTTCCTTAAAAAAATCAGCAATGCTTGTTGCATCATCTATTTTATGACATGCAATAAAATGAGCCATCTTGCTAAACCTATCCATAACAACAAATATGCTATCTCTACCTTTCCTAGTCCTTGGCAGACCCAACACAAAATCCATAGAGATATCAGTTCATGACTCATGAGGTACAAGTAAAGGTGTATACAATCCATGTGGCATAGACTTGGATTTAGCTTGTTTACAATCAATACACCTAAAACACATACATTCAACATCTTTATGCATATTAGGCCAATAAAAGTGTTCAGACAACATCTCTAATGTCTTATGCACACCAAAATGTCCTATTAATCTGCCGTTATGCTACTTATGTATAGACAACTCTCTCATAGAGCAAATAGGTACATATAATTGATTACCATGAAACAAAAACCCATCATGCCTATAAAATTTTTGAAATGTATCATGCTCACACACATTGAATATATTACCAAAATCAGCATCAGTTACATACATCTCTTTTAATTGCTCAAATCCAATAAGTCTAGAACTGTGTGTAGTGATTAAGGCATACCTTCTTGATAATGCATCAACAACCACATTGTCTTTACCTTACTTATACTATATCACAAATGGAAAGGTTTTGATGAACTCTACCCATTTACCGTGCCTTCGGTTCAGCTTCACTTGCCCTTTTAGGTGCTTTAGAAACTCATGATCAGAATGAATCACAAACTCCTTTGGAAATAGGTAATGTTGCCAAACATCAAGTGCTCTCACCAAGGCATAAAGTTCCTTGTCATATGTGGAGTACTTTAATTGAGTTCCATTTAATTTTTCACTGAAGTATGCTATTAGGCATTTTTCCTACATCAAAATAGCACCTATACCAATCCCAAAGGCATCACATTCAATTTCAAAAGTTTTCTCAAAATCAGGTAAACACAATATAGGAGCATAACATAATCGATCATTTAAAGTCCCAAATGCAAGTTCTTGTTCCTCATCCCATTTAAATTTGACCTCATTTTTTACTAATGTAGTAAAAAAAACAGCAATAGTAGAGAAGTCCTTAATAAATTGCCTGTAAAAGCTAGCTAATCCATGAAAACTTCTCACTTCAGAAACAATCTTATGTGTTGGCCATTCTTGGATAACCTTCAACTTTTCAGAGTCTACCTTAACCCCTTTGGCACTCACAATAAATCCCAAGAAAATGACATTCTCCATACAAAAAGTGCATTTTTTAAGTTAGCATACAACTGTTCTTTCCTCAACACTTGTGAAACAGTCCTAACATAATTAACATGCTCCTCTAATGACTTGTTGTATATAAGAATGTCATCAAAATACACAACAACAAACTTACCAAGAAAATTACACAAAACATGATTCATTAACCTCATAAAGGTATTGGGTGCATTAGATAAGCCGAAAGACATTACCATCCATTCATACAAACCATATTTTTGTTTTAAATGTTGTTTTCCATTCATCACCAGGAAACATCCTAATTTAGTGATATCCACTTTTCAAATCAATTTTAGTAAAAATGCAAACACCATGCAATTCATCTAGCATGTCATCTAATCTAGGAATGGGATGGTGATACTTTACAGTGATCTTATTGACAACTCTATAATCCACACACATTTTGCAAGTCCCATCCTTTTTGGGTACCAAAAGTACTGGTACTACACATGGGCTAAGGCTCTCCCTCACATACCACTTTTCCAACAACTCATCCACTTACCTTTGAAGTTCCTTTGTTTCCTTATGGTTGTTTTTATAGGCTGGCCAATTTGGAATAGTTGCTCCAGACACAAAATCTATCTTATGCTCTATGCCTCTTAAAGGTGGTAATCCTTTAGGCAATTCTTCAGGTATCACATCTTTAAATTCCTACAATAGAGACACAAAAAAACTAGACAAACTCAAGTCGATGTGAGTCATAAAAAACAAGCTCTCTTTGAACCTAATCACTATAAGTGATTTCCTACCTAAATAAGCATTCTAAATTTCTCTCTACTTTGCATAGAAACAACTCTTCTTTTCACTCTTTTCTTCACACCTCAAATTCTTTTTTCCTGCAAATCCCACTTTCTTTTCCTCACTTGTGCAGTCACTCACCATTGGGTCACAAATATGTTTCTTTTCTTTTTTGGCCTATTTTTTCTCTTTTCTTTTGATTTCCTCACTACCTGAATCCCCATTTACAATTTGCATTATTTTTAATTGGTCTTCGTACACCTCTTTTGGAGATAAAAGTGCTAAGGTAATTGAGTTCCCTTCCATACTAAAAGAATACCTATTTCTATACTCATCATGCATAACTTTTCTATCAAATTATCATGGTCTCCCTGACAACAAGTGACCCATTGCATAGGTACCACGTCACATCTAACTTCATCAACATACTTTCCAACAGAAATGGACACTACAACCTATTTAGTGACCTTAACCTCCCCACTATCATTTAGCCATTGTAGACTATATGGTTTAGAGTGTTTTCACACTTTCAGACCCAATTTATCAACCAAGGTAATACTAGCCACATTTGCACAACTACCTCCCATTTATAATCACGCTACAAACCTTCCCACTTACTATACACCCAGTGTGAAAAATGTTCCCTCTTTGTTCCAAACTCTCCTCCTTAACTTGAACATTAAGAGCACACTTAACTACTAAAAATTCACCACATACAACATATTCAACACCATCATCATTACAATCTTCTAAACTAGGTATCGAGTCATTATCATAGTCAGATTCAGATTCAGTCTCCCCATTCTCCCTAACAAATATAACTTTCTTATTTAGACATTGTGAAGCAATATGCCCTACCCCCTAAGCATTTAAAACATTTAATGTTCCTTTGTTTATCAGAAGAAATTTGAGAGTCATAAGTACCTTTGTTGAATGATGAGATACCTTTGCCTTTATTGGACTCCACTCTTTTTTTTCTTTGGAATTTGTACCATTTTCCTTGCTTTTCTCTTTATTCTTTGCCCATTTTGAAGTCCAATTAAGGCTGTAGTTAAAGGTGCTCTTTGATACCCCTTTTTATTTAAGCTGCCTCTCCACCTTCATTGTCATATTCACCATTTCTTCAAGCTCCACATAATGATGTAGCTCCATTATATTAGTTATATCCCTATTCAATCCTCCCAAGAACCGTGCCATAGTTACCTCCCGGTCCTCCTCAATGTTGGCTCTAATCATGGCAATCTCAATCTCCTTATGGTAGTCCTCAACAAACATAAACCCTTATGTGAGTCTATGCAATTTCTGGTGTAATTCCCTATAATAGTAAGAAAGCACAAATCTTTTTCTCATGACAGCTTTCATCTCACCCCAAGTTTCAATAGGCCTTTCACCATTCCTCCTCCTAAAAATAAGTAGTTGATCCCACCATACCAATGCATAGTCTGTGAATTCCACTGCTGTAAGCTTCACCTTCTTCATTTTTGAATAGTTGCAACACTAAAAAATGAGTTCCACCTTTCTCTCCCACCCCAAGTAGGTTTCAACATCATTCCTACCCTTAAATGGAGGTATCTTTATTTTTATGGAGTTAATACTACTATCTCTCCTTTCTTGTCTATCCTCTCTTCTTACCTTTTCTCTTACGCCAATCTCATTATTTTCATCCTCATCTTGTGTTTGCTGCCTAGCTCTCCCTCGCCTTCCATGTGTAGCATTCGATTGTTGTGATTGCCTCACCACCTCAAACTCATCCTTCACATTATTCAAGTCTTAGTTAAACTTAGCAAACTGCATTTGTATAGCTTTCAACATGTAAACTATCTCATTCATGTTCATCTCACCACATTTTCTCCCTTCCTCATAAATGATGTATAGGCTGCAAGTAAGTGTTAGTATAATCAAACAATTTTCCTCACAACACCCCCTTACGCGTTTTACTCAAAAGTAACACTCCTCTTGTGTTTCACTCACAAATGACTTTTATCCTCCTTTTAGTCTCACATTCACAAGCCTTTTACCATTCTATTCCCTTTTTATAGTTTCATTTTAGAATTGACACAACTTAAATAAGGTACCAGAAAGCAGTAATTTATAAAGTATTATAATGAAAAGCCTATCAACAGAAAAAACGTAGAACAAAAATAAGACTAGAAGCAAAGTACTGCTCAAATTCAAAGAAAAAAATAACACACTGATGAAGAAAGTGTGTGGCTAGAGTTTTTTATTTTTAAATTGAGCACACAAATTACAAAAATGTAACTCAAATAATGTAGCTAGATGCAAAAAGTACAACAAGTAAGAAGAAAATTAAAATATAGGAGTGAAAAGAATTAGACAAGATAGGAAATAGGTAAAGAATTCGGTAATTCCCAAATGGAATACAAACTGTCCGAATAAGTACTCAAATTGATTCTAAATTATGCCAACTTCACACTAATATATGCAAATACAGATTCAGTACTCAAAATTCACAATCTGAAAGTATAAATCCTCGAACCTAATTGACCAAATGAAATCAAACGGTGGAAATATGTTGTAACTAAAGATAAACTGAGGTGAAATAACTAAAGAATCATAAATAAATCCTAAGGAATCAGTATGGTTGCAAGTCTACCATTAGAAACTAATTTGATATTTTTTTTACAATTATAATTCAATAAATACTAAATTACCCAACAACAACTTGTTCAAGCCAAAGAAACAACAAGAATCAAGCAATTTCGCATAAGAGATAATATCAGCATAACTTTGGTTTTCACAATTCACAAAGCAAGATGAACAAATTTTATGATAAATAAAGTGTAATTTATTTAAAACCAATGCTTTGATACCAATTTGATGCGGAACCCCAAGATTATAAAGAATCCAAAACTCCAACACACAAATTCATCACAAAACACAAATCTTAGATAAAAATGGTTTTATCCTATTAAACCCCTAATTGACATGCAATTAGAAACTTAGATGATAGGATAGAAATAAGAAGAGAATAAACACCAAAAAGTAAATACCTTGATAAGTTCATTCTATTCTTAATGCAACATAAGAAGAAAAATCCTTTCATGCAAATTTTGGCTAAGCTAAGAAAATCTGATTACAAAGTTTCCCCCCCTTTGAAGCACGACCTAAGAGAGTATTTATACTCTCAATATGTTGCCTAACCCTAATAAAAAACAAGGGGCATGTTTGGATGCCCATTAAATCCAAAGAAGCAAAAAAAAAAACAATTAGTTAAATGCTAACCAAATAAGGCTATTGTGTTTTAAATATATAGACTGGATTAAAAACTACAACATAGATATTCTAATTAAGCCCACATGTTTAGATAATAAGAAGGTGTTGTTTCTCTTTAATTTTGAGTTCCATTGGCCCATTTTTGTGGGTCAAGGGCTTTTCTTCAAAAAGCTCCTCCATAAATGGCCCAACAAAGGCTTGGTATGCTTTTTAAGTCTTTTGGCCCTCAATCTTGTAATTGGACTAATTGGCATCTTCAAACGCTCATCTCCACTGGCCCCATGTTGTCCTATGTCACGATTTTGGTGATAACTAGTGAAATCCACATCACAAGACATCCATTCAATTTGAAAAGAACACTTACTAATAAATAATTTATACCAAGTGTGTCAACGCCAAAGGATCCTAAACAAGATAAGGACAAGATCAAGTAGAGGTAGGAAAAGCTTAAACCCATGTTTGTGCAAATTTTATGGCAATAGCCATAAAGTATAAATAAACAAGTAAAATAATGCTAGGATATGACATGTGTTTAAATAATAAAATAAATAAAATGCTTGGAATAACTATATGTTGCTATGATCGAATGTGTTATGCTTAGTTATGTTATGTTGTAATGAAAAGTATCATATTTTACATACTATGAAACAAAATGTTGGCTATAATATTTGTACATGAGCATTAAGTAGTAACTTGGAATTTATAAACTGTGAGTAAGAAATGACATAATAGGTTGTGCACTACAAAATGAGGGCATAAGAATTATATAATATGTAGGCAATAAAAGTCATAATGAATTTAAGTTTAATAATTGACGCATGGTATTATAAGATTATATGTCGAAAAATGACATATTAGTATATAAAATAAGACATGATAATGAGAAGATAAGTTTTCAAGCAATAAACAAAAAACAATTAAGTGAACTTAGAAATGAAAATAAGAAGAATGACAATAATAGGTAAATATAAGTAAATACCATAAGTTAGGAGGCCTATGCGCTCTAAAATTTTTGCATACGATGTAGTGATGTAGGCAATTATAAATGTACATAATATGTATTGGTCAATGGTATAAAATAACAACGGTAAAAGTCAAGATTCACAATATGAATGCACTACAATACAACATGATAAAATGCATGTGAGACATGTTATATGTCGTACTATAGTTGTTAATGTCTAGCAATATGTGGGACAAAATGTGAATAATTATTATCTATACACATTATGATATTTACAAATAATGATAGTAAGTAATTTTTTGAGATACATGTGACAAGTTTGTTCAGATAAATATGATGATGGATTAGGTTAGGGTAGACTTATTGGCATGCTAATAAGGTCCTATTATAACATGTGTGAGATGTCTAACTTCAATTGGACTATTTGGCCTTTGGGTTGAGACTATATGATTATGAGATGCACAACATCACCTTTGACATATCCCTTTATTTTCATCGACCATTAGGTCAAACCACCCTTCACTGTCTCCTTAATATTTGGTATAGGTGAAACTTATGGGCACTACAAATAAGATATGTATGACACAATATGATTAATGAGACAGTGTTTGATCTATACAAATTGATTTTGGGTTTGTGTGTACATGTTAGACTTGTTAATATTCATATGAGAAAAATGTGCATGTCAATACTCATTAAATTAAGATGCAAAAAAACATGTTAGGTTAACCTTGTGAATGATATAATATGATAGTATATTTTTGTAAAGCTTGCATCACTAAACGTAAACTCAGTGTTGGAGTTATTTTTTCTCACGCAGGTTTCAACTCGAAGACCAAGAGTAGTACATAGACGAAGAAGGTTGTAGAAAGGAGTGGGATCAACATCTAGAGCAAATATTAGTTGAACCACCCATTAGGGTTGGATTTTGTATAATGTAAAATAGTTGTATATATATGTAATAAATGCAATTATTTAATAATATTGTTTCAGTTGTTATTTGTAGAGGGTTAAGTGTGCATATTTTTACTATATATATGTGATGCGTATCAGGGCGTGACATCGCCTTACTCAACTGTAAAATAGAGGGATAAAGAGGTGTTACAAAATCTGTATCGAATGCTCCCTATGAACTTTAGAATGAAAGAATACCTGAGTTAAATTATTTGCGCTCGTGGGGCTTTGCCAGCTATGTTCACTCCATCTTTCATAAGTATGGGAAACTTGGTCCAAGATGTTGGGTCTTAAAGATGAATCTCATTCATAAAACACAGCGAAAAAATAAAATTTTCAAAACTCGAAACAAGAATTTTGTTTGTGCCATTAAAATTAATTTATCAAAACATAAAGGTAAAAAATTATACCTTGTAATTTTTTGATTTATTCTTTAAATTTTTACCTTGTTGGGTTATTGCAAACTACAACAATCTATTTTAGAATGTCTCTAATATTAATCCATACGAAAATATGAGAAAAAACTACAAGAAAAATAGTTGAACACACCTCAAAGTGTTAGCAATGGTATATGCTCAATTTGAGAGAATATGAAAAATAACTATTATTTTTCTTTTTTGAATTTCATAATTTCCAAAAATAATTTTTAGACTTTTAAACATTTCAAAAATATTTTTACCCCAAAAATAGTCTAGATACAAAGTGCACAAAACAAGAGGAGATATTGGGAATTTTGCCTTAATTGGCAAATTAAGGCCAATTAGGCTAGTTGCTGGCATGTCTGGCAGGCTTGCTAAATAGACTAGCAGCTCGCATGGGCCCATATGGGTCCATGACCCCCTGAATGATTTTTCCATTCGATCTCATCGTGATTCATACAAAATAATTATCTCATATTTTTGGATATCATTCAAGACCATTTTACTCATTTTTTACATCTTTAATGCGTATAACCCATTAGGTTCCCAGTTATATTGATCATTTAAATTAACAATTTATTTAAGTAAGTCATAAGCGGTATCTAGCAACATGTCATGACCTCCAATTGACCAAAAATTTAGTGATTTGACTACAAATATTTTCGTAGACAATTTTCGTGCAATTATTCCGTTTACTATTTTATATCCCACTTGGTGTAAAGTATGAACATGTGTTAATTCCCACTAGACTGATTATGTCATGTCTAGTCTAAGTAATATTAGTTTTTGTCCCTGAAGTTTATTACTCTATTAGACATGTCATTGAAGATTATCTTCATGACATTTCCACTATGGCCAGAGATGCCCAAGTAATGACCTTGACAAGAGGTTATGGGTATACACTTCTTTTATCAGGAGTGGTAAATTCTTTGTTAGTTACCCAATTACTTTTGAATACCTCAAGTTGTATCCAACCACCACCCTATAAGCAACCTCCATGAGGCAACAAAAAATAACATCAAAATACAAAATCAGTATCGAAGATATCCTTGAGTACCTCAAGTCTAAGGATATTTGCACCATTGCTATGTTGAGACTATCTTTGACATTTGAATAGATTATCCATATGATTATCTCATAGCAGACCATCCAATGTACTTAACTATACTTAGCAAGTATCCACATGTTAATTCTAAATATCTCATATTTATAGATTATGAGATCTACTACTTGATCTAATCAAGAAGTATAACATGTGTTAGTCTGTCTGGATTAATAATGTTATGTCTTATTAATCCTATGACTATAAATAATTTAGATACTAACATAATTATACATCATAAGAATCTCAATATCATGATCTCATCATGATTTTCTTCATGTTATGTTATGTATCAAAGATTTCATTAATTGATTAAAGATCAATATCAATTCATATATTAAATGAATATCAAATTAATGAAAAAGTCTTTTATTAATCAAATAAATTTGTACAATAAGTGCTAAAGGTTGCCTTTAGAGCACTTTTCTAATAAGCTCCCACTTGCACTAAAACCAATCATCTTTGTATTTAATTCCATAGGCGAGTACATGAGAATTATATTTCTTTTGGGGAAGTGGCTTAATTAAAGGATCAATAATATTCTGATTAGTGGACACTCTTTCTATCTTTACATCATTCCTACCAATGATTTCTCTAAGCAAATGGTATCTTATGAGTACATGTTTGGATCTTTGATGAGACCGTGACTCTTTTGCTTGTGCAATGGCTCCGTTATCACAATATAATTGTATTAGATCAATAATGCTAGGAACCACTCAAAGTTCCATGATGAATTTCTTTATCCAAACTGCTTCATTTGCTGCGTCATAAGGTATAATATACACTGATTCAGTTATGGAATCAACAGTCATTTTCTGTTTGGAACTTTTCCAACTGACTGCTACACCATTTAGTGTGAATTTATAACCTGACTGAAATTTTGAGTTATCCTTATCAGATTGGAAGCTGGCATCGGTATACCCATTCACAACAAGATCTCCATCTCTATATACTAAGAATACATCTTTAGTATTTCTCAAGTACTTAAGGATATTCTTGACAGCTATCCAATGACTCTCCCTAGGGTTCGATTGGTATTAGTCTTGACATTAAGAGCATATGATATATCAAATCTTGTACATATCATACCGTACATGATGGATCCTATAGCTGAAGTATATGGAATCAAACTCATATGTGTCCTTTCATCTTGTGACTTTGGATACAAAGACTTTGACAGAGTAATCTTATGGGTTATGGAATATATCCCCTATTGGACTGCTCCATGCTAAACATTTTTAACATCTTATCTATATATGTAGACTGTGAAAGACTAAGCAATCTTTTAAATCTATCTCTATAGATCCTTATCCCTAAAGTATAAACTGTTTCTCCAAGGTCTTTCATAGAGAAATTCTTAGATAACCAAAATTTGATTGATTGTAAGACTGAGACATCATTTCTCATTAGAAACATGTCATTTACATACAACACAAGGAATACGATTACACTCCCACTAACCTTCTTTTATACACAAGGTTCATTCGGATTTTGTGAGAAATCAAACTGTTTGAATGTCTCATCAAACCAAATATTCCAACTCCTAAATGCTCGTTTTAATCCATAAATGGATATTTGAAGCTTATATACCTTTTTTCCATCTTTAGATATGAAGCCTTTTGGTTGTGTCATGTACACATCCTCGGTCAAATTTCCATTAAGAAAAGTCATTTCCACATGCAATGACTAGGAGTATCCTTATGGATTTGAGCATACCTACTGGGCTAAAAGTTTCATCATAGTTAATTCCTTGTCTTTAATAATAGCCTTTAGCTACCAGTCTAGCTTTATAGGTAACTACATTACCATCCATGTCAGCTTTCTTTTTGAAAACCCACTTGCACCCTATAGGCTTTATCCCTTCGGATGGGTCAATCAAAGTCCATTCTTGGTTTTCATATATGGAATCCATTTCTGACTTCATGGTTTGAAGCCATTTGTCAGATTCTAAACTATTCGGAACTTCTTCATAGGTTGTAGGCTTATCGTTTTCTATAAGCAATATGTTGTTGTGTTCACTAATAAGAAATCAATATCTCTAGAACAATATGTATCCTACTTAACCTATGAAGCTCTTGTGTTTTAGAAGGTTAAGCTGCTATATTATCAGCATGAATAATAGGCTCGGGTTCAGACAGTTGATCAGCATATGCTTAAGCATCTTAAACTTCCTCAAGTTCAATTTTTCTCCCACTATCTCCTTTTAGAATCCTTTTAGAAGAAATTCTTTTTCTAAAAAGATAACATGTCTTGAAATAAACACTTTTTGTTCCAATGGGTGGTAAAATTGATATCATATGATACTTTTGGATATCCCACAAATAGACTTCGGTTAGACTTAGCTTCCAGCTTATCTGATATTGTCTACTTCACATAAGCAGGACAATCCCAAACTCTTGTGTAAGAAAATGTGGGCTTGTTGTTATACCATATCTCATATGGAATAACATCAATTGACTTCAAAGAAACTCCATTTAATATATAGATGACAATATCTAGTGCATAATCCCAAAAGAATTTAAGGAGTTCCACAAATCTCATCATAGATCTTACCATATCTAACAAAGTTTAGTTTCTTCTTTCAGCCATACCATTGTATTGTGACATGTAAGATGGAGTCCATTGAGGTAATATTCCATTATCCCTAAGATAATCTAGAAACTATTGGCTCAAGTGTTCTTCTTCTCAATTTGATCAAAGCGTTTTAATACTTTTGTCAAGTTGTTTCTCTACTTCATTTTTGAACACTTTGAACTTTTCAAAAGTTTCATATTTATATCTCATAAGATACACTTACCCATATCGTAAGTAGTCATCGATAAACGTAATGAAGTAGATGAAACCACCTCTAGCATATGTGGCTATTAGACCACATACATCTAAATGTATTAAGTCTAAAAGTCCATTAACACGTTCATCCTTTTTCTTAAAGGGTAATTTAGTCATATTGCCTAATAAGTAAAATTCGTGTGTCATATGATTCATAATCAAATTACCTCAAACTACCACTATTGTATAGCTTAGCCATGCGTTTCTCACTTATATGACCAAGGCGACAATGCCATAAGTAAGACGATTTCAACATATCTTGTTTTTGCTTTTTATTATCATTGATATTTAAAATTGGATTTAACATATCTAATATGTATATTCTATTGCATAATGTATTGTTAGCATAAATAATTCCATTCAATATAATAGAATAATAATTGTTACTAAAAGCTAAATGGAAACCATCTTTATTTAAACTTGAAACAGAAATAATGTTTTTAGTTAAAGAAGGTACATAATAGCAATTATCGAAATTTAACATAGGCCCAGTAGGGAGGGTCAAAACATAAGTTCCTATAGCTAATGCAGTAACCATTACTTCATTTCCAATGCATAAGTCTGACTTTCTCTTATTGAGCTATCTACTATTCCTTAGGCCCTGCATATTAGTGCATATGTGTGAGCCACAACCGGTATCTAATACCCATATATCATTATTGGAATCAATATTAATTTCAATGACCAAAATACCTAAAGTAGATGGGGCATTAAATGTCTTTTTCTTCAAAGACTCCAAGCAAGCCTTATAGTTTTTCTACCAATGGCCATCCTTGCCACAAGGGAAACATGTCCCATTTGGAGCAATCTCCTTGGCCTTCTTATTGGTAATGCCTCCTTTTAGGCTTCATGGACTTTTTCTTATTCTTAGAACTAGAAAAGTCCACCAGCATCACAACCTTACTGTCTTTTTTGAAATATGACTCAGTTGTCTTGAATATGTTGATCAACTCAGAAATAGTGGTGGAGATTTGGTTAATCATATAGTTAAGCACAAAATGTGAAAAACTATCGGACAAACTAGTTAGAATTAAGTAAATACTTAATTCATGATCAATCATAAATCCCAAGGTGGCCAACCTTTCAATATAGCCATTCATCTTCAGTGCATATTGCACTAGAGATGTCCCCTCAACCATCTTAGTGCGGAAGAATAATCTTGAAGTTTCGAACCTTTTGGAACGTGCTTGTTCATTAAAAAGCTTTCTTAGATGGTAGACTATGTAATTAACATCCATAGTCTCATGTTGCATTTGTAACTCAACTGACATAGTAGCAAGCATAATGCAGCTTGCCATCTCATTATCATAGAGAGGTTTTTGATATGCCTTCTAAATATCTTCAGAAGTATTAGTAGCAGGGGGATTCAGGAGTGCCTCATCCAGAACATAGCCAATCTTTTCGGATTTGAGAACTATTCTCAAATTTCTTAGCCAATCCAAAAAATTAGGTATAGTCAACTTATTTGACTCTATTAGTGATCGCAAATTCACACTTCTCGACATAATGATGATTCTAGCAACATAAATGTAAAATAAAGCATGTTAGAATGTACATAAAATTCCATGTTTATTAGGTTTTTAATAAATCGTATTATAACTTATATTATTTTATTACGAATCTATAGCCCTCACTATGAACCCGAGAGAACCTATATGGAAGTTTTCCTAGTGGGTCGATATCCAACTAGCTAAAAATAACCTTGAGGCAACTCAACAAGCTATCATTAGTTTGGTTGATAGGTATCTAATTCATACCAATTGCATTATTCATGCAACTATCAAATCTTGTACTATCAACTAATTGAAATGTGCACATAAATTGGACTATCAATTCTTGATATGTATACATCTCATGTACACTAACCCAACGTCGCCTCCAATACATATTAACCTTGGCATAAATCCAACAAGCTAATGATATCGGTTAAATCCAATTCATTAATTGTGAAATCTAATACAGAGTTTTGGAGCCAATCGATTAGTCTTTGCAATGTCTCTTACGAACTAGTTACTAAAATCATTGCCAATAAACTGAAGCCGAAAATGTCTAAAATAATCAGTCCCATGCAATCAAGCTTTGTGAAATATGTCAAATTACGGATAATATTATTGTGATTCAGGAAATCTTCCATTCTCTCAAGCAAAAGAAAGGCGGTAAGGGGTTAATAGATATAAAAGTTGATCTTACTAAGGCATACGATAGACTTTCATGGGGATTCATTCTTGATACTCTTGTTAATGTAGGTCTACCTCATGAGTTTGCTAAAGTTATCATGAAGTGCATTACTGCAACTTCATGCAAATCTCTTGGGGTGGCGAATTGACTTCAGACTTCAAACCCATTCACAGTATCTGCCAAGGTTATTCTATGTCACCATACATTTTTGTGCTTTGTATGTAACAACTTTCTCAAGCTATCAATTTGGAAGTTGATCATGGTTCGTGGGTACCTTTCAAATCTTCTAATAATGGTCCTGCTTTTAGTCATATTTTCTTCACTGATGACTTGGTTTTGTTTGGGCGAGCTAATTTTGAGCAAGCTATCTGTATTAAACATGTATTGGATGACTTCCGCCATAACTCAGGTCAACTGGTGAGTAAAGAAAAAACTTCAATCTTTTTTCTAAAAACACTGCTAATCAGGATATTAACAGAATTCAAGGGATCCTTGGGTTCTATCATGTCATAGACTTGGGGAAGTACCTGTTCCAGTTATCCATGGTCGGATTTCTAAGAGAATTATGCCGGTATCCTAGAGAAGGTTAAGAATCAAGCTCACAATTGGATCTCTCAGAAGATTTCACTAGCGGGCTGCGTTACCCTTGTTAATTCTTGTATCATGGCGACTCATTCATACCATATGAAAACAATCCAGCTACCTATGATCCTTTTGTGATGATATTGAAAAGACTTGTCGCCAATTCATTTGGAGATTTACTCAAGATCATAGGAAATTTGCTTTTTTCCTTGGAACCAAATATGCCAACCAAAATCTCATCGAGTCTTAGGAATGAGGAGATGCTTATCTTTTAACAATGCCATGCTTATGAAACTGGCATAGAACGTGCTCACTGATTTTGAAGCTCCTTGGTGTAAATTTTTAAGAGCTAAGCATGCAAGGAATTGTGGTTTTGATAATAAATTTGCTTATTATTCTTACATGGGTCAATGGCAGAATATTGTTACTATGGATTAAAAAATTAGAAGAGGCATGGGTTGGTCTCTTGGTGATGGAAAAAGTGTCTACTTCTAGCTGAATTGTTGGGCGGGCTTGGATGGTTCATTGATTGATTTTAACATTACTGAAATTCTTAATGATGGCAGGTATATGAAGGTCGTATGTTGATGGCCATGGCAATTGGCGTTGGATTGATTTTCAATAGTTTATAAGGCACTTTACCATGTTATATATCTCGGTTATAAAACCTTCTAGCACTATGAGTGGCCCAGATGTCCCCTTTTGGCTTTACTCTCCTAGTGGTAATTTCACCATTAAACTTGCCTACTCTTTCACTGAATTGGACAACTGGAATTCTAAGGGCCATAAATGGAAGATCGTGTGGCATTGGAATGGTCCAAACGTTATTAGGAGTTTTTTTTTTTTTATGGTTGTCTTCGTAAAAGACTTTTGACCAATGAAGGGAGAAAGAGACATCACCTCATTGATTTCGATACATATGACCGCTGCTTAGGCGCTTCCGAAACTATTCTTCATACTCTAAGGGATTGCCTTACTTCCTATGCGATTTGGGTCTCCTTGGTGCCTTTTCATAAGCTAGTGAAGTTTATGTCTATGAATTTTGATCAATAAATGATAGATAACCATCTCAACAAATTAGGAATTCATCATCAAGTGAATTGGAGTACCTTATTTGAAACTACTTGCTCATTCTTGTGGAAGTGGTATAATGGTGCTCTATTTGGTGAGGATTTTGATATGCCTTTCAATACTGTTGCAACTATTTTGTCCCGTGCAGAAGCTTTTGTTGCTACCCATTCCTTATTTTCTAGTTCTCCTTCGAGTAGGAATAGATATGTCAAAGCTCAAATGCGGTGGAACCTACCACCGGTTGGTTAAGATTAATTCTGATGGAGCTTTACGAACATGCTGTGGTATGACGACGGTAGGTGGTTAAATCCGAAATGACCATGGCATGTGGCTCTGTGGTAACACGATCAATATTGAGATGTGCAGTATTTTTGCAGCAAAAATATGGGTTGTGATTCATGGAATGAGAATGGCTTGGCGTCATAGCTTTAAGCAAGTTTTGATTAAAGTTGATAGCAAACTGTTGACATATATGGTTAATTGGAAAATTCCTACTCCTTGCTGACATAAGGTCTTAATTCAAGAGATTCAATTTATGATGACTTAGAATTGGGAGATTCAGTTGAATCATATTTACGGAGAGACTAATCGTTGTGCTGATTACATAGCCAATATGGGTTTTGCTATGTCTTAAGAATACCATGAATTTCATTATGCCCCTGGAGATATTAGAAATTTTGTAATGCAGGATAGGATGGGCATTACTCTTCCCAGAATTTGCATTGCATTATGACTTAAGCTTGTTGCCTCCTTTCTATTAAAAAAAAAAAGGCACTGTGCAAATCCAATTGTATGTATGATAATACAATTTGAGGAGTTCGGACAAAGTGGTGCTGACTAAAAATGGTGAAACTACTAAAGCCCTTACTAATTTGATGATTTTGGGCAAGAATCTCTTGATTCATTTGATTAATCCCTTAAACAATTGACTGATGGTATTATCTAGTGATGAAATCTCCTAGTTTCCTTATCTTTGTCATGTCTAAATGTTCGAAAGTAACTGAGTTTTGTTTGCCATCAGTAGTACATGTAGTGGCTAGCCCTGCTAATCTTGTTAAGATGTGGATGCAAGCATATGGTCACATGGTAATCAAAGGACACAAACCTAGATAGTTGGGCCTTTCAATGTTTTCAGCAAGATTATACAAGCCGAAAGACTTTGGTGGACTTTAGAAAGGGGTTTTCTCAAACATCCAAAGGGCATTTTTAGCGAACATGGGAGAATTAGTCTGTTATGATCATGCGAAATGATTTATTATCCAAAACCAAATAGCTATTGATAATATATATGCCCACACATTAGCATCCATTATTTCAGGGCATTCTGCAACAACCTTGAGTTGTCTAGCTGATGTGGTGAAGACAAGAATGATGAATTAGGCAGTAAGCAAGGATGGCAAGATTATATACAAGAGCTCTTATGATTGTTTGATAAAGACTTGGTCCATGGCAATTTGATAAAGACTTGGTCCATGGGAGAATTGAGGGATTAAGAGCGCTGTGGAAAGGATTTTTCCCTACATGGATAAGACTTGGTTCATGGCAATTTGTGTTTTGGGTTTCTTATGATAAGCTCAGACAAGCTGTAGGCCTATCATCCTTCTGATAATTGATCTATGAATCCAGTTTGCAAGTTCCTTTTTTTTTTCCCTGAATTATTATTCTTTTTTTGATTCTAAAGATGGTTACATACCAACAAAGATAATGACACCCTGTTTTCCCTTGTAAGCAATTCCTACTTGCTAATGGAGCTTCTTCTTTTTAAAAAAAAAAAAAAATCAATAAGCAAAAAATATATCATCTCAGATATATCAAAATCAATTATTTTAAAAATATTCTAAATTTCCTTTAAAATATTAATTTAGTAGTGTCTTGAATTTTATTTTTAATACGAAGACAATGGTTCAGTAACTTTTAAATTAATAAGTGTTAACAATAGTCAGAGTCACTAGTAATAATTTGTTCAAAAGATGTTAGAACTGAGACTAGTTACATTAGTGTCTTCATTTTTGTAGTTGGAACTGATAAAAGCTTTGAAAGTATTTTGAAAGTATTCTTAGTTATAACAATTGCGTAATTGAGACGAGTCTTCATTGTACTTGTATATATCTGTTGAGCAATAATGAACATTCCATTCCCAATTATATCGGAGTGGGAAATTCATGGCCAATATTTAGAGAGAGAAAATTTTGTCAAATGCTAATATACTCCCTGCCAAAATATCCCTTGCTAAGTTGGAAATTTTCCTCGTTAATGTCTTGCCTTACATCAATTGTTTTCAGCTTAGAGATGGATGTGTTCCTTTAGTTCCTTGTAATATACTCAACTGGTGCTGGAGTTGTGTTGTTATTTGGACGATCATCTGATGCTGGTGGTAAAGCAGCCTTAATAGCCTGAAATTGCAGTATGATTGTTGTTGTTACACATCCCCCTCTACCTGTCGATGGACTTTACAAGTAATCTGATCAATCTGTAGTTGTGTTTGATCTTCCATAAATCATTCAACCTTGTAAGTCTAATTCCTCCATCAATTTGTGGAATGCGATACATGCTCCTCCATTTGTGGCAAATTGACTGCAACAATTTTACAGGCATCATATGCTACTGTTGAGGAAGACTACGCAGTTGCATAGTAATGACTAGCCTGAAAGCCAAGTCTACTTCATGCATGCTTCTTGTGCACCCCACCAGCAGTGTTAATGTATATTCGATTACCATCTGCAAGCAGTCTGTTAATATATTAACGATTAACCCAACTTAAATTACTAGTTTAATAATATCATACGCACTCAATTTTATGATATAAATTAAAATAATTATTTTTAAATGCTAACTTATATTCATATAAGAATATTTTATATAATCATTAAAGTAAATAACCATAATTAATTATAAATTAACTGTTGTGATTATATATAATTTAAAAATAAGAATATGCTCCTTATGGCTGGACCTCATTGACGACCCAGACCGAATGTGGCGCCGCTGATTCACTTACGAGTGAATATTGTGGATTAATTTTTCTCAACTCTCTGTACCAGAATCGATGGTTGTGGTTTCACTTAATGAGGCTTAACGCTTTCAATGAATGGGTAAACAGCTCTTCTTCTATTTATTGTCATCCTCTTCTAAATAGAACTGTTTAATTCAGATTAAGAAGATCATTTTCATAAATATATTCTGGATCCAGTGATAATAGTGCTCTATTTCCTGGATTAGGGTTTTTTTTTTAATTCAATTCTCAAGTTATCTCAGGTAAGTTCTAATGAGATCCAACATTTGTTGTGTTCTTCAAATGAAGAATCCTAATTCTGGTTAGTTTGTGTTTCGAATTCTCTAAACTGCATGTAGTAAGTAGTGTGCAGTGTGAGTTATCTATCAGTTCACTTTAGGTAATTGAGACGTAACTTTCTTATCAAACTGATGAGAAACTAATTTTTTCAACAAAACTATGCTTAGATGGAGGATTTTGAGCCATATTCTGCTATATACAGGCTATACATAGGCCATTGCAGAACTAATGGGTTAGTCAATGTCTTAAGCTATAAAGAAGAGAACTCATCTAATGGCAAGTTGATAAAACAAACTTGATTGCATATACTTTCAGTTTATTCTGGTAAACAAGCAGTGACTAAAGGCTATGGGTGAGAGTGTGAGAAAGTTGGAATTGCTGGGACTAGGTCACAAGTTGTTGTTGTTACTGTCATCGTTGTTGTTGTTATTATTATTATTATTATTATTTTCAATTGAATTTACATGTATCTCTTGTCCTTAAAATTCAATACAGTGATCATTGCAAATTTTCTTTATCCTTCTTTTGGGTTTTAAATATTTTCTTAGTGCTAACTTTGTGTCTTTTGCCTTTTTAAATATCAATAAAATTTATCTTAAAACAACCATTGTCTGCTTTGTTTCCTGCTCTATACACTACATGCCACATTTTAAACATTTCATTTCATCCTTTATATTTATCAAGGCTTTTTTTTTAATGTATAGATTGCATATTAATATTGTTCTCATGCTTTTGTTGGAATATAAATGTTATACTATTTTGATGCCGTCAGAAGCTTTATAATTCGTGTGAAACATATTGTGATTTTAACTTTTAAGTGATTCTTCGAGACAAAAAAAGCACGGAAAGTACAATTGTCCTGATTTTTTCTTTTATAATTTTCTGCAGAGATAAAACAACATAAAAAGAGTCAAATGCCCTTTGGAGATGTTCATATTTCTGGAAAATGGGCTACAGTTTTTGAAGTTTTATGGTAGGTCGTAAGATTTTAACTTATGTGATAAGCATTTTAGGATTATGCTTCAAGAATTGAATATGGTATCCATGTTTTCTCTATATTTTGGGGAGGATATCAAATCAACGAGAAATCCTTGGGATTGATTCTTGTTCTTCATCTGCAACTGGCTTCTCAGTCTTAATTAGGATTCCACCAGTCCTAATTAGAATTCAGGAAATCATTTAATTTTATGATGCATTGCCCATAGGTATTTCATATTAGTTTAGTATAAAATAGTCAATCCATTGTTCATTATCAAGACAATCAAGAACTTGCTTTTGGATTAGGCAACAATATGTTATTCATTTCTTATACTAAAGTCATATATTAATTATTTGTCTAAAAGTGAACCTTTTTCCCCAATTTAGTTCAGTTCACACAGAAGAAATTTTATGGTTCAAGGTAAGGGATGATTTAGGGTGATGTAGTTGGTCTGATTGAGACAGTGAAATGGATAGAATGTCTGATGTTGTGTGACATTGTAAAATGTTATTGGATTTATTAGGATCTTTCACATGTCTGAAGACACTAAATATGCGTTAGGGTGCAATGGGAGGAAATAGAGAGAGAAGATGCTTTTATAATGGCTGTAGCTCATTTAAGGGAAAGAGCTGCAAGAATTTTTTGAAAGGGGCATGACCTAATAAGTACAAACAATCAATTAGGGACTTTATATGTGGAGCAGGTATTTTCATTGAAATTACAAGAATCTTTACCTGTTATAGGCATATTCAATATATGATAAAAGCTACAGTACAATATAAATTAACTGTGCAGTGTGTAAGAATGCTTTTATCCTATACACTAAAACTATCGCTGTATAGTTGTCAGAATCTAAGGCTAACTATGAAAAGCTTCAGCAGAATAAACAGTTCCAGAAGTTATGATGGCTGTTTCTTAATTTGGAAAGTTATACATTAGAGTTCAAACACAGTTAGGATCACAATAGAATAACTGCAGTTACATGTGTAAAATCGGTGGAATCCATATTTAGCATTTGTTGACATTTTTGAACTGCCTTTGTACAACATTGGATGAGACTGGCCTATTCTCTGCCATTCATTTATGATTTTTTTTTTGTTTTTCTGTTTTTTGGAGGAAGAGGTTTCAACTCTCCATGCCGTCTCTGCAACAAGTGGAAAAGAAGTTCAAATGCGATGATATATACACAGACCTATACTATAGGCTTAGACAATGGTAATTTTATACATTAAGTGCAAATGTAGAGTGTATTGGTAGGAAGCAAGAGGCAGTTTGATTTAACAAATATTGAACTGTTCACACATATGATACTATACATCTATCTTACAAGTGAAGTCCCGAGCATCTTCTGAAAGTCCTGATATTACTGCCTTCTGAAATTGCCATTCCAATTCCTGTTCTTCCTGTTTCTCCAACACCAACATAATACAATTGCCATTCATCCACTTTATCTTCCATCTGAATCAGGCATGGGGATCTTACTCCGTTATTGTCCCATTCCTCCCCTTTTGCAGGCTCAAGTATTGGATCTTCTTGGAGTCTCTCCCAGTTTTTCAGCCCATCTGGAGATGCTGCTAATCCTATACTCCTCTCTCCATTAGCAGCAACACCCTCATATGCCATCAAGTATTTGTCATCTTTTCGTCTTCTAACTACACTAGCATTCTTGACTCCAAGCTCATCAAAACTACCTTTTTTCCCTCCTCCCATGATCTTCCCCAACTTCACCCATCTGATACCATCCCTGGATCTGGCAACCCCAAGAGCAAAGGACTTGTTTTCTGCATCAAATGAGTAATAATACATCCTTATATCATCACTTCTATGAACAACAACATGTGGAGCGGCAATAAATAAAGAATCCCATTCCTTGCCTGACCCTAGATCAAGCAAAGCTCCACTGTGATTATCCCCTTCAATTCTGGCCCAATGCCTACCATCTTGGCTGCAAGCTAAACCTGGTAGAGACTTCAAAATCTTGCCAAATTGATGATTTCTGTCTTCTGTTTTTCCATTTTTAACTCTTTCTGGATTTTGTAAAGAAATGTTTGAAATCCCTGAAATTTCTACTTCTTCAGAATTGTATCCTGTATAGTAAAGCCAATAAACTGAACTGTACATTTGGCTGGACATAATGACAAGCTCTGAAGGCCTAATGCTTTCTGTGTCAAATGCCCACCAATTCTTGCTGCTATTCATCACTACACCCGCATCAGCACAGGACCTCACATTTTCTGATCCACGTATCCAATGGACTCCATTGCTTGAAACTGCTAGTCCAATGCGGTCTGAATTGTCTGCATCTGAGTTTCCATGGTACCACATGTACCACCTTTCTTCATTGTCCCCAATGTATCGTTTCACAACTGGAGATCCAATTTCTTTGCTATCCCATGAGTTGCTGGGACCTAAATCAAATACCAAACCTTTTGACTTTGCTGGTGTGTGTGCTGGATTTGATGTTGGAGTTGCTAGATGTTGGGCCATTGAATTCGAATCCAGTTCAATGGCCGAATTTCTACTTGTTGCACTGTTGCTATCAATGCCTGGTTTTGTGGAGCAGCGAGTGAGAAGGAGAGTATTGTGCCTATGATTTAGTGGACCTCTTTGGTAAATTGGAAAGCTACTGTAGAAGGTTTTTCGTGAAGAATAGAGAGCAAACATTTCTAATCTGCTGGAAGGCCATGCTGATTGGATTAAATTTATTGCATTAGCCATTCTTCTGGTTGTAGAGGTCGCAGAGACACAAGTGGTTCTAATCCTTGTGGATATTGCTGATGCTTCATCCATTACAGGACTGCAGAAATACAGATAACGAAAAATGATAAAAAATTGTGGCAGAACTCAATGCCAATATATCGGTGATGCATTTCAGCATTTGATTGGAAATTTATGTGAAGCAGATATTTCTTTTTGGGGCTATATGAAGTTACTGTCATGTTCTCCCATATTTATAAATAACTTGCGTGTGAATTGTATTTCAAATTTAACACTTTCTCTGGGAAGCATGAGTTAATTGACTGGCTAACTGCTGTTTGCACTATCTGTTGTTCTTCCCTATGGTTTGGGTACCCCTAACTAAGGAAATGGGTACATCTACCTGTCAAATGGTAAAGGCTAGACTTTAATTGGGCTTTCCCCATTGTTGACTTGTTGGGTCACTGATGATAAAGTCTTGGCCTTAAAATGTTTTGTGGAGTCTTGATAAAATAATCACTTATTGGCATTGATGTGAAATGTGTTTCACATGTTTATAGATCCAGCTTAAAACAATTTCTTATATGGTGTGTGTCTTTCTAGAAGATAGTCAGAGCTCTTAGCTCCTATATGAGTTTGTGTCTATCCTTCATCTTCCTTTTCTTGAAATTAATTCCTTTTTTGCTCTTTCAAAACTCAATATCATGCAGCTGTGAAAGGCCGAGTTTTTCTATACCTATGAGTAATAATCTATTTCTTAATTATAAATTTGAATGCTACATTGAGTATGTACTAAATTGATAGATATATTTACCTGATTTAACTAAGATGCAATACCAGAGTAGTTTTGGTTGGCTACATGATTTTTATTTTTATTTTCCTACTTTATCTTGTCTAAAAGTGATAAACAAGTAAATGACACATACATTCAGGTGCCGTACATTATACTTTGACCTGTGATTTATAATCTAACTTTCAAGTTGATGTGAGCATGGAAGTATTGGTAGAGATCTAACTTATTGAAATTGAAAGTCGATATCTATCGTATTTGTGCTCCATTAATTGTGCCTCACCATCTGTGGAATTAGTATTTTATTGATATCTTTCATATTTGTGCTCCATGAGTTGTGGCTCTGTATAATTAGTATTTTACTTGCATGCTTTCAACATGATAACTTTGTGAAAAATATTAATTCTGGCGTTCTATACACAATGGTAATTTATTTTTTATTTTTTTGGCTGCTATGGTTCTTGTTTGCCATTTTATAAATGTTTATCTGCACAATTTTCAACTATGTTAGCATCTTTTATCACTAAACCTTAATAATATCCATTATAATTGTTGGCACTAGTTGTTTAGTGTGCCCCATTAAAATAACTATATAAATTTGAGATTCTTGTGTGCCTTGTTTGGGAAGCAACGAAAACTAAAGGAAAGAAAAGCTGAGGAATGAAAACGGTTGGATATCATTATGTTCGAGAACGTAGGAAAATTTTTGGTCAAGACCATGTTTGTTAATATGCAATATTATTTATTTTTCCTTCAAAGAGAATGAATTTGAACTTGTGGTGAGCCATGTTTGTTTTAGAATTATGTGGAAAACCTTGATTGAATTTTTGCTCCATTCCCAAACAAAAGAGATAATTTCACTTTCCTTTTGATGTGCCTTTTCTTTCAGTTTGATATGCGGAATCTTATTTGAATCAATAAGATGGCTTAGGTTGACCACCTTCAATAATTGAGGTAAAACCTATAAGTGCGTGTTTTGATAGATAGAATATAGTTGTCTCTCTCAATACATCATGTCCATGCTGTTGGGCAGTTGTGATAATTAGAAGACCAGAGAAATTTTGAAGTATTGATGGGGTTGTGCTATTTTCCTACTAAAGATAAATGCATGACCAATAACCTCCAAGGAAAGGTGGTTCCACTTTCCCTTGCCTTTGTACTAATTCTAGTCATTGTTTCGTGATTGTTATGGAATGGAGACATTCTTCCCAATTAAAAAAAAACTCGGCTTTTTTTTATTAATTTATTGCTTTGTTTTTTTCCCTTTTTAAGAATGAATTTATTGCTTTGTTGTTATTAGTTAGCTCGTAATTATGAAGGATTTTTTTGACATTTTTTAATAGAATTTGGTTGAAATAATTTGTGGGTTTAATGAATACGTTGAATGGTACAGTGGTACAGTCGCCGTTTCCTTTGCCGACTTTTCCCTTGGGTTTGGAAATTATAACATCAAACAGTCATAATATAACCCCACGTGATTATCTAACAGCATTTTTTCAGTTGACAACCGTTCTTCAAAGATCTGATAATTATAATTTTTTTTCCAAGCTGGTCAAATACTATTTTCTGAATTTTGAATGTTGAATGAAACTTCCATTTGGTTTTTTAATTTCAGAAATGAGAATTCATATAACACTTTTTATGCCATGCAAACTACTGTATATAACAAAATCTTCGTAAAATTACTGTTGCAACAACTATAACTTTTGTCTTTAAAAATTCTTTTATGAAATTACTGTTGCAACACCAACAGTAACTTTTGTCTTTAAAATTTAATATATATATATATATATATATATATATATATATATATATATATATATATATATATATATTAGACTTAACCTTCCACGTTATTTAGGCAAAAAAAAAAAAATTGTACATAATTTTTTACACCAAATTTAAATATTTGTTCTGCTCATCATTGTCATAAACAATTACCCTTATATTTTATAATATTTTACCCTTATCTTCTACCACTTTCAAATAAATTTAAAATTCATTTTCAGTAAAAAAAAAAGTTACAATTAGTCATAATTCTACTTTTTTTTTTTTTTATCTATTGTTGACTTCAATTAGCTTTTTTATTCTTCATTGGTTGAAATTGGAAAATAATACAAGCTTTAAAGTTTTGTACCACTACATATAAGTTTGAGGGATTATAAACCAGATTTATTTTATTTTAAAATAATAAAAAGAGAATTATGCTATTTATTAGAGAAACAAATGAATTATGATATGGATGATAACTTCATTTTGAGAACTATATAAGAAATTACATTTTTTTCCTTTTCTTTTTTAATTCTTTGCTAGAATTTTGAAATATATATATATATATATTAATCTAGCTTTCTTGAAATTATTAATATAAAAATTGGAATTGTTTTTATTTTAGTTAGCCTTTCCACTTCAATTTGTCTTATTTAATTTTCAGATTATTTATTTATATTTAACTTTTTTTATTTAATGAGAGAGAAAAAAATGTATTGATCCCTCATAAATGCCCACGTACGATAACTTCTAAAAATTAATTGTTTGATGACAATTATAGTATCCTTGCATCCATTATTTCTTTTTAAATTATATAAGAATGAACTATTAAATTAGAACATATTTGATATGCATTTGTTTTGTTATTCTTTATAATTAGTGTGGTGTCAAAATTATTTATCTTACATGTTTATAAAACTATTTACATATTTATGTCTATATTTCCTCTAGTTATTGGTGTAATAAAAGTTGTTCAAAGTTTGTAAGAAATACACGTTGTGCAAGTGGATACAAATCAAGTTAGTTTCATTTTTAAAATTTATTGTTTATTCCAATGAAATTAATTCAATGAATGTTCACTTTATTTATATATTTTTAATTGTCCGCTGTAAACTTTAATATTTTTTAGGTTGCATTAAATAATTTATCATCTTTGTTTGAAATAATCAGTAATACTAAACAATCACATCAATTGCATAGTAATTTGAAATTCTTCTCTCTTAAAGCCCATCTAACATATTAATATTGAAAAAAAAAAACTAAAGATAAAAAAAATGAAAAGAAAATTTAGCATGCAACATAACCTATATATAAAATGATAATATTAGTGATAGTAAGAAAAAAAGAGATAAATGATGAGATATAATCAAAATCTGAATTGGATAATAATATAATTACACAAAAATCTTCAAAAAAAAAGATAGACATAACATCATTTTACCTAATCAATCAAGAGGAAGCAAATTTCTAAAAAAAAAATGTAAATGTAAATTTTTTTTTGAATTTTGACAAGTATATTGTACTTTTGAACTAATGATGTCTAATGTATTAAGACATAAGATACTTATATCTTTACATGTCTTAATACAATAGATATATTGATGATAAACTATATTTTTGGACTGATTATCTAAATTATTAAGACAAAAACAATCTTTATTTATCTTAATATATATAATTGACAATTATTGTAAATATTTTGATATGTGTAAATATTATGATAAATATTTATATATGGAATTATTGTCTATTTATTTTTCTTAATATAAAATATTAGAAACCGCTACGGGTTTCCCAGCTTGTTGGAACCACATTTACTCTTCATAGCCATTGGGTGGGTCAAATTCAATGGCCTTTTCGAAAAAATAACATGTGGATACTTTAAGCTTCAATCATTGGTGTCCTTCCATATACATGTTTGAAACAAAGGGCTAATGACAATAAATAAATAAATAAAAACCATTTAATTTTGGTAATTTTATCCAAATTTTAGAAGGCAGTTGCAATTTCATCTAAATATTGAAATTGGTTTAATGCTTAAACATCGAATCACGTAATGTTATATCTTATACCTTTATATATCACATATTCTTGTATCAAGTTATCACATATGACACACGAATAAAATAAACATTTTATTTATAATGATAATAACTTTTTTTTTATCATCACTTTTCATAATATCATTCAACAATTCAACAAATCAGTATAGAGACTTAACCCATAAATTTAATATTTATTACATACTAGTATAATCATTGAAACTATAAATGTGAAAACATTTCAGCCCAAAGTGTAGATGATATAATTTATTGCTTATGAGAAATGCAAGGAGAGAGACAGAAAGTGAGGAAGCTTGACTGATAACCTTTGATTTCTTTCTTTTATATGTACCTCAATATTAACTATTACTTTTATTTACCTGAAAAATTATTTAATTTGGTAAGTTGTAATTCAGTGATAATAATTATGAAATAAGTTCTAAAATACCAAACAATACATAATAATGAATAATAAGTATACACAATATATGCTTTATATTTCATTCATTTATCAACATCATATAAAATGTAAGTAAAATCAAGCATACAATAATTGATTTTTATTTACGCTCATACTTTGCCAATTTATTTTTGTTGTAATCGGGCTAAACAAATATCTTTCTAAATTTCCATGTGAATATTTACATTTGATAGCTAATTTGATCATTTATTTTATTTGCACATTTCTTAAGTCATAAGCCTTTGCTTTTGCTATTTATTTGCATTTGATCATTTGTTTGATCCTTAGATCTCTTATTGTGTTTTATAATATCATTTAAGTAGTTACAATACCTTTAAAATCCATATGCATATGCATTTGTAACCAATAATTCATTAATTATTTTCATTGTATCAATCTTTGCATATTAAATCATCGATCATATTTTGTAAAGAAAACAAATATATTTAACATAACCATATTGCAAATATATCTGTAAATTATTTGTCATCTCATTATCAAGGTCAAATCATAGTAATCATATAATTCACATGACCATAAGTCATTTTATATTTCATATAGCAAGCAAAATTTATGTACACTAAAAAAAATCACTTAATAATTATACTCATATTTTCTTTATTATCCAAAAATTAACTTATCATTCACTTCCTCCTTGTATATCACTAACTCATTTTGAGTCTATTTGGAATTATAATTAATTAATACATGACTAAAAAAACTTAATCTTAATATGATATGTGGCTGTGTGATATTTTGTGAATGATTAACCTACAACTTATTCTATACTTGTTCAATTTATGTAATCATTGATTCTACATTTAGATAATATATAAATTTATAACGTATTTGAATTTCATATTTTTTTTGGAGCAATACACTATTTTTAGTGGAATTTCAAAACGTGCCATATTTTTTGTCCTTAGATAGTTTTGATATACCAATTTTAATAATTTATATCTTACAACGTCCTTATATAATTATTATGAAACTTTCTAGGCATTTAATTAAGACACAAATAAATATTTTTCATATTTACAATATTTTTGAATTACGTCTTTAAGATATTCAAATAATAGAAAATATATGACTGATCCTGCTTAGAAATGATATCTATATCAATTTTCTTATTAATATCACAACTTACAAAGTGTATTGAATTTGAAGGTAAGACTCTCACTCGAGTTTAGCTAAAACATAATTCTAAAATTTTTATTGGTTTATAAGTAACTCAAAAATTGGGATAAACTTTATGAAGTTGCAAAGATATAAAGAAAATAGCTCTAATCAAAGAAACAATTATGATTCATTCAAAATCTCTCTATACATATGAATTTTATTATGAAATTTTGAAAATTTATAGGGGACATATAAAGCTACAATTTTTGTGTTTTATGTTTTATCAAATTTGACTTTTATGATAGTCTAACAAATTAAATAAAGTCAGTTGCAAGATTAGTAATCAAAACCAATTTTAGTAAAAGAATGATTTATTTTCATATACATAACATTTTTCAAAACTATTAAGGACATATATATAAAACATAGATCTACAAGTTCTATGTTTAGAATTTCTCCAAATGATTTCTCTAAAATATAAAAATTAAGCTATAATATTCTGCCATGAAAGTAAAATTTAGACATTTTATTTAGTTGTTTATACTCATAAACCATAATCTATCAAACTTTTAATTCAAGATTAACAACATAAAAAGAATAATTTGTGGTAGGAAAAGAAGTTGTTTATACTCAAAGATTTGCTTGCTTAATTTGTGCCTGAAACTTTGAAAGAAAATTGAGAAAAATAAAGGAAAGAAAAAAAAAGAGAAATGAGGTGTTGGTAGTGGTAGGAAAAGAAGAATGAGAAAGATAAATTTTAATTCAATAGTAACTAAGCACATCATTACACTCTTCTTTCTTTTCTTTTGTCCGTTTCTTCTCTTTTTCCTTTATTTATTATTATTATTATTATTATTATTATTATTATTATTATTATTATTATTATTATTATTATTTCATTTTATCAACTAATGCAAAAACATAATTTAATCATTTACTTCAATTTAATTAAATTAATTATGTCAATTTTTTATGAATTTAATATAGTCTCTTTATTCTCAAATTTAAGTTGTAACACTCGCCAATATAGCCGAAAAATCATCACAAATTGTATCGATAGGTGTTACAGTATTGTTTTGCAGAAAACTTATTAAATTAAAACTTTCACATTTAAAATTTGTTTAAAACATTATAATGCAATTTAAGTCATAAAAATAGATCATGACATAAAAATTATAATCCATCGATCAACATTACAGCATACAACATATGTTTTCAGCTTCTTACCCTTACATTACAAAAATCCATTATGAAATGCTATTACATGTTCTCAAATATCCTAGGCATGTAAACATGATTCAAAACCCCCATAAAATATACAAAAATACATAAATGTCATGTATGATAACACATCCCAAACTAGGTGTACTTTGTCTGATCTCTAGTGGCTTGCAACTCTTTCAATCAACTTCTGTCTACCGGCTCCAAATTTGCATATAGAAAATCCACACGCTAAGCAAACTAATATTTAGTGGTACATATGTGAGTAAAAATTCTACATTTAAAAATGTTATACAATGTCATGCAATTCATCTTATGATCATTCTTAAAATCATACATTCTACTTGTTATATGCTTCGATATCATATGTAGATGTTTATTTTACCGTAGACATAACATATAAACCATATATTTTATACACATACATATTTTATATTTCCAATTACATTATAAGAATCTTTAAACAACAAACAGTAGGTCACATAACGACCATACAAAAGCTTCATTTTTATATTCATTTAACTTTCATTTTTATATCGTTCAAGACTCTTTAAACTTTCATTATTTCAACTATTTCAGCCCTAAAACTCTAAATTTTAACTATTCAGATGCGTGAAATGAGACAAGGGCGTTCACGATCCGAGCTTAAACCACCTGACTCATAATCTGTGACAGCTCATCCGAGCTCCTCAAATCAATGATGCTCATTAACCCAAACTTAAGTCACATTGATTGAGATAATATAGCATGTTAGCACATCAAGGATCAAATGCGCTCAGTCATCGAGATTTAACCACTTATCTTTATATCATATCAAGTAACTCATATGGTACCTTTCACCTACCTCAATGATATACTATTTATCTTATGTTAAGTCCAAGACTAGAGAACTGGGCTTATATTTCATAACCATTTATCTTTCAATTCATTTTATAACATACTATTACCAGCATTATATCCCATTCATGCATTCTTATACCAACAGATAAATATCCAATCATATATCCACATGTTATTTTCCATGTATATATACATCCCATAACATGTATATAACCAACATATCACATAAGGTTGTAAAACAAAATGTACATATAATACATTCCTTCTGCTTCACAGACGTGAACTACATATTCATGGTTGTGAAAAATATACTTTTATGGTTAGCTTACCCGTGAACCATCACGTGAAAGAAATAGAGCTTTCATAAGCATGAATTACTTATTTATGATTGTGACACCACGTCATTCATGGTTTTCCAACCATGAAACACAACCGTGAAATTCTAGGTTCATACAAGTTCATTAGTCTTGACATTCACTGTAACATCCTCAACCTTCCCCACATGCATATCAATATGCATTTCATTTGAACATATGCATCTTGTATATAATTCAATTGAACACATGCATTTCATACGTATTTTCATAGGAATAAGTTTATGACACGCACTAGCTACGTGTCTTAGTATTTGACAATTATACCGAGTCGCACGTTTGTAATTATAATCTATATGAGGATTACAAAGTATTAGAAATAAATTGAATAAGGTGACCAAATTAAAGTAAGCAAAATGACTAGATTAAGATTAGTAAACATTTACATTGTTAATTTAGTTAAATCGGGCCAAATGACTAAGTTGTATTATTGTGTGAATTAGTGGAATTACATATATATGTAAATAATAATAATAATAATAATAATAATAATAATAATAATAATAATAATAATAATAATAATAATAATAATAATAATATAAAATAAAATGAAAATGACACAAAAGAGAAATAGAAGAGAAGATAAGCAGATGCGCTAAGAAGGAAAATTGTAGCTGAGATGTGAGTGAAATCTACATTGATGCAGAGAATTAAAGATGCTCATAAGTAAGATGAGAAGTTAGTAAAGATAACTGAGGCAGTAAAAAAGGGAGAAAAGCCTGAGTTTTCGTTGATGGAAGATGGCATAATATACCTCAAGAATAGGATTTGTGTGCCAAATATGAAAGATTTGAATATAGATATTTTAAAAGAAGCACATGGAATGGTATATACCATGTTGGGTTTTGAAGAATGAATCATATTCATAAACGAAGCAAAAAATAAAATTTTTCAAAACCCAAAATAAAAGATCATACTTGTACCATTAAAACTAATTTATATAAATGTAAATGTTAAAAATTATACCTTGTAATTTTTATTTGTTCTTCAAATCTTCACTTTGTTGGGTTGTAGCAAACCACAACAATCCACACTAGGATGTCTCTAATGATAATCCACGCAAAGAATGAAGAAGAAAATTGAAGCTAATTGATTCCTTGCAAGGTCATTTTTGGTAAGTAATCAATTTTTATTGCTATAGGGTTGATTTGAGTTGCTTAGGTTCATTAATAGGCACTGATTTGCAACCCGATTTTGATGCACAGAGAAATCGATTCTGGAAAAGTTTAAAACAAAAAATTTTTTCCTTTATGTATTAGATTTATGGATATATAAATATTTTTGTAAGATTTGGTGTATAGAATGAGATATCCTCTTCGTATTAAAAATGGTCCGGATGTGAACCCTAAGTAAGTTAGCTACTGTGTTTATTAGTTTTGGATATGTTAAAGCCAATATTTGAAGTACCTCAAGATATAAAAGTTGTATATATATGTGTTATGTATCTGTATACCAAATTTTAGGTTCATAGGTCTTGTAAATTTTGAGTTATGGGGAATGAAACCATGACTGTTCCATAGTTTGAACTGTCTATAGGGTGCCCTGGGCAGAGCCAGCAACTTGTTTGGATAATTTGAGCTCGTTAGACCTAGATTATGTAAATGATCAAAACATGAAAGTTATAGGTATATGTCTTAGATAAGTTTTGGTACTAATTTTAGCTTAATATGTTATGTATAGACTATGTTATGTCATTTGGAAGTCATACTGGTCCGGAAGCCAATTCTATTCTGGATAGTAAAATATGTGTTATAATTTGAAGACCTTAGAGACATAATTGATAAAAGTTTTAAACATAAAAAATGTTTCATATGAACCCATATAAGTTTTTGTAAATTTTAATTAAAATAGGACTTATAGATTATAAGTTATGATGAACTAAAATGAGTACCCTGAAACTGCCTAAAGGCAAAAAATAAGGCAGAAAACAGAACAAACTTAGAAATTCTGCCAAAAATTGTAAAATAATCCAATTGGTCTGAAATTTTAATATATTATACAATTATATATTAGTTTTTATTAGGAATAAGAATCAGATTAATTGGTCAAGTATAGAAAACTTTATAGGCTAAACAGTCTCATAAGGTCACACTGTCTCATAGAAAAAATCTTAACTATTGACATGAACAATGCATATTAATTTGTTTAAGCCACATTAAGTCTTCCTAATCATGAGTTAATCGATTATGTTTTCATATTAGGCTTGCAACATATTGGAGACCCACAAGTAGCGGATAGACAATAAGTTAGGGGTCGGAATCAAAAGAGAACGATGAGTCTAATTATCAATTGAATTCTTTACTGCAAATGAATGTTGCTTGCTATGTGGTTCATATGATTGTCATGATTGGTCCTTGATAATGTAATGATGGATAATTTGTGACATTGTGGTACATATAAATGGTATAATTGTGGTATATTTGAGATATATGTTTGACATATGTGATATATACACATGATATATGTATAATATATGCAAGGTATATGCGTGACATATGAGGTATATATGCAATGGTTGTTGAATGCTTAAATACAAGTGCATATGCGTATGGACTAAAAAGGTGTTGTGACTAGTTAATCGATATTATAAAGCAAAAGAAGAGGCCTATGGCCCAACAAATGTGCAAATGAAACAAATGATCAAGCTAGCTAGCAAATGCAAATGTTCACATGGAAACCCGGTGCAATATCTGTTTAACTTGGTCACAACAAAATGAAATAAGCAAAGCATTTGCATACGTAAGGAGTAATGATTATATGTTTCAACTTTATTGATATTTATATGATACTGATGAATGGAATGGAATACATGGTATGTATTGGATTTGTGATTTATTATTATAAATTGTTCGGTACTTTAGAGCTCATTTGATGGTTATTATCACTGAGCCGCAACTCATCAATTTGCATCATTTTTCAGGTAAAGAAAAGTGATAGCTCATTTTGAGTAGCGTATAGAAGACATGGAGCACAGGTCACTGGCCGAGCCTCATCATTCCCTCTCCTTGCATTTCACACAAGCATGAAAATATGTCATCTATGTTTTGTATTTACGTGTTTGAATATGTATAGTCATTTTGGAATGAGTTTAAAAATGTATAAATGAAAGCAACACATAAATACTTATGTGTAAAGTTTATGTTTTAATATATGTGATATATCATATTGTGACGAAACCTCAAAATTGACTTGCAAAGTCATTAAATGATATTACAGGGTATGAGACTTGCAAAGTCATTAATTGATTTTACAGGATATGATATGAAAAAAAAAATTTACTACCATTGTTAACAGGGTATTTTGTGTTTCCAACATGTTGTGTGTGATTATTTGATATAGAGATAGGTTATACTTAAATGCATAAGGTGTGGTGTTACATTCACAGTTGTGAATATATATTCACGGGCATGAATACTTGAATTTCACAACTTTTCTAGTGTAAAACAAAGCGTGAACTCTACTGTCCGATTTGGACACCCTATTTAGGGGCATGAATCATGCATTTCCTATAAACTCAAAATAAAACATTTCATACATTGCATGCAAAATCTCTATGATTAACTAGTGTTAATCACTCATATCAACACTATATATATATATATCATGTCCATAATATGTTTAAACAATATTTAGTTCAGTAAATCCATATCTAGGTCAAATCAAGCTATAATATAACACGTGTGTCATTTTAACACATAAACCATATATCCATGTTATTTATCAATCATAACAGGCTTTTATCCATTCATCCTCATTTACAGAAACACAACACACATCAACATGCATAGAAAATGAATTAATATATATATATATATATATATATATACCTTTTACCAAAATGGAGCCTTAACTAACTTTACAAGTTTTTCAAGCTTGTTTTCTTTTTTGTGATGAGTTCCTTTGCTCACAATCCGAACCTAACATCACAAATTATTTCTATTATAATCTTACAACCATAAACAAGCTAAACAAAACCCTAAACATCATGTTCTACCTCTATCTTTGGCAAAACTCTTTCAAACCTCCATATCTTTTAAGCTTTCAAGCTTAACAATGGTGGTTAGGGTTCCTTTAAGGTGTAGAATATGACTCAGACATCTTGAGTGTGTCAAAGGTGATAAGGGGTGGTGAAAAATGGTTTTAAAGCAAGATTTGATGTAGAGAAAAGAGAAAATTCTAGTTGCACATTGCCAACTGACCTGCGTTCACGAGCATGACCCTTTCACGCCATTCACAGCTATAACTAATCCATTCACAGGCATGAATGTCCTTTCTTCTCAAAATACTCTCACCATGTCTAAAACTCTATCATTTGAACCATAACACAACATTCATAAGCATGAATAACCTATTCACAAGCGTGAAAGCTTTCTTTTTCACAACACTTATTTAAAACACTTTAAACCTCATTATTTCCCTCTCTGAATACATATAACTCACAAGTCCTAATTTACGGGCATTATAATTTTCTCTCCCTTAAAAAAATTTCGTCCCAAAATTTACCTATTGCATTGGATGAAAAAAATTGAGGATACTGAGTTCTCATCACATTCTCACTTTCCCAAGTTGCCTTTTCAGTAACATGATTCTTCCATATTACTTTGACTAGTGTTATATGATTGTTCCTTAACTCTTTGATTTCACGAGCCAAAATTTCTACTGATTTTTCTCATATGACAAGTCCAATCTAACCTCAATGTTTTCAACTAGAATGACATGAGAAGGATCTGATATGTACCTCTTCAACATAGATACATGAAACACATTATGTATTCTACTCAACTCTGGCAGTAATGCTAGTATGTAAGCAACTGATTCCATCTTTTCCAGGATCTCATAAGGTCCAATGAACTTGGGACTCAACTTGTCATTCTTTCCAAATCGAAAAATTTTCTTCCATGGAAAGACTTTAAGAAATACTTTGTCTCCCACCTTGTACTCAATATTTCTCCTCTTGAGATATGTGTACGACTTTTGTATGTCTGGAGCTACTTTCAAATGATCCTGAATGATTTTATTTTCTATTTTGTTTCTTGCACTAATTATGGCCCCACTATTTTCCTATTGCTAAGTTAAGTCCAACATAATGATGACTGACATCTACCATAAAGTGCCTCGTAGGGAGCCATCTGGATGTTTGACTAATAACTGTTATTGTAACCAAACTCCATTAATAGTAGATATCTTTCTCAACTCCTCTCAAATTCTATAATGCAACTTCTCATCATATCTTCTAATATTTGAATCACTCTTTCCAACTGACCATTCGTTTGAGGATGACATGATGTACTGAAGTTGAGTTTTGTACTCTCTTCAAAAACTGTGATGTAAACCTCGAATCTCTATCTGATATGATGGAAACTAGAACTCCATGAAGTCTTACCACTTCATTCACATACAATTCTGCTAGTCTATTCAACTGATGATCTCTTCTAATGGGTAAGAAATGAGATGACTTTGTTAACCTATCTATTATGACCCAGATGGCATCATAATTTCTCGATGTTAGAGGTAAACCAATCACAAATTCCATTGTGATCCTTTCTTATTTCTATTCCGGAATAGTGGTTGACTGTATTAACTCTGATGGTACTTGATGTTCTTTCTTGACTTACTGATATGTCAAACATCTTATAGTGAATTTTTTAATTTCCTTCTTTATTCTTGACCACCAATATCTTATCTTCAAATCTTGATACATCTTGTTGCTTCCTCGATTCATCACATATCTAGTCTTATGTGTCTCTTTCAATATTCTCTATCACAAATCTAGTACATTCAGCACACATAACCGTCTTTGATAGTATAACTCATTATCTAACTCAACTGAAAGCTAAGGTCTTTCCCACTTGGAGAATAACTCGATCAACTTAACTAATCTGGCATCCTGCCTCTGTGAACCTCTAATCTCTTGATTAAAAGTAGGTTGAACGTGCAACTCTGCCATGACCTTTCTACTCAACACATCGGTTGCAATGATTACACAATTGTAATCCTTAATCAACTATAACCAATTTCTTTGTCTCAAATTCAACTCTCTCTGAGGAGGAAGATATTTCAAATTTTTTGTGGTTGGTGTAGATGAAACATTTTTTTCCATATAGATAATGACGTTAAATCTTTACTGCAAAGACTATAGTTGCCAATTTTATATCATGGGTCGGATAATTATTCTTATAAGGTTTCAATTGCCTAGAAGCGTAGACAACAACCTTTCCTTCTTGCATCAAAATACATCCCAAACCGTTGTGAGAAGCATAACTATAAATGACATACTCCTTATCCATAAGTGGTTATGTCAGAACTGGAACTTTCGTTAACAAAGTCACATATTTTCTCAATAATCTAGTTAACGGAGAAGTTATTACAGAGAATCATTTAACAAATCTCCTATAGTAATCCGCTAAACCAAGAAAAATTTTAATCTCTATCACATTATTTGGAGGCTTCTAGTCTAATATTGCCTCAACCTTGTTGGAATCTACTTTAATTCCATCTACTGATACTACATGTCTGAGGAATACTACCTCATCTAGCCAAAACTTACATTTAGAAAGTTTGGCATTCAACTTATGATCTCTGAGGATCTGTAACACTATCCTTAAGTGCTGATCATGTTCCTTTTTATCCTTGGAATAAACCAAGATGTCATCAATGAAAAGCACAACAAATTGATCTAAATATGGCATGAATATCTGATTCATCAGATCCATGAAAGTTGTCAAAGCATTGGTCAACCACAATGGCGTAGCCAAAAACTCATAGTGGCCACATCTAGTCCTCAAAGATATCTTTGCCACATTGTCTACCTTAACTTTCAAGTGATGATACCCTAACTTAAGGTCTATCTTGGAGAAAACTCTTGCACCTTTTAATTGATTGAACATATCATCTATCCTTGGCAAAGGATATTTGTTCTTAATAGTAACCTTATTCAACTGTTTGTAATCGATGCACAACCTCATTGATCCATCTTTCTTCTTAACAAATAGTACTGTTGCACCTCATAGAGATATACTTGGCCTGATAAAACCTTTATCTAACAACTCTTGCAATTGTGCATTGAACTTCATTAACTCTGAATGTGCCATTCTGTAAGGTGTAGTTGATATCGGTGATGTAGGTGCAAGTTCTATGGAGAACTCTCTCTCCCTATCTGGAGGTAATCCTGGTAAGTCATCGAAAAATATTTCTAGATATTCTCTCACTGTTGGGAAGTCCTATAGATCTGGTCCTTTCTTTCTTATATCAATCACATGAGCTAAGTAAGCTTCACACCATTTTTTATTCATCTTTTGAGCCTTTATTATGGAAATGACTTAGGCTGACTGTGGAAATTTCTCACCTTCCACTACTATCTCTTCTTATTATAGGGTCTTAAGAATCAATTTCTTAGACCAAAAATTCACCATTACTTCATGTCAAGAAAGTCAATCCATGCCCAAAATCTCATCAAACTTCTAGAAAAGTAACTCAATCAAGTCTACGGAAAACTCTCTTTCATATACAATTAACAAACAACCTTTATACACTTGGTTCACAAAATCACACTATGACATAGAGGATTCGTTGCTTCAATCTCATATTCTAAGTTTTTTACTATCATACTGTGCTGGCTAGGTGTTCTTATGCGAACATATGAGTGTGTAGATCCATGATCTATTAAAGCACATAAAAATAAGTCATGAAGAGAAAATGTACCCATGATAACATCAGTGGTCTCATGATCCTCTCATGTCCTCATGGAATAAGCTATGGCCAAAGTTCTATTTAGTCTTAGTCTATTGACCATCTCTGATGTAGTCTGACTAGATCTTGACCGACCTCTTCAGTTTTGTTATCGACTCTGCACTTGAGATGATCCAATCATCTGTGTAAGCATTGTACTACCTAACAACGGACAATCCCTCCTCAAATGATCTTAGGACTCATATCTATAACAAGCTTTGGTGGCTGCCCAGCATTCATCCCAATGGTTCTTACAACTACCTAACAACGGACAATCCCTTTTCGAATTTTGTGGTTGTGAACTAACAATGGAAAAAATAGCTTTGGAGAATGGTCCTCTCCCATAAGAATTAGGTTATGAAAAGACTTAACTATTTCTCTTAAACTGTGATTGTCCAGAGAAAAAGTGACATTTCTTGCCTGAAGGTTGTGTTATGCTAGCTGATGGCTTTCTGGAAGGCTCATCTACCTTATTCCTTTTTTTTCTTCTCAACACTGATGGTTGTGGATACCAATTTTTCAAAGTCCTCAATCTGAAGAGTTGTAATCTGATAGCTAATATCCTCACATAAACCATCCTCAAATCGGTGGCATTGATTTGCCTTATCCATAAGAATCCCGCTACGTACTTAGCTTGACGAACTCTCTCTCATACTCTATAACAGTAAGATTTTCCTACTGTAGATCTTGAAATTCCCTCTTTTTTCCATTCACATACACTCGTGGTACATATTTTTTCTTAAATTCTACCACAAATAAGACCCATGTTGGTGGCTCTAGTGTATGTGGCTTCAACATAATTGTCTTCCACCAATCATATGCATGATCTTGAAGCAAAAAAACTGCATACCTAACCCTGTGCTCATCGACACACTTTATCTTTTCGAATACTCTTTCAGTCTTCTCTAACCAAAACTCAGCAGTTGTTGAATCATCCTCGCTCTTGCCAGTAAAATCAATAGCCCTCATACTTTCTAAGCTTATTTATCTATATTCGTGGTCTCAGTGGTGAAGGTAGTGGAACTAGAGGTGGTATTGGTAGTGGAGCTGCCTGTGGCATATTTTGTACCAACTGCTGTAGCAAGCCTACTATCTACTACATAAATGGTATCTGTGTAATGCCCACAAGTTAGGGCCTAGAACTTAATTGTGTAAAAAGATATATTAAGGGTATAAAGGAAATATGTGTATTATAGATATTGGAAACCATAAAATAATGAAAAAGATAGGAAAAATGATGTTTCTAGTGTTCATGCCTGTGATAGAGTTAATCATGACCGTAAATATCATGAAATTTATATTCTAAATCTGAGGAGCTTCACAGCCGTGACACTATAGTTCATGTCTGTGAAATCTTGCAGTTTATATATGACAATTTTGTGTTTTGATAGAAAACTCACATAATTTCACTCAAAACCCTAGCCACCAACACTCTGAAACCCTATAAACCATTCTCCATCAATCCCTTTTGTTGTTAGTTGATTAAACATGAAATCCTCACCATAAAAGAGACTAAAGAAGGATTAAAAACAAGCTTTTTATTATAGTTATCAAAATTGGAATTTAAAGAGTTATTAAACATGTTCTAGACTCTGGAATCAATTTTTTTCGTAAAATAGAGGTAAGAAATCATGTTTTTGTTGTCCTTTCATTGATTTGATTCGGTTTTAGGGGAGAGTAAGATTTACAGGCTTAAAATCAATGAAAAATTAAGGTTTTGGTTAGTTTATGCATAAATAGATACAATGACAGATATAAAATGTAATATGGTATTTGTTTTGTGTTAGAGACTGAGACCAACGGTGGAGAACCCCATTAGAGGCAGCTGATGCAAGAGAAATGAGTTTTAGGGCTCCAATATTAAGGTTTGTATATATACTCATTTTAATTCAATTATAATGTGCTTGTGATGTGAGTTATAAATTATGATGTGTTTAGTGATAAGAAAAATTCAAATGGTGTATGCTGAAATTGAGGTAAATGGCTTGTAATATTCTGTGATGCATAATAAGATTGATATGTTGATAAATAAGGCATGAAACCTAATTTGAATGATTGAACATGACCATATACATGCTTATGGTTGATTTTATATTCTGAAATATGAGAAGTGTTGATAGGTATGACTAACATTGGTTAGCTTTAGTATTTTGCATGATTATGTGTGGAATTGGTTGAAAATAGTGCTAAAATTATATTTTTGTATGATTTATCATGCCCCATGAAGCCAAGTTTCACGTCTATAAAGGTATTTTATGCTTATGAAGCCAAGTTTTACTCCTGTAAAAGTATGAATTTCACGCCTATGAACAAATGTTCACTTTTGTTAATGATCATGAGTCAGTCATGGGTAGACAACACGTGACATGCATAATAAGATTGATATGTTGATAAATAAGGCATGAAACCTAGTTTGAATGATTGAACAAGACCATATGCATGCTTATGGTTGATTTTATATTCTGGAATATGAAAAGTATTTATAGGTATGACTAACATTAGTTAGCTTTAGTATTTTGCATGATTATATGTGGAATTGGTTGAAAATAATGCTAAAATTATATTTTTGTATGATTTATCATGCCCTGTGAAGCCGAGCTTCACGTCCATAAAGGTATTGTATGCCTATGAAGCCAAGTTTTACTCTTTAGAAGTATGAATTTCACGCCTATGAACAAATATTCACGTCCATGAATGATCATGAGTCAGTCATGGGTAGACAACCCATGACAGAAGGCTTCACGCTAGTGAATATACCATTCACGCTCGTGATTACCCTATTTCTATAAACTTATAAATTGATTAATGTGATGAAACAACATAAGTATGATATATACACATACTTAGTATGATCAAATGAGGTTAATTACAATATGATGTCATGATTATGAAACATATGAATGCAATAGGTGCTATGAATATTATAATGATACGTGATGATATTGTGAAACTATAGAATGTAACATAAATGATGTTAATATCCAGAAAGTGAATAAATATGTCCATTATCTATTTGAGGACTAGCTAGGATAAGTGGCATGACATTAAGGGGTTACGGTACCGTATAATATTTATGCATGAAATTATTATATTGCTCATCAGGGTGGCTTAAGCTCATGTTAGAGCACTCATGATTTGAGAAGCTTAGTGGTAGCATATCTCAATTAGGGACAAGGTGGTTTAAGCTCGGGTTAAAGTGCCCTTGTACCCATATGCATGCATTCATTTCTTATCAAGATGGTTTAAACTTGTGTTAGAGCGCTTCTGAATTGAGAAGCTAAGTGGTAGTAATACAAACAGATACAATAGTGAGCAGAGTGATTTAAGCTCGTATTAAAGCGCTTCTATTTTACAATTCACATTCAGGTGGTCCGATTCTAGAGTATTGGGCTAAGAAATATGAATTTGGTAATATAGTATATAAAAATTAAAGGGCAGAGCATTGCCACAAAATTATATAGAATTCAATGAATCAGAATACAGTCACATCCTGGAAAATGATTATGGAAACCAATAATCATATATATGAGATTAAAAGCTTATTATTTCAATATATGATGAAATTCAATATTACTATGATCGATATATAATATGATTATATGATATGGATTCACCTATGATAATTATGCCACATATGTAATTAGACTTAGATATTTAATATGTATGTTTTTCTTTGATGTATATGTGGCATGACTGAGTATACTGGTATTACATGTTTTGAATATTATGATAGTATTGAATATTATAAACAAGTCAACATGATTAAAGTAAGTCAAGATGTGATATGTATATGATGGTATGGTCAAGCACACAATTATGTTCTGATTATGAATGTTATGTTAATATGTGAATTCATGTTAGAATTTAAATGATTATATATACCACTAAGTTTTTAATAGCTCAACATGCGAGTTTCTTTGCATGCAGGTTTGGAGTCAATAAATTGTTGAGTTGACAATAAGAGAAGATCAAACCAGTCAGAGTTTACCCGTATGGGTCTGTTCCTGTTATTTTATCTCATTCATTTTTTTTTTGATTATTACGCATGACATGAGATAGAGATAGATTTTCTGAAACAAGTTTTAATAAGGATGTGTAATTGATTTCAATTATGTTTAATAAGGATGATTTATAATAAGGGTGGTTGTTGACAAAACTAGGTTATTGTTTGATTTTGGTTAATGTCTAGATATAGAAATTGTTTTAACACAGATTATATTATATGCATTTTTAAAATTTGCATAGTATATAATATGATGATCTTGAAATAGAGTTAAGTTAAAAAATTTTAATTCAGACAGGTAGATATAGATATAGTCGTGTGGCATCCGCCTGTATAGTGAGGTTCGCCCTGACTGTATGGATGGATGTTACAATCTAGCGCAACTCAGCCTGTCCAGTGGTGTGATGCGAAGGAATTGGTGCAACACCCAGAGCATGTACGCCAACAACACTAGGCTGATCCTGAGCATGATCATTACTAGGACTATTGCTTTTTGCAACGTCATGAGGATATACCTCATCACCTTCCATAACCTCTCATTTACACCTATAAGTTGACAAAGAAGTAGCTACTTCAGAGTCAGATGAGACACAATTAATGCATGATTAAAAACAAACCCTTTTACCTCACTTAGATTCTTGTGATACCAATAATGTAACACTCGCCAATACAACTAAAAAACCCCCACCAACTGTACCAATGGATGCCACAATATTGTTTTGTGAAAAACTCATTAAATTAAAATTTTCATATTTAAGATATGTTTAAAACATTATAATGCAATTTAAGTCATAAAAATCCCAATCAATCAATCGATATTACAACATACAACACTTGTTTTCGGCTTTTCTAGTCTTATATTACAAAAAATATATTATGAAATACTATTACATGTTCTCAAATATCCAAGACATGTAAATATGATTCAAAACCCCCTATAAAATAAACAAAAACACATAAATTTCATGTATGATAACACATCCCAAACTGGGTGTACCCTGTCTGATCTTTGGTGGCTTGCAACTTTTTCAGTCAACTCTTGTCTATCGGCTTCAAACCTGTATGCAGAAAATCTATACGCTAAGCAAACTAATACTTAGTGGTACATATGTGCATAAAAATTCTACATTTAAAAATGTCATACAATATCATGTCATTCATCTCATGATCATTTTTAAATTCATACATTCTAGTTGTTACATGCTTCAATGTCATATCAATATATCTATCTTACTGTAGAAATAACATAGAAACCATGTATCTTATACAAATATACATATTTTATATTTCCAATCACATTATAAGAATCTTTAAACAACAAACAGTAGGTCACATAACAACCATAAAAAAGCTTCCTTTTGATATTTATTTAACTTTCATTTTTATATCGTCTGAGACTCTCTAAATTTTCATTATTTCAACTATTTCAGCCTTAGAAATCTAAATGTTAACTATTCGGATGTGGGACATGAGATAGGAACACTCATGATCCGAGCTTAAACCACCCGGCTCATAACCTATAACAGTTCATTCGAGCTCCTCAAATCAATGATGTTCATCAATCCAAGCTTAAACCATATTGACTAAGATAATATAACATGCTAGCACATCAAAGATCAAGTGCACTTTATTGCTAAGCTTTAAGCACTTATCGTTATACCATATCAAGTAACTCATACGTATCATTCACATCCCTCAATGGTATACCATTTATTCTATGTCAAGTCCAAGACTAGAGAACTGAGCTTATATCTCATAACTATTTATCTTTCACTTCATTTTATCACATATATTACCAGCATTATATCTCATTTATGCATTCTTATATCAACACATAAATAACCAATCATATATCCCACATGTTATTTTCCATGTATATATACATCCCATAACATGTATATAACCGACCTATCACATAAGGTAAAAAAAAATGTATATATAATACATTCTTTCTGCTTCACGGGCGTGTACTATATATTCACAGCTGTGAAGATATACTTTCACGGTTACCTTACCCATAAATCATTACATGAAAGGAACAGAGCTTGTACGGACATGAATTACTTATTCATGGCCGTCAGACCATGTCATTCACAACTTTCCAACCGTGAACATATAGTCATAGCTGTGAATGCTTAAATTTCACAATTTCTACAACCGTGAAACAAAGCGTGAACTCTATTGTCCGATTTGGACACCCCATTCACGAGCGTGAATCATGCATTTCCAGCAAATTCAAAACAAAACATTTCTTATATTTCATGTAAAATCTCTATGATTAATCAGTGTTAATCACTCTTACCAACAATTTCATACATACCATGTCCATAACATATTTAAACAATATTTAGTTTAGTAAATTCGTTTCTAGGTCAAATCAAGCCATAACATAACACATATGTCATTTTAATACATAAAACATATATCTAAGTTATTTATCAACCATAACAAGCTTTAATCATTCATCCTCATTTATAGAAATTGAACACACATCAACATGCATGGAAAACGAATCAATATGCCCATATATATATATACACCTTTCACCAATATGGAGCCTTAACTGACTTTACAAGCTTTTCAAACTTGCTTTTCCTTTTGTGATGAGTTCATTTGCTCACAATCCAAACCTAGCATCACAAAATATTTATATTAGAATCATACAACCATAAACAAGCTAAACAAAACCCTAAAAACCAAGTTATACCTTTATCTTTGGCAAAACTCTTTCAAACCTCCATATATCTCAAGCTTTCAAACTGAACAATGGTGGTTAGGGTTCCCTTAAGGTGGAGGAGATGACTCAAACATCATAAGTGTGTTAGAGGTGATAAAAGGTGGTAGAAAATGGTTTTAAAATAAGATTTGGTGCAGAAGAAAGAGAAAAATGCGATTGTACATTGCTAACTGATATGCATTCACGGGCATGACCCTTACCCTCACGAGCGTGACATTTCATTCATGGCTATGCCTAATCCATTCACAGACATGAACATCTTCTCTTCTCAAAACACTCTCGCCATGTCCAAAACTCTGTTGTTTGAACTATAGCACGACCTTCATGGGCATGAAAGTTTTTTTTTCTACAACACTTAAACTTTAAAACACTTTAAAATCTATTCTTTCCCTCTCTAAATACATATAACTCACAAGCCCTAATTTAAAGGAGCTACATATGTAATCCTCATCTAAATTATAAAACAGATACATACAACTCAGTTCAATTGCAAAATATTTGGATATGTAATAAGTGTATGCCATAAATTTATTTAAATAAAAATGCATATGAAATGCATGTGTTCAAGTGAATTTACATGCAAAATGTGTATGTTTGAATGAAATGCATATGGAATTGCATGTGGAGAATATTGAAAATGTTACAAATCAAGTATAATGCAACATACTCTATTTGTTACTTATTATATCTGCCATAGATTTTTGTATATAAAATGTTGAAACAAAGAAAAAACAACTAACATTACAAAGAAATTTATCAAAATTATAACTTGAATAAAAGTTGCAGTTCTTTTTCTACAATTACGAAAGTTAAGCCTAGAAAAAGAAAGATGAAAATACACTCCTTTTCTACTTCATAGTTAAGTAATGTAGAAACATCAGAAAACATTTAGATGGCGTAATCTGACATTATTTTATAGAAGGGTCAGTAGATTAATTGTTTGGAAATAATTATTAGCAAATTATGGGAATATGATATTGTGTAGTTGCACGATAATTCAGTTGGTGTTAGAAAACAAAATCCTAACAAAATCAATGGAGGATCAAAAAAATTAAATATTGATATCTTGAATTAGCTAGTGGCAATAAATTAATATTCATCTCTTCATTATTAGGATACCAAGTGGCATCGTACAAATATTGTTTAAATTATTATTCTTATTAAAGATGGGATCTTTGTGTAAGATATAAGTTGTCTGTGATAGAAAAGGAAGAAAAGGACCTATTTGGATTAAAATTATTGTTGACATCATTCCCTGTCCAACAAAGAGTCAACCAAAACGATATGATAACAGTTTTATGATTCTCGATATGAAAGTATTCCATCTTCAATCTGTAATTCAAGTTGAATACATTTAAGTTGCACTATTATTCTAAGTGTCCAAATAAAAAGAAATTGAGAATATAGATTTCTCTTACAGTTTGTTTGATCCCTTAAAGAGAAAAGAAAAAAATTAAATAAAAAAAATTATTTCTCTATTCTCTAGTTTGTACCTATGCCTAGACTAATTCAATTCAAGTTGAATCAGATTATGAAGGTATAAAACTCTTCCAGTGCAGATTTTATTTATTCATAAAGACAAAAAATTTAAATGTTCCTTTTTTTTTTCTTTTGAAAATTTTTATTTTTAATTGAAATACTTTTGTTATTCTGTTACAATTAAAAAAATATACTATATGGTGAAATACAAAGGCTTTATTAGCGAACTGAATTTTATTTGTGTGATTATATAAATTTATTTATTGCTTCAGTTTCCACCATTTTTATAAAACATAATTTTGACATTTGAAGGGAAGTTGGGAATTTTGATTTGCTTTATTTTTAATTATTTAATAACCAAATAAATTAATCATTTAATAAGAGAAAAGAAAAACAACAGAATTCCCTTTTTTTTTCCCACCCAATTCCTTCAATCTAAAACAGATTGTCATTTTTAATGACTTCTCTTTTCTATCTAGAAATCAAACAAGAGGAAAAAAAAAACAACCAAACTAGTAAGAATTTAAATAGGTGAGGCAGAAATAAAAATCACATGATTTGGTCTATTCCCTACACAGTTCCTTTTGGACAGTTTCAAAAAAATTTCCAATGCAAAGAAATTGTAAATACCAATAATGAAATGCAACATTAACAGAATTTAAAAAAAAATATCAATAATTACATTACTAACATAGTATTCTGACTATCTATCTCATAATATATAGGTAAAAAAAAATCAAATTTTGACAAATTCCCCCCCCCCCCCCCCAATAGTTTCATATATAAATAAATAAAATTTTTCTGTAAAATCAAATGTTTCCTGATTAAACTGAGCAAACAGAAGAAGAAAAAAAAATAATTAAAAAAATGCTTCTAACATCATATTATAAAGGCAAACCAATCCATCTTTGGAAACTAGTGATATCACTTCCTAAACAAAATGCCATTCCAATCCCACTTCTTCCTTCACTGCCAACTCCTCTATAGTACAGTCTCCATTCATCAACATCACCTTCCATATGCACCAAATATGGAGATCCAACCCCATTGTTATCCCTTCCATCTTTTTCTGGTTTTAGAACTTCATCTTGTTGATATCTTCTCCAATCTTTTAATCCATCTGCTGATACTGCCAATCCTATACTTCTCTTTCCATCAGCGCCAACACCTTCATATGCCATCATATAATTCCCATCTTTCTTGTTCCTAACCACAATTGCATTCATCACGCCAAATTCATCAAAAGATCCAATCTTTCCTCCACCCATTATCTTCCCCAACTTCACCCACTTAATCCCATCTCTTGATCTTGCAATCCCAATTCCAAATTGTCTATTCTCTATGTCAAATGAGTGATAATACATTCTAAGATCACCATTCGCATGGAAAACTGCTTGTGGGTTAGCAATAAACAAAGAATCCCATTCTCTTCGAGACCCTACATCAAAAAGTGCTCCACTATGATGCTCGCCTTCAATTCTAGCCCAATGCCTCCCATCCTGACTTATGGCTAAACCAGGTAAGGACTTGAAGAATTTTGCATTGTCATGATTCTCATTATCAATGCAAAACATTTCTGGGTTTTCTAAATTGAATTCCAAAGAATCATCACCAACATAATAAACCTTTTCAGAACTCAAACCAGAGTAATAAAGCCAGTAAACAGCACCTGATGCTCTAAATTTACTACTTGGCATAATAACCACTTCGCTAGGCCTAATTCTCAGAGTATCAAATGCCCACCAATCTTCACTACATTTCATCACCACACCCACATCCCCACTTGATTTTACAGCTCCTACACCTCTTTCCCAGTAAATTCCATTGTTGGAAACTGCTAATCCTATAGAATCAGAACCTGGGTTTTCTCCAGAATTCCCATGGTACCACATGTACCATCTCTCTTCATTATCACTGAGGAACCTCTTTACTACAGGTGACCCAATGTCCTTACAATCCCATGAATTCGAAGGACCCAAATCAAACACCAGTCCCCTAGACGATGACGGAGATGGAAAAGAAGAGGAGGAAAGCGTATTGTTTGAAACAGGTGTTGATGGGTTCTGGGAATTTGCACTGGGATTGGAGCCAGTGCTGGAATTTGTATTGATATCCGGTTTTGTGGAGCAACAGAGAGTGTTGTTTCTTGAGATGGGATCTGAAGCATAAAGCGGGGTAGAGATTGGTTTTTTAGGAGGAGAAATTGGGATCAAGGCAAATGAGTTAGCCAACCTCTGGGTTGCACGGACATTAAACGCCGCTTTGGGTGATGAAGATGCTGGAATTTCCATGGCTCTGCGTAGAGGAGGGGAGTGGAGGGGGAGAAATGGTGAGAGTGCGAAGAAGAACAAGGACCAAAGAGATGCTGACAACGCTTTCCTTGGTTTGATTTTGTCACAGAAGAGAGAAATTTCTAGGTGGTCCTTTCTTTTTTCATTCTCATCAAAATTTTTTTTTCTCCTTTTCAGTGAGATTGGATTTGAGGTATAATGTACTATATAAATTATAAACGGTCATTATTCCTATTTTTTAAAAGGCACAATGGCAACTTTTTTTCTTTTTGCTGCTGTTTTGTTTGTGCCTGCATTTTGCTTTAACTTTTTTTTTCCTTTATTCCATTTTTTTTTGAAAAAAATGGGTTTCTAAATTTTAAAAATTTATACAATTAAATTTTTTAAATAAAAAATTATTTGATCAATTTTTTAATTATAAATTTTATTTAATTAACTTATCTAACTGTTAAATTTGTTCTATTGACTCATTTAACTATAAATTTTTAATCTTCTTCTATTTTCTCGCTAGTGTTAATAAAATTTATGTAATGGATGAAATTCACTTCTATTCACACTTTTAAAAAGGAAAAAAAATAATGAACGTAAAAAGATAATAAAATTATCAATTTTTAAACTAAATTTTTAAAAAGTTTTAAAAAAATAAATAAATTCTACTGAATTTATAGAATTTATTTATATTAAAAAATAATCTTAGAATATATTAATAATAGTTAAATGATTTAATTGAATAAACTTTTTTCTTTTTTCTTCTTGTTTTTTTCCAAACACAAACAGGAAAAAATGGGACCACATAATGATTTTTTTGTTTTACATGTATTTCTGTTCAAAAGAAACTGAAAGATGTAAAAGAGGCTATGTATTGTTCTTCAAGATAGGTAGCTAATAGCGAATGGAAATATGAAGTAACGGTTTTTATTCTTTCTTTCCTTCTTTTGTTGGTCTTTTGATTTTTTCACTTTATTCTTTCGGCAAGCAGAGGATTATGTCTCATTTAATTTATTCCATGGCTCACTCTTTTGCAATTAACATTGTTGTTGTCCCAATCCCAAGTAAATATGTCAGTGATTAATATTATTTTTATTTTATTATAATCAAAAACATTTTTAGGGAAATTTTATTATGTTGGCAACCATACATTGAGACCTAAAAACAGAAACATTGACTTAAAGAGTTGCTCTTAAAGCTAATATATAATAAATTTATTTTAATTTTAACTAATTTTTGAGTCTTTACACCAAACTTCACCCATCAAAAATCTTCACTAATCCAAGTGATATTTCAATAAGTGCCTTCTCCCTTTTTGCTCACTCCCCTGCTTGTACTACTACTAGTATGTGCAATATTAGTTAATGTAGATTAAAAAAAATGCTACTACACCTTATACCCTATGCAAAAAGAGATATCATGCCATAACCTAACAAATAATCAAATCCTTCATATCCTACCAAATCCAAATCATATTTTAAAATGATAGATAAAATGGTTATCATATTTTTAAAATTTTAAAATGATAGATAAAATGGTTTACCAAAAAACAAAAAACTTTTTTCTATAGATAAAAGACTCTATCACCACCTCTACACTGGAGAGGGAAAAAAAAGGGAGAGATGACCGCGAAAAAAAAAAAAAAGAAAGAAAGAAAATTTAGAAGAAGCTAGACTTTTTTTTTTAACAACTTGATCATTTCATATTAGAATTATTATCATAGATTATATGAATTGTAATTTATGAGTAATAAAGAAAACTCATAACAATATATTAATCAGGTAATTTCTACACTCATTTATTTATTATTTGTTTTCATTTTTATATTTCATCTTTTAAACTCTTAAATTTTGTATATTGTAATATGGTAGAAATATGTTTGCATTCCAAGTATTAATGTTTATGGAATATTATTGTAAAAAAATAATAGATCTATATGTCTCCATGATACAATGATAAAAATGAAAATAATATATATCAATAATCATTAAAAAATATAAATAATAATAATAAAATAAATATTGAAACATATTTACAAAGCCATGTTAAAGGCATTCATTATTTATTTATGTTGAAAAATAGAAAGATGAAGATCGGAAATATGTAAACTTTCTAATAGTATTTTATTTATTTTATTCAATTTTATCTCATATCTAGACCCAAAAGAGTCATTTTCTTCATAAAAAAATCCATCAACATTTTATAATCAAAAAGTTCCAAAATGAGTTTAAGAAATATATATATATATATATATATATATATATATATATATATATATATATATATATATATATATATATATATATATATATATATATAAAAGAAGAAAAATAGTGCTAGGTGATCTTGAAGAGATACAAGATAAATTACAAAATATAATTGTTCTAAACCACAATTTCCTCAAGAAAGCTTGCATTTCAGCTATATGGAGTGTGCATACAACCGTATCATTTCATAGTAAAACAGTATACAATATATCTAGTATTTAAAGTGGACATTGACAGCAGAAAATGACATGAATTTTAGCATTTCTATTTGAAAACCATAAAATCAAATTTGTCTTTGGTATATTTACAATAGTACATGCAGCCGAAGTTGAGAAAAGTATTTTAATGTAAAATTTCTTGTCATAGCCGATTATATGAATTAATTAATTACTTAAAATTAATTTGAAAACTATTATTATAACTATTATTAAAGTCAAAAAAGGAAAGCATGGTCCCTGTGTATTAATAAAAAGCAAGGATTCGACTTGGGTACTATAAAACTATAGATGTAAAGGGAATAAGATAAAGTATTTCTTTCTTCCTCGCGTAAAGATAACAATAAATGTGCAAGGATTATTTGGGCCCTATTGTTATTTTTATTATATTGAGAATGATAAAATTTAAAACATATAATATTATAAAAACTTTCAGAAAATTTTAAAATAATAAATTTATTCAAACTAAGCAGACTTTGATTCTTTAAGTGGGTACATAGGTACTCAATTTGAGTAAGTCCAATTTTTATAATATTTTAAATTATATGCAGGAATTGAATATAAACGTTTTTTTGAAAAAAAAAAGTATGATAATAATGTATTTATTTTATGTATATCTAGAAATTTGATATAGATAAGATATTAAATTCATAAAATATATAATAATCAAATTAACTTTACTCAAATCATGGAATGATTAAAATTAGAAAAATATATTTAGTCCACACTATAAAATTTTTTAATCTATCTTACTTGTTATTCAGAAATTGGATAATATATCCCTAAAATATGTAAATAAATAAAAGCAAAAATTAAAATAATAAATTTTAACAAAATTAGATGAATTATGGTGCTAATATCTCTCTCATTCATTTGATCCTCGAATCATTACTCTATAATATAAAGCATAATTAATAAAAAACCAATCGATCCAATAATTCCAATTGATAACGACTCCTTTTAAAATTTTATAAAAATTTATAATCTAAATAGATTGAGTCGGTCACTGCACATCGTATAATAATCCCATAGATTTCTCATGTGCGACAGTTAGGATTGAGAATAGTGATATGGAGTGAGCAATGGGTTTATATTACTAAAGTTTCATTTAGTTTAACCGTTGAACGTAGCCAATAGTTGTTAGTGATTTGATACTTGTTTGATAAAATAATTGAGTTATTGTTGTTAGAATATAAAATTACCAATAGATATATCATTTATTTAATTCAAGATATAAATTATTTTATAATAAATAAAATAAAGTATAATATATTACTTATTTGACATAATTATTTAATTTAAAAAAATTAAAAATCAAGATAATAATAAATTAAAAAATATAAAAAAAGTATATGATATTAGAGTAATTGAATAAAAGATAATTCAAAATTTGTTACATATTTATATATAAGGATAATTTAAGATAAGAGCAATTTGATTTATATATTTAAAAAAACTCCAGAAAAAGTTTCAACTTGAAGCTTTTTAATTAGTTGTTGTTTAGAATTTTAAAAAGCTATCAATTGTTATATAAAAAAGTTTACCAAACATTTTCTTATACACAAAAAAAACTAACAATTACTTCAAACAATTACACCAAACATTTTAAGAGCATATATACAAGCTCCAGGCTATCCTATTCCCATTAGAATTAAATAGAACCATATAAGAACGCTTGTAGTCCGACTTGTTGCTTAGATCTTCCATTATAAGAACAAACCAATAAGATAAATGGCCAAATTTTGTCCCAATTCAATACTTATGTAAATTAATATTTCTTATTTTTAATTTTTAACATAAAAATATCTAACTGTAATTGATGTAACGAAAAAATTCCTCTAGCCAGCTCTAGCAAATTTTTATAATACTGATTAGGCATCAAAATGCTACTTTTTTTATAACAATAATAAATTGAACGACACATTTTTTTTTAATTTTTTTTACTGATTAGGCATCAAAATGCTATATAATTATCAATTATTCAATTTCTCCAACTGGTTATATCTAGCGTTCATGATCAATATTATGCTATATTATTGATTTCTATAATTTTAATGTTCACGTAATTCTGTAAAAAATAAACAAATTCATTTATTTTACTACGATGAAGATCCCATTTTTAAATATTTTAAGAGCAAAAATATTTTTTATTTCAAATTGATATTTTCTTATTATTTATATCTAGCGTTCCTGATCAATATTATGTTATATTATTGATTTCTACAATTTTAAAGTTCACGCTATTCTGTAAAAAATAAGCAAATTCATTTTATTTTTCTACTGAAAATCCCATTTTAAAATATTTTAAGAGCAAAAATATTTTATTTTAAATTGATATTTTCTATTTATTGCAGTCAATTAATTCTTTCATTTTTCATAATAATACAAAATTTGTGCTATTGTTTTATTATTATTATTATTATTATTATTATTATTATTATTATTATTATTATTATTATTATTATTATTATTATTAAAGAAAAAAAGGGTGATGGAAGCGCCTAATAAGTATTTTAACCTATAAAACCTCCTATAGCAAGTTAGAGAGATTTTTTTTTACTATGTCAATAAAAATTAAAATATTTTTATGTTACAAATTTAAAATCATGGGTATTAACGTACATAAATAATAATAAACTAAGGAACAAACAATGAAATTTACTCTATAAAAAAATAGATAAAACGGGAAAGGTGTTAGACTATAAATTTATTCAACCTTGACCGATTTATATCTCCATTAGCGTTGAAAGATTTTATACAAAAAGACTAAGGATATAATTAGGGGTGGATTGCACCTATTAACTATAGTCCATAAATAATTTTTCAAATCTAATCCTCTAAATTTATTAAAATTGATCAATATAGCTAATCAATTAAGCACTAATTTTGGTCCGACTAACAGTATAATTTTGATAGTTGGCCATTAAAAATATAATGTACTTATTTTTAACATCTAATTTGTTTTTAACCTACGTATAGTCATGCAATTTAACATTGAATATAGGTTTAATACATAAATATTTCCTCCAACTTGTACAAAACAAACGCCATTTGCACACCTTAACTTAAAGAGTATAAGTTCTGCACATCTAAAGTTTGATGAAGTGTAATATTTGCATCCTTATATGCTCCATGGTATTGGTAGGCAAGCTGAACGCGTGAAGTGAGGAATAAGGGACTTTTCGACTATTGGCTTACAATACAACATCGCTTTTGGGTGAGGCTAATAAATCAGGCAATGCTCGTACTGTAGTTAAGCAGAGCAAGGTTTAATGGTTCTCTAAGGCAGGTCTTCTCTCCTTCCCCTCTTGGCATTTTCAGCTATAGGAGTGTAAACGATCCGGTCCAATTCAGGATTGTAAAATCTCTAGAACTATATTGGAATGTCGATGATTTTTAAATATAAATATTATATTGTATTGTCTAAAATAAAACTTCATATTATATTGTTCCAAAATTTTGTAATAATTCTTTCGATGTTAAACAATAAAGTATAAATAATTTGATATTTGAATAATACAACTAATATAAACACAAAACAATTTCCAATAATAAGATAAGAGTAATTCAATGATAAATTTTTTAGAAAAAAAAATAAAGTAAATCACACTTTCCAATTATTGTTATATTTCGAAAATCATATTATTTTGATGAATGAATTTATAGAAATTTCTTGCGATATCAAAAACGGATAAATTAAAGTAACTTACAGAAGTGTTTTCCATAAAAATCATTAGACCATAAAAGAACAAAATATTTTAAATTTCGTATTTTATTATAACTCACAAAATTTTGTAAAATTACTTTATGAATCTAAAATTTAAAAAAACATCTTTTAAATAAAAATTTAATCTCAATTCTTAGGGACCAACTTCTTGAAATTTAAGATAAAAAAATATATATACTCTAAAACAAAAAGAAATAAAATTTTTATATTTTCCTTAAACCTTAATCCTTAGTCTCAAAAATTTTTAAATGCACTGGAGAGCAAAGTAGAAATTCTAAATTAAATAAGATAAATTGAAGTGGAAAAGCTAAATAAAATAAAAATAATTCTAAATTTTGTATCGATAAACAATTCAAAAAAGTTAGACTAAAAAACATTGATAGTTATATATAGATTATATTATAAAATATTGATTTCATACTAATTGTTTATTCTGATTATAATATAATTATAATATATATGTTATATAATACATTGAAAATTAATTTAATTAAACATAATTTTCAATTTTTTAATCATCAAGAAAAAAGTTAAATTTATTTTATATACAATATAATTATTTAAAAATTTACACATAACTATATAAACTCATATACAATTTTAATATAAAATATCAAAATTTTATTCAAATATTTGTTGAACAAAAATACAAATTTTAATTTTATTATTATATATTAAAATTTTAATTTTAAAATTAAAAATAAGATTAAAATTTATTATAGATTATATTTTGCTATTTTTTTAGTCCATCCCAAAACTATTTTAAAATACAAGAGAAAATCGAAAATAAATTTGTAACATATATTAACTTTGATTATGTTATTTGATTAAGTCACTACAATCATTTATGAGAATTAATTTTTATCAATTCTCTAATAATATAATTAAGGAAACAAATGTCAGTATTTGCTAAGAAATCATACGATAAATTGGATGTAGATAAATTAATCAAATTAATAGAATAACAATAATTAATGTGGTTAAAAATAAATTTCAATAGTTAGTAATAAATTATGTAGTTGAACTAGACATATATAGAGTAAGTAACTTCATATTTAAAGTAAACTTATAATTAATATTTAGATATTTGATTCAATAAAAATTACATATAGGTAGCTATATATATATATATATATATATTGACAATTAATTTAATTAAATACAATTTTAAATTCTCTAAGTTAAATTATTTTATGGAAAATATAATTATTTAAAAATTTACACATAGCTACATAAATTCGTATAAAATTTTAATATAAAATATCAAGATTTTATTCAAATATTTGTTGAACAAAAATTAAAACAATTATCATTATATATTGAAATTTTAATTTTAAAATTAAATATAAGATTAAAAATTATTATAGATTATCTTTTGAATTTGATTCAACATTAGTATATATTTTTTTAAATTACACATAGCTATATAGACTCGTATATATTATAATATATATGTTATATAATATATTGATATTTAATTTAATTAAATATAATTTTAAATTCTCTAATTATGTGTCGATCTAAAAAAATTAAATTTATTTTACGTATAATATAATTATTTAAAAATTTACATATAGTTACATAGATTCATATAAAATTTTCAAATAAAATATCAAAATTTTATTCAAATATATGTTGAACAAAAATACAAATTTTAATTTTTTTTATTATATATTAAAATTTTAATTTTAAAATTAAAAATAATATTAAAATTTATTATAGATTATGTTTTGATATTTTTTATTTTTTTAGTCCATCCCAAAATTAATTTATAATACAAGAGTAAACCAAATATAAATTTGCAATATATATTAACTTTGACTATGTTATTTGATTAATTCACTACAATCATTTATGTGAACTATTTTTTTTATCAATTCTCTAATAATATAATTAAAAAAATATCAGTATTTGCTAGAAAAATATATAAAAAATTATTTGTAGTTAAATTAATCAAATTAATAGAATAATAATTATTAATGCGGTTAAAAAATAAATTTTAATAGTTAGTAATAAATTAAAAGATAAATTATATGTAGTTAAATTAAACATATATAGAGCTGTAACTTCATATTTTATGATATACTTATAATTAATTTTTAGATATTTGATTCAATATTAGTGTATTTACCATATAAATTTTTTTAGAGTAATTATGAAATATGAAAATTTTAGTTTAGAAAATTAAATATTTTTTTATAATGATTTTTCCTTATAATGATATTAAATTGATAATGCACTCAAATATTATAAAATTTTCAATTAATTTTCTTTATGAATTATTTATTAATTATAAAGTCATATATTGTGAGTTTCTAATTAAATCTCAATGTATAGTCAAAATATAATTTATGATTGATAAGCATATATATGTATATATGTATAGGGAGAAATTATATTCAAAATGTATCACAAACCTGTATATAACTATCATTATCAAATTCAAGACAATAAAAAAATGAATGAAAATCAAGTATATATATATGGATTGAAGAAATTATAATAAGCAGTTGTATAAAATCATTTAAATTTAATATATTTTAATTATTTTGATAAGAAACATATCAATATATTTATTATATTAATTTATTATATATTTATAATACACTTATTATAAATTTAGATTTATTGCATAATATAATTAGAAGAATTATAAATGTTAAAAAAATATAATTAGTGAGAGAAAAAGTCAAAATAATAAATAAAAAATAGCAATACCTTATAATTATTTTTTATTCACTCAATAAAAAAATAGTTAATTTTTCTTGATGGTTAGTTTATTTTAAATTTACATGGAGTTCATAAGTTCTATTCTTTGCACCACCATCTTAAAATTTTCAATATATAAAATTATTTTTAACATATTAAAAATTTTAATTATTTAAATTCATTGTTATTATAAAATGTGATATTAGTTTTATTAACTAATTAATAAATTTATAATTTTAATTTTATGGATTAAAGTGTATTTACGTTATATTATTTGTATAATAAAAGTATAAAAATTATTAAAATATTATATTATTATAAATTATTATATTTTAATTATAAATATTTAAATATAAATTCTTTAAGTAAAATTCAGTTTCAGAACAATTTAACATAATTCAATAAATTCTCGGTTTAGATATTATTATAAGATTCAGATTTATCAAATTTAAAATCAACAATATAATTTTGATTCATAATTTATCAAAAAAGTCAACAATCCAATTTGATTCTAGATCTTTTTCTTCCGTTATTCGGTTCGATTCGGAAGATTTAGGCTTCGTGTACAACCCTATTCAGTCATAGCTATTGAGCTCATTGCAATTTTTTGTTATTATATAGCCTTTCAATTATTTCTAATGTTCCCTTTTTAAATAATTTCTAACTTCAAAATCTTAGACCTTAATATCTTATTGATCGTTGCAAAGTTCTCCAATACATGAAAATTTATGCTTTCTCCTTCTTTTTTTTTTTTTTGGGTATTCACGGGTTTTATTGTTTTTAGTACTTCTTGTTTTTTCTCTTTTAAAAAAATATTCGTGCTTATACTTTGTAAGCCAATATGGTTGTTTTGATGTTGTTGTTTGTAAATTTTAGATGCTCTTGTTGTTCATTTGCAGCTATATCTTAATTCTTGGATTGTTAGTTTAGTAATTTTGTGAATTGATCAATGAAATTGATTTTTCCTTTTTTTTTAAGGAAGTTACAATTTGTGGATGTTCAGTTCTATTGCCTTCGAATATTTGTGAATGAGGCAGGGTCAGAGAAAATGTACATTTGTTGGAGCAACGTTCAAAGGAGAAGAAGTAGACACTAGTGATTTGACTATCGGAGTCGGTGTAGGAAGATACTAGTGGTGACCTAGAAATAGGCAATTTGGCCAATGAAGATGAAGGAGATGACAATGGTGATTGTGCCACAGTGGATCTGACCTTCAACTCCACTGATGTAAAAAATACCTAAGCTTTAAATTGTCATTGAAATATCTAAAGTGAATATATATATATATATATAGACACGATGGAAGAGAGTTTCCAAAAGAGAGTTTGAAGAGAGAGATAAAGTTAGGCTAGAATTTTTTTAATTAATTTAAAAAAAAAAGTTCAAAAAAGTCCATGATATGTCAAGGGTATGAGTGACAAACATCTTTTCAAGATTTTGATGTATAATTAGGAGTAAAAATGTTATACTTTGTGAAACTTTAGGTGTACAAAAATTATACTCTTAAGCCTTGTTTGGAAACTTTTCCCTAGTAGAGGAAAAATAAGGAAAGTTTTTTATTTTTTTATTCCTTTATCATGTTTGATAATTTTCTCTTCAGCAAGATAAATATAGAAGAAAAATAACTTTTATTTTCTCTTTTTTATTTTTTCATTATGTTTTGGATTGAAATAATATAAGCAAAATAACAAGAGAGATGAAAAAAATAAAACTTATTTTTCTTTATATGGATAATTTTATTATGATAAGGAAAAAATTTATATTATTACATATTTATTATTTTGCACAATACTTTATTATAATGATCAATGATTAAAAAAAAGTAATATTAGTAATAGTGACTTTTTTTGTCCAGTCTCTCATTCTCTCTCCAAAATAGAGAAAAAATGAGTAGTGAAAAATAAATATTATTTTATCTCTCTTCTTTATTTTCATTCCTTCCCAAATAAGGTAAAGTGAAAACAACTACTTATTTTTCCTCTTTATTTTCCTTATATATAATCATTTGAGGGTGAAAAATAAAAGTTATTTTTTTATTCCTTATTTCTTCCTTCCCAAACAGGATAAAGTAACAATACTTCCTTATTTTACCTCATTCTAAATATAGGCTTAAGTAAAACGTGTGCAAATGACTTTTCTGTAAAGTTAAAGAGAAAATTTATGCATTAAGCTTTGAATATACAAAGGTTAAATGCATAAACACCTCTCAAACTTTTCCAACATCATCAATTGGATACTTTAACTTAGCACCTTAACATTTGCACACTTGAATTTAATTATCGTGTTGCCATTACACCCTTCTGTTGCTTGGAAAAAAGTAGAATACATGCATGTGACACACATGTGTGACGTGGTATAGTCAAGGGGTCAATGTTAGTGCCACATGTGCAAATAAAAATAATAAATTGACCCCATATTAAAAGTAAAAAAAAATTAAATAATATCTATGAAAATTGCATTATCCTTTTTCTGTCCTTGGAAAAATTGATCATTTGATAAGGATTTTTGTAACATTTAGTAATTTAGGCCCCGATTACACGTGACTGTAGTGGAATGCGCTGGTTCAATCGGAGTCTAAATTTATACCTATAAAAAATGACAAGTAATAAGAAAAAATAATTAAGGGTATTATTATTTGGGAATTAAAAAGATTAGTGCTAGAACTGAAAAAAATAAAATTACCCTACGAACAAAATCGAAATTATTGGAATTGTTGGGAGAAAAAGTGTGAAGATCAATAAATTAGTGGAAATGAGAAATTTCTCAAAATTAAAATTTAATTAAGATTAATTAAGTTAATGCACTAATGGAAATTAGAATTAATTTTAATTAGTGAGACTTACTTCTTAATTTTAGTATAAAAGTCAAAAGGATGAAGAAATTTTATATTCTTCCGCCTAACTATCTAACTCATCTTCTTCCTCTTTTTCTTCTCTTTGTGTTGTCTACTCTAGCCTTCCAAAGCCGCCATTTTTGCTTCATTTTAAGCTTGAAAAAAAGAGGAAAAATTAGTTTTGAGAGAGAAAAATTCCGAAATAAAGAGTTGTTGTCATAAATAGAGCTAGGGAGCAAGAAGGAATAAAGAAAAAAGAAAGAAAAAGGAAGAAAACTTTGGGACATATTTGGCCCACTTTGGAGAGCCATTAAAGTGAATTTATTCTTTTTAAATTCAATATTTTTCCTTCCATTTGAAACCCATAAAGATGCTAGATATTATTATGATTGATAGACTAGGGTTATTTGGTATACACAAATTAGGATTTTAAGTTAGAGTTGATCTAAGGAAAGTTGCAATTAAGCCTCTAATTAAATTAGATTAAAGTTTTTATGCATTTAAGCTTAATGTATCATGTCTAAAATTGAAGGAAAATGGGTTTCCTTGATGGAGCCAATTGGAGAAAATTGGAATTAACTTAAGAAAATGGTAATTAGTGATGAATAAAGGGTGATTAGGGTGTTCATTTGAAGAAAATAAATCAGAACTTATGATAAATTTTTTGGGAAGTCATGAACTATCAAAAAGGAAGTTTAACCTTAATAATTTTTGGCTAAATTAAAGTATAAAATATATTAGAATTTTATGTAGGTATGAAAAAATTTGAAAATTGATGATAGAAATGAGATATGGTATAGTTGTGTAGGAAGATCAAATGAGCAAATGAGAGACCCTCAAGAGGGTGACAAAGGCAAGAAGAAAGTTAACTAGTGAAAAGAGGAAAAGAATGGAAAAGGAAAGTTTTAAGGATGATTAAGTATATGTTTCATTGATAAAAATCTTACATGTTATCTAATTGTGTAAAATTATATATTAATGTTGGATATAACTGTGGTTTACCATGAAATGTGATTAGTAATTACTTATGATTTTTTTTATAGTAATGAAACTAAATGGTGTGAAGATATTAAGATATGTGAATGTAATTGTGATATGAAAACTTTGGTATAAAAATGAATGCATATGATGGAAGTAATTATTAGATATGTTTGTGCAAATTGATGATCCTGCTACATAATTCTATGAGCAGTCTTGACATTTTTAATCATAATTAATGTTCTGATAATGAGATTGAGATAAAATAAGTTGGAAATGAAAGTGGACTCAAAAGGATAAAACTTTTATTCATAACCTAAGTTCAAATTTTAATTGCAAATGAGTGAAAAATTGGACACAAAATTCTGGACCTGTAGGTACTCAGAAATTACTGGGTAAAACTAATAGAACGTTCTTAAAAAAAAGTCATAACTTTTGATACAAACTTGAATTTGTATGATTTTTGAACTGTCTGAAAGCTAAGACCTTAAGCTACAAAATAATAAAAGACCATAAATTCAAATTCGAACTATAAGTGAACTAAAAATAAGGCCCAAAATCAGGGCCAAAACATGTCATAAATAAAGAATTGATATATTGGACTTATGCATGTGGTGTGATGAATATATATGTTAATTAATGTAAATTTTGACTTTAATTGTAGTTATAAATATTTAATAAATTATTTATATGTGAATTTCTAATGCAATAATAATGAAAAAAATAACAAAAATAAATAAACATATAAATGAAATTTTGGTATAATTATCATTTTTTAAAAAATATTATGAATAACAATCTTAATGTTGAGAGTAAATATAAAAATAGTTAAACCCTAAGACACCTAAAGTATAACTAGAATAGATAACAGTTTAACATGTCAATCAGGAGATTTAAGGCACTCAGTGCCAAAATATGAAAGCTAGTAATGACAAATTTATAAAGGCGCTTGACACAAAACTATTAAGCCGGTAATGACAATATTATAAAAGCCGATAATGACAATATCATAAAAGTGTTCGGCACAATATTATGAAATCCGAAAATGACAACCCTGTTATTTCTATTAGTTAGTTCGATTATAGATGTTATGGACACAAGAAAATGTAAATAACAATAATATAAAAGTGTCATTTTGATAATATTGTGCAAAATTAAAAATTGCTAAATATTAAATGTTTGATAACATCTATTTGATTTTATGTATTTCTTTTTTCTTTATGCCTTAATTATAAAAATTTTGATATGACATGTAAGAAAATATATGTATGTAAGATATTTATCCTTGAACCACCATTAAGAAGGGTACCCAGACGAAAAACGGTTTAAATCTTTAGACTATTTTTAATGTATTTTGTCAAAAAATTTGTAAATTAAATTATAGTTTTATCTCATATAATATGTATTTGGAATGTGTACATATAATATAATGGACATAGTTTAAATGTAAAATAATATATTTTATAAATAAATAAAATTTTGAATATTAACGTTTGTAATAATTTTATTTTGGTGTTTGTACTATTTTCGTAAATTAAAAAAATAAATTTATATTTTATTTAGATAATCTTATAAAATAGTTAGTCGGGTAATGCTCACTTATTTTATTGAACTAAAGTGTAATAAGGGGGTGTTACAAATTCATCCTTTTGTATTTATTGTTTTTCTTCAATACAAATCATACATTAAGGAACCCTAAACCCTATTTTAGACAAAGACATTATAGTATCTAAAGTTAAAGACAATTAAAGACGGTTCGGGTGAGATTGTGATTCCATGAGAATGCGATTGTGGGTTAAGAATGATGGTGAAAACGATTGCAATGTGAGATTTTAATTCTTTTGCTTCCATTAGAAATATTGTCTTCCTATGATATCTTCCTCTTCCGAAATGAAAAACTAGCCTATATCGTTAATATGAGCAAAAGATAGAGCAACAAATAGGGAAAAATTGAGAGATAGAGATAGAGAATTAGAGAGTCAGAGAAGATGAATGTGTATTATTTCTTTTTTTCTGTTTATTAATATAATTAAAAAGTTACTATTTTACAATTGGTAAAAAAAATATATTTTTTTTAAGAGAATAAGTTTTATAAAGCAGCAAAAAAGAAAATCTTCAAAAATAAAGAAAAACACTGATTGAAGAACTTTTTCAACCAAAATTTGACCCGACCAACAATAAAGCCTGTTGAGCTAAGGCATGGGTCACTCTGTTACAATCCCTTCTAATGTGAGTAAAATTCACTAAGATCAGATCATTACAAATATGCAGAATATCATCAATAATATTTTTGAGTAGACTGAATCTTGAGGTTGAGGACCTTAAAGCAAAAACTACTGTCAACGAATTAAATTCCACTTCGAGTAAATGAAACCTACGCTCCTTTGCAACAAAAATTCCAAAGAATATTGCTTGAGCTTATGCAATTCTAACATTCAAAACCTCTTGAATACATTTCCTTCTTGAGAGCAGCACTAATCCTTCTTCATTCCGGACCACAAATCCCAACCTTGCTCTTTGCAAAGAATCGATAAATGTAGCATCAGAATTGACTTTAACTCATCCCACCAGATGAGATTTCCAAACTAAATGACAATGATTAACAACTGGTAGTTGGGAGTTTCTAGAATTAATAAATTTAGAGCAATAATCAAAAGCATAGTTAGCTACCAAAACTGGGTCCTTGCACTTCTGGCCATGAATGAGATGATTTTTGTCATTATATATTTTCTCATAAAGTGCAACAAAATAGAGGGAAATGTATGGTTTTAACAATTTATACATTTTATTGAACCAATCCATCAACAAAGAATTGAAATTCACCACTTTTCCACCTTAACCCATTACAAAACCATATGATTTGTACCCATTTACAATTTGTAAAAACATGAATAATTGTTTCCTCTTTTTTATAGACCTTGGACTTAATACATCACAACTAGTTTCACATTTAACTAACTCAGCAAAAACAGTAAGGGAGTTAGAAAGCACTCTCTAACAAAAGTGTTTCACTTTAGGAGGGACCATACAATTCCAAATCAAACCCCAATTGAACTTAACACTACCAGAGGAATTTGGAGTAGCGAAAGTTTTTTTCAAATGGAAGCTAGATAATACCCTGATCTTACAAAATACTCTCATTTTTTCTCCAAAAGCCAATACCTCACATCCTTAGAAAACTAGGTGTTTAGAGGATCCTTAAACTGGAGTCTACTTCAAAAGGTAAAAAAGTATCTAAAACCATGTTTCTATTCCAGGTATTTAAATCTAAATCAATAAGGCTACTTACTTGGGCATCTAATGGGAGATTTCTAAGAACTAGTGATTTTTTCGTGGGACAATCAAGAAGCCAATTATCATGCTAGATACTCACATCCGTACCATTGCCTATATGTCAACCTAAACTATTTTGAATGATAAGTTTAGCATCCTTCACTCCACACCAAAAGTAACTAGGTTTGTACCCCATTTTTTCATCCAAAATATCAAATCTAGGAAAATATTTGGCCTTAATTATCCTAGCAAAAAATGGAGGAAGGAAATTGGATAACCCTCCACACTTGTTTTTCTGAGAGAGAGAATGATTGAAACAATGGATATCTCTAAACAAAGTTCTCCTACCTTTTTTGAAGAACAAAGATCATTCCATCTAACCTAGTAAATTTTTCTCTCTTTTTGCACACTACCCACCAAAATTTGTTGATTATGCTTTGAATTTCTTCACAAAAAGATTTAGGAAGAGCAAAGCAATTCATAATATATGAAGGAATGGATTGAGCTATAACTTTAATAAGTGTTTACTTCCCAGCATGAGACAAAGCTTTCTCGTTCCACCCTTTCAATTTTTTCCAAATCCTCTCCTTTAGAAAGCCAAAAATTGACTTTTTTTTACCTATCGATTAGTCCAAGAAGACCAAGATATCTAGCATGGCTATCCACTTTGTTAGCCACGAAATATTTTTGATCAAATCCCTATTCCCTTGTTGCACCCCTTTACTAAAAGAAACCTCTAATTTTAAAATGTTTATCACTTGCCCTAAAGCTTCAGAGTAGAGTTGAAGGATATCTTTAATCACTAAGGATTTTTTCTTTTGTTAGCTCTAACAAAAATGATACTATCATTTGCAAAAAAGAGGTGAGAGATTTTTGGACTGCCTCTGCAAACACTAGCACTATGAAAGTTCCCTTAAGTCACTGCTTATCTTATTAAGGAAGAGAAAACTTTTGCACATAACATAAAAAAGATAAGGCAAAAGTGGATCTCCTTGTCGGAGACCCATGTTAGGTCTCAAAAAGCCTCTAAGAGAACCATTAATCAAGAAACTAAAGGTAATCAAAGAGATGTATTGCATAATAAGCTCAACAAAGTGAAAAGAGAATTTATCATAATACACCGTATGAACTCTCATTCAATTCTCTCATATGTCTTACTTATATCTAATTTAAAAGCAAAAGTATCTTTAGAACTATTCATCCTATATTTCATGGAATGGAATAATTCAAAAGCAACAGTTGTATTATCAGTAATAAGTCGATTAGATACAAAAGTTGATTGAGACTCATGAATGATTCTGGGCAAAGCCAATTTAAACCTATTCACCAAGACCTTAGATATGATTTTATACATAATATTACAAATGGATATGGGTTTTAGATCTTTCATACGATCAGGGTTATTAGTTTTGGGGGTAAGAGTAATGAATGTATGATTTAGACCATCTGGAAACACACTAAATTTAGACAATTAAGAATATGGAAGTCACATTAGAACCAACAATATGTCAATAAGAAGTATAAAATAAGACAGGCATACAATCAGGACTAGGAGCTTTTGAATGATACATCTATTTTAGGGCATTGGTAACTTCCTCAACTGTGAAATGAGATGTCAATGCATCTGCTAGAGAGTCTTCTAACTCTACATCAATGGCATTAACCACAGTCCGAATATTAGATGGTTGAGAGTTAGAAAATAGGTCTTGAAAATATTCTTGTACAACCCTAACAATCTTCACATCACCCTCCTCCCAATTACCACTACCATCTTTAATATGTGAAATAATAAAAAATGTTAATGAGGGTCCACAAATCTTATGCGACACTAATGTTTAAAATTGTCACACTCTATTTAACTATGAATGTCACTCTCTTGCCAATTGGCAGCATAAGAGTGTAATGATAACACAATTTAAAGTTCAGGTATGCAAATGTTAAGATGGTGTTGACACTTTTAAACAAATTAGGAGGGTATTTATGTTTATCCAATATACAAATACATCATTTATTCATAATTATTAAAAATAAATATGTTCATTCTTCACTATCACAAATAAACAACTTATAACCATAATATCGTCAATATGCAGGCCAACATTAAAAGAAGAGTCGCAAACAATACTTATATATATATATATATATATATATATATATATATTAAGAAACAGAGAAGAGCGGGGCAAAATCAACATTCTGTGTCCGAAACGACCTTATGCCCGGGCCCAGATTTTAAAAGTTCCAGGCTCCTCAGTTTACGACGCCGTTTTTGCAACTGATGGGGGATGGGGATGACTTCATGACAAAAGGAGTCGAACGAAGAAGCAAGCAAAGAGTCAAGGGGCAGCCAATAGCCATGTCGTTCATGAGAGGAGATTTGCTGTCGAGAACCAGAAAGCTCGTTAAGGGCCTGGCCAAGGCCGAGCCTTCTTGGCTTAAAGCCATGGAGCAGTTAGTCTCTCTCTTTTTCTCTCATAAAAGTTTCAGTCTTTTTTTTTTAATCTTTAAACTTATATCAGAATTACTTTTCTAAGTGCGAAAATTTTGGTGTAATCTTCGCATATAATATCCATTGAATCAATATTTTTTTATTGATATTTCTGGATTATGATATAGCTACTTCGTAATTCTTTTCTTCCTTTCCTAATATGTTGTTTAATTGATTGCATGATTCAGGGCACCACCGGCAACATTTCCTCGTTCTGGTGGGAGAATTAAAAAGATCACTCTTCCGGAGGATCCTTGCATAAATAAGTTCTATGCGAAGAATCCAGATTCGAAATATGAAGATGCAATCAAGTATTTTTGAAATAATTTTTCTTGCTACTGATATGTCACTAATTTCAGCACTCACTGCCATTGCTATGGGTTTTAATTTTTTAAGCTGACATTAGGGTTTTAATTTTGTTGCTTTATTTATCAATGCTAGTTCAGTTTTTTTCCAGCGTCTAGAGGTTGGAAATTTGAATTTTTGCAGCACCAACTGGACGCATATGTCTATAATTCTGAATGTTCTTTTCTCAACTAGTTTAAGTTTATTTCAGTTTGAGGTTTTTTTCATACCATAAGTGCACATGCTTATGATGTGCCTACATCAACCACATTGTTGCTTAGTTTTATGAATTTTAAGATTTAGGAATCTTGTTTATACTAATTATGCCTAAGTTTCACAGAATAATGGAACCATTAGAGAGCACTGGCACCAGTTAAGCCTTCCATCATGTTAAATGGTGATTGTATTTTGAAGCTTTAGTTTAATATCGGTTATAATTTTGCCAATCAATATACAATTTGCAGCGTGGAAATTGGTTCTCTGATATTCAATCCATCTCAGCCTGCTTACTTCAATGCTTATCATTTTATGAGCATTCGTGAAATTATGAAAATCCATCTTCATGTCCTTTTCTTGTGCATTTGGATGATCATTGGTTACTGTACTTCCCATTTGGGGAATGATTGATGATGTTTTTTTTATCTCTGCAACTTTATATTTATCATTTTGCTTCCTTATGATTATTTATTATACTTAAATGTTGTGACTTGCTTGATTTTCTGTTCCTTAAATTATGTCAATGGTGCATTCTCATCATATAACTTTTTGTACTTATAGAAGTCACGTTAAGATTTTGGCTCTGGCTGCAAACTCCAAAGCAAAAATGAAACAAGAATGATCGTGATCTTTGTAATATGAATGGGACCATTAAAAGAAATTTTTTTCAATGTTTTATTTTTGTACAGGATTTGTGCTTTTGATCCCCCTCCAGCCCGTATATTTGGTTTACGGGTGCTTGAGTTGAAGGAGCAGGGGGTTAATGAGGAAGAAGCTATGGCCTTTGCTGATGTATGTTTATCTGGACTCTGTAGTTTTACTTGTCCCATAAACATACTGAATTCCATCTTCTTTATCCTTTTCCTAGTTTTTATCTGCTATGGCTTTTTGGTGTGTAGATGGAATATAAAGCAGAGAAGGCAGCAAAAAAGAAAGCATATGCTCAATTGAAACAAATTGCTCGTATTCAGGGTAAGAGGCCTCCACCGGATCCATATCCTAGTGCCATTAAGGAAATTCAAGCTGAGGAGAGGAAGTATGTTCATGCCCGGTACTTTGATCCCAATATACGTCAAATCTTGAATAGGATGAAACAAGAGAGGGCAGCTGAAATACAAGACAGACAAAGAGGTGGTTGGTAATATGAGGGAGGTGTATGTGCAGAATTTATTGCTATATTAAGCTTAGGCAGCCAGCCATAAGAGTGATTGTGGTTTATTATCATTGAGATGCCGTGATCAAGTCTGTTTAGAGTGAACCTTTCTTTATCATACATATCATCTTCATAAGGGGGCATGCCTTGAAATATCATATTTTTAGTTTCTATTTTTTGTCATTACCTTTGGTTCAGCATAAATTCGATTTCTTTCATTTAGCAATGTAGTTTTATGTTTTCATCAATCAAATTGTCCGAGACCGTAGCAAAATTAACTTGTCTGTATATCAGTTCTCATAATTTGAAACACAGGATACAGATATTCTGTTATCTTCCAATTCCATGGCCCAAATTATCATAAATTTTAAGTTCTTAGGGTTTTCCGGTAGGACAGATGGGGTGGTTGTAGTGATTTTTATCTATTACAATCTTCAACTCTTTCATTTGCCAGATTCAGCCTCCCACATTCCCAGCCGGAACTTAGTGAAAATAAGCATAAAAGTTGAATTGCAGCCTTGAGAGACATAACGTAATGCAGAACATTATGTGAAACAGTTGAATTATATTCTTAAAATTTTATGAAATTTGCAAACTAATTGCACCATGAGCATAGCCTGGCAACAAACTAGACTGGGATAACTACAGCTTCCTATCTGTTACAAAGTCGCAACTCTTACATTTGCTCAAAGTACTCTCAACCTGAATTTAGCAGAAGTGGAAATCACACTGTTCTTCCCTAGATACAAGTCATATCTAGACCTCAATATCAAATAACAATACAGTATATCTAAAGTTGTATGCAAAATTGGTCAACTAATGAAAACATAATGGCAACTACAAGTCTACAACTCGTCATGGCTGTCGACCACCTTTAAGCCCCAACTCATGTCTTCACAATGTCTCACATGAGGAACGAGGGCACCTGTATCAGTTCCTCTCTTGGCTTTGCAATCATAATAAGGAGGAGCATGGAAACAAGGGTCCACTGACATTGCACGGCGACAAGGTGGATCAGGGGCTGTCTCATTTTCAGGCTTGTATAATATCCATGGCTTCAAACCTCCCAGTCCTTGTGCTACATAGCCAAAGGTTGACCATGAACTAGTAACCAAAGTATCCGTCAAACTGAGGAGGTACATTTCAGCCCATGCCTTCCTGTTGTGCATCTGCTTCCCCGTTTGTTGATACTCCTCATGGCTTGGCTGGTAAACACCAATGACTTCCCCAGTCATAGTTGGATGTTCCCAGTAAATGTTCCTCAGATTCTCAGAGTACCCAGAATTTAGTGACGCTACTAAAACAGCTTTCAACTTTGGATTTTCAGATAGAGTGACAACAGAGTCTTGCATATCTACATCAGGCAACAATTTCTCCTTCAGGGTGCAGGCTAAAATTTGATCCAACACATGTTTGAAGGGGCCAGGTCGTGTGTCAAAAACTCTTATTTGAATGCCAATACGTTCATCTGCCTTGGCCAAGTAAGTTTGATAGTACCTGGTGATTAATCCCCACACAAGATCTGAAGGGTGGAACAGGTAGCGTCCCAAATGGTGGAAAATGGTCCCTTTCTCAGGAAATAACCTGCTAAGCTCTTGCTCAAACGATGTAAGCAAGAAAAGAGATGGGACAAAGTAGTTATCAGTTTTTATAATCAACCAGGGGATTTTTGCCAGAAGAGATTGATCTTCATCACAGAAGAAAAGTTTATCATAATCATCATAATCATGAACCAGATGGAGGTATAGATATGATGGTATAGACTCTGCTGCCACTGAAGCATTTATGACATTTTTCTTCAGCATGTTCCCATAAGAAAGAGAGTATTTCTGATCGAAACTCCCAAATTTTTTGATGATAGGAAAATCCTTGGGTAGTAACCATGACTTCTCTGGAAATGGCTCACAGAAGAGATCGGCCATATCTTTACCACGGTCAATAAGAAGGACTCTATTTGTAAGAAGAGCATAAAGAAAGGTCGAAGCTAAGGCTAACATCCTGTTGCCCAAGCCACTGAAAGATATCCACACAACATATTTACACTCTGCAAAATCAATTCTTTGGCCTGAATTAAGTTGTTCAAGAGCTTTGCTGTAGGATTCAGTATTTGGTCCACAACTTTTATGAAGATCCTCATAACTCCTGAGTCGGGAAATGAGATATGAAGAAGGCTTATAGGGTGAAATCTTTCGATATAGAAAAGACTGATATCTACTGGTGCAAGAAGTTTCATCAGATCCAGAAGCAAGAAGGCCTCCAAGCAGTTTGTTAATATTCTTATCAGTAGGTTGTGATAAAACATTTCCAGAGCCTGCATAGAACAATGAAAAAGAAAATCAATACACCATAAATGAAGGATAACAAAAACAAGAAAGCTTCATCTATAACGTACTGAAATTCTTTAAGAACAAGTCAATATAGATTTCAATTTACTTGTATAATTCAATACACCGATTTTCAAATTCAGCAGCAACAGTAAAGGGTCTTGCATCCTTACTGTATTACATTGCAGAAACTAATTATTTGAAAAGACAAGACACAGCCGGAGTGAGGGTGATTATCACTGAGACATCCCATTTATAGGTCCGAATTCCATATCTATGAATTAGAAGTCCCAACGATTAATTCTGCAATCAGCCATTAGAACTAATAGTTCTTCAAATCATTCATTTTCCATTCCAAATCTATCATAAGCAGAAGAAAGTGTTAATATATTCAACCTTAATAGAATTGTTTCATAGTCATGAAATTAAGGTGAAACAAAAATGCAAATTTTATTACACTAAATCCAACGTCGAAGAATGCCACAATTCATAAAATTCAAAATGCGTGAAAAAAATGGGACCGCATATCTGGATAAAAATCAATCTCAACTCCGTACAAGTATCATAGTTACTAATGAAATCAAAGGGATACGGATTGAGCAGACTCACCTGATCCAAGTCCTAGTGATGTGAAAGCAGTGAAATTAGGTTGGGGTCCAGTTTCGAGCACTCTAGCGTGTGCAAACCCAAATGACCGATCAGAAGGAGAATGCCGGAGCATCAAGGAGAGCGCGAACAAGAAAGGCAACGCAACTAAAGCGGTTGCCAAGATCTTGGTTATATTCATAGTATTAGATCCAAATTTCCTGAGTCGGAGTCGAGAGAGGTGGGTGAGAGTGTGATCTGTGTACTTAGGCGGTGACAATCGCCTCCTTGTGGAAGAATTTTGATCCATCTAACACTTCGTTTCTATCATTCCGCTTCACCTTTGCCTGTTTCGAGAGAAAATGGTTTGCTCATGAAGAGAAATTGAAATCAGATTTTTTTTTGAGTTTGAACATAGACGACTCGTTCCGTGTGTGCTGTGTTGTCTCGGCTTCGCTGAAGATAGTCCTGTTCGGCTTTTATAGTCAGCACTTGAAGGCGATTTATAAGAATGCTGTAAACACTTTATTTTCAAACATTTTATTTCTATATTTATTTTATAATTAATTTACATTATTAAATTTAATTTATTAAAAATAATAATATGTAATTTTCAAAAAAGTAAAAATTTTATTCAATTATTTCTTATAAGTTGTTTTTTCAAAACTGCTTCTAAAAAACATATAAAAAATATGTTTGAAAAAAACATATAATTTTATGATATGGATCAATTATAAAGCAAATGTCCAAAAAAATATTTAAAAAAAAGTATTGTTATCATTTTTCAAACATTTATTTATTTGCTTTCCTTCAAAAACAATTTCCAAATTTAAAAAAATTAAAAATATTTTTTCCAAATGTAATGTAAAATATATTCATAACAAAAATTGTTTTCTTTTAGATGTTTTTTTTAATAGCAATTTCTTATAATATACACTAATATTTTTTTCACATTATTCAGATACATATCATCAATATAATAAAAAATAGATAAATAAAATTAGAAGATAATTAATACTTAATAATCAATTAAAATTTTAAAGTTTTTAATTGGTATAAATTTCACCAATGCATGGACTTGCCATTCCTAACCTTCCCTAAACTTTAACTAAGCACTTGAAATTTGTCCACTTCAAGTTATATTAATATGAATGAAACTTCTCTAAATAACCCTTTCGTTGTGTTGGGGTCTATTACAGTGCGCACATGACTTATAGTCTGAATTGAGATTGAAAAAATAAAAAATAGAAAACAGAAAATTTTAATTTGGATTTAATTAAAACAACTCAACGGATTTGGACTAAATCGGAAAAAAATAAAAATTAATTTAGAGTGAAATTTAGAGCAATTAAATTAATTAATAGATATAGTATTGAATTGGAAAATTAATGAGTATGTAGTTGGTGAGAATTATTTAATTTGATCCTTGAATTGGGAAAACATAATTTAAAGATTAAATTAAAAGGAAATAAAAGTTTAGTGGGTTAAATTATGAAAACTTGGAAAACGGAGGATTATTTAAAGAAATTGTCATAATTAATTAAACTAAATGGTGTTGTCACTCATTAGCCCAATTGGAAGCTTAATTATCCACTAAGATCTTTGATTAAAAAATTAAACAATGTATAAAAAGAGTGGATGGTTCCAATTCCACCATTCTTCACACGAAAATTCTTGAAACTTCTCAACCTCTCTCTATTTCTTCATCTTTGGTGCAGCCGACCCATCTTCCTCTAAATTCCGTATTTGTTTCGATATTCAACACATAAAAGCAAAGATATCACGGTACATAACAAAAGGGTTTTGAGAGAGGTGCTACAGGAGAAAATTTTAAGAAAGGAAGCATATCAAAGCTACGGGTAAGGTCAAAAAAGATTTGTTTTCTTTGAGATTTACCCTACCATTATGCTCTTCTCAACTTTCTCTCATGTAAAGTTTTAAAAAATAAAAATATATATCAATGACTTAAATGAGTAAGATTGGAGTTGTTGCCTAAACAATCACCAAGAAAGGGGATGAATTGGTGGTTAATTAAAATTTTTAGCTAAAACAATAATAATGAAATAATAAATAGATAAATGAATAGATAAGAGACACAAGATTTATATAGATTCAGGTACTAATTAACCATTCTTCCTCTTTCTAATTGTAATTGGGTATTTCATTAATTCAAATGAGTTACAATGAAGTTTTATCTAGCTCACTCTCAACTATGGTATTTGCCACTATTAACTAACATCTTATCCAAAACCCTTGTGTTTTAATGGTTAAAAAAATAACTAAATCTTTGTATTTTTATGGTTCACACAAAAATTCTTACAAATGTATTTCACTCTCAACTCAACTTATTCAATCTCACAATTGAGTAATTGATTACAAGAATGAATACATTCAACTACCAAAAAACTTAACAACACTTAGGCAATTAATGGTTTACAACATAAAATTAGAAGAGAGAGAAGATAGTTTGAAGATTTTCAATGCACAAGATTTTATAAAGATTAAAATGTTTGACTCTTAGTTTTCTAATCCTTGGAAGTCATAAATGTGGAGTATTTATACTTTCTCTGAAAAATAAAACCGTTTGGGGTGTATTTATTGCAAAAATAGTAGTTCAACTGCTTTTTCCGTTTACGTCTGATAACTTTAATTCTCTAGATTCACGAGCATGAGTGTTTCTTCATTGACGTGAATGTTCTTGGTAAATTGTGAATGTTGAACCTTGAGAGGTATTTCCGTTATTTTGATGCTAACAAATAAAATAGCAATAATGTATTTAACCTATTTGTTTTCTAAGTTTATTGAACATGGTATGGAATATGATAGTAAGAATGGAGAATGGAAGACTATTCTTAAAAAGACAAAAAAAAATAAAGAAATAGCGTGTTCATGCCCGTGATGAAGCTTCGCGCCAACTATCTAACATTTAAAGTTCACAGCCATGAAAAATGATAGCAACCGTGAATGATCATATTAGTCATGCCCGTGAAAGAAAGTCACGCCCGTGAAAAGACATGACAAATTCTTCCAGAAAGCTTCACGGCCAGAGTCACCAGTTAGACCACGGCTAGGAAGGTTGTTCACGCCCATGAAGATATAATGTCACGCCCGTGATCAAACACTTCAAATCCTTCCAGAATGTTTCACGGCCAAAGTCACCACTCAAGTCACGACTTGGAAGAACAGTCACGACCGTGACAACCATAATCACGACCGTGAAAGAGGAAAGAGAAATATGTCAGATGCGAAAATAAGAGTTGGTGCAACGACTATTTTCGCATTAAATGCAATCAAACGACTATAATTCATCATAGAAGTATAAATGCAAGTCATTTATGAATCCAAAACAAGAGAATAGAAAATACTTCGAATCAAAATTTATTGTAAGCCATTTGTGCATTTAATATTTTCAAAACAAACATTTATTCTCTGTGAAAATCTTTTTGCTCATCATTTTCTAAGCATTAAAGATTTGTAAGTGTTTCTCTCTGTAATCATCTACTCAAGTGAGTTTGGGTATTTTGGGGTTAAGAGTAGAACACTTGTAAGGGTTATTTGTGTGAGCCTTTAAAACATAAGGAATTGGTTTATTGTGTGAGCCATTAAAACACAAGGGACTTTTGGGTTAGGTGTGATCCATTGTTAGAAACAACATAATTGAGAGTGAGCTTGTAACACTCCATTGTAACACTTAGAGTGTTAGTGAAACTCCCAATTGAGATTGGGGAGAGGAGTAGGGTTTGTTAACACTCGAATCTCTATAAAAATTCTTGTGTCTTATCTTTCTATCCCTACTCATCTTAACTTTTCTTTCCGCACTTAAAAGTTAAAATCTTTAATATCCAATTCAACCCCCTTTATCGGTTCAATATCTAGGCAACAATTGGTATTAGAGCTAAGTCTAGCATCGAAGCCTAATCAACGCTAGTAAAGATCAAGATATGGCCAATGAAGGATTCCAAAGTCTCAAGCCTTACTTTGATAGAGCAAATTATGCTAATTGGAAGTTTCGGATGGAGACATATCTGGATAGTGAAGGAATTGAAGTCTGGGATAGTGTTCGAAAAGAATGGACACCACCAACTAGAAGAGGAGTTGATGGTGAAGAAGAAATCTTATCAAGAGATGATTGGACAGAGCCTCAAAAAAGAGCAAACTTCAAAAACAAGAAGGCAATGACAATTATCTCAAGCTCATTATCCATTGAAGAATGTGGTAGAATACAACACTGCCCAACAGCTTACCGCATGTGGAAAACATTGGAAAACTATCATGAAGGAACTAAGCAAGTTAAATCCAAGAAGATTCAACTTCTTACTTCAGAGTATGAGCTCTTCAAGATGAAATCCAATGAGTCAATGACTGACATGACAAACTGTCTTCTAGCCATCATAAATGGCATGAGAAAACTTGGGAAACACCTGAGCTTGGAAGATGTAAATAAAAAAATCCTAAAAAGTCTTCCTCTCAAATATTATGGTTCAAAAGTTGCCGGTATAGAAGAGGAAAATGAAGACATGAGTATCATGAATACTGATGTGCTTATTGGAAAACTTCTCACACATGAAATGGAAGTAAAAAGAGATAGAGAGCTTGTAGCAGAGCCAGAAAAAAGAAAGCCTCTAGCACTAAAAGCTTCTACTTCAAAATCTCTAGAGGAAGTTGAAAATGATGAAGAAAAGAGTGATGATGCAAATGAAGACATTGTTATGCTCTCAAGAAGGCTGAAAAGAATTATTGAGAAAATAATGAGCAACTCTAGAAATTTCAGGCAAAGAAACCTCAAACAGACCTCTAATGTTACACAAAGAAGTAAAGAATATTAAACCGGAATGTCCAAGGCTCAAGAAGCACAAGAGCAAATACCAAAGAGACAATGGGGAGAAAGGTCACAAATGACAATGAAAGTGAAGAAGTCAACCTATGCTTCATGGCTATAGAGGATCACGTCTCGGATAAGGTAAGATCACTTTACTCATACTCTTTCAATAATGATAGTAGTGATAATGATAGTAATAGTGAATATGATGATGATGAGCAAAGCTTAATAGAAGTATTGAATCTAGAACTAGAAAAATATAGAAGTAAATTCAATACTTATAAGAATAACATTTCTGATTTGAAAATCAAAATGGATGCTTTAGAAAAGGAGAACTTTAAGCTTAAGTCGTCGAATGAATCTCTTCAAAAGTCCTTAGATGAATACTCTTCAATACCCTCAACTAAATCCTTGCTTAAAGAAAACAATACTTTAAAAAATGAAGTTGAGGAACTTAGAAACTCCATTTCAAAATTTCACAAAGGAGATCTTAGATACTCTCATTGTGTCTCAAAAACCACTTTTAATTAGACATGGTCTAGGATTTAAGGGTACATCATCATCTTTTCACAAGACTACTTTTGTTAAGTCAAATGAACCTCACATCTTCACATTTGCTGGAACAACACCAAGAGATAAATGCACAAAATACACTAAAACTTCTATACATAAGAGGGATGTTCAAGGTCTGGTAAGCCTAAGAAAGAAACCTCAAAAGGCTAATCATGCCTTTATGTATAAAAAGTATGCATATAGAAAAGCACTAAATAATCATGATTGTACATGTCATTGTTCTCAAACTGAATCTAATAGAAATATGGCATTCAAAAGCATTGTAAGACCAAAAAGCATTTTTAGACCTAAACAGTGTAATTATTGTATGAAATTTGGTCACATAAATAAATATTGCTGGATAAGGAAGGCACATTGGGAACCTTCATGTGCTAACCCCCAAGGACCTAAGCTCATTTGGTTACCTAAAAACCATACTTAAATTGTGATTTTATAGGTATGCCTCAAGTCCACAATAAACAAAAATGCTTGGCTAGTAGACAGTGGATGCTCAAGGCATATGACAGGAGACAAAAAACTCTTCAATGAAATCAAAAGTATTGATGGAGGTAAAGTTACCTTTGGAAACAATGCTAAGGGTAAAGTAATTGGCATTGGCTCTATTGGTATTAATGGTACTACTTTTATTAAAGATGTCTTACTTGTTGATGGCTTGAAACATAACTTGTTAAGTGTAAGTCAATTATGTGATAAAGGAAACAAAGTAACCTTTACTTCCAACGATATCATGTAACCTCTATTGATGGTCAAGACATATTTAAAGGAAATAGATATGTCAATACCTACATAATAGACTTACACAAAATATCTAACCATTCCTCTAAGTGTCTTGTGACTACTAGTGATGAATCTTGGTTGTGGCATAGAAGGCTTGGTCATGCGAACATGGAATTAATTCAAAGCCTCAGCACATGAGAGCTGGTAAAGGGACTGCCAAAAGTCAAATTTGAAAAAGACAAGACATGTAAACCTTGCCAATGAGGGAAGCAACACAAGTCATCCTTCAAATCCAAAAACATAGTAAGTACCTCAAAACCTCTACAACTCCTACATCTAGATTTATTTGGACCTACTAGAATTGCAAGCTTAGGAGGTAAACATTATGCCTTTGTCATCGTAGATGATTACTCTAGATTTACTTGGGTAATTTTCTTAGCTCAAAAGAGTGATGCTTTTGAAACTTTCAAAAATTTTGCTAAAGGAGTTCAAAATGAAAAAGGATATTGCATTTCAAGAATAAGAAGTGACCATGGCGAAGAATTTGAAAATGAAAACTTTGAAAGCTTTTGTCTTGAACATGGCATTTCGCAGAACTTTTCATCTCCTAGGACACCTCAACAAATTGGGGTAGTTGAAAGGAAAAATCGAACTTTAATTGAAATGGCTCGAACAATGCTCAATGAGTATGGTTTACCAACTTACTTTTGGGCAAAAGCCACAAGTACTGCTTGTTATATTTCAAATCGAGTTTTCAAAAGACCCCTCATAAACAAAACTTCATTTGAGTTATGGAATGGAAGAAAGCCATTGATATCATACTTTAGAGTATTTGGATGTAAGTGCTTCATATTGAATACCAATGACAACCTTGGAAAATTTGCCTCTAAATCCGATGAGGGTATCTTTTTAGGATACTCTACAAAAACATATAGGGTATTTAATAAAAAATCATTAACTGTTGAAGAATCTATGCATGTTATTTTTGATGAATCTAGTAGACTTGATCTTGTGAAAGGTAGCATTCTTGATGATGTAGTAGGTACCATGGAATGACTTGATCTTGGAAATGGAAGAGAAGAAAATGATCAAGATGATTCTCTACCTCAAGCTCAAGAGGAAAACAGGAAAGAGCTCCCAAAGGAATGGAGATTGACAAAAGATCACCCCAAAGAGCAAATCATTGGTGATCCTACAAGGGGAGTAAGTACTAGATCTCATCTTAAACATTTAGTTTTTGACCTTGCTTTTGTTTCTCAAATTGAGCCTAAAAATATTGATGAGGCTCTTAATGATGAAAGCTGGGTGATTTCCATGCAAGAGGAACTCAACTAATCTGAGAGAAGTAAGGTATGGACCTTAGTACCTAGACCCAAGGAGCATCAAATTATAGGTAGCAAATGGGTATTTAGAAATAAATTAGATGAACAAGATTCAATAACTAGGAATAAGGCTAGATTGGTTGTAAAAGGGTATAATCAGGAAGAAGGAATAAATTATGATGAGACTTATGCTCATGTAGCTAGATTAGAAGCCATAAGAATATTTTTAGCATATGCATACCATATGAATTTCAAACTCTTTCAAATGGATGTGAAAAATGCCTTTTTAAATGGTTTTATAGAAAAAGAAGTTTATGTAGAACAACCATAAGGTTTTGAGAGCTATGATTTGCCTAATCATGTATTTAAACTTTCAAAAACTTTATATGGTTTAAAACAAGCCCCAAGAGTTTGGTATGAAATACTAAGTTCTTTTCTCTTAGAAAATAACTTTACAAAGGTTAATGTTGACACTACATTGTTCATTAAAATGCATAAGCATGATATTCTAATTGTTCAAATTTATGTTGATGATATCATATTTGGGTCTACTAATGAATTGCTTTGTCAAGAATTTGCTAAGTGTATGACTAGAGAATTCAAAATGAGCATAATGGGTGAGCTAAAATATTTTCTCAGTCTACAAATAAAACAAGGCAATGAGGGCATATTCATCAACCAATCCAAATATGCCAAAGACTTACTTAAGAAATTTGGAATGGAATGATGCAAAAATGCCAAGACTCGAATGAGCACATCAACAAAATTAGACAAGGATGAAAAGGGTAAGAGCATTAATGAAAAATTCTATAGAGGTATGATCGGATCACTTTTATATCTTACTGCCTTTAGACCCTACATAATGTATAGTGTATACATATGTGCTCACTTTCAATCATGTCCTAAAGAGTCTCATTTAAATGTAGTAAAAAGAATTCTAAAATATTTACATGACTCATTGCATCTAGGTTTATGGTATCCTAGAAATTCATCATTTTACATTATAGGATATTCAGATGTTGATTATGCTGGAAGTATATTAGATAGAAAAAGTACTTCAGGTACTTATCACTTTATTGGAGAATGCTTAGTTTCTTGGTTTAACAAGAAACAAGTTTCAGTTGTTCTTTCTACTGCTGAAGCGAAGTATGTAGCAGTAGGATGTTGTTGTACACAAATTCTTTGGATGAAACAACAATTTAAGGATTATGGTCATAGTATGGACCATATACCTATTAGATGTGACAATATAAGTGTTATAAATCTATCTAGGAATCCCATTCAACGTTATAGAAGTAAGCATATTGACATTAGACACCATTTTTTTAGAGATCATGTTCAATATGGAGATGTTGTATTGGAATTTATAAGCACAGACAATCAATTGGTAGATATCTTTAATAAGTCTCTAAATGAGGGAAGATTTAATTTCATAAGAAGAGAGCTTGGTATGATTGATGGATTAACTTTGTGATTGCCAAAATTGTCAAACTTTGATTGATAATCTTGTGTTTTCTGTCTCATCCTACTAGAAATAAGGTAGCTAATTTGATGGAAATATATGTTATAGGGGATAAAAGGTCCTTTGAAATGCTTTAGTCTTGTTTTAGACTTAATTTTATTTGATGAGGTTTTTAGGCAATTCACGCCCATGACATATATTCACGACCGTGAACTAAATTGTCAAAAGAACCAGTAGCTTTCATGACTTGCTTCACGACATGCTTCACCTAGTGAAGACTATGTTTCACCACCATAATCTTTTTTCATTCACCCCCGTGAAACCCTTTGTTCATGCCCGTGACGATTTTTCACGACCGTGAACATTTCTATCAAAAACTTAAAGAAGCATTCACGCTTTGTGTCACGCTCTGTTTCACTATCACAAGTAGTGAAGTTTGTACTTCACGCCCGTGACTCGTCTGTCACCACCGTGATAGTTTATCATTCATGTCCGTTACCTTTAATTTTCATGACCGTGAACAATTTCACCTCTCTCTTCACGGGTAGAGCGTCTCTTCAGCAAACCGTGAATACGACACTTCACACCCATGACTTAGTTTTTCACGTCCGTGAAGATGTGGCTATATAACATTTTTGTCGTTATTTCTCTCATTCCAACTCTCTTAACTTCTCTTAACTTCTCTCAACTTCTCTCATTTATCACCATTGAATACTATTTTGAAGATTCTGGCCCCCTAGCAACTCATTCCATCTATAAATATCTTCAAAAACTATTTCCATCATCAGAAATCAAACATCTTAAGTTTTACTCCAAAAAATTCCATTAGATTTTTCACTCTTCAAAAGTTCATTTTTCAATCAAAATGGAAACCGACTCCTCCAAGGGTACAAGAAAGAAGTCTCATGCTCCAAGAAGGTACACAGATTACCTTCTAAACATTATTTTGGAGCATTGTCATCCTAGATATTCAGTTTTCAAGAAAAGGTCACTCCTTTTCATCTCAATCATTTGAGTGGAAAACCATTTGTACACTCGGCCTCGAGACAAGCATGACGGAAGAACTCCAGGCTTGTCATCTGAAAGACTTCATTGATATTCATCAACCAACGTTGAGGGAACCAACTCTGGAATTTATGAGCACCCTGTAAGTCTCTCCTACTGGCACAGTGAAATTCCATATTTGCAAGCATCCGAACACTGTCTCTGCCACAGAGTTTGGAGACATGTTCAACCTTCCCTCTGAAGGTATCCTGAATGAGAGTGAAGTGGAGTTCTATGCTACTCAGGCACGAACTCACTTCAGGCTTGACTGCAGTTGGGATATCAAGAAGACGAAAAGCACCCACCTTCGATCCCCAGTGCACAAGTACTTGCATAGGTTTCTAATCTATAGCATTTTCGCCAGAGGAGACAACAATGGATCGATCAGGAAGTCAGAGCTCTTTCTCCTGGAGATGGCCCGAAGAGGCCTAATAGTGGCTTTATCTTGATGGTTTGCAAACCATCATTTTTCAATTGCCACCAAGCCCTCCGGAGACATTCTGATTGGTGGGTACATGACTCACATCGCCATCAAGCTAGGTTACTTGAAGCTAGAGGAATATCACTTCAACCTCATACTAGCACATCCTCGAGACCGACTAGATGTCGAGTCCTTCATCAAAATGGGATCGGTTGTTCGTATAGTGTTTGAGAACAACATCTACTACCGCTTCACCAACACTGCTGGTGAGATCATTTGGGAGAACAATGACTCGGATGACTTCAAAGCTATCCTCCAAGGAATCTAGCAGAGGAAAAGAGTTCGAGTTGAGGTGGTGCCTCCAGAGGTTGAACAGGAAATTGGACAATCCTCTACGCCAAATGGAGAGCCTCGAGGCGGAAGTAGCTTGCCTTAGAGATAGGATGTCCGACTAGACTTTATGTTAGTTATGCTATTTTCTAGCTTGTTTGCTGTAGGAATTTCAAATTTCCTTTCAGAATTTCAATTACTTTTGTATTTTTTTTCTACATTAATATATTTGCTTTTGTTTTCCATTATATTTTATCTTTTTGTTATTCTTTTTGTTGATGACAAAAGGGGGAGAACTTAGCAATATATTGTTTAAAGTTAAAAGCAATACTTATTTTGAATCAAATGAATATGCAAAGTATGCAAATGAGCTTCATATACCTTCAATATACCTTAAGTATACTTTGCATATACCTTGATGCAAGTTACATGAATGAATATGCACTTGATATACTCTTCATATACCTTAAATACACTTGGCATAAATATAATTTGCTTTAAGGAAAAATTTTGGTATACATTGGATATACCTTGCATATACTTAAAACTAGGAAGCATATTTTGATGCTATATGCTACACTTCATCATTCTTTACAATTCTTGCACTTCAGTATTTTTTATCATAAGCATCTTTTGAAGGGGAGACTTCTCAAAAGCACATATTGCTAGACTATTTGTCACCATCAAAAAGGGAGAGATTGTTGAACCTTGAAGGGTATTTTCGTCATTTTGATGCTAACAAATAAAATAGCAATAATGTATTTAACATACTTGTTTTCTAAGTTTATTGAACAGGGTATGAAATATGATAGCAAGAATGGAGAATGGAAGACTAATCTTAAAAAAGGCAAACAAAATAAAGAAATAGCATGTTCACGCCCGTGATGAAGCTTAACGCCAACTATCTAACATTTAAAGTACACGACCATGAAAAATGATAGCAATCGTGAATGATTATATCAGTCACGTCCGTGAAAGAAAGTCACGCCTATGAAAAGATATGACAAATTCTTTTAGAGAGCTTCATGGCCAGAGTCACCAGTTAGACCACGACTAGGAAGGTTGTTCACGCCCGTGAAGATATAATGTCACGCTCATGATCAAACACTTCAAATCCTTCTAGAATGCTTCACGGCCAAAGTCACCACTCAAGTTACAACTTGGAAGAACAGTCACGACCGTGACAACCGTAATCACGATCGTGAAAGAGGAAAGAGAAACATGTCAGACGCGAAAATAAGAGTTGGTGCAACAGCTATTTCCGCATTAAATGCAATCAAACGACTATAATTCACCATAAAAGTATAAATGCAAGTCATTTATGAATCCAAAATAAGAGAATAGCAAATACTTCGAATCAAAATCTTGTTGTAAGCCATTTATACATTTAATATTTTTAAAACAAACATTTATTCTCTGTGAAAATCTTTTTGCTCATCATTCTCTGAGCATTAAATATTTGTAAGTGTTTTTCTCTGTAATCATCTACTCAAGTGAGTTTGGGTATTTTAGGGTTAAGAGTAGAACACTTGTAAGGGTTATTTGTGTGAGTTTTTAAAACACAAGGAATTGGTTTATTGTGAGAGCCATTAAAACACAAGGAACTTTTGGGTTAGGTGTGATCCATTGTTAGAAACAACATAGTTGGGAGTGAGATTGTAAAACTCCATTGTAACACTTAGAGTGTTAGTGAAACTCCCAATTAAGATTGGGGAGAGGAGTAGGGTTTGTTAACACTTGAACCTCTATAAAAATTCTTGTGTCTTATCTTTCTATCCCTACTCATCTTAACTTTTCTTTCCGCACTTAAAAGTTAAAATTTTTAATATTCAATTCAACCCCCCCTTCTTGGTTAAATATCTGGGCAACAATGAACTAAGTGGTAAAGCTGGTAGTGAATTATTCAGTTGTTATTTTTCTAAGTAATCTCACCCTCTGGTGTCATAAACCGATTAAATATTTTCATTCTAAGTAATCTCACCCTCTAGTGTCATAAATCGATTAAATATTTTCATTTTGATAATAAACATGAACTAAAGCTCTCATCTTGATGAAGGAGTTGACATCCAACCTATCTTTAGGCAAGTTAAGAACCACAGTATAGGAGAAATTGTCAAGTAGAAGAAATTTAAATGAAATGGCGAAGTGAGTGACATAACCTCCAATGAGAATGTCATATGCTGATTTTCTTGCGATTTGAAGGAGGTGTGATGCAAACATTGAGATAAAGCTATCGGTTGATCCCCCAAAGCCCATTCAAAGAAAAATAACTTTATTTTCCTCATTGCCCTATTGTTATCACCACGTGCGAAAATGCTATAAGTGAGGAAATGATGAATATACTTTTGAGTTGGAGAAACGAGATGAGTGTTTTTCATTAGCTTATCATCCCAGTTGTAATTGGTGGCCAAAATGTCCATAATCATTTGGAGGATTGAAATCCTTTACCTCACTTTCATTTAATAACCCTTCATGAGGCAATTTGAAGATCTTAACAAACTCAGCAACATTCAAGGTTTTTGATTGCTTGCAAAGCTAGAAAAATATAGTGCCAAGAGATAACACATTCAAAGAACTCAAGAACTCCAATGTGAGCTCTCTGAAGGTAGGTCTGTAAATGTCAAAAACTGCAACATGCCCAATTTTGTCAACTAGTGTCTCATTTCTTATTCTAAGCCTAATGTTTTGATGCATTCCTAATCAAATGGCCTTGAACTAAGAATAGGGCAACTTTTCAAAGCTAGGTACCTGGAATGATGGTTCCTATGCAAAATGGAAAGCATTGGGTTTGTAGGAGTCCTTTCAATAGGAGTTTTGGTGTGTGTTTCCTCTTTGCTTTGGATGGGCCAACTTCTATAGACATGGAGAATATCAAAGAAAATTGAAAACATGAGTAGAAACAAAAAAAAAGTATTGTCGTCGTGAATAGGAGCCACGAGTTGGAAGGATGTAATTTCTCCCTAAAAATTTGATTTTAATGGGTGAAACTTGGTGGAAAAGTGTTTAAATGAAGTAAAAAGATGAAAAGTAGTAGAAATCTAAGGTAAAACAGTCGGAAAATGGTTGAGAATGATAGAAAAACTTGAAAAAATGATACAATCATTGATAAAGAGGAGTGAAAGTAAGAGAGAAAAAGATGAAGTTAGGTTATAAAAGATGCAATTCATGATTGTGAATTAAGGTTCATGGGCATAAAGATAAGTGTTCACAGGCACTACAATCATGACATAAGTCGTGACGAAGAGCATGAATGAATATGCCTTTTAAGGTACATATTTTCACAACTGTGAATACCTACTATCATGGACACTAAACTGTGATGCAAGGTGTGATCTAAAACATGAATGAATTTGACATTTTAGGCCAAAAACCTTCACAACCATAACTATATAGTCACTGACGTGAAGCCTTAAAATACAACACTATAAAACAAGTTTTAAAATGAATTTTTATCCTACAAAACTTATCTTTAACTAAATTAAACATACTTTCTTATGGTATACAAGCATGTATCACATCATTAAGACAAAAATATCATAAAAACTATGGCATAACACTCAAGGTTCATAATGAGATTTTTAATAAAGGCAAACATGATATATGTGAAGCATATAAATATCCAATAACATACAATTTACAACCAAAACATTAAATATGCATGATGAATACAATGCAAACCTTTAAAATAAATTTTCAAATTAATGAGCTCCCATCAAGCGTATCAAACTATTTTTTTATAAAACAAAATCTTTCTTCATTAAGAGGTTTACTAAAAATTCTAACACAACATCACTATTTTGGACATAATCTCTAAGAAAATGATGTCTAATATCTATATGTTTGCTTATAAAATGTTGAATATGATTTTTAAAAAGATTTATTGCACTTATGTTGTTATATTTGATGAGAATGTGATCAATCGCATGGCCACAATCCTTGAGTTATTGTTTCTCTAAAGAACTTGAGTGCAACAATAATATACCACCACATATTCTATGTAACACCCCTTAATCAAACTCACTGATGCACCTGCACAGTACTTACTGTTGGTCAAAATACATATGCATCAGAAATAAATGACAATAAAAATGGACAGTGCATCTTTTGTTGAACTAATTAATAATTAGTTGACAAAATATTTGATAGGTAAGATGGTAGGTGAAGATTAATCTTGACTATCCATTTAATGGGTGGGGATTAATCTTGAATATATATTTGGTAGGTAAAATGGTAAGTTAAGATAATCTTGATCATCCATTTGGTAGGTGAGACAGAATGTGAGAAATGATATCAACCATCCATCAAAGTAGGTGAGAATTAATCTTGGTCATCCATTAAGGAGATGTAGGCCTATATATAGCCTTAGGAAGTCATTTGTAATATATTCCATCCAAAAGTGAGAGAGAAAAATAAAAGCTTAGAAAAGTTTTAGTGAGAAGTTGTGAGTTGTGAGTGTTTGTAAACATTTGTGAATTTTTCTTCCTTCAGTAAAAGATCTACAGCAGTCCAGAGATGTAAGCATAATTAGTCGAACTCCGTTATCAATTTGTCTTATTATTCCGCATTTTATTCGCTTTCTCATAAATCTGATTATAGGAAAATTGACATTATTTTCCAATAGCTGGTATCAGAGCTTTGGTTGGATTTTTTCTGTCTTTTTTTTCAGGAGGTTACTATTCATATGAACAATGCATTTTGTGAATAATGAAATTTGGTCAGTTGTACCAAATTGTCCATAGAGATGTTCTAATACACGGTGGTTCGCAAGAATTGTGAGAAATGATCGAAAGGAAGTCAGATTCGAGTGGAAGCGATAGCCGCAGACGAAGAAAAAGTGAAATTTGAGAAATTCGATAGAGCGGACTTTGGCTTTTGGAAAATACAAATTGAGGATTATTTATATCAAAGAAGTTTGTATAAACCTCTCTCAGGGAAGAAGCCAAAGGCTATGAAGGAAGAAGACTAGAGTCTTCTCAATAAACAAGCTCTCAGAGTTATCCGATTGACGTTATCCCGCAGTGTTGCTTTCAACATAGCAAAGGAAAAGACCATGACAGGTTTTATAACATCTCTCTCTAGTATGTATGAGAAGCCTTCAGCCTCAAAAAAAGTGCACCTTATGAGACGCTTGTTCAACTTGCAAATGATAGAAGGTGCATCGGTAGCTCAACATCTCAATGAGCTCAATATAGTCACAACCTAATTGAGTTTGGTTGGAATTGAATTTGATGAAGAAGTATGAGCATTAATACTTTTGTCTTCTCTACCAGAAAGCTGGAATGCTACTGTCACTGTTGTGAGTAGCTCATTGGGAAACACTAAATTGAAATTTGATGATGTTTATGATTTGGTTCTCAGTGAAGAGATCTGATGGAGAGAGTCGGGGTGAATCATTAACTTCTTCAGTTTTGCAAACAGAGTCAAGAGGAAAAAATTCAACTAGAGGCAATGGATGAGACAAATTGAACTACTGAGGTAGATCAAAGGACAGGAGGTCCAAATCCAGAAATTCCAGTAATTCTTATAGTTTGAAATTTATCAAATGTTGGAATTATGGGAAGACTGGGCACTACAAAAATCAGTGTAATAGTGCACCAAAAAACTAGGAAGCAAAGGTAGAGGCAAATGTTGCTTCCACCTTTAAAGGCAATAATGCATTGATACGCTCTTTGGAAAGCAAATAGGAGTCTTGGGTGTTAGACTTTGGAGCATCGTTCCATGCTACTTCACAAAAAGAATTCTTCGAAAGGTATGTCCCCGGAAACCTTGGAAAGGTATATTTTGGTGATGATCAAACTTGTGTTATTATTGGCAAATGTGTAGTAAAGATTAAGTTGAACGGATCTGTTTGGGAGCTGAAGGATGTCAGACATATTCCCGACCTAAGAAAGAACTTAATCTCAGTAGGGCAGTTGGCTAGTGAAGGTTACATTATGATCTTCCATGGTGATAATTGAAATATTTCAAATGGAGCAATGACGGTTGCTCGAGGAAAAAAGAGTGGCACTCTTTACATGACAGCAAAAGCATGTTGTTCGATCATAGTTGCAACTTGCAATGAAAATCTCAATCTATGGCACCGGAGGCTAGACCATATGAGTGAAAAAGGGATGAAGATTATGCATTCAAAAGGGAAACTTCCAGGTCTACTGTCAATAGAGATAGACATGTGTGAAGATTGCATACTTGGAAAGTAGAAAAGAGTCAGCTTTCAGACAAGTGGCAGAACCCCAAAGAAAGAAATGCTAGAGCTTGTTCACTTTGATGTTTGAGGACCAACGATTGTCTCACCTATTGGTGGGAAACACTACTTCATGACTTTCATCAATGATCACTCTCAGAATGTATGGGTTAACTTTCTAAAACATAAGTCTAAAGTGTTCGAGGCTTTCAGAAGATGTAAAACTATGATTGAAAATGAGACAGGTCTGAAGATTAAAAAGCTTAAAACTGACAATGGTGGTGAATATAAAGATACCAGATTTAAGAAATTTTGTTATGAGCATGGTATCAGAATGGAGAGGACCATGCTAAACACACCTCAACACAATGGTGTAGCTGAGCGTATAAACCGAACATTGATAGAAAAATCCAGAAGCATTCGTGTACAGTCGGATCTACCGAAGCAGTTCTAGGCAGAAGCAGTCAACACAACTGCTTACTTAATCAATCGAGGACCATTTGTTCCATTGGAGCATAGAATACTAGAAGAGGAATGGAGCCAAAAAGAGATAAAACTGTCACATCTAAAAGTTTTTGGGTGTGTAGCATATGTGCATATTTTGATCAAGAAAGAAATAAGCTTGATCCCAAATCCAAGAAATTCACCCTCATTAGCTATGGTGAGGATGATTTTGGCTACCGTATTTGGGATGAAGAAAATAAAAAAGTGATTCATAATAGAGATGTAATCTTCGACGAAAGGGTGATGTACAAGGACATGAATAAAACAGTCCCTAGCAGCTCAGAATAGAATGAACCAGTATTTACAGATGCAGATGATGTCCTAAATAGTTCTGTAACGAAACCAATTGTAGCAAATCCTCATCTAGAGGAATTTGTTGAACAAAACAATGCGCAACAGTCTGACACACCACAACCTCCTACTCCAACTCCTGTATTGAGAAGGTCCTCTCGACCTCATGTGCTTAACAGGAGATACATGAACTATATGTTATTGACTGATGGAGGGGAGTCTGAATGCTATGATAAAGCTTGTCAGACTGGAGATGCTAGTAAGTGGGAGTTTGCCATGAAAGAAGAAATGGAGTCTCTGATCTCTAACCAAACATAGGAACTAGCTGAGTTACCCATAGGGAAGAAGACACTTCATAACAAATGGGTGTATCGGGTAAAAGAAAAAGCATGATGGTCTCAGGAGATACAAAGTCTGACTTGTTATCAAAGAATTCCAGCAAAAGGAAGGAGTTAACTACACCGATATTTTTTCTCTCGTTGTGAAGCTCAATACTATCATAACAATATTGAGAATTGTGGCTATTGAAGATCTTCATCTTGAACAGTTGGACATGAAAACAACATTTATTCATGGAGACTTAGATGAAGAAATATAAATGTATCAGCCAGAAGGTTTCTTAGAAAAAGGGAAAGAGAACATGGTGTGTAGACTTAATAAGAGTTTGTATAGCATGAAACAAGCCCCAAGATAGTGGTACAAAAATTTTGACTGCTTCATGCACAAGGAAAATTTCCAAAAGTGCAATGCTGACCATTGTTGCTACTTCAAGAGATATAGATCTAGTTATATCATTTTTCTACTTTATGTCAATGATATGTTAGTAGCAAGTTCAAATATGGATGATATCAGAAGGTTGAAGCAGTAATTGTCAAAAAAGTTTGACATAAAAGACTTGGGTCCAGCAAAGAAGATTCTTGGAATGCAAATCATAAGAGATAAGTGGAGCGGGTTCCTGCAATTATCTCAATCAGAGTACATCAACCGTGTTTTGCAGAGATTCAACATGAGCAACGCCAAGCCAGTTAGCACACCCTTGACCAGTCACTTTCGCCTATCCAATAATCAATCTCCTAAAATGGAGGAAGAGAGAGAATTCATGGATAAGATTCCTTATGCCTCAGCAATTGGGAGTTTGATGTATGCAATGGTCTATACTAGGCTAGATATTGGTCATGCAGTGGGAGTTGTTAGCAGATTTATGTCAAATCCAGGAAAAGCTCATTGGAAAGCAGTCAAGTGGATTTTGAGTATCTATGAGACACCACGGAGAAGTGTTTGTACTTTGGTAAATGAGAGTTTAAAGTACAAGGCTACGTAGATGCAAACTTTAAAGGTGAATTCGATCATCGAAAAGAACCACCGGTTATATATTCATTGTTGGAACTGTAGATGTTAGTTGGATGTCATAAATATAGAATATTGTCTCTTTATCCACTATAGAGGATGAGTATGTAGTAGTGATTGAAGCTAGTAAAGAGATGATATGGCTTCAAGATTTGTTAACTGAGTTGGGATTCAAACAGGAGAATAATATTTTTCACAGTGATAGTCAGAGTGTGATACACTTGGCAAAAAATTCAGCATTTCATTCTAGAACCAAGCATATTGGGCTTCATTACCATTTCATTAGATCTTTATTGGAAGATGATGTGTTAGTATTGGAAAAGATCCAAGGAAGCAAAAATCCAGTGGATATGTTGACAAAGACGGTGACTATTGACAAACTGAAGTCGTGTTCAACTTCAGTTGGTCTGCTAGAGTAATAAGACTATAAAGGCTGCTCCATTGATCAAGGTGCGAAGATAAATTGAAACCAGCCTTTAAGTGGGAGATTGTTGGTCAAAATACACATGTATCAGAAATAAATGAGAATAAAGATGGACGATACATCTTTTATTGAACTAATTAATAATTAGTTGACAAAATATTTGGCAGGTAAGATGGTAGGTGAAGATTAATCTTGACCATCCATTTGGTAGGTAAGACGGTATGTGAGAAATGATCTCAATCATCCATCAAAGTAAGTAAAAATTAATTTTGGTTGTCCATTGAGCAGACGTAGGCCTATATATAGCCTTAGAAAGTCATTTATAATATATTCCATCCAAAAGTGAGAGAGGAAAATAAAAGTTTAGAAAATCTTTAGTGAAAGGTTGTAAATTGTGAATGTTTGTAAACACTTTGTGAATTTTTCTTCCTTCAGTAAAAGATTTGCAGTAGTCCGGAGACGTAGGCATAATTGGCTGAACTCCATTATCAATTTGTGTCTTATTATTCCTCATTTTCTTCGCTTTCTCATAAATCTGATTGTAGAAAAATTAACATTATTTCTCAATACTTACACGTATGTATCAATATATGCCTATACTAAATAAATATGCATGCATGTCATCACCAAATATTTTATTAATTTTTATTTTTTATGATAAAATACAACATGAATTGTTTAAAAACAAAATGTGAATACTCATGTTACTGTTGCTTTGCTTTGATGTGGACCCTACTAGTTCTACAACACTATTTACAACTCTTATCGCTCTACAACCTTCTATCAATAACCTACATGAGACAGACTTCTAGATGATGTGGCCCTTTCCTGACATCATCACACCGCACCGGGGATCTACTTTCAAAAACAAAAAAATATTTCAGCGCTGAGTATAATACTCAATGGTACAAACTTTATAACAATAATTTTATAACATTCATATTATTCCTTTTATTATTATAATGTGCATTTTCATGTTTCATGCATACATTTCATATTTGTATTTATAATTCAAATTATCTTAATGTGTCATTTTTGATCAATTATAAACATATTATATGTTAAATGTGTTCTATCAAATTTATGATATTCTTATACCTGTAAATCATAAAATCACTTTATCTTTAATTAAAGTCATAAATTATAATAATCAAAATGATTCTTAACATATTTTTGGATGTCACATTTATAATCATCATAGTAATATATTAATATAACATTATTATACAAGATATTTCAAGTTCCTTACATGTTGTGCTCATAAATTAATCACCTAAACTTAGTACTAGAGAGAAATAATGGGCATCCATATGTATACGACACTTATACATATGTAGATGTCAAGTATCTGTATAACTGTATGTTCTAATTGAGTCAGATGTAACCATATGTTTCAGTCAAGCAGGATAATCCGTATGATCCTATTAGCATGCTAATAAGTCTATCTTATTCTAGTCTAGATTCATTTATGGGCTAACAAAATATTCAGCTATACATGTTAATTCACACATAATAGCATAATGATTATTCAACCTTATTTTCTGTTTATATATGAATGTCATATTATACTCCTTATCAATTCCATTCTTAATTGTCACAAATACTGTATTAAAAATTTATGTTTGTATATATAGCGTATAGTTATTTTTTTTCCCAAGTCAATATAATAACCACAATTCCACATTATAAACTAATTTCAAATTAACACTCCATAAAAAGCATATTATAGTCAACCTAATCATAATCATCACATACAACATATATATAATCACATACCTTTTGTATACCCACCATATACCCTATATATACTTATCATATACCTTATATATACCTACTGTATATCTTATATATACCCACCATATTATATGCTCGTGTACCATGTAGCATTTATGTAAAACATACTCATCATATCAAACATATTTATAATATCCATAAAATAAACAATTTTATATTTTAAAATTAACTCACCACTATATTAGCATTCACATAATCGTATTAATTATTATTATTTAATAGAAGTCATGTTATATTTCATATATTATCAATTATTACTATTATTATTATTACCACCATGGTTATCATTATAAAGCTTGTACAAATTTATCTATGGCCCTATCTGATTTACCAGGTCTTTGCCTTTATCTACTATCGTCACTGATTTTGTCGCTATATTTAATAATAATTAAATTCCTAATTACTTATTCAAGTCAATATTTATAGTAATTTCTATTGAAAATTAAACCTCCTAATAAACTTCTCTGATTATTGCGTTACTGAACTTCTATATCGACGTTATCACGTTATGCGGATATAATGTGTAATACGCTATTCTCGATCGCCTGATATATTTTTCGGTGCGACAAGTTATTTCCTTTTTCTAATCTTTCTTTTTAATTTATTTTATATTTTCAACTCAAAAATTCTCATTAATTCAATAACATATTTTAAAAATTCTAAATAAATTTCTATAATCACTTTAATCCATTTCATTTTAGTTTTTATTACTAGTTTCTCCAAAATTATATTCAATTATTTTCAATAAATTTTTTTAATAATTAAGTTAAAAATATAAAAAATAACCAAAAAATCTATTAAATATTTCTTATATCCCAAAAATTATTTTTTACTTCCAAACATTCCAATTAACTCTATTTTCATCAATTTAAGGCATAATTTCTCCAATATAATTTTTTTGAAATTTGATCATAATTATGAAAATTTCCAAAAATTTCACAAAATTTTCTAAAAAATATTTTCATTATATCTATCATCCTCAAGCTTTATCCTACTCATTTTCTATTTTATCTAATTTTTCCATAATATTTTTTTTACAAAACCCTAACTCATTTTTTTCATCAAATTCAATCCAAATCATCAACAAACCCCAAAAATAACTAAAATAAGAAATTAACACTAACTTAAATCAAATAAATTTTGAGAATAAAATGAAGAAATCTCACACCTTTCTTACTTTGTAATTTTCCGCCAACTTAGAATTTTAACCCAAAAATATTTTTTTCTTCTAGTCTAACTTGCTCCCTTAAGCTTGAATGAGGAGAATTTGTGAAATAAAAATAAGAAAACCATGGAGAATCGGAGCCATGGTGGTAAGCCAAAGTGGGGAAGAAGAAGTCTTTATTTTTCTCTCAGTTTTTCATAAAGTTTCTAGAATTAATTGGATTATTATCCTTTTTTTTAACTTTATATAATGGATTTAATGACTAATTAATCTTTATTAAGTTTAATCTCCTTTCTTATTGGGCAATTAAAATTTAAATAATTCATTAGGTTGACAAATGACTTAATCATAGCTTAGTTAATTTTGGCTTAATTAAATTTTCCAACAATCACAAATTTTCTCCAAATTAATTCATAATTCAATTTAATTCTCCAAAATCCGACCTCCAAAACAATTTAACTCCGTCAATTAAATATACCAAAAATAATAAAATAATTTTCTCTTCGAAACAATCTTTTCAATTTTGCAAAACGATATCCTATGCGAAAATTGCATTTTTATAGTTTAATCATTTTTCTTAATGAAATGTAAAAATTTACCCGATGTCTGGTTCCCAAATTCTCAATTTCAAAAATCTTAGAATTCAATTACGGTCACATCAATATTATTGCAATTGTGAACGTATATATCTAACTTCTAATCGAAAAATCGGACCGTAAATTCGCACCAATGACCATATCTTAGCAATTTTAGAGCCCTTATTTTCGTAGTTTTTCTATCTAAATTTACCCATGATCTTAAAATATTATTCTCTATGCTCCAATGTGCTTAAATCAAAATTTCTTCATCAGTAAAACTCCATATTTTTTGTCCAGCCTATCACATCGATTTACGTGTCAAATACGAAATCACTATAATGTGCCCTTATTCATTAGTTTTCATACCTCATATAATACTACCATCTTAAATTAAAATTTTCACGCCTATATGACTAGATTTAAACCTAGAAAATAACGCTCCTATACGGTTAGCTCTTGTTGACTTAACTGTGTCAATTATGAAGCGCACCCATCAGAGATGCCTAAATCAGCGGTTGTGATATTCTACTTTGGCGGTAGATAAGGCAATCGAAACTTGTTTCTTGCCAAACTAAGAAACTAAATATTCACCAATAAAGTGACAAGTTTCAAAAGTGTTTTTCCTATTTAAGATACTACCGATATAATCCACATTCAAAAAACTAATAATATAAAATGATGCGTTCCTAGGATACGATAAGCCTAAATGCATTGTGTCATAAAGATATTTTATAATACTTTTTACAACATTTAAATGAGATTCCTTAAGACATGATTGAAGCCTATCACACAAGCATACACTAAACATAATATCGAGCCTAAAAGTGGTAAAATATAAAAGTGATATGATCATACCTCTATAGAGTTATATAGTCTTGCTCTTCTCATATTTGTCCAATTTTATTAATCTACTCATTGGAGTGTTGGCACTCTTGCATCTTTCCATTCTAAACTTTTTCAATAATTCTTTAGTGTAATTTAATTTGTTGATGAAGATGTCATTCTTGCTTTGTTTGATGTGAAAACTGAGGAAGAAATTGAGCTCACCCATTATGCTCATCTCAAAACTCTCTAGTAATACACTTAGAAAACTTTTAGCAAAAAGATTTATTAGTATACCCAAATATGATATCATCAACATAAATTTGAGCAATTAAGATGTCATGTTTGTGCTTTTTAATAAAAAGAGTAGTAATTATGTCCTTTTAAAAATCCATTTTTTTAAAAAATGCACTACTTGAAACTTATTTTAAACTATATAACACTTTAGTGGGCTTAAAAACATGGTTTGAAAATGTATGACTTTCTAAACTGGAAGGTTGCTCAACATATATTTCATTTGCTATGAAACCATTTAAAAATGCACTTTAAATATCTATTTGGAAAAACATAAAATTCATGTAATGTGCATATGCTAAAAAACTTTAATGGCTTATAATCTTGCAATCGGGTCATAGGTCTTATCATAATTTATGTATTCCTTTTGGTTATACCCTTTAACAACCAATCTAGATTTGTTTCTAGTTGTATTGCCTTGCTCATCTAAATTATTCCTAAAGACCCATTTACTATTAACAATTGTGTCACATCTACTATTTAGACCCTAATTGTATATGTGTATTACAGTTATCTGCATCGCAGCACAAAAGCGTACCGTTTAGAGTCTAATACGGACATATGAGTATGAGAAATTTAATTTAATAAGATGTTTAATATAAATATTGAATTGAATTAATGAATCATTGCAATTTCATACTTGGCACACAAATTGAGACAACAGTGAAAATTCGAGTTAAGTATACCAAAATATAAAGAATAATATTTTAAGGTCATAGGTGAAGTTATAGGAAAATTTTTTAAGGTGAAAGACTCCAATTTATAAAAAATACGGTCCCGAATACAGATTTTCGATCCGATTTTTCTATTGGGAGTTAGATATATGTGTTCATAATTGTAATAGTTTTGATGTGATCACAATTGAATTCTAAGATTTTTAAAACTTATAATTTGAAGATTTGACTTCAAATAAATTTTTACAGGACAAATTAGAAAAAAAAACAATTAAACCATAAAAATATTATTTTTGCACTGAATTTTATTTCTCCAAATCGAAGATCCCATTTTGAAGAGAAAATTATATAATTATTGGTATATTTAATTTGACATAATTAATTTATTTGGATTTTGGATTTTGGAGAATTAAATTAAATCATGAATTAATTTGAAGAAAAAATTTTGATTGGAGGAAAATTCAATTTAAGCCAAAATTAATTATGCTATAATTTCCCCATGTATCAACCTAATTAGTTAATTAAATTTTAATTTTTCAATGAGGAAATTGATCATAGAATTAATCAAGATTAATTAAATTTAATTGAGGTATATAAACGAAATTTCCATATTTGTCTAGAAAAATCTACAAAAATCAAGAACAAAATTTCTTTTTCTCCTTCATCAGCTAGCTAACCACCATAGATGGGTTCTTGAAAATTTTCTTTTATTTCCAACTCCTCAAAATATCATTATTCAAGCCATTGAAGTGTGGAGAATTAATTAGGTTGAAGGAAAAAACAATTTTTAGAGGAGAATTTTGTGGCCAAAAATTCAAAAAATTTAGAGGTGAGTTTTTCTTCATTTGTTTTTCAAATTTTCTTGAATTTCAGTTGATTTGAATGATTGTTTTGAAGAGATTTTGGTTTGGTGGTGTATTTGATGTTGAATTAATGAAAATGGTAAGTTAGGGTTTATAATAAAAATATTGAATAATTGAATAAAAATAGAAAATGAGTATAATAAAGTTTGAGGATAGTGAGATATGGTGGAATATTGATAAAAATAATTTTTAGAAATTTGTATGGAATTTTCATAATTATGACCGAATTTTTGATAAATTATTTTGGAGAAATTATGTCTTAAATTGATAAGAATGACGTTAATTGGAGTATTTGAAAGTAGAAAATAAATTTTTGAGTAAAAGAAACATTTAATAGAATATTTAGTGAATTTTTGGATTTTTGATCAAAATTTTGAAAAATTTACTGGAAATAATTTAATATTATTTTGATGGAATTGGTAATGAAAAATGAAAGAAAATGGGTTAAAGTGATTATAATTTTTTTTGTTTGAATTTTTAGAGTATTTATTGAATTTATGGGAATTGTTTGTTGAAAAATAGAAATTAGAGAAAATGAAAATAAATCAAGAAAAAAATTATGGAAGAAAAAAATTATAAAATAAAATAATATTAAAATTTTTTTGTTACACCGGAAAGCCTATCGGGCAATTGGAATCTGAAATTATACGTTAAATGGACATAACAAGAAATAATATCGATATAAGATTCTGATATGCAATAGAGTAGAAAATGATTGAGAAGTTTAATTATATATATATATATATATATATATATATATATATATATATATTAAATGTGATTATGTAGTTAATTAGAATTTAATTATTGTCAAGTGTGCCATCGGGATAAATATCGAGACTAGATATAGGAAAAAACATATAGATATGACAAAGCATAAAAAAGTTAGTGTTATTACTATATATATATATATATATATATATATATATATATATATATATATATATATATATATAAAGTAAAATATTAACCATGATTATGATATAAGTAGATTTTATTATTTCAAGAATTTTATTTGCAAAAATATGAAATGAAATTTAAAAGTCATATACATTTATTTATGCAACCTGACATGAAATATATTTTATACTATAAAAATATAATTTATGAATTGTGAAGGTATATTGGAGAATTGTGAATATTTTTAAAACGTCAAAAATGTCTTGAAAATTTAATTATGAAAATTATGAATTTAGTCTATATATTAGCTTAAACTTTGAATTATGGTATTGTTAGTATGTCAATTAGATAATTATCTATGGATCTCCGTGCAAATCTGTGGATTATATGAAATTATATTTGATAATGTGAATCTGTATGGATTATAATACTATCGGTCATGTGCATATTTATGGACCATATGATTTATGTATCTGAATCCTATGTATATTTGTGGAACAAATATAATACCTATTGATTTTCTAGAAGTAAGTCTATAGTATTGTAATATGTGGGCATGATATAAAAATTTTATTTGTATATAGATATTATATTATGCAAATTTTCTGAAAACAATAATATCAATAATATTTTGATTTTTTATTTGATTGAAAAATTGATGAAACACTTTCACAATTTAATAAAAAAATTTCTATAGTTATCAAATGAATAATAAAAATAGAAATGTTATTTATGACTATATTTTTAAAAAAAATAAAATCTCTAGAAAAATATTTTTGATATTAAACAATATTATGTTTTATTATAACTGTTATTATAAGATTTAATATCATTAAGTTTATAATTAAGTGCGAGAGTTGTTTTTTCTCGCGTAGGTATCAAAAGAATAGGTTAAAATGATGAGTATATAGATAAAGGCATCGTTAACTAATAATTTCCACCAAATAGAGTCAATAAGTAGCAGTGATAACCGCTCAGAAAGAGTGAACTCTTTTACTTGTATTTTAATTATTTTGATAAATACTTCAATTTTAAAAGTTTTTAGTTGTACCATATAGAAATTTAAGTGGGGTGAGAATATAGAGTGTATATAAATATATTGTCTTCTTTCTACTATGTATACATTTTGTTAATTTCTTTTTATAACATTAATTATTGTTATATATATTTTTTGGTAATATTTTTAGGAAAAAAATGTAGCATTTCTTATCCGGTTGATATATGGTAGTATGTAGGAGGGTAAATGATGTTACAAATTTGGTAGTTCTTAGGTCTTTGAACTAAGGTCTAAACTTTATTTCTCTCAAATTGATTGGATTCTTTTTGCATAATAATCATCCAACTCTCATCACTAAGAGTCTCTTCAATAGTTCTTGGCTTAATTTGAGAAACAAAAACAAAATTAGAATCTAAAAATTTAAGATTAGATCAAATGTTTACACCTTTGGTGTGATCAACATAATTTGCCCAATGGGGTGGTTTCCACTCTTTTGGTAGCTCTTGGGTGCCTTATTCACGAGCTTAAGATAGAGATTCCTTTTGATGCTTGTTTTGTTGTGCCTTGAGCATTCACCATCTACAAGTCATACATTTTTCTTTGGTGTAGACTTGAGGCACACCTAAAAAACAATAATTTACATTTTGTTCTTAGGTACCCAAATGAACTTGGGTCCTTTGAGATTAGCTTTAGAATGTTCTTAATGAGCATTTCTTACAAAACAATGAATGATTATATGCCTAAACTTTGTGTAATAGTGGCATTGTTTGGTCTTAAATTGGTTTTGCCATTTTGCATGAGATTTAGACCTCACTACCTTGTTAGAAACAATATGTGCACAAGAGCAAGAGCAAATATGTGTAGTGGGTATTTTTCCTAGGTGCATGTCTTTTGCATAAGAAGACATGGTTGACCTTTTGAGATTTTCTTCTTAAGCCATGTGAACTTTTGCTTCTCTTCTAATGAGAAAAGGGTTTTATGTGTGTCTTGTATTTAGTCTTTGAGGTTATTATCTTAATAGAAGATATTTTTATGGTGTGTTAGACCTAACAAATATAGTCCTAGGTGGAGAGGATGGTAATGTTCCACTAAAACCTAAACCATATCTCCCCAAGAGAGGTTTTGTGATACAATTAAGGTATCCAAAATCTTGTTTCCTTTGCGAAATTTTGAGATAAAGTTTCTATCCTCATTTTTTAAAGCATTATTTTTCTTTAACAAAAATTGGTTGAGGGTTTTGATAAAATTCATCTAATGAAGAATCATTAGAGATTTTAGCTTTAAAACTACCTTTTGAAGGTCAATAAAATTATTTTTTAAGTTTAGAACTATTTTTCTTGTAAAGTTCTATTTTCCTTCATCATTAATAATTAAATCACATGCATCATCACAAGTTTGAAATGTAAAGCATACTTTATCAATGAAGTTGTCTTTAATAGCCATGAAACACAATTTAACCACCTCATATTCATCATCTTTAAGGTAGGTTAAGGAGTCATCATCCTATGTGGCTTTGTAACCTTTATCTTCATTTTTCTTGTTGGGTCTTTTTTTTTTGTACTTCTTGAACTTGAGGCACTCCGATTTGATATGTTCATTCTTTCCACACTCATAACACTTAACTTCCTCTTTATTTTTGTTGGATGAGAAGTTCTTTGTGGTGAAATTTGAGGTTCTTTATTTATAGTTCTTGACTAAACCATACTTGTCGGTGACCATTCTTTTTATATTCCTTGAGAGCATGGCTATCTGTAATATCGCTTAATTAGGCCCTGAGTCGCACGTGTGTCGAAGTTAACGCGTTTGACCGATCGGAGTCTAAATTTGAATTTTTACAAAAATTAATCAATTGATTATTAATAAATGTAATATAAGCCTAATTAAGTGTTTATAAAGCTTAAATAATATGATTTACGATAAAAGACAAAATTACAAAATTTGATAAGTTTTTGGGTCAAATTGCAATTTACCAAAATTTGGAGGATTAATGAGATTAATTACTAATTAACATATTAATTTTGGAGACATTTTAAATAGGTTGGCCGGCTACTCAATGAGAAAGAATGAGATTAATGGGTCCATTAAACCTAATGTCAAGAAATGGTCAAGATGGTGGGTCTCACATGAAAACTTTTGGTACCCTATTTAATTCCCTCTTTTCTTCTTCTTCTCTTCATTTTTTTCTGCTCTCTTCTCTCTCTTTTCTACCAGTCACGCCAGCCTCATTCCCTCCATAGCCAAACCAGAAATTTAGAGAGAGAAAGGGAGAGAAGAAAGGGAAAAGATCAAGAAAATATGATCTTCATGATCTATAACTCCTAAGGAAGCTGGGAAGAGTCAGAAAGAGGAAGAAAAATCAAGTTTGGTGGAGAGAGAAAATCTTCAAAGTTATGATTAAGTGAAGAAAAGAGTAAGGTAAAAAGTGATTCTTCTTCTTCATCATCTTTTCTTAAAGAAGTTTGAATTTTGAACTCATCCAAGGCTCACATGGAGAGAGAGAGAGAGTTTAGGGTTTTGAGAACATCAGGTGATGATAATGATCTATGATGTTGTAGGAGTTCCTAGTGACAAGGAACAAATTATAAGGAGTAAAGGAAAAGAGAAAGTTACCTAGAAGAGTGAAGGAGAAAGATTAAGGTTTATGCATAATCTAAGGCAATAGCCTATTTTTGTTTGAAATAATGTATGTTGAACATGATTTTAGATAAATGAATTTCAAGAATGATGATTATGGCATGGAATCATAGGTTTAGATATGTAAGAATGAGATCTGTGATATATTGAATTAATGATGCATGTTAGAAAATTTAGTATGATAAAGACATTTACATGCATTAGAAAATAATAAGTTGAGTAAAGAACCTCAAAAATGCATGAAATAGTAATTGGGTATGATTTGGTATAATTAGAATGAATGAAATATGAATATGCAGATTTCCTGCCGAAAGTCACGGGCATGACTATCGGGTCACGGGCGTGAACTTGATGGTTCACGGTTGTGACTGATTTGTATCACGGTTGTGACTTTGGTGTGAAAATGGTACTATTCATTCTAGAAGCGTTCACGGTTTGGAATCACGGACGTGAACTTATTCACGGGCGTGAATGAGTAATCACAATCGTGAATGCTTTTGGCACGATTCATTCCAGTAGTGTTCACGGCTTTGAATTACAAGTGTGAACTAATTCACGGCAGTGAACTAATTCATGTGCGTGAATTAGTAATCACTGCCGTGAATGCTCTGTTTTTTTTGGCAATAATGAATGTGGTTATCTAATGAAAGACATTGTTTATCCAGTGATATAAGAATGATTATATATATAGTGATATGAGAAAGTTGTTATGTTGTGATATAGAAATATATGAATTGATACAGATGAAATATGTGAATTGATACGGATGAAATACGTGAACTGATATGGATGATAAACACGAATATTGATATGGTTGTAAATGAAAGTAGATATAGATATATGAATTTTATGGTATTGAATAAGCCTTAGAACAACTACCTAGAATTATACTAAGGATAGTTTGGCATGCCAAGCAAGGGGGGAATATGATGAAAACCATTAATGGAATGATTTATGAAGCCATAAATGACACTATTTATGAATCCGGAAATGACACTATTTACGAAGCCGAAAATGACACTATTTATGAAGTAAAAAATGATGCTATTTACGAAGCCGAAAATGACACTTATATGCGCTCATCATATTGCCGTGTGGTACTCCTAAGTGCCTGGATGACAACTCCATTATCCTAGTCTGGAGTTCATAGGTGTTGTAGGCTAAATAACTATATATATATATATATATATATATATATATATATATATATATATATATATATATATATATATATATATATATAAAGAAAAGATTGATACGACTATACAGAAGAAATTGAAAACAAAAAGAGAATCATGATTGATGATATAAAAAGAGATATTTATAATTAATGATGAATGAGAATGATATTTTTCATGTATGCATGAAGTTATAACTGCATAAGGTAGAATCATAAGGAATAGAATTGCATGAAAGAATATTAATATGAAATAAGATACATGTTATTGCTTGTTGCATAACATAGTATATTGCCTTATTTATATACACCATTAAGCTTAAAGCTTAATGTGAAGTTTCTTTCCACACAGATATAGAAAGGTAGCCGAAGGTAGTGGATAAAGCAAGCGATGATCATATTCAATTAGAGCAGTCAAACCTGTAGATAGTGGGTCACAAGCTTTTGAACTTTTGCATTTTTCTATACATACTAACAAGTTTTAGAATTGTGAAACTTGCTTTTAAAGTTTGTCAGGAATTAAATTAATGCTTATAATTACTATTTTATGTAAATAAATTGTACATGATTTATGTATGTATGTGTGTGTATATATATATATATATATATGTATATATATATATGAGTGCTGAGAAAATAAAGGAAATATAATATAATAGTGATTTGAAGAAGTAAATAGACAAGGGTATCGCTCCCTTATCCGGGCATGTGCTGACCGGGTGATGGAGTGTTACACTATCTCCTTATCTTCCTCATCACTCTTCTCTTTATCACTAAGAAGGACTTCATATTGAGGTTTGAAGGTTGAAGTTATGAGTGTTTGGGGCTTTCTCCTTTCTTTTTCTCTTTCAAGCTCTTTGTTACTTGCTAGAGCCTTCTCATGAGTAAGAAGTTTGTCAATAAACACATCGGTAGGAATAATGCTCAAGTCCTCATTGGCTTCTTCAATACTAGCAACTCTTGAACCATAATTCTTCATTGAAAGACTTCTTAAAATTTTGTTATTTACATTTTCCAATTTAGTATGCCTTCCAAGCTTTTTCATGCCATATATGATAGCTAGAAGATGGTTTGTCATGCCGGTGATAGATTTATTTGGATTTATTTTGAAAAGTTTGTATCTTATATAAGAAGTTGAATCCTTTTAGACTTCACTTGCTTAGTACCCTCATGGCAGTTCTCCAATGTCTTCCAAATTAAGTAAGTTGTTAGACAATGTTCAACTCTACCACACTTTTCAAGAGATATAAAGCTTATTAGAATTGTCATAGCCTTCTTATTTTTTCCATTAGCCCTTTTTTGAGGTTTTGTCCAATCATCCCTTGGAATGATTTCATTTTTTCCATCAATATTCCTTTTTGTTGGAGGTGTCCACTTATTCTGGACATTATTCCAAATATCGATTCTTTCACTATTGAGATATGCCTCCATTATAAACTTTCAATATATATAATTTAACTTTTCAAAATAAGGTTTAAGACTTTGAATCCCTTTATTGACCATGATTTGATATTTAATAGTGCTTATTAGGATTTATTGTTAGACGTAGCTCTGATACCAATTATTGCCTAAACAATCACTAAGAAGGGGAGATAAATTGGTATCTAATTAAAATTTTTAGCTAACACAATAATAATGAAATAACAAAGACAAAAAATATATAAGAGACACAAGATTTATAAAGGGTCGGGTGTAAATGAACCCCATGTTCCCTTTCCAATCGTAATTGAGTTTTCACTAACTCAAGAGAGTTACAACAGAGTTTTACCTAATTTACTCTCAACTATTATATTTTTCACTTTTTGCTAATATCTAACCCAAAACCTTTGTGTTTTAATTGCTAATACAATAACCATATCTTTGTGTTTTTATGGCTCATAAAAAAACCCTTAGAAATATGTTTCACTCTGAACCCAACTCATTCAATCCCACTATTAAGTAATTAATTATAAGAATGAACACACTCAAGTACCAAAAAAACTCAATAATACTTGAGCAATTAATGGTTTACAACAAAAAAATAGAAGAGAAAGAATGTAGTTGAAGATTTTTAATGCACAAGGCTTTACAAAATTAAAACGCTTCTCTTATAAAGTCGTTTGAGATGCATTATTATGAAAATAGTCGTTCAACCACTTTTTATGTTCGCACATGACAACTTAATTATCCAAATTCATGGGGTATTTGTTTCTTCATAGGCGTGAATATTCTTTACAAATCGTAAACTGAGTGGTGAAACTGGTCGTGAATGATTCTAAAAGCTATTTGAATTTTGGCACTTTAGTCTTTGCAAGCGTGAAACTTGATGATGACTGTGAATTAGATTGTGAAGCAAGCCGTGAATGGATGTCAACTTTTTAGCATTCTTGGGCCTCGAATTTCACGAGTGTGATTGATTCTTCACGGGTATTACAATTTTGTTTCATGGGTGTGGCACTCAGTTAAAATCGTAAATAGTTGAACTTTGAATCTTTTGGCATCACAAGGCTTTCACATGCATGATCTTTCTTACTTATGTCACTGAGCGTGAATTGCCTCTAGTTTTCAAACTTAGAACTTCAATTGAGCTTATTTTAATTGGTTTCAATGATTCAATCGTCATTTAATTTGTTTAAACACTTAAAATTCAAAATGTGATTAAATTTTTTATTTCTCAATTATTTATTATAATCAAAATAACGAAAATAATTCTCAAAATTCAACATGAGTTAAGACCCATGTAGAGTTATGAAGACTTTACTTTGAGAGTGGGTTGCATTTAGGAGTAGAGTTGTTGTTGTGTTTTGGTGTGGTACGACATAGTTTTGACTATTGGTGACTTACAGGGCATTTTAGGGAGTTCACCGTTTATTAGCTTTAATGTATAGATAAATAATTAACTCAAAATTAACCGAATCAACATAAAAAAAATTATTTCATAGGTGTGTATGGTTTAATTAAAACCAAAATAATTCAAAATTAACAGCACCATTCAATGTGGTTAACTGAACGATTTATTAATTAGGTTATAGCGGTTTAGTAAATGGTGGAAGGAATAATAAAGTTTTTGGTCGATTAATATTGTAGTTAACGGAGAAATCACCGAATTAACCGATTTAATGAAACGCAGCGTTTTAATTTAGCCAACTATGCTCTCGTCTTTCCTTTACTTCCTTTCCCATTCCTAATTTCTGAAAACAAAGGAGACCTCTCTCTCTCTCTCTCTCTGCAACGGGTCGCCGCCACCCGCCACTTCATTCTCCCACTCCCAAGCGCTGCAAGACGGAGCAGCTTCTGTCCTTCTTTGGTTCAGGGAAAAATAAACGGTGAAAGATAACTTTCTTTTAAATCCCGTGGATTAATTTCTTTTTCGTTTCTTTTATCTGCTACCCCCTTTTCATTTGAGGGTCACGAATTGATAGTTTCAGGCTCCGTATATAATTTATGCCAATAGTTTCTCACCAAAGTTATATATTTTTTTTAATGAACTTCGTGGGTTCTTTAGCATTTTCAATTTCAAAAAACATATCTTTATTGCTCTTAGCTGAATTCATATAGATAGTTGGTATTTTGTTCCTGTTAGCTGACATAATGGTGACGGTTATCTGCTATGACTCTCTCTGTGTTAGATGGATACTTTTATTATACATTTTACTTTTTTGTGTGTTTTAACTTTTAAGCTTTGAATAGTCTTCTTATGTGAAGAGAATGAAGGAGTATAAGAAACATGTGTTCATGTGTCTCATATAGATATCACAAAAATTATCAGCATATTACCGTTGTCATTATCACATTTTCTTTGGCTTGGGGTAAGGTATTGGTTACTCGATCTGGGTTGTTATTAAAATGGATTGATGTGTGGAGAGTCTGCCAAATTGATTGATGTTTAATTGAATTTCGGTTAATTCGTTAGTTTAACTGAGCTTACCTAAATTTTTGTTTCAAATATATATATATATATATATATATATATGGTTAACTGAACCTTTGTTTGGTTAACCGACCAAATGAACCGCTGCTCACCCCTAATCTCAAACATACTTGGGTCCTGATCACGTGAACAAAATCAAATAGCATAGGAAGTGATTGTTGAGTAAGAAATAAGTGAAAAACTTAGAAAGCTGAACAGTGAAAATAATTTGAAGACTAGATAGAGATTAATAGGCAGAGTATTATCTGCATAGATATTTGCTAGCTGGCTCAAACACTAGATTGTGATTACTAATTTTACTTTTGTGTTGCATATGATAGATTCATGTAATTTTTTTTTGTTTTGAGCAATAAAAAAAAAAAAGAGAGAGAATTAGTTGTATTAATTCTCTATTTAGTCCCTGTCTTTCCTTACAGTAGCGTACAATGTTATTCCAACATGAATATGCAACAGAACATTATTCTTTATGTATGTACATATGCAATCATTCTTAATTGTGATTCTTCATTTATGATTGATTCTAAATTGCAAGCTTCAAGGAAAAAAAACCCCCAAGTCTGCAAAATTTTTGATTTCTAAGAAAAAACTCAAACAGAAGTAACTGATATTTTGGATTATGTTTGATTCAATACAAAAAAAAAAACTCCGGCTATTAGTTAGTTTGATTCAATCGGTTCTGTTAGTGAACTGAACTGATTTATGCACTCTGCTAATTGTTATGATTCACTTTCTGTTTTAGCCGAAGCCATTCTCGCTTCTATTGTCAACAAGCACGACCTAAACAGAAAAAAGCTCTAATCAATCTGTTCTGTAGATGGTGTTAATATTAAGGACACTAAAAGCCACCAGCAGCACCAAAGGATGCAGTTTAGGTCTCATGAGGTGGGCCCATATCACGGCCATGCCTCCACCGTTGGATGGTTCCATTCACAGCTCAATTACACCATTACAAATGATCTTGCCCGAGTTCAATCCGAACCTAGATGAGCGCAGTGACAGCTATAGCAACCACTCGGAGTTTGGGTTCCCAAGTTTTGCATTCCATGGATCCATGGAACTGATGGCCGTTCCTAAAAAGAAGGTGATTGTTTACTCCATTTCTTACTTCTACTATATAGTAGGGGATTATCTTCATTTATATGATATCGTCATTATCATTTGTGTTTATTGATCTGGGTTTAGTGTTTTTTTTTTTTGAGTTTTGAGTCTTAGAATCTGCTCATTTACTTGTACATTGGCTTGGTTAATTATTACTTTTTGATTTCGAATTCACAAAAAAAAAAGGAAACGGTGTTCTTGCTTGTTGTCCTATATAATTCAGCATGCTTCTTGTTTAATATGTGACAAGAGCAGTCCTACTATTTTGTCTAGGATTTCAACAATTGAGTTTTTGAGATTATCACCGTAACTAATGAGTTAATAATTCTTAGGATATTGCTTGACTAGTTCAGTATCCTGACATTCTAAGGTATGCCTAGAGTCTGCATACATTTCTCTTTGTCTGTTGCCGTCTTGCATCCCCTTGTGATGATTGCTGTCTAGCAATACCCAAAGCAGCATTTCTGATATTTAGTTGTGTTAGAGCTTCTTTCACAAGTATTTCTTTTGATTGTTAGTTGTCTAATTCCTTATGGGACTAGTTTTTTCAATTGTGAGGTTTGTTGATGCATGAAGTCTAGTGGTTTTAGAAGGCTGTGATTTTAAAAAGGGGAAATTTAGCTATCTTGATTTTTTGTTTTTCAAGATATAATATTTTATTTAATATTGATTCTTGTAAATCATGAAGGTTTCTCCTCATAAGAGAGGCATAAGAAATGGACCAAAGGCTTTGAAACCAACGCCAGTGATTATTCGTTGCAGGTACGAGTTTTTCCAATTGTTTTGGAATTTAGGGAAATTAACTCATTCATTAAACATTTGTTCATTTTTGTTGTGAACTAGTGATATATTATTCATATGGTTACAAGATGTTTGTATTCTAGGGGCAGAAAGTTTCGTTTGTGACAGAATTTTGGCCAATGAACTCTTAATTAACCTAACACAAATTGAAGAAAAATTGGCTTTTCTGTTTTTTGATGAGTTTCTATAGTAGGAAGGATCTTGAGAGTGCCTGACTTCATATCTCGCCCTCATTGAAAGACAAAACAGTGTATTAGAGAGTGATAAAAAGAACTGAAACAGTGCCTGTCATAAGAACTCTTTATTGAAGTTGTGAAACTACACAAGTTGATTTCAACAGATTTTTATGATTTTTCGAGGAGCGAACTGTGCTTCATCACTAATGGTGAAAGTTGTTCATGTAAATCATCATAACTAGTTTTTATAAGTTCAAAAAATTTTATGTGATTGATTCCAACTCTTTGAATATTTAACAATAGTGTGTGTGCGCCTTGGTGCATAAACTTTTCTTGTTTGGCTTCAGGAGTTGTGGTAGAGTTAAGCTGCCTCACTTCTACTGTTGCAGTGGAGACAGGGGGAAGACTGGTGAGAAAAACAATTAAGCAAGCAGCTTTTGATTATCTGCTAGCTGGAATTTGGAATTAGAGGTCTCAAAATGTAGGTTTTCTTTTCTGTTGTTGATACTTGATATAAAATGTCAGCAATTTGAGTCAATGTTTCCTAGAAAAGTCGATTGCAATATGCTCTACTATTTTTGCCTCCCTTGTTAATTCTAACATGTATCTTTTGCGAATATTGTTGCCAATTGGTAAGGTAACTACCTTCTGGATTGGTTTTGATGAATTCATATGGTTAAAATAAAAGGTAGAATGGCCAAGTGAAATGCACATCCTACAGTTAGGTTATTAATCTTTGTTGTCTTTACATCTTTAGTCAGTACAAGATTAGCACAACCAAAATCGTAGTTATCAATGCATTAATATTTAGTATAATTGAATTGATTCTTGTTCTAAAGACCTCTCCGTTTAAGATGGCTCAAATGACTATATGTTGGAAGAGTTTTTACTTATGCTACGAGTTTGTAAATTGGTAGGAATGTGGCTTTTGTAAGTTTTTAACTATCTGGAGTTTGGATTCCAACGTTAATTCCATGTTAAAGTTAAGTTTGTAATTGCCTAAATTATGTCAAATGCATTGCATGAGTTTGGTTATATGGTGTAAAATCAGGTTTTGTACTTACCCAAGTCAAGGATATCATTGTTGTATTGTTATTATTTATCATTTTTTTTCAAGTACATATCTAGGGGGGAAGGGATGATGGGATTTGAATCTTGGCTGGTTTGAAGACTCTAAGACCAACTGAGTTTTGACAGTTAGGGTGAAACTGTTTTATGAATAAACATTCTTAGATACTGTTTAACTGCTAAGTTATTAATTTTGAAATCAATTTTACTTGAAAGGTACATTTTAAATGTGATTTTGTTATCAATGGACTACAAGCTACAGCAGTACTGTAAAGCAGACACCATGAGGGGTGGGGTGGGCTGAAAACTTTAATGGGTGCATTAGATCACCTGGCTTTGTCCAGAACAGATGATTTATATTTATATTTCTTCACTAGTCTGAGGAGTGAGAATCATGGTTTGTCCAGGATATATGAACTAATGCTGAGGGGATTATTTAGGCTGTAGGGCTGACCAAAATTCTATGCGAAATTGAAATTAAATGCAATTCTTAATATTTCGGTGGTGGTTGGCAAAATTTTCGTAGTTTTATGATGGAGTGCGTCCTATTCTCTGTTCCACGTTCACTCGTTTTAAAAAAATATATTTTAGTAAATTTTTATTTTAAAAATTTTTAATTTCTTAAACGATTTGGTTATTAGTATTTTTAGAAAAAAAAATGAAACTAATGGAGTTTTATATACATATTAAAAGCTCAATAAATCTAATTGAATGAAAATAATTCAATTCAATTTAATTATTTACAATTATATTTTAATTCATTTAATTTTTATTATGTTATTTGAACACTATTTTGATATTATTTTTATTTTTGAGAAATTTTTAAATATAGATTCAGAATATTTTTAAGTATAGATTCAGAATATTTTATTATTTTATTCAAGTTTAATGGATGATGTGAATTAAAAAAATTGGTAAAAAAAGAAAAGTAAAATCATACAGCTAAGAAATCATTCAGTCTGACAAAAATGAACGCCAATTCCTGTGCCTGAAGCAAGCAAACTGATACAGATTACAGTCTACAGCCTAGAGGGCTGGGTTCTTTATGAACGAAAATACTACGTGTACCTCCAATTACGAGTTGGACAATCCTTCTGTTCCCCGCGCTAAACGAAAATACTGTATACGAGTCGGATTATGCTGCTTCCTCTTCCATTGAATTGTATGCCTTTCAGCCAACTAAATGAGAGTAGCACCTCAATATTCCGATCAAAAAGTTAATTCATGATCATGATTTGTCGAGCCTACAGGTGTGCAATGATATTGAGCACATATGATCTTTTGAAGCTCCATTGAATTGTAGTAAAAAAAGGCCTTTGGACTGAAGAAGAGAACGGGTTTTTTTGGCCTATATAACAGACAGCTCTTCAAGTTCCTCACTGCTGTTAATGGCCTTGAGCATGGTTTTAAATAACGTAAATTACTTAATCTAACGGCCATTATTTAATAGAAAAATACTGTCATTGCTATTGCAGCTGTTCTATAACGGCCATAATTTTTTTGCAATAAAAACGCCATAATGGACAACCGCAATAAATAATGATGATATTGTCCTCTATAACCAAACTTTATCTAGCTCTAAATTGCTTTTATTAGTAACACTATACCAAAATCAAATTTGTTAAGAAAATTAGGAATTAAACACATCTATAAGGAAACTAACTCATTTATTGCGATGAAGAGATTTGGGGCATTTGATTATATCTGATTTAGATATGAAATTGCTGGCTTCGAGTTGATAAGGGTGTGATTTGTGAAAATCTATTAAAATCGGCATCATTATTTTTGGTCAGTGATTTTTCTCTTTTTTATCTAGGTTTGCTGATTCTCCTCTAGATCTACTCATTTTCTTGTGTTTTGGTTGCCGTTGAGTTTGAACTAACATTTACATGGGTGATTTTGTGTTCTTTTTAGGTTTACATGAGTTTGAATAGAAGTTGAAGAAGGAGACACTATGACAAGGAGAGCCAAAAGGAAAAAGGAGTTGGGGCTCTCAAATCTGAATATCTTATTGGTATTAAAAGTTTAAATTTTAATTAATTTGTAATTTTTTATTATAAAAAATATTTTTTTTCTTTTCTTATTGGGAATGGGTTGTAAATCCAATCAAACTAGAGAAGGACATTGCTTTTTATTTGTTTTTATTCAATTTAGCTTTTGATGCTAGCATAAATGAGATTAAAAAATCAATGTTTGTATATGTCATCAATTTTTCAATTCAATTTTTTTCCTATCGAGATTGCAATTAATGAGTCTTCTCCTTTGTTTTGACTTTTCTTGATATTATTTTTACTTCTATAATGATTTTTATAAAAAACTTTGTATTTTTGGAGGAGTGAAAATTGAGAGTAATACAAAAAAACATATTAATTATAATCTTAATTTATTGATTTCCACTTTTTATTTATACAAAAACAAATAAGATAATAGAAGTAGTGTATGCCTATGTCATCAATTTTTTCAATTCAATTTTTTTTCTATCGGGATTGCAATTAATGAGTCTTGTCATTTGTTTTGGCTTTCCTTTCCATTATTTTTATGAAAATCATTCTTGAAGTAAAAATAGTATATATAATATGCTTTTGACCTAAAGTATATATAATATGCTCATGTATCAAGTCAAATTAGCTCATGTCCCAAAGTTCCAACAAAAGTGAGAAAAAATATATAAAAAGTTATTCAAGAATTTCAATTAGCTAAAAAAGACAAAAGAAAGAAAGAAAAAAGCTTGAGGAAGAAATAATGCAAATGAATGAACTAGATGGGGGATAGAATGAGATGAGAAAAATATAGAACTTGAAGACGCAAAAGCTTGAGACAATTTGACGAAAATGTATTTAGAAGAAGTAGGGAGCTCAATATGATACTAGTGGCAGTAGTCAACATCAAGAGAAATGCCAATGACTTAATCATTCATTTATAGTATGTAAAAAGGGTAATGAAGGCACAAGGTATGCCCTTATATCAACAACTTACTCTAGATTAAATATAATTGAAATTGAGCTAGAGAAAGAGAAACTTCAAAGCAAACAACCAAAACTTAACACCAAATGGTTTAAGCAACAAAATACAAAATTATTAAAAGCTTTTTCCAAAATCCAATCTCAAAACAACTTAATTACGTTAAATTAAATATAAAAATATTATAAAATAATTTTCTCTTCAAAATAGTCTTTTTGATTTCACAAAATGACATATGGTGCGAAAATCAAGTTTTTATAGTTTAATAATTTTTCCTAGATCAACCCTTAAATATTCATCCGCCGTCCAATTTCAATATTATCACTTTTAAAAATATTAAAATCTAATTACAATCATATTGACACTATTGTGATCATGAATGTATATCTGTAACTTCCAGTCAGAAAATCGAACTGTAAATCTGCATTAAGAATCATAATTCTACGAATTGGAGTTTTTAACCTTAAAATATCGCCTTATAACTCCACCTATAGCCTTGAAATAATATTCTTCATATTTTTTGTATGCTTAAATCATATTTTCACTGTTAGATGAAAATCTCATATTTTTAGCCCGGTCTGGTGTCTCGATTTACTTGTCATGCACAAAATTACAATAGATCTTCAAACTAACTTAGTATTCATATAAAATATTATAATATTACAGAGGCGTATTGATCAAAATCTAAGTACATACATATAAGTATGCAATACAGACGACTGCAATACGCATATATGATCAGGGACTAGATTGTAGACATGACATGGATTGGTATTTTTTTTCCAATGCTTGTTATAGATCAAATGCTATGAATATGGAACTAACGTGTGCCATGATTGAAGTGAAGAACTATGTGGTCATTGAATGAGTAATAATCCTTATGTAGCTATAACTATTGAAATGCATAATTGTGGTGTTAAGCATGCTTCGTTCTTTACAAGACTAAGTGCACAATAAATTGCATTTTTCAATTATTGATTTGTTTTGTACAAGACCATTGCTTAGAATTGCTACTGAAGTTGAACCTAATATACCTCCATTTACTCATTATGAGATTGTAAAAGTATTTCTACCAAATGAATATAAATTGATGAAAGAATATATTGCATATTTTAAAAGTATATGGAAAGAATGATGTGTCATTATCATGTGTGATGGATGAAGCGGATCAACTAGGATGCATATCATTAATTTTTTAATTTATTCAAACTGTGGAACAATTTTTCATAAGTTAGTTGATGTGTCACTCATTGTTTCTAGAGATGCAGACTACTACTTTGGACTTATAAAAGGTGTTGTGAATGAAATTGATCCTAAAAAAGTAGTACAAATTATGACTGAGAATGAGACTGCAAGAAAAGCTGGTGGAAAGAAGTTAATGGATGAATTCCCTTATTTGTATTGGATAACTTGCAGTGCCCATTGTATTGATTTGATATTGGAGGATATTCGGAAAAGAAAAAAAGTTGGTGAGGGGATAGAACTCATTATCCAATTTATTTATAATCATATTTGGGTTTGTAACTACATGAAGAAATTCATTGATAGTAGAGATCTCCTTCAACCTAGAGTCATTAGATTTGCTACAAATTTCATTGTTTTGGAAAATATTATGCGACACAGAAATAGGTTAAGAAATATGTTTGAGTCTGAAGAATAGTTAGCTAGTAAGTTTAACAAGATTACTAATGGACTAGAATCTGAGGTTAAAAAAACTATACTTTTATTGTCTAGAAAAGGTAGAAAATTTTGGGAGAAAACAAATGAGGTAATTTCAATTGAAAAGTATTTGCTGAAAGTGTTAAGATTAGTGGATGGTGATGAAAAGCCAACTATGAGTTTCATATATAAAGCAATTGAAAGGGCAAAGTTGATAATAAAACAAAATTGTACTTAAATTATTGGAGAATCATTGATCAATGATAGAACTTCCAATTGTACTTAGATTTGCATGCAACAGGTAAGTTATTTAATAAAAATATAATACTAGAAATATTTAAAAAAGTATATTCAATTGATATTTTGAACAATCAACAATTTAATTATCAATTTAAATTTATATTTTAAGGATACTTTCTTAATCTTCAATTTCAATATAGGGCACATGATATTGGAAATGACAAAGAAGTAATGCTTAGATTGAAAAAAGTTATTCAGAAGTTAGAGTTAAATTTGGATAACCAAACAAAAATATTAAACCAAGTAAGTTATTTTAATTTCTTAAAGCATACAAAATTTATTGTGTAGTGTAGACTACTTAAATATTTAATACCTTTATGATACGAAACTTGTACAAATTCTAATCAATTAATTCTACACACATTTCAAAATTGTTTGCATTTGATAGGTAATGCTTTTTCGTCATAAGATGGAAAGTTTTGGTTCAGCATTAACACAAAGAGCCATTAAGTTTATCAATCAAGGTAAAAATTATATAAGCAATCATACTAAGTTTATATAATTTCATTACTAATATCGTACTCATAAACCTTTAGCTAATCTATTATCCTAAATATAATATCGCTGAATGGTGGATTCAATATGGTGAAAGTGCTCATGAGTTTCAGGCAGTTGTAATTAAAGTTTTAAGACAAACAACTTTTGCATAAAATTGTGAAAGAAATTGGAGCACTTTTTCACTCATACACACAAATACAAGAAACAACTTAAGTAAAGAAGAGTTGGAGATTAATTTGGATTATATATTTGAAAAAGACGATCATTTGTCTCCTTGGTTGGAAGAAAGAGAAAATTCATTGCTAGATGGTTAAGATAATGCATGATTGTTAGATGATGAAGAAATTCATGCTTCTCATGTTCCTCAATCTCAAGCTTAAGGAAAAGAAACAATTTGAGTTGGTCATGAAAGTCCTACTGGTGATAATGATGATGATGATGATGATGATGATGATGATGATGAGATGATGGTAGCAATGGATGATGATGATGATGATGGTCCTTCATCAAATATGGGTGGAGATGGTGTTGGCTCAACTTATTTTGAAAAGTTGAATTATTTTAATTAGAGTGATAATCCTTTTCCTCCTCATCATCATCCAACTCACCATACTTATCAATGCTTTCGAGGCCAAAGTAGTGGATATAATCAATTTAATAGTGGTGTTGGTGGTAATACATTTGAAAATGAAAAAGGTATTGCACATACATTTTTTTGAGACATTTTCTTATGATCCAAATGCATATAATGGTTATGGTTTTCTCCTAGCTTGATGTATACCCACTCACCAGGTGAAGGTAGTTCTACATCATCCACTACTAATTATATATATGATAGCTCTAGATTAACTTACTATGGATCACATTCATCTTTTCCTCATATGATTACAGAAAACTCTTCATACTCTTATGAGTCTCAAAGTCAAAGCCAACAAGAAGAAAATCAATATCAAAAACTTCCTCGACACTCATTTTGGTGGTAGTAGTATGTAAGATAGTGTAATATTTTAAATAGTGATTTGTACTAGTGTAATACTTATTATGTAATAATGACTTACATTTTTAAAATAAATGTGTTTTCTTTGTGAATTTATACTAGTTCGATAATTATATTTTTTAATTGTAGTGTATTCTTTTAAAATATATTAATTCCACGAGTTTTGCAATTTTTACAAAAAAATTTATGCCACGACAGTCTATTATTATTACATTACAACGTTATAAACCCATTTTTGTTACACATGATTGCGTTCACGTCACAACTGTTACCACGATTTAAATTCATAGGGGTGAGTCTCTCAATATCTATCTCCTAAAAGTATATTCTCTCTCAAATTTCTCTCTCAAATTTATGTTTTGTTTGCACTTCTTTTCTTCCTTTTAATTAACTGAGTTAAATTATATAGTTTCGAGATGAAGTTTGGCAAAAAGTTCAAGAAACAAATGGTGCATGAATGGACAAAAGCGTAAATGGATTACAATGACCTTAAAAAGAATTTTAAGAGAAATCTTGCAATACAAAATAAGCAAGCAACCTTCTATGCCATTGAAAATATTAGCAATATACATAACTTTTAGTGGGTTAGAGATGCAACCTACCAATGATGTTTCAAGTAAAAGGGACATTGGTGACCAAGTTATAGATGTTAACACATCACATTAGCAAGTTGGTTGTGGAAAGTTCTACAAGACTAAGTTCTTAAAGAAGTTTGAAGAAGAGGAGAGATATTGAAGCTATGTTCTTTAATAAGTTTGATGAGGAGCTAAACCAGGTTAATACATTTTACAAGGACAAGGTAGAGGGCATGATCTGTGAGGCTTTTTTGTTTAACAAACAAATGGATGCCTTGATTGCATTGCATATCAAAGTGGAAAAGCCTAACTTTGATGGTGTTAATGCGGAGAATAGTTGCTCAATTAATATGGTTGCTACAAACTCCAAAGGTAAGTGAGATATTTACAACCTGTATATGGTCTAATATTAGCATAACCTGATTAATTTTACTATTCATGAATGAGTTTTTGTTTAGTGTTATTGAATCATATTCAAAACTACTTCTATATTGTTATTTTCTGATCAAAGCATCGTATGATAACTTCATTTTTTTCTTTTCATGAATAAACTTTGGCTTAATGGTAGTGAAGAATGTGTCAGTTGGTTTTCCAATTAGGAAGTCAATTTACATTTTCAAGCCATTTGCAGGAATGGATACTATGGAAAAAAGTTTTGGGGTGGACTCAAGTAGAGATTAAGATTCAGAAATTGCTAACCCTTTAAAAGTTAATGAAGTTGGAACCTATAACTGGTGGAGAAGCAAAAAATGATGATAATGAAGCAGATCCCCTTAAAATACTTATCATGTGAAAATTAACAACACACTTGAATGGTATCAACTATAAAAGGGTTATTCATGGATTCTAAAGAAGAGGACCTAAGCTTGAACAAAGTAGAGCTGTAGAAAGTTGAATAACCACTTAGACCTATGTTCATTGAATTCTACTAGAAGCTATATCTTTTAAAGCACTATAGGTGACTGACATGGAACTGTCTAAATAATTTATGATTTAAAAAGATGTTTTAGTTTGTTGTCTTATTGAATCACTGTATTTTTGTTTTCCAAATGGTTGGCCCAATTATATGAACACCTTACAACATTTTCCAAGATCATGAGAAAGTACGAAAAAGGTCAGACATTTACATTTTGGCTATAACTGCATTTTCATACTCCATAAATAGTTATCACATAAATTGTACATACATAAGACATGATCTTTCTGATTTCATTTTCACACACCAAAAACGATCAGACAAGATATTTTTGGTTGAACAACTTGGAGCTTGCATATTCCTTTCTAGTTCAAGGTTTATGTAATACCCCCTTACCCCACTTCCATTCAGCAGGGTAAGTGAGTATTATCCGTCTAACTGTTTTGTAAATTTAATGAAAAGAAGTAACATTTTTTTTATGAAAATATTGCAAATACCGAAATAAAAATTATTACAAGCAAAGATATTTAAAGTTTTATTTATTTATAAAATACATTAATTTACATCCAAACTATGTTCTATTACATTGCAATTTATATCTTTAATACACATTATATGAAATAAAACTATAAGTTAATTTACAAAATTTTTAACAAAATATACCAAAAAAGAAAATTCAAAATTTTTTGCTGCTTCTCTCCGGGTACCCTTCTTCTTCTGACAGTCTAATTTCTATGACTACCCTTCTAAACCTGCACGAGAGGAAACCACCCGCGCTAAACTACTAGATTAGTGGTGCTTCAATGATAAAAAATTTACATATATATATATATATATATATATATATATATATTGCATATTAATTAGTCATTTAATAAATAAAGCATACAATAAAGAATTATATAAATTTAATAAATTCCAGCAAATATTCAATATTTAACATCTTTAATTCATGTAACATTCATCAAAATCACATACTTCAATATTAGTATTATTATTATTTTCTTGCTGCCCATAACACCTATAACCGAACTATCTAATAGGAATAACAGGGTTGTCATTCCCCGTTTTTATAATGTAGCGCCGAACGCTTTTATAATAATGTCATTACCAACATAATAAATTTGTGCCGTGCGCATTTATAAATTGTTATTACCGGCTTTTATATTTGGCACCGAGTGCCTTAAATCCCCTGATTGACATGTCAAACTATTCCCTATACTAGTTGTAGACTAGGTATTTTTGGGCTTAACTATTTTTATATTAATTCACTATATTTCAAAAATGTCAACATTATTTAACTATCATAATTATGCTTATTTATTTTTGTTCTTTATTTCCATTATTATTGCAATAAAATCTCATACATGAATAATTTTTTAAACATTTATAATTACCATCAAAGTAAATATTTGTATGGATTATTACATATAATTATAACAACACATGCAAAAAAGTCCAAAATTATATATTTTTACCTATAGCAGATTTCAGACCTATTTTTGAGCTTCATTTTTAGTCCATATATAATTCGAATTTGGAGTTATGACCTTCTAATAATTTTTATCTTATTGTCTGAGCTTTCAGATGCATCAACAATCACTTAAATCACAGTTTTGCTATCAAAAGTTATGATCAATTCACTACTGCATCATCACAAAATTTTCTGGACAGATTCTAGGTTTAAACTTCGTGCATTTTTCTGGCTAAATCTAGACACAATTAGATATTATAGTCTAAATACAAATTAAATCCCTGTGTCTTATCTTTCATTTCCAACAAAGAACATACAAAAAGGAGTTCCATAACTCAAGTTATCATCAAAATAGACAGAGCTGTTCCTGGAATTCTGTACCCGAGCCATCAATTGGCATCAATCAATATTTCAACCACATTCATCATTTGCATTCATTTTAATACTAAAATTTCCAGAATTACAAATACATTCATATGTATCAATTATTTCACACCATTTGGTCTCATTTCCATATATAATATCAAAAGTCACAACAAAACACATAATATCTCAAAAACACAAACATAACAAACCTTAACATATAATTTCATACATATTAACAACATGCAAAATTTTTATCAATGAAGCACATACCTAATCAGCCTTGGTTCTTCCCTTAAACCTTCTTTTCCTTCCCTTATTAGCTAGCTTTCTTCTTGCCTTTGTCACTCTCTTGAGGGCCTCTCACTTGTTCACTTATTTTTCTTACACAACCATACCATATTTCAATTCCAACATCCAATTTCAATGTTTTTCATGTCTACATAATATTCTAATGCTCCTAATATGTTTTACACCTTAATTGAGCTAAAATGTATTAAAGTTAAACTTCCTTCTTCATATGTCATGGCTGCCCAAAAACCATATCCTAGTTCCCAATTTATTTTCTTCAATTCAACACTCAATTCACCCTTAATCTATCACCAATTGTGGTGTTTCTATGTTAATTTCAATTTCTCCCAAATTTATTTAACTATGGAAGCCCCTCATTCATCCTTCAATATTATATTTTCTTCAGTTTTAAACCATAAAATAATTACTTAACATCAAATATCATTAATTCAAAGTTTAATTACACTTCAATCAACTAATCACAAACTTAAATTTCTACTTCCAATCTTGCAACATAAGCTCAATCTACCAAACCTAATCACATATATCATCATTATGGGTCTCAAATAGAAGAAAAATGTTGAATTTAAGAAAAATAAACTCACCTTAAGTGTTCTTCAAAGTGGTCCGAAATTCCCCTTAATTTTTCTCTCTTTCCTTTTTTTTTTTCTTTCTTCCTTCCTTCTTGCTCCTTTGGTACCTTTTATACTTAGAACTCTTAAATTCTGATTTTTTTCTCTCTTAAAACTAATTTATTTCCTCACTTTTTCAAGCTTAATTTGAAGAGAAATGGAGATTTTTGGGAGAGCTATGGTGGACGACAAAGAGAGGAGAGAAGATGAGGGAAATGAGTTTTTAATTGGCGGAGAAAATGAGGTATTTATCTTTTTTTTTAGGTGAGTATTTGGTGGTTCCATGACTACATTAAGCTCTTCATCCTTTGGTCCAAAATACAAATTAAGTTTAATAAAATTTTAAACTTTAAGAAATTTCTTATTTGTCACATCTTCCTCCATATTTACATTTTTTCCCAAACAATTGCCATAATACCGATTTTTTCCATAGAAAATTTTATTTTTTTCTAATTCTACCCCAAATCTTTTTAATTCCCAAATAATAATACCCTTAATTATTTTTCTCTTATTATTAGTCATTTTTTTATGGTTTAAATTTAGACTCCGATTGAACCAGTTGACCCCACTACGGTCATGCGCAATCGGGACCTAAATCACTGAATGTTACAATTCTCTCCCTCTTAAGAAAAATTTCATCCTCGAAATTTACCTGATTTGGTGGAGCTGAATAACTGAGGATGTTGAGTTCTCATCATTTCTTCACTCTCCCAGGTGGCTTCTTCTACTGCATGATTGCGCCATAGGACCTTTACCAGTGGTACCATATTGTTCCGTAGTTCTTTGACTTCTCAAGCTATGATTTTCACTGGCTCTTCACCATATGTCAAGTCTGGTTGTACCTCTATTGATTCCACAGGTATTACATGTGTCGGATCCGATCTACGTCTCCTTAACATTGAGATATGAAACAAATTGTGGATCTTATCCAATTCTGGTGGTAAGGCCAACCTGTAAGCCACTGGACCCACACGTTCAAGTATTTCATATGGTCCAATAAATCTAAGACTCAGTTTCCCCTTTTTACCAAAACGAAGTACTTTTTTCCAAGGTGAGACTTTCAAAAGTACCTTGTCTCCCACAGCATATTCAATGTCCTTCCTCTTCAAATCGGCATAGGATTTTTGTCGATCAGATGCAGCTTTTAACCGATCTTGAATTAATTTCACCTTCTCTTCTGTATGCTACACTAATTCTGGCCCCATTAATTTCTTTTCACCAAGTTCTGTCCAACATAGCGGTGTTCTACATCTCCTTCCATACAAAGCTTCGTATGGTGCAATGCCGAGACTAGTTTGATAGCTGTTGTTGTATGCAAATTCCGTCAATGGTAAATGTTTATCCCAGCTACCCTCAAAATCAATTACGCAGATTCTCAGCATATCTTCCAACAATTGAATCACTCGTTCGGATTGCCCATCTGTTTATGGGTGAAATCTTATACTAAAAGCAAGTCGGGTCCCCAATGCTTGCTGTAGACTTTTCCAAAATTTTGATGTGAACCGTGGGTCTCGATCAGAAATAATAGATACTGGCACCCCATGTAGTCGAATTATCTCATTAACATATATTTCTGCCAACTGACTCAATGAATAATCCATCCGAACTGATAGAAAGTGAGCCGATTTGGTGAGTCTGTCAACAATTACCCATACTGCATCATTCTTCTTTTGTGTCAAAGGCAACCCAGATACAAAATCCATTGTAATTCTTTCCCACTTCTAGTCTGGAATTGCAATAGGCTACAACAATCCAGATGGTACCTAATGCTCTGCTTTCACTTGTTGGCATGTCAAGCATCTTGTAGTATATTCCACTATATCCTTCTTCATTCCTAGCCACCAATAATGAGTTTTCAGGTTCTGATACATTTTATTGCTACCTGGATGCATAGAATAAGTTGTATTATGTGCCTCTTTTAGAATTTCTTGCTTTAATCTGTTATCATTTGGCACGCACAATCTTCCTCTGTAACTTATGCTTCCATCATCTTCAACCTTAAATTCAGGTCTCTCCCCTTTTTTCACTGCCTCAGCAACTATCATTAATTTCGGATCTTGTTTCTGAGCTTCTCTCACTTGTTGCCTTAAAGTAAGTTGGACTAGTAACTCCGCCAAAATAAATTGTGAGTCTAATTTTTAATTTATATATATTATATTATTATTGAGAAAATTTTTAAACTATATCTGCCAATGTTTTTCTACTTAAGGCATCCGCTACTACATTGGCTTTGCCTAACTGATAATCAATAATACAATTATAATCCTTGATTAACTCCAACCATCGTCTTTGCCTTAAGTTCAAATCCTTTTGTGTAGGCAGATATTTGAGGCTCTTATGATCTGTATATATGTAGCACCGCTCACCATACAAATAATGTCGCCATATTTTTAAAGCAAACACTATTGCTGCCAACTCCAAATCATGAGTAGGGTAATTTAGCTCATGAGGCTTCAATTGCCTAGATGCATAAGCAACTACTTTACCCTCTTGCATTAATACACAACCTAACCCATTATGAGAGGCATCACTGTATATCACAAAATCTTTCCCTAGTGTTGGTTGGGTCAAAACAAGTTCTTTGGTTAACATGACTTTTAGTTTCTCAAAGCTTGCCTGACACCGATCTATCCACTCGAACTTAGTTTCTTTTCTGAGAAACTTAGTAATTGGTGTAGCTATGCTTGAAAATCCCTTCACAAACCTTCTATAGTAGCCAACTAATCCAAGGAAACTTCGGACTTCTATTACATTGCGAGGTGGCTTCCAACTTAGAATGACTTCTATTTTGTTAGGATCAATCCGGATTCCTTCAATTGAAATAATATGCCCTAAGAATCCCCACTTCTTCCAACAAGAACTCACATTTTGACAGCTTTGCATACAATTGATTTTCCCTCAAAGTCTGCAGTACTATTCTGAGATGCCTGTCATGTTCTCCCTTGTCCCTCGAATACACCAGAATATCATCTATAAAAACTACCACAAACTGATCAAGGTAAGGCCTAAAAATTTTGTTCATCATATCCATAAAAAGCAGCTGGTGCATTCTTTAAGCAAATGGCATAACCAGAAACTCATAGTGGCCATATCGAGTTCTGAAGGTTGTTTTAGATACATCTGATTCTTTGATTTTTAGTTGGTGATACCCGGATCTGAGATCAACCTTAAAGAATACTCCTGCTCCCTTCAATTGATCAAACAAATCATCAATTCTAGGTAGTGAGTATTTATTTTTAATTGTCACCTTGTTCAATTGTCGGTAATCAATACATAACCGAAGGATGTCATCCTTCTTTTTCACAAACAACACCGGAGCACCCCATGGTGAGACACTGGGCCTTATGAACCCTTTGTCGAGCAATTCCTGCAATTGAACCTTTAACTCTCTTAATTCTGCAGGTGCCATTCTATAAAGACTAATTGATATCGGGGTTGTACCAGGAATCACATCAATAGCAAACTCTATCTCCCTATCTGGTGGTCCCTGGTAAATCTTCAGGAAATACATATGGGAACTCACACACTGTGGGGATGTCCTTGAGTTCCTGGCTCCCCTTCCTAGTATCTATCACATGGGCCAAATATGCCTCACATCCCTTCATAATATATTTCCGAGCTTTTAATGCAGAAATAACACTGGTCAAACATGTTTGACCTTCACCTTGAATGATGGTGTCATCCTGCCCGGGAATTTTAAGTACAACTTTTCTAGATCGGTAGTCGACTATAGCTCCATACTTTGTCAACCAATCCATATCAAGAATAGCATTGAATTCATGAAAAGGTAATTCTATTATGTCTGCTGGAAATTCTCTACCCTGAATTATTATTGAACTGTTTCTATAAATCTGATTCACTTTCACACTATGTCCCAGCGGATTGGTCATAACTATCTCATATTCTAAGGTCTCAGGTATCATGTTCCCTCGTCTAAGTGTAGCTGTGCTTATGTATGAATGCGTGGAACCAAGATCTATCAAAGCATGTAAATCAAAATCAAATAAAGATAATTTACCAACTATGATGTCTGGTGCATCCTGGTCCTCACGAGCTCTCATCACTTACGCCCGAGCTGGAGCTCTACTACCTTCGAGTCTATCAACTATCTCTGATATCCCCTGACTCTGTCCGGTACGACCACCTCTAAACTGGCCTCGACGTCTACCATGGCTTTGTACCGGTGTCACAGTCTGTGATGGTGCCATACTGCCTGTACTAAGTCTAGGACAATCTTTCTTCATATGGTCAGTAGCTCCACATCTCATACATGCCCCAGTCAACCACCAACACTCTCCTGTATGAGCTCTACCACAATGCTGACACAAAGCCGGAGCTGGTCTCTTGGGAAATGATGCTGGTGAACTAGCAGATGATGCTGCAGGTCTACAATGCTGACCCCGCCTATTAGAAAATGTCTGCCTAGCCACCCTTGACTAAAATGATCTGGGTACTATTCGCCCTTTCCTACCCGATGTCTGGGCCACACTAGCTTTTGACTTCTTATAATGTTCTTCTGTCTTCAGCTTTTTCCTTCTTTTGACACTAATAGCAGAGGACACTAGCGTAGCAAAATCTGTATGCTGGTGGGAAGCCACTAAATACCCAATCTCCTCATTGAGACCGTCTTCAAATCTACGACATTTATCAGCTTCATCTCCTATAATCCCAGTAGCATACTTGCTCAGCCTGGTGAACTCCATCTCGTACTCAGCTAATGTCATACCCCTCTGTCTCAAATTCAGGAATTCTCGCTTTTTCTCATCAACATAAATTCTTGGCACATATTTCTTTTTAAACTCTGTCACAAAGAAATCCCATGTTTGAGGGGTCGGAGTCTGGAGTTTTGCTAATACCAATTTCCACCATTCATAGGCATGCTCCTGAAGGAGAGATACTGCATATCTAACCTTGTACTCCTCCGGACATTGCAGCTCTTCAAAAACCCTTTCTATCTTTTCCAACCAAAATTTTTCTGCTGCTGGGTCATCCTCTTTCTTACCCATAAAATCCGTAGCCCCGTATTTTCTTAATTTATCAATCTGGGGTTTCGGTTGAGGTGGGGGAGTTGGTTGAGCTGGTGGTGGCACAATTTATGCTATCTGCTGTAACAAAGTAGCCATTTGTTGCATAAGGGGTACCTGACCTGGGTTAACCTATTCTTCAGCATGTTGTGGAGCTATAACGCTAGGCTCCGAGGCTCTAATTGATGCTGACTGTCTATGAGCAGCCGAGTCAGCTATACTATCACCCTTCTATTCTTCATGACTTTGTCTTGATTCTGAATCCATTAAAACCTATATTGTCAGAAGAAGGGTCCCTTATTAGAATATAGCAGCTTAAAAACAATGCAAATGCTAAAAACATGTATTTATCTTCCCATATCCACTAAGTAAGAACCGTCTAAACCTATAGCTCTGATACCAAAATTTGTAACACCCCCTTACCCCACTTCCGTTCAGCAGGGTAAGTGAGTATTACCCGTCTAATTGTTTTGTAAATTTAAAGAAATAAATTAACATTTTTTTTATGAAAATATTGCAAATACTGAAATAAAAAGTATTACAGGCATAGATATTTAAAGTTTTATTTATTTATAAAATACATTAATTTACATCCAAACTATGTTCTATTACATTGCAATTTATATCTTTAATACACATTATATGAAATAAAACTATAAGTTAATTTACAAAAATTTTAACAAAATATACCAAAAAAGAAAATTCAAAGCTTTTTGCTGCTTCCCTCCGGGTACCCTTCTTCTTCTGACAGTCTAATTTCTATGGCTACCCTTTTAAACCTGCACGAGAGGAAACCACCTGCGCTAAGCTACTAGCTTAGTGATGCTTCAATGATAAAAATTTTGCATATATATATATATATATATATATATATATATATATATATATATATATATATATATATATATATATTGCATATTAGTTAGTCATTTAATAAATAAAGCATACAATAAAGAATTATAGAAATTTAATAAATTCCAGCAAATATTCAACATTTAACATCTTTAATTCATGTAACATTCATCAAAATCACATATTTCAATATTAGTATTATTATTATTTTCTTGCTGCCCATAACACATATAACCGAACTATCTAATAGGAATAACAGGGTTGTCATTCCCGGCTTTCATAATGTAGCGCCGAGCGCTTTTATAATAATGTCATTACTGGCTTAATAAATTTACGTTGTGCGCATTTATAAATTATCATTACCGACTTTCATATTTGGCACCAAGTGCCTTAAATCCACTGATTGACATGTCAAACTATTCCCTATACTAGTTCTAGACTAGGTATTTTTGGGTTTAACTATTTTTATATTAATTCACTATATTTCAAAAATGTCAACATTATTTAACTATCATAATTATGCTTATTTATTTTTGTTATTTATTTCCATTATTATTGCAACAAAATCTCATACATGAATAATTTTTTAAACATTTATAATTACCATCAAAGTAAATATTTGTATGGATTATTACATATAATTATAACAACACATGCAAAAAAAGCTCAATATTGTATGTTTTTACCTATAGCAAATTTCAGATCTATTTTTGGGCTTCATTTTTAGCCCATATATAATTCGAATTTGGAGTTATGGCCTTCTAAAAATTTTTAGCTTATTGTCTGAGCTTTCAGATGCATCAACAATCACTTAAATCACAGTTTTGCTATCAAAAGTTATGATCAATTCACTACTGTATCATCACAGAATTTTCTGCCTATAATTTTCAGGACAGATTCTAGGTTTAAACTTCGTGCATTTATCTGGGCAAATCTAGACATAATTAGATATTATAGTCTAAATACAAATTAAAGCCACGTGTCTTACCTTTCATTTCCAACAAAGAATATACAAAAAGGAGTTCCATAACTCAAGTTATCATCAAAATAGACAGAGCTATTTCTGGAATTCTGTACCCGAACCATCAATTGACATCAATCCATATTTCAACCACATTCATCATTTGCATTCATTTTAATACTAAAATTTCCAGAATTACAAATACATTCATATGTCTCAATTATTTCATACCATTTGGTCTCATTTCCATATATAATATCAAAAGTCACAACAAAACACATAACATCTCAAAAACACAAACATAACAAACCTTAACATATAATTCCATACATATTAACAACATGCAAAATTTTTATCAATGAAGCACATACCTAATCAGTCTTGGTTCTTCCCTTAAACCTTCTCTTCCTTCCCTTATTAGCTAGCTTTCTCATTGCCTTTGTCACTCTCTTGAGGGCCTCTCACTTGTTCACTTATTTTTCCTACACAACCATACCATATTTCAATTCCAACATCCAATTTCAATGCTTTTCATGTCTACATAATATTCTAATGCTCCTAATATGTTTTACACCTTAATTGAGCTAAAATGTATTAAGGTCAAACTTCCTTCTTCATATGTCATGGCTGCCCAAAAATCATATCATAGTTCCCAATTTATTTTCTTCAATTCAACACTCAATTCACCCTTAATCTATCATCAATTGTGGTGTTTCTATGTTAATTTCAATTTTCTCCAAATTTATTTAACTATGGCAGCCCCTCATTCATCCTTCAACATTATATTTTCTTCAGTTTTTAAGCCATAAAATAATTACCTAACATTAAATATCATTAATTCAAAGTTTAATTACACTTCCATCAACTAATCACAAACTTAAATTTCTACTTCCAATCTTGCAATATAAGCTCAATCTACCAAACCTAATCACATCTATCATCATTATGGGTCTCAAATAGAAGGAAAAAATGTTGAATTTAAGAAGAATAAACTCACCTTAAGTATTCTTCAAAGTGGGCCGAAATTCCCCTTAATTTTTCTCTCTTTCCTTTTTTTTTCTTTTTTCCTTCCTTCTTGCTCCTTTGGTACCTTTTATGGTAAGAACTCTTAAATTCTGATTTTTTTCTCTCTTAAAACTAATTTATTTCCTCACTTTTTCAAGCTTAATTTGAAGAGAAATGAAGATTTTTGGGAGAGCTATGGTGGACGGCAAAGAGAGGAGAGAAGATGAGGGAAATGGGTTTTTAATTGGTTGAGAAAATGAGGTATTTATCTTTTTTTTAGGTGAGTATTTGGTGGTTCCATGACTACATTAAGCTCTTCATCCATTGGTCCAAAATACAAATTAATTTTAATGAAATTTTAAACTTTAAGAAATTTCTTATTTGCCACATCTTCCTTCATATTTACATTTTTTCCCAAACAATTGCCATAATACCGATTTTGTCCATAGAAAATTTTATTTTTTTCTAATTCTACCCCAAATCTTTTTAATTCCCAAATAATAATACCCTTAATTATTTTTCTCTTATTATTAGTCATTTTTTATGGGTTTAAATTTAGACTCCGGTTGAATCAGTGGATCCCACTACGGCAAGCACAATTGGAGCCTAAATCACTGAATGTTATAGTTTATGTACTAAATCTCTTCTTGTGGACTAATGCAGATCACATCATGAAGGGAATCCAAATCACACATGAAAATAGTGGATGATTCCTACCTTGGTAGCTCTGATGAGGTACATTTGGAAAATTCAAATGTTTTATTAACATATGGTATTAGAACTACTTAATTCTTAATTAGGTATGGAAAATCAATTTGATTTAAAAGAAATGACCATCTTTTCTATGTGACACATATTATGTTAAATAATAATGTTTTATTAAAACAAACAACAATTCATGATTAAATAAATATCAGGAAAGTTGTCCTAAGATGAATCATTAACTAAGGAAAATTGTACTAAATCTAATCTTTAACTAAGGAAAGTTGTTCCAAATATAATCCTTAAAATCAAGAAATCATTGACTAACAAATCTCCTAGTTAATTACATTCATTCAATAATTACAACAATATTTACCATAAACAGGTTCATGAATACCATCAATATCTACCGGAGGGGCAGCAATGAAAGCGATAATAAATACAGAAGTTGCGGTCAATAAAGAAGGGATCTGCACCCCTTGAGATCGATAAACCTTTTGGATCTTATTAACTAAAGAGATACGACTTTACACTATAGTTAACTCAGCACCAATTAAAAATCCCCAAGGAATTCCAAGAATTCTTGTTATACACTTGTTCCAACCCTCAACTCTCTTTTCTAGGTTTATCGATATTTAATCAATTGAACGCACTTCTAACACTTGTTCCACTTTTGGAAGACCCTGCGTTATATCACCATATCTCAATTTTTCATATATAAATGTAACTAATGTATCTCCTTCGTAAAGTATTTCGCCATAATGGGCATGAATGGTTGCTCCTAGAGTGGCCAAATAAGTCTTAGCCGATCTTATTACTATAGAGTCAATGTGAACAATTATAACTTGACCCAATTTTAGATGTGGTCTGCTTTTGGCCATACATATATTTTCACAAAAAAATTGTCCCAGTCAATTATCAGTAGAAACAAATGGAGTGCAAATCAAGCCATTTTCAAGCTTCTCGTTTATAAAGTGCCTATCAACTTTAGTGTGCTTCGTACAATCCTGTTGAATAGGATTATGTGCGATATTAATGTCTCATTTATTGTCACAAAAAAAACTTCATTGGACCTTCTCACTTGACTTTCAAACCTTCCAAACAAATTTTTAGCCATAATAACTCACAAATTCCTAGAGTCATTGCTCTAAACTCAGCTTTTGCGCTAGATCTTACCATAACATTATGTTTTTTACTCTTCAAAGTCACAAGATTGCCTCATAGAATTGTGCAATAGTCTGAGGTTGATTTCCTATCAACTAATGACCCAACATAATTTTCATCAGTGTAAGCTTCAATAGTTAGTTTTTCCCCTTTCTTAAATAGAATTCCTTTGCCTAGTGTGCCTTTCAAGTAATGTAGTATTTGATACACAACTCTAAGATATGAGTCTTTAGAATTGTGCATAAACTAACTTACATGACTGGCTGCATAAGCTATGTCTAGTCTAGTATGTAATAGATAGATAAGTCGCCCTAGAAGCCTCTGATAAGTTCTTTTATCTACTATTGTGTCATATAGAGCCTCTCCAGGCTTGTGGTTGAACTCTATAGGCATTTTTGCTAGTTTACACATGAGTTTGCCTATTTCCATTAACAAGTCTATTATGTATTTCTAGTGAGATATAAAGATCCCTTCCCTAGAGTGTGCTACCTTAATGTTGAGAAAATATTTTAGCTTTCCAAGATCTTTAATTTCAAATTCTTTCACTAAGAACTTTTTCAAACTCTCTAATTTTTCCACATTATCACCTATCACTATAATGTTGTCTACATAAACTAATAGTGCAGTTACTCCTCCTAAAGTTGATTACTTTACAAACAAGTTGTGATCACATTGACATTGTATCCCAAATTGAGCATCACTTTGGAAAATCTCCCAAACTAGGCCCTTGGAGATTGTTTTAATCCATACAATGTCTTCTTTAATTTGCACATTACTTGTCCTGTACTTGGACCAAATTCCAGTGGCACATCCATTTAGACTTCCTCCTTAAGATCTCAATAGAGAAAGACATTCTTAATGTCAAATTGTTGTAATTTCCAACCCATATTAACAGCCTGTCACATCTCCTTACCCTTCTAGTTCACAATCAGGTAAGATGTCATCACATACTAACTGATCGATATGCTAGGACTTAAAGACGAATGACATGCATAACCAATAATATGCCACGTGAAACTAACACATACACGTTATATAAAACAATAAAACTGTATTTTCATAGTTTGTTAACTCAAACATAACTTATTTATAAACATGTATTTTAAAAATATGCATATAGTGTTTGTCTTATATACATGACATGAAACAAAATGTAGAAGTTAACTCTGACTGGGTAGCTACTATTACTGTTGTTATGCTTCTTTCGGTGGGGTCCACTAGATCAGTGGCTCCCTCTACTTGTTCATCGCTAATTAACTTGTGTCTATCACCTACGCGAGAGAAAATAAACTCTCACATTGAGCTTACGTTTAGTGGTGCAAGCTTTATAGAAATAGACTAAAGTATTATTTTAAATTGCATAAGCATCCTAACATACTATCAAACATTTTAATTTAATGTAATTATTAAAAGAACGAATATCATATCTTTCTAAGAATAACAGTAAACATATAAATGTCATTTTGAGATCAACACGTAGATATATCAAAATTGTAGTACATAAAATTTTATCATATCATCACATAAGCATGTGTATAATAGAGCAAAAGTATATATAGACACACATAAAGTTTTCTTATCTGTTGTGCCCATAAATTAAATTGCTTAGACAATATTCTAGGAAAATATGAAGGGTATTCCGACCTAAGAGCCGTATAAAAAAGATGTCTACATATATCCTAGCTAAAAAGTTAAATATCTCGGTCGAAGCCATATGTCCTGGTCGTAGCTATTTTGTCCTAATCGACGCTGTATGAAGTCGTATGACCCTTTTGGCATGCCAACAAGTTACTCTATAATAGTCTGGACTCATTCATGGGCTCAATTATATATGTATATATATAATTTTATTTATATATCATGTTGAGTTTATTTCATACTTTATCATCTAATTTACTAGTACCATAATTCATACAAAATACTTTTCACAATCCCAAAGCAATGAATAATTTCAATTAATAGTATATAAATAATTAACAACACTAATTATTATATGGTAATATAAATAAATAAACTATTCATTTACTATGCTACCTCTAGCATGCATATTAATATTGACGTCAAACATGACATTGCATTATTTAGATACTTACTAACAGTTCTTCACGCCTATTTGTATGTGTTCGCTCTTGGATTTAATACATTTTATATGTTTTTTTTTTGTTTTTCATGCTTCGATTTTATGCATGCCATAGCCATCTATGGTTCTTATCTTCATCATTAATTTTCATTTCCAATTGTTTATCAACTACTGTCATTCAATTTCACATATGTACACTACTGGGCATATATATATTCATTTGAGAAATTCCATATCAGTATTTACATGTGGGAAGGCATAATTACCATATCCTAACTACTACTTACATATTAATTGATCTTATTTAATTTCACAACTAAGTTTTATCATGTAAATATACATTTATCCATGTTAATCGTGCACTTAATATTTATTTTTAGACATAGTAAGGAAAACAACATATTTTTTATATTTAATTGTTATATAGCTTTTAGCTATTGTCATAAAACTTGTAAAAACCTTGATTAACCTTTTTCTCACCTTTGTCAGCTCTTTACCCTTCTCAGCACGGGGGCTTGTGCTGTAGGTGTGCTTGACATAATGTATTTAAATTAATAAACAGACATTGTAAAATGATAATTCTTTTAGCAATTAAAAGACTGTCCCACTTAAGTAAATCAATGCCTATCTTGTAGACTTGTATTTTTGTACCATAATTTAATTAAGGTTCAAGTGGGTGTGTGTATATATATTCTTTTCAAATCACTTATCCTATATTTTACATTTATCAATGTATTTCTGTGTCATCTTTTGTCTAAATTTTATTTCCTGTGTTACCCATTTTATTTCCTGGTACTAACTTAAGATTTAAAAAGTTCATAGCGGTTCCTTTTAGTCCTCCAGCAGTGTCTCAATCACAAATATTTAGATTTTTCTTCACTTCTTCTTGTCCTAGTCTTTTACCCTTTTAAGTTTAACTTTTGGTTCATTAATTACTTATCACTTAGTTCAAGTTTCACAACCCAAAGTTACAAACTTCTTTTATATCTCAATATGTATCTCAAAGGTCCCATTTTATTCTAAAATTAGCAAAAATTCTGAAATTCAAGATTCACCATCTTTTTATCATTTTGGTGAAATAAGGTTCTTCACTTAAAATCTATTTTCACCTTAACTTATTTATTTAACTCAATTTTTTCTTAATTAAATTTATTAATACAATGGTTAACTAAATCTAAACTTAATGAAATCTGACCCTCCAATCTAATTCTCTCTGTTTCTCGGCCAAACTTAACTTTAGCCTAAATTTATTCTTGTTTCTTTAATTAACAACTTATGTAACACCTTATACTTTATACATTTTGATACCACAATATGACATATATTTGTATTAAGTAATCATACATGACATACAAATAAGATAAAATATTCTATTAACATCAATGAAAGCATTTTTTTTAATATCTTACACGTTCGTTCAACAAATTCAGCAACTCAATTTTAAGGCTTAACTCATAAACTTTATATATCATATATGCCAATATCCAAACATTATTTTCAAGTATTTTTCTTTTAAGTTTACGAGTTTGAAAATAATCACACATACTACTACAAACTAATTGCAATTATGCATATGAGAACATTTAAGTTCAAATATAGATGATAATAAATCATGCTTTGTGGGATGCAAGGAGAGAAGGAGTGAGAAGGTTTGGCTGGTGACATTTTTTCCATATCTTCCATATATCAAATGAAATGAAATATTACTCATCTCTAACCAAAAAATGATGCAAATTGATGAGTTGCAGCTCAATAAGGATAACCACCAAATGAGCTCTAAAGTACTTAGCAATTTTTAATAACAGATCATAATTGTACATAACACTTACTATGCATTCCATTTTATTTACCAATATCATTTAGATACAAATAAAATTAAAGCATACAATCATAGCTCCTTACTTATGCTTATGCTTGTTCATTTATTTTTTGTTGTGACAAAGCTAAACTGGCATTGTCCCGAGTTTCCATATGAACATTTGTATTTGCTAGTTAGCTCAATCATTTGTTTCATTTGTATATTTGTTAGGCCATAAATCTCTACTTTTGCAATTTATTTGCATTTGATCATTTATTTGGACTTTAGGCTTCTTCTTTTGATAAACAATGTCGTTTAACTAGCCACAACGGATTTTAAATCCGTATATGCATTTGTAACTAATCATTCATCCATTATTTTTCATCAGAAAATCAAGTACATGTATCATAATCATGTATATAATTTATTCATCAATATCTTATATCAAGATCAAATAATGGCAATCAATCCATTGCAAACAAATATTTATACGCACTAAAGAAATCATTTGATAACTATACTTATATTTTTCCTTTGATTTCAAACTTTAACTTATTGTTTATCCCTTCCTTATGGGTCTCCAATTTTTTTAACCCTATTTGGAATTGTAATTGATCAATACATGGCTAGAGAAATTTAATCTTAATGTGATATAAGCAAATAACTACTATTTTTTCTATGTGGCGGTGTGACTTTTCCTGAACTGTCATCCTATAACTTTTTCTATATTTTTCCAATTTATGTGATTCTTGATTCAAACTAAATATAACATATTACATAACATATTCAAATTTAAGAGCATTTGGAGCATTACACAATTTTTAGTATAATTTCTAATTGTGTTTTATTTTCTATCCTATTTTCTACCCTTAGGTAGTTTTAGGATATCAATTTTGGTCATTCATATCTTACAGTATGCAAGTCATATTATAGTGAAACTTTGTAGAAACTTAGGCAGATTAAAATGGAACATATTTTATGCTTATAACTTTTATCAATTTTATCTCTAAGGTTCTCAATTTATAAGAAATATATCACTCGTCCATAACAGAGTTGACTGCTGGACCAGTCTATTTTTTGAAGGGCATATCTCACACTATATATAACATATTAAGGTTAAATATTTACAAAACTTTAGTTTAGACATAACCCTATAAATTTTATGTTTTGATTAATTTTATATTCTATTTATAAGGAGCTCATAATAATCAAACAATTTGCTAGACATGTACAAGGCACTAAGCAGACAACTTAAACTATGAAACAATCATGGTTCTCTTCACCATAACTCAATGTCCACAAAATATATGAATCTGAAATTTGATATACAAATATAAAACACAAGTATACAATTTTCATGTTTTGTAATTCATCTATTTCAGCGTCTATGGTGGTAAAAATAAGCAAATACAGTGGTGTATCCAATTGAAATCCGAACTAGAACTAGTCGAAATCAATAGAAGATTTTTCTTCATATACACCAAATAATTCAAACAATTTTTCAGACATATAAATAAGACTTAAATATACAAGTTTCATGTTTTATACTTTCCTATGAGCATCAAAATTGGAGTGCAAGACATTGCTTATTTACAAACCCTAAATGACTATTACTAAGATTACCACAATGAAAATCGATTACTTACCAACAAGCAGCTTGATAAAGCCAAAGTTTCTGTAATTCTCAAGTGAAATAAAGAAAGAAAGAAGACTTTTATAGTGATAGAAGAAGGAATGGAGTAGAGGATAAGAATGGATAAGGCCACCAATTCTCCCTTTTTTTTTCTTATCCATTCCTTTTTTTTGTCCTTTTCTTTTCTTTATTATTATTATTATTATTATTATTATTATTATTATTATTATTATTATTATTATCATCATCATCATCATCATCATCATCATACATACATACATATACATACATTCATGTATACATATATAAATGTATCTAATTTTACTAACCAATTATAAATAAATATATAATTTAATCAAAATAATAATAAAAGAATTCAGCAAAAGAAGAGAAAAAGAAAAGTAAAAAAAAAGAGTCAAAAAAAAAAGAAGAAAAAGGGACGACAAAGAAAAAAAGAAAGGAAGACAAGTGGGGGCTTTTAACTTATTAGGCTAAGTCCTTATTGTCTTCTTCTTCTTCTTCTTCCTCTTTACTTCATTCCATTTCTTTGAAGTTCCAGCAATATCTTTTTCTCTTTTCACTCCAGAAATTACAGCAACAAGGTTAGCCAAGGGTGATTATAGGTGAGTAAATGATTAATTTGTGTTAAGCTTGATTATGGTGTTTAGGGTTCATAAATAGGCAGTATTTTGTACTATGGTTTTGATGATCTTAAAGGTCGAATTTAAAGAAGTATAAAACATAAACGTTGTTCCTTTATATCTTAGATTTATGGATATGTAAATTTATTTGTAAGATTTGGTTTATAGAATGAGATATTCTCTCTGTACTGAAACTGGTCTGGATGTGAACCCTAAGTAAGTTAGCTACTGTGTTGGTTCGTTTTGAATATTATAAAGCCATTATTTAAAGTATCTCAAAACATAAAAGTTGTAGAGATATGTGTTATGTATAAGTATATCAAATTTCAGGTTCATATGTCCTGTACATTTTGAGTTATGGTGAATGGAACCATGACTGTTCCATGGTTTGAATTGCCTACTGGGTGCCCTATACAGGTCCAGAACATTGTTTAATTATTTTGAGCTTCTTACAGATAGATTATATAAATTATCAAACCATAATAGTTATAGGTATATGTCTTATCTAAATTTTGGTACTAATTTCATCTTAATATGTTATGTATAGAGTAAGTTATGGCCGTTATAAGTCATACTGTCCTGAAAACCAACTATGTTCTATAGCAGTAAAAGGTTACCTATAATTTGAGGACCTTAGATATATAATTGATGAAAGTTGTAAACATAAAAAATGTTCCATTTAAACTCATATAAGTTTCTCTAAAGTTTCATTGCAATATGAGTTATATATCATAAGTTATGATGAAATTAAGTTGGTACCCTGAAACTGCCTAAAGGCAAAAAACAGGGCCGAAAATAGAACATGTTTAGAAATTCCACCAAATATTGTACAGTGATCCAATTGGTCTAAAATGTTAATATGTTATATAATTATATGTTAATTTTAATTAGGAACAAGAATCAGATTAATTGGTCTACAGAAAAAGTTATAGTCAAAACAGTCCCATAAGGTCACACTGCCTCATAGGAAAAATTTTAATTATTCATATGAATAATATATATTAATTTGTTTAAGCCACATTAAGTTTGTCTAGTCATAAATTAACCAATTATATTTCAATATTAGGCTCAAGATAAATTCTAGATATACAAGAAGGAGGTAGACAATAAGTTAAGGGTTGGAATGAAAAAAAAAAAGGTGAGTCTAATTATCAATTGAATTCTTTAGTACATATGAATGTTGCTTGCTATATGATTGTGATGATTTTTCCTTGAAAATATGATGATAAATAATTTGTGACATTTGTGGTACATATAAGTTTGTGTACTTGTGCTATATTTGAGGTATATGTTTGACATATATATATATATAGTATATGCAAGGTATATGTGTTGACATATGAGGTATATATGTGGTATATGTGATAAGATACAATAGTTGATGAATATGTGAGTACAAGTGCATATGCATAATGACTTAAAAGGCGTTGTGACTAGTTAATTGACATTGCAAAGCAAAAGAAGAGGCCTATGACCTAACAAATGTGCAAATGAAACAAATAATCAAGCTAGCTAGCAAATGCAAATGCAAATATTCACATGACAAATGTTCATAAGGAAACCTGGGGCAATGTTTGTTTAACCTAGTCACAACATAATAAAATGTATAAGCATAAGCATAAGTAAAAAGCAATTATTGAATACTTGCTTTTATCTATATTTATATGTTATTGACTGATGAAATTGAGTATAAAATATGTATTAATTATACTTGTTATTTGCTATTATGAAATATTTGGTGCTTTATAACTCATTTGATGGTTATTCTCACTGAGTCGCAACTCACCAAATTACATCATTTTTCAGGTAGAGAATATTAGTAGTTCATATTGAGGTGCATATAAAAGTCATGGATCAAAGGTTACCGGTCGAGCATCCTCACTTTCTCTCCTTGCATTCCACATAAGTATAAGAATATATCATTTATATTTGGGGGTTGAATACTTGCATATGTATAATTACAATGAATGTGTACTAAAATATATATATATATATATATATAAATGGATTCAACTTGCAAATTTACTAACTTTTAAACGTAATGTTTAAGTTATTAATATATGTGATGTTATAGGCTATAATTAAAGCTTCCGTATTGATTGTGAAATTATTGTTGATAATATGAGATGAGTTAAAAAAAAATTGCTGTAAACATGAATTTTATTTTATTCTTGTTTCATACGTAATAATTTAATATAAAAAGAACATATGTGATATATAGATGTATAAGGTGTTAGGTGTTAAATAACATGTATTAACATACCATGTTATAACATATAACAGAGGTACTCGCCTCAAAACGAATCAATTTTGATTCATATGCAAGCATACAAATTTCTCAAGTTATACAGCTTCACACCCATAAACACCATTTTCACAGTTGTAAAAAATCTCTTCACAGGTAGCTTACTCGTGAACCAAACTATGATTTATCCTGTGAATTAACAGACGTGCACGACCTTGATCACCTCTTCATAGGTGTGAACTACATCGTGAACTCAACTATGAAGTTACCCGTAAATATGTCTACTTTAACAACAAAACTCATTTTCATGGTATTCATACTTCTGAACATTCACGGCTGTGAATTTGGAGATTTTTCAGATTTCATACCAAAACAATGCACGACCATTTTCATGTAATCTTTCTATGATTAACTAATCTTAATCACCCTATCAACATTCTAACATGCATTTGAGACATCCCACATGTTATCTTCCACTTCTAATATCACAACAGATTGATTTGAACAAATCAAAATCTATCTTAAACTGAATGAAGCATAACAATATCCCAACATACATTTCAACCCAAAATCATAAGTTTTCAATAACCAACAAACACCCAAACGTGCATTCAATTGACAATAACATACACATGCATAAAATAAACTTTGAGTGTGGTTATGTACAAACTTTATACTTAGGATGGAGATTAGCTACAGCTTTATCTTTTCAAGCTTGTCCTCTCCCTTAAGATGGACTCCCAACTCATTTACTAGATCCTAGCAAAATGGAAACATCCTCTTAGCCTCTGGAACTCGAACGAAAACTTAGAAATATAAAAACTGAGCTTTTCCCTCAAGCTCACAAACTCCTTCTCTCACTCTTCTCTATTGAAACAAAGTCTCTCCAAGCTTTAACAATGGAGGAAGAAGGATTTTGAAGGAAGAAGAATATTAAGATGCTGTGTTTGGTTGGTTAACAGAGAGTGGAAAATGGATTTAAATGGATGACAGAAAGAAAAATGCGACTGCCTCACTATCCAAACTGTCCAAGCGTCATAGCGTGACTCATCTCCTTCATGGGCATAAAGAAACTCTTCATGGGTATGAAGAATCTCATCACATCTGCTAACTAAAATCCGATATTCACAATCATGATACTCATTGTCATGAGCATGAAACTGTTGATTTCAGCAACTCTCAAACTTCCAAAACTTCACTTAACCCCTAATTCTTACTAACCAATAACATAATTTATATGCTCTAATTACAGGCATTGCATACTTTTAAAAATAAGGTCGTAAAGACATTTTGTCTTTGATTTTTCGTTTGCAAGTAATAGGGACTTGTTTTTGGATTCAGTTTTACAAGCTTCCTTACTAGAATTTTAACTATATAAGTATATATTGTCTCTATATTCCAACTATGCCAAAACGGAAACCTTGTTCTTTTAATATATGGAAAAATATAATCATATTTAACCAGCAACCAAGGGTAGCAAATTTTTTTTTGAGTTGATCAACCTTTCCTGACTTAAATTATTTGTTTCTTTAACCATAGTTTTGGTTCTTTTTTTTTTTGAACGAATGATAAGCCATGATTCATGGGTAATACTGTAATTATTTTTAAAGATTATAAGAACCAAAGAATAAACACCTCTAGAGCACATATTTTATTTGGATTTGCTGTTTATGGTGGCATAATAGAATTATTCTTGTTATAAGACAGATTCAAACTCGAAACTCATATTCGATTCTCAAAATTACTAACACTAAATTAAAATTTATTAGTAGTATTTAATCAAACATTTATATGTTCATAAAAAGAATACAATGCATTTACAAAAAAAAAAGTACAATATGAATAACTATCTGAATCCCACTCTTGTCAAAATGTCGGCTAACCTAAATTATGGACTAAATCAACCTCTAATGTTTTTTTAATTATTTTCTTATTGGTGAAAATAGTTGACAATATGAACTTTTTGCTGCATTAATTTATCAAGGGTTGATAAGTAAAACTAAGGCTATTCATCTTTGACATCATCCTCGTCATAGCTGAAAGGCAATGGTACTGATTTGAATGCACGATAATTTCCTACATTATTCAAATGCTCATTCTCCAACCTGATCAACATTCAAAATTCTCATATGCATTAGTACTTAAGAACCTTTCAAATATATTTTAACAACAGAATATTACGAAGAAAATCAAATTACCTGAAAAAATTCCATATGCCACGACGAATTATCTCAAGACTAGCAACCAGGGTTATGGTAGTTTCTCTATGCAAACTAAATACCCTTAAACCCGTCACTGTTTGCAGCCATGCAAACCTCAGCAACACATTCAATCCCTGCACATCATTTTAATTCCATAAAACAATGAATGTTAATGAGTCCATGTGGCATAAGTCGTCCTTCTACTATCCCAATGTCTCGGGTTTGAAACTCAGTTGAATAAAAAAAAATGAATGTTAATGAGGGAAAATAGAATCTAGCGATGCTAGAAATATTAAAGACATCGCGAAATTAGATATGCACAGGATAAAACTAGCAACGAAAATATCCGAATATATGCTAAGAATTTGGTGAGTACTACTAACCATGGCTACAAAGTAAATACTTTTATGAGGAACAAGGAGTTTGTCTCTGAGCCATCGATTCTTTGAGTGGCGCTGAAGAAGTCCCCAATCGAAAACCAGATCCCAATATGTACCAAAAATCGCTGCTACTGCTGAGAATATCCAAGCAAATACCCTCCAACTAGGCATTTTGTTTAGACTGTAAGCTGTTCTGAGGCAAACTGCTACTATTGTCAGAAAATATTTTACTCCATTGTATCCTTGCATTGGATCTTTCTCTTCGAAGAGCCGCCTCAGGCACTGAAGAAGACGAACCCAGTATGGAATCACTGCTACAACGAAGTAGAAGGTGTTGTATACACCACTTGCTTTGCAGGTGTTTTCTCTGAGTTTATAGTCTCCCCAGCCATAGTAACACACGTAGAACTCTAGACTTCTGACGGCTTGAACCTGTATCAAACAAATTTGTTACAACTTATTTTTCTTTATTAAAAAAAATAAAGAAAGGGTGTTGAAATTAACATAGAATTAGTTGTAATTTGCTAATTACCTGGCTAGTTAGTTGATCTGCCAAGAAGAAATCAGGGAGTGTAACCTGAAATTGAAGAAATTTATAAAACCATTAGTTTAAGATAGATTTCTGAAATTTTCATCCAATTGTTTTGATGCTTTACCTTATAGAGAGGAGCAGCAATACAATGAAAGTTACATGTGAGGAAGAAGAAGCGAGCAGGGCGATATAGGACATTGAATGGCAGGAACAATAGCACAAGCAGAAGCTTCAGGAGAAATGAAAAATATATTAGTTTCAGGAACAAAATTTGGAAGCTAAATGATGCAAAAGATTGATTTAATTAGAAGAAGAATCTTACTATAACAACATTCAAAGGGAGAAGTTCAGTAAATTGCTTGTAATTTTTGGTTTTTGGGTCCATTTCCATGTCAAGATTAGCAAGCACACTGATCAGAGCTAGCGTTGAAATTCCGAAACCGAGTAGCAGATTTTGTCTATAGCCTAATTCTGTTCCTTGTTTGAACCCAAATATGAAGGAATAATTCACTCGGTATTGCCTCCAGAAGTATACATTGATAGCATACATAATTATGTGCAGGACAATGAATCCAAACAAGCTGTAAAGTGGAAACATGGTTGTCATGTATTTTTCTCTTCCTGGATGGTTCATGATTTTTTGTGTTCGTATGATCAAAATAAGAGCTATGATCAGAGCTGCTGTGCACCCACAAAGAAAGCCTGCAAAATTTTCCAATACAAGAGATTTAATAGAGCAACTGCCATAGCCTCATCTTTTTCAAATGACAGTTCGACACTCATCATCTTAATGATTGACGACTCTTTCTAGAAGAAAAAACTTAACTCACCCATTGAAAATGTCGTTCTGTGTCTCTCTCTTTTTGCTTTTGGTCTTAATATGCTCATGCCTTTGCCCCTATTTGAATTCGCAAAATGCTTGATGAATGTAGCCTCCACTCTTTCCATCACTCTGTTTACCTGTCATAGTTATATTTATACATTTGTACCATATTAATCTAGTTAAATAAGGAATTGAAAGATTATTATATTATGAAAAAGATTGTAATTAAGCTTAATTACATCATCAGAACTGCCGAGGTAGGAATTGTCAACCGATTTCATGTAAGCTTTCGATGCATTTCTTGAAGTAATCTTATCATACTTCTTCATGATCTTGGAAAATGCCAAGGTATTCAAGAACCCGAAACACTTTAGAAGGCGAAGCTTGTGATGAAATTCGACAAATGCACGCTTGAGTTGCTCCTCGACTCTCCTGAGGTTTTCCGTTGTGAATTTCAGTTGAGTCTTCTGATCCACCTTGAGCACTCCTTTAATGATGGAAAGAGGAGTTTCAAGTGTGTTATTAATCTTCACACGGTTAAGTATCTCTAATGGAGCCGGTCTGTTGCCTTTGATGTTCTTTGGCTTCTGATCAACTTGTACCTTGTCATCATCCTTTCTGTTGTGATGAAGACTTGATTCATCAGATTGTTCGTGTATGCTCGGTCCTTCTTCGATCACATCCATAACATGCATTCTTACTGCAAATCACAGAACTCGTATATAAAATATTATAATTAAAACGAATCAATTACTCCATTGCTATAATTGAGTTGACTTACTATTTGTTCTAGCTCCAGAAGGAGTGGAAGCAGCCAATGCAGCAGTAGAAGCAGCAACATCAGAAGCAAGACGAGTCATATCAGCAGCTCGATCAGACCAACCAGTAGGATTCTCAACTTTAATCCTGAAAGCAATCAAAGCATCCATCTGCTTGTTCAACAAATCGGCTTCCTTCAACACCTCATCAACTTTGTTCTTGTAAAACTTGTTCACCTTATTCAGCCCATCATCTAGTCTTCTGAAATAGACAAGCTCATACTCTCCACCTTCATCACAAGACATGAGGAAAGTGGTTTCATAGCTCTGCGAGCCATCGACCCGGTGGACAGCATTAACCAGAATGGCTTGGCTTTCAATGTCTGTGGATGAAGGTGAAGAAGGGGTTTTAGGCCTCTGTGTTAGACCACTGAAAGCTCTGTAGAGTGTGAGCTTTCTTTTGAGACCACCTGGGGTTGATGGTGGCTTGTTTCTAAGCTTAAATCTTTGAATTTCTTTCAAAAGGGATTTTAAGAAATCATAATCCATGTATGCATCTTCCCATTCAGGCACCATTTGTGCCCTGAATTCTTTACCAAACTTCATTTTTCTTTTCTTTCTTTTTGAAGCAAAAATGAATAATGATCAGCTCAGCTGCTGCTCAAAGAAAGTGAAATTTTGGTTTAATTAGAGGATCAAGAACAGGAAAATTAACAAAGAAAATGACAATTTGAAAACAACCCTTAGAGGATAAGATTTTCTCTTGGCAATGCCTGTATATATATATATATATATATATATACAATTATTCTGTGAAATTTGAGAAATGTTGTGGTTGGTTGAATTGTTCATGTAAAGAAATTTCTGAAAAACAAAAATTAAGTGGTGGACTGGAGGAGAGGAGATATTGGGTTCAATTATTTTTCTTTGTAAAAAGGAAAGCAGTTAGATACAACTAAGAGATAAAATAAAAATTATATTACTTTCTATAATGCGAGATAGGATGATAAGAGTATATTCAACTTTAATCAAATCAAATGTCTTCGGTTCAAATTTTGAGCATGCAACATCTTTAAAATTTGATATGAAATGATTCATAAATTTTATAAATTTGTTCGGCATTAATCTAGACAAGATAATAAAGACTATAAAAAAAACTCATCTTTATATTGTTTACCAATTAGATATTTATTGGAAAAATTATTTTGCCCTCTTCTTTTTCTTATTATTACTGAGATGGATCTAGGACACTTAATCCCATAGATCCCTAAAATGTTTTCTAGTAACCATTTTAGTTTCTAGAAAATTTTCTGATATACAGGTAAGTTATTAAAAAATTCAAAGAGAGAAATTATTTTTTGGCCTTTTTTATTATTTTATTAAATAATTATTTAGTTACTTATATTGAGAAAAAGATATTCAATAGTGTTGACAAATAAAAAATACTCAAATATATTAAAATATAAATGCTCTAAAAAAATAATTGTAATAATTTATAATTCATATTATTACATCGTTATAAATGTTGAACTTTTTAGATGACAAATTTGATTTGTCAAAAAAAAAATTTCTATATACATTCATCAAAGATGCATGAGTATTAGAAAATTTATATTTTTTTATATATCGATTATCTTTATAATTTAACTTATAATTTATTAAATTAAATTTGTATTTATTTAAGATAAATTTTAGATATGTATCTGTATTATTATTATTATTGTTATTTTCAATTTCCAAGTTGCGAAATTGGTAAGAAGAAAAATTATCTTTTTTCCAAGTTGCAATTTTTTATTTGGGGAAAAAAGTTTCAACTCCTTTCTTGACCAAATTTATTAATTATTGATTAGGTAGTGCAATAACATTGTTTAGAACTCTTGACCGGCTTGTCGACTTTTGTTATATATATATATATATATATATATATATATATATATATATATATATATATATATATATATATATATATATGTTAACAGATGATAAAATATGATCATTGATGAAACGTAACGACAAACGTAAATTATCGTACAAAAAGTTTGTTCAACTAACCTTTCTAAATTCCAGTTGCTTTTTTTTTTAAAGATATTCTTTGAATTTAAATCATTAAAAATATGTATTGGCTCTTTGAGTCCTCGTAGGGTGAAACGATAGGTGTACGGCCGTTGATTCAAGTAAAAAAATCGAATTATCATCAAGAAATACATCCAAACTGAATTATATAGTAATCGAAACTCTTAAAAGAGGTGGTGGATTCATTAATCAATTAAATAATATGATCATTTTTAATTAATTTGGTTAGTTAATCAGCCACTCTGTTGACTTTAGAAGCCTACTATTATAAACAAAATATTATGTAACAAACTTAATTACAAATCAAAATTGAGGTCTAATGATGTGATGGTATCAACTGATCTAACCAGAACACATTTCAAAAATAGTTATTTTATTACCCAATAATTATAATAACAAAGTACAGAAAATAGAACAAAATATGTATTTCTTTTTTATGTCGTAAGAGATTAAGATTGTTTATAAGAAATGGTAGTGTTTGGTAAATGGTAATGATAGCATTCAAGAAATTTTTAAGTTTACTACTAAATATTAATTAAATATTGATCATTCTGTAGTTAATACGTAATGTTTAGATAATTAGTGCTTGTGCAAAAGAACCCAATAATTTATTTATTTTATTTCATAGTCTTGAATTATTTTCTTTTTATTAAAACAACAATTTTTTGTTTTCTGTTTTTTTTTTCATCATCAGAGGCATACATGTTACTAAACTGACTTGGTCTTGGAAACGTGTTTTCCATATTAATTATTAATGGAACAAAAAAATATCTTTTAGACCCTCAATTATTTAATTATTTCTATTTCGTTCTTAAATTCTTTTATTATATGCTATTAGGTCCTTTAGTAATTATTTGGTTAACTTAAAAATAATATATATTTAGATAAATAATAGTTCTGAGAATGAATTGAGGTTTTTTATAAATAAAATTCAAGTCAAATTATTTTGATTTAAAAATAAGATGCAAGAAATTAAATTGAATGTTTTGTTAAAAGGGATAATATTAATCATTTAAAAGCCTTATAACTTCATGTTTATTTTTGGAGTAATTTACCTCTTATTATTAGAGAAAAATTAATTAAGGTTAAATTTTTATTTTGGGATAAAGAAATATAAGTTGGTGAGTGACTCCTTTTTTGACAAAAAAAAAAAAAAAGAATAAAGTGCAGTGGTTCAAAGATTGACAACAAAAGTGTGAACCCTGGTTTTCTACTTTTCATTGTAGCTGTAAATTTGTGTATATATATATTATGCAGTTATACTAAATATGAATATAATATAATTAAATAATCGTATCAAAATTTAAAATATAGATATAATACAGTTAAAATTTGTATTAATATAATTAATTTTGTGCATATAGATTATACGATACAACATGATGATATATAAATATTAAATTAAAAAACAATAACATTTGCAAAAAAAATCTCACACATAAACATAATTTAATAAATATACAATAATTATATATTAATTTATCTAAATATAAATTAGTAAATATATTATATAATATTAATATAAAAATAATAGGTATACAATTAATTTATTAATATTTATTTACATATACAACATATATTAATATGTACAAAATGTTTTATAAATGCATTTATATATATATATATATATATATATATATATATATATATATATATATATATATATATATTTGAATATTTTATATAGTTTTAACTTTGAATAATACTATTTTTAAACATGTCTAATAGGTAAAATCCGTTTATAACACAATTTTTTCCGTGTCATAAATGCATTGATATGATTATAAAACATATATGTTTATCTCAAATCAATATGCGCTTAAGTTTGTGTCATTTAATTGTGTTGTGTTAAAAATTATCAGTTATACTTTTCACTGTTATTTATGGTTCATGCATCTTCAATTAGTCACAGCTGGCCTTGACCCATTCTTTTGATTGATATGAACATGTTTCAAATGAGAAATTCGTAGGTAAATTCAGTTTATTATATTATCTGTAAACTAATTAAATTATATTAATTATTGTATTAACATTAATTAATGTAAATAAACAATAAAAATATATATCATTGTATCATTGAATTAATTTACAAATGATACAATATGACATAGTAGACTATGTCTATTTAAGAAATACTTTTCAAATTTATAACAAATATTGAATTAACATTTCTAATTGCTAACTTAAAAAGAAAAAGAAAAAAATTCTTATTGGTAGTAAAGTTATCAAATATTAAATAAATAAATTTACTCTTTAATCTCCCAATTACAATTAGAATGTCTTGTTCAAACTTAATATAAGATCAAATTTATAGTTGATAAATATAGAATGTTTTGAAAATATATAAAAGATAACCGCACATATGCACCATATGTTAGTCTGACCACGCATTGGTTATGAATCAGAACCGAATCTAAATTGAAATCAAATTGTAGTCAAATCGGCGTTCATAGTTTTAGAACGGGGATCAAATTCTTCATTCTAATGTTTTATTTCGGTTTTCCGTGTAGCAAAATCAAAACCGAAACCGGATAGGCCATTTAGATTTCTATCTGTAAAAAATTACATATATTTCATATATATTTTAATCTTACCTTAATTATTTGACTATAATCTCTTTCTTTTAAATGCTTATTAAATTCTTAATTATAATTTTAATATTTTTCTCCAACTCCACTCTAATCTTAAATTAATCAATGGACGACACCTAAAATGCATGAAATAGTTTTGGAAAAAAAGTTACTCACAAACAAGCTATTTAATTAACAATGGATATGAAAAATAATTCTCGTTCTAATAGAAGAAATAGCAGTAGAAAAAACATTCACATTGCTGTAAAGTAAAAAACTATAATTTATTATTCTCCCAGTCCTATAAAGATAAGCTTAATTTCTATTTTCATTTGTCTCAAATTACAAATAATTTCTTTTTTAAAAATATAATTAATTTATCAATTCTCTCTTTTATGCCACTGTTTAATAAGATTATTATTATTATTATTATTATTATTATTATTATTATTATTATTATTATTATTATTATTATTATTATTATTATTATTTTGAGGAAAAAGCATAACTTTAATGACTAAAAATCAATAACAGTATCAAACAATATAGCTTTGATAAACTCTGGAGTTTCTTGCCAAAAAAAATGACCAGCATGAAATCGAGTTGTCTTGGCCAAGGCATGAGCAACCCTGTTAGCTAATCATCTTACAAAAAAACACTAACATTGTTACAAAGATGAGCTAAAGCCTTGCAATTCTGAATAACACAACCATATTTTGAAAGATCCGCCAAAAACAAAAGACAAAAACTATCCACCACAACTTTGACATCCATCTCAATCAATACATTGATGCAGCCCCAGCCAAACTTCGGAGCCGGCTAGTTCCGGTTCGGAACTGCCGGTTCCTTGTCCTAGAAACCTGAGATGCTTTGATGAGGAGTCAGTTCACAAATTTGTGGTTCAGCGGGTTTCAATATTTTTTTAATAAAAATTATATAATTATGTAATTAATATAATAAATAAATACAATTAAAATAATTTTTATAATTTTTATTCATAGAATTTAAATTTAATTATTGGGTGAATTTGAAACTAAAAATTTAATTTAACTAAAACAGTTACCTTGCCTTCTCCCTCATATGCTACTGAACTTTGCAGTTTTTTTAATAAGTAAATATATTAAAATATAAATATAATAAAAATATAAAAATAACATTTATAATAGAAAAATAACAGTTATATTTCAGGAATATTATTGAAATTTAATTTCAATTTTTTTCTCTACAAATAACAAATTCATTTTAATTTTTTTTAACTTCATACACAATCTCAATTCTCAATTTATCTTAATTTATCTACAATTTAATCTCAGTTCTCTTTACATATATTCATAAATTCTCTCTAATTACATTTGCAATTATATTTTCGCTCTAATTTTTTCTAATTATACTCTCTATATAATCTCAATTTCACTCTACATAGATTTCTAAATTATCTCAAATTACACTCAATTATTTTTTTTCTCTCATTTCTTTCTAATTATATTCTTTATATAATCCCAATTTTTTCTTAAATTTTTTAATTCTCTCTAATTCTCAATTTTTCTTTATTTCTAAATTTCTTTTTTCATTATTTTTCTATACATTTGTTTTTAATATTCTCCTATTTTGTTTCACAAATTTTAATCGTAAATAATGACAAGTCATAGTGGAATGAGTAAATTTTTTATGAAAGTGTTGTTGATTTGAAAATTTTTATTGAAAATTTAGATGAGAAATTCGAAATTCCAACTGAAAAAAAAAAACCAAAAAATATGAGTGATAAACAACCGAATTTAGATCCGCCAGGGGCATCATATGAAGAAAAAATTAGAACATATGATATTTTTCAATTTTATTTCAAGAAAATTCAAAAAAAACGATAGGTCATTTAATATTGTGTGCAATTATTGTGCACAAACATACAAATTTAAAGCTGAATGTTATTATAACACATTTTAAAGGTACTTGCAAAATAAACATACAACTCCAATTGAAATAGACAAAAAGCAAAGTCAAATTTTCAAGTACGTAACATATTCTTTTACTTCTCATTTATTTCAATATTCAGATAAAAAAATTGGAAAAAATAATAAATATGAAATATTTATCTTTTAGTTTTGGTAAAAAATAGGTTTTGTTAATTATTCTCAAAATGTATTTAATTTATTTTCTAAATGTGTACCTAAAAATACTTTTAAATATTATATAATTTACATAAAAAAATAAAAATTTGCTCAAAATATTTATTTTTTTGAATGGATGTATTTATATTTGTAGTAATATTTAGAGTGATTATTGCTAGTTGGATTCTTACATAGTCTTGCATGTCATTGGATTTATGATAAATAATAATTATAAAAAAGATTACTTGAATTTAAAGTTTTACATTATTGATATACTGCCAATAATATTTTTAAAATGGTAAAAAAAATTTGGAGTAATATAGATTAGTTTATAAAATTCTTTTGATAATGTGACGACAAATGTTACCTCAATTCAAAATCTTTAAACATTATATCAACTTAACATTGGAGGTAGATTTTTTCACATTAAATATGTATGTCATGTGTTCAATATAGTTTGAAATCTTTAAGTGGTATAATTGTTCCAATTAAAATGGTAATTTTATTTTTATTGTCACATCCACAAACAATGAAATTATGAGCTCAATTTTATTGTAAAAATGACAAAAAACTAAAAATTTCTAAAGGATATTCCAAATCGTTGGGATTCAATTTATGAATTACTCAACAAATTATATGGATATAGAGAATTATTGTGCACATTTATTTCCAATAATTTACCACATATTAATTTATATCCACAATATTATGATATTTATCAATAACTTTTAGATATTTTAAAATTTTTTAATGATACAACATATATTTTAAGTGGTGCTTATTATCCAACATGTCATTGATTATTGTGTGAATGTATTAATATTATTGATACATTTCAATATTGTATTTGTACGATAAAAAAATAAATGGTTGAATTATTTAAATTTATTCCTTTGATTAATCTTGTATGTTGTGTTTTTTATCTTAGATGTAAAATAGATGGTTTATATAATTATTTGTGTCTTTATTATTCATTGTTAAATTTATGTGATGATATTAGTATTTATTTTATTATCAATTATATAAAAATTAACTTGTGATTTATTTATAGAATTTAGTTTGATTTATAATATTTTTACTAATACTAGTACTAGTGCCTGTTCGGGTGAATCAATAAAAATTAAATTTTGGTGTAATGATACAAAAATATAAAAAATAAAGATTTTCCTGTAGTTCACTCGAACTTGATATTTGTCTAATAAATACATTTGAGTTTGGTGATAATAGCTTATATAGATTTTTTAATTCTTGATTGGTGGAATTGACATCAAAATATTTATTTGATACTCTCACAAATTGTAAAATAAAATTTTCAATTTCAGTCGCAACTGTTGCAGTTGAATAAGTTTTTAGTATGTGAAGTAATATTTTGAATGAGACACGATTTAGCTTAACTCTTGAATCGTTAGTGTTTGTTCGGGTGAATCAATAAAAATTAAATTTTGGTGTAATGATACAAAAATATAAAAAAATCAAGATCATCCTCTAGTTCATTCAAACTTGATATTTGTCTAACAAATGCATTTGAGTTTGGTGATAATAGCTTATATAGATTTTTCAATTCTTGATTGGTGGAATCGACATCAAAATATTTATTTGATACTCTCACAAATTGTAAAATAAAATTTTCAATTTTAGTCTCAACTGTTGCAGTTGAACAAGTTTTTAGTATGTGAAGTCATATTTTGAATGAGACGCGATTTAACTTAACTCTTGAATCATTAGAATCTCAAGTATGTGTTGATGATTGGATCAAAGTAGTATTAAGACAATAAGAAATAGAGAAAGAAGAAAATGAGGATCAATATAACTTTACCACTAAATGAACAATCGACACATTCGGCACTAGTGGTTCCTATTAAAAAAAAGTAAAAAGGGTCAACAATTAAAATTTAAAAGATAAAAAACAACGTGAATTTTGATTTTTCTAAACTCCAAGATGATACGTATGCAACTTGTCATCATGATCATAAGGTGGTGACATTTGTTCTCTAGAGACAACTGTTTCATGTATCACTTATTCTCTTTTCAAATTGTTCATATAGTTGGATGGGATGGCTTTCTAAGAAGCATATTCTTCATATTTTGGCCATATTTCTCGAGGAATATATTGATTCATTTCTTCTATGAATCTTTAGAATTCTCTAACTTCCAAAGGATGAGAGTCATAATTTCCCTAGAGAGAGTAGAAAAAAGTTCCATAGACTTTAAAAGTTGAATAATGTTCATCCTAATATAAAATGATAACTGAACGAATCTTGTTTGCCTACACTCTGACATCCTAATTTTTCTAAAGAAACCGGAAAATAGTGTGTTGCCAGATAGCTAGGAGTTTGAACCATCCTAGAAATTTCTTTGTGTTCTTTGGCAATGTGTTGACTGCAATAGAATTATATCATTGTACTAGGCATAATTCAAATGTCATATAATACATGACACAAATATACCATAATATATTTAAGGATTCGTCAGGAAATTGTCCACTAAGAGAAAATTTAAAAACATCCTTAAAAGGATAGTATGGATGGAAAACTTCTGGTGTAACAAAAGTATTACCATATATTCATATTGCATTCAACTGAAAATCCACAATCAAACTTTTTCATTGTTCCTTATTCATGACTCTTATTGAACATGAAGGGTGTGGAGAGAAGAAGACTTAATTGCTTTGATGGTGGTCTGGATAAGAAATTTGAGATCAAGTTCTTATCTCTTTTTATATGCTCAACTGTAAAACTGTATTTTGAAAACCAATCATTTCATCTCAATAATTGAGCATGTGACACTTGTTTTTGCTTGAAGTTTAGAATCTTTGGGAATGATGAATAATCCATGAGAAATGTAAAGTAATGACCAATCAGATGAAACTCAAATTTTTTGATGGCATACTTTATTGCGAATATTTCTTTGAAAGTTGAATGACAATAACATTCTGAGTTTTTGAGGCGACTATTCGCATAGGCACAAATGTCTATTTTCATCTTTTTTTTCCAAGAATTGCTCCCCTATATTTATCACTAGCATTTATCTATATGATTCTTTTTCATTTGATATGTTCAAAGGGGAAAATATTTGCAGATTTCGTTTATCTTCTTTACAGCTATTGTCTATTCTTGTGACCATAGTGGAATATTCTTTTTCAATAATTTTCGTAATGGTTGGGCTACTTTAGAAAAGTAAGGAATAAAGTCTCTAATATAGTTTGCAATTCCAAGGAACTGCTGAATTTGTAACACCACATCTTATGCATTTAAGTATAACCTATCTCTGTATCAAATAATCACACATAGCATGCTGAAAAAATAAAATATCCTATTAATAATGATAGTAAATTTTTTTTTATATCCTGTAATATCATTTAATGACTTTGCAAGTCTCATATCATGTAATTTCATTCAATGTCTTGCAAGTCTTATATCCTGTAATATTATTCAATGACTTTGCAAAGTTAACACTGAGGTTTTCACCATAATATAATATATCACATATATTAAAACATAAACTTTACACATAAGTATTTACGAGTTGCTTTCATTTATACATTTTTAAACTCATTCCAAAATGACTATACATATTCAAGCACGTAAATACAAAACACAGATGACATATTTTCATACTTGTGTGGAATGCAAGGAGAGAAAGTGATGAGGTTCGGCCAGTAACCTGTGCTCCATGTCTTTTATACGCTACTCAAAATAAGCTATCACTTTTCTTTACCTGAAAAATGATGCAAATTGATGAGTTGCGGCTCAGTGAGAATAACCATCAAATGAGCTCTAAAGTACCGAACAACTCATAATAATAAATCGCAAATCCAATACATACCATGTATTCCATTTCATTCATCAGTATCATATAAATATAAATAGAGTTGAAACATATAATCATTACTCAATAAAATATGCAAATGTTTTGCTTATTTTATTTTGTTATGACTAAGTTAAACAGACATTGCTCCGGGTTTCCATGTGAACATTTGTCATGTGAACATTTGTATTTGCTAGCTAGCTTGATCATTTGTTTCATTTGCACATATGTTGGGCCATATGCCTCTTTTTTTGCTTTACAATATCGATTAACTAGTCACAACGCCTTTTAAGTCCATATGCATATGCACTTGTACTTAAACATTCATCAACCATTGTATTTTATCATATATAACATACACATACTGCATATATGCCTCATATTCCACGCATATACCTTGTATATACTATACATATACCATGTATATATATCACATATGTTAAACATATACCTCAAATATACCACAAGTATACCACTTGTATATACCACCATGTCACAAATTATCTATCATCATATTATCAGGGACCAATCATGACAATCATATGAATCACATAGCAAGCAACATTTATTTGCACTAAAGAATTCAATTGATAATTATACTCACCTTTCTCCTTTGATTCCGGCCCCTAACTTATTGTCTATTCGCTCCTTGTGAGTTTTCAATATGTTGCGAGTCTAATATGAAAACATAATCGATTAACTCATGATTAGGGAGACTTAATGTGGCTTAAAACAAATTAATATGCATTGTTCATATCAATAGTTAAGATTTTTCCTATGAGGCAGTGTGACCTTATGAGACTGTTTAACCTATAAATTTTTCTATACTTGACCAATTAATCTAATTCTTGTTCCTAATTAAAAATAACATATAATTATATAACATATTAAAATTTCAGTCCAATTGGATCATTATACAATATTTAGTGAAATTTCTAAGTGTGTTTTGTTTTCTGCCTTTAGGCAGTTTCATGGTACTCACTTTGGTTCATCATAACTTATAATCTATACGTCCTATTTTAATGAAACTTTACAGACACTTATATGAGTTCAAAAGGAACATTTCACTGGTTCAGAATAGAATTGGCTTCCGGACCAGTATAACTTCCAAATGCCATAACTTAGTCTATAAATAACATATCAAGATGAAATGAGTACCAAATTTTATATAAGACATATAAATATAACTTTTATGTTTTGGTCATTTACATAATCTAGCTCTAACGAGCTCAAATTATCCAAACAAGTTGTTGGATCTGCCTAGGGCACTCAGTAGGCAGTTCAAACCATGGAACAATCATGGTTCTATTCACCATAACTCCAATTTTACAAGACCTATAAACCTGAAACTTTGTATAAAGATACATAACACATATATCTACAACTTTTATGTTTTTAGGTACTTCAAATATTGGCTTTAACATATTCAAAACTAACAAACACAATAGCTAACTTACTTATGGTTCACATTCGAACCAGTTTTAGTACAAAGAGGATATCTCATTCTATACATAATATCTTGCAAACATATTTACATATCCATAAATCTAAGACATAGAGGAACAACTTCTGTGTTTTAAGCTTGTTCAGATTCGAGCTCCAAGATCATCAAAAATATGGCACAAAATACTGCATATTAATGAACCCTAAACACTAAAATTAAGTTTAACACAAAAATAAATACTTACTCACCTATAATCACTCTTGGCTAATCTTATTGCTGCAATATTTAGAGTGAAAGAGGGAAGAAATTATGGCTTGAACTTGAGAGAAAATAGGTTGAAGAAATGAAGCAAAAAAGAAGAAGAAGGTGAGGAAAGAAATGAATATGGTGGCTGCTAAATAAGTTAAAAGGCACCACCATTTCATTTGTTTCACCATTCCACTTCCTTTTTTTTTTCTTTTTCTGAATTTTTATTTTTATTTTTATTTTTTTATTTTATTTTATTTTTTTCTAATTATTATTATTATTATTACACAATTCAACACAATATGCAATTTATCTTAATCTAGTCATTTTGCATACTTTAATTTGGTCACCTTATTTCATTTATTTTGAAAACTTTTTATCCTCATTTAGATTATAAATACACATATACGATTCGATACAATTGCAATGTACTAGGACACGTAGCTAGTGCGTGTCATGGACTTGTTCCTATGAAAATACGTATGAAATGCATGTGTTCAATTTAATTATATGCAAGATGCATATGTTCAAATGAAATGCATGTGGGGAAGGTTGAGGATGTGACAGAATTTGTTTTACTGTCAATTCTTTGTCAGAAAAGTTTAATAATTCAAGCACAATGTGTAGACATGACTGATATTACCATATTTAAATTTCATCTCCAGAAATTTTCTCTTCTTTTACTAGGTGCATTTTCTTTTTTGAAAGTATGACCACATGTTGGAATGTTAAGTCAACAAATTGCTTTAATAAGTGCTTATAACTATATTATCATCTTTTGAGAAAAACAAAATACCATCTATGTAAATCAGTGCTAAAGGCAAGATAAGTTTATAAATTTGAGTCATTACTTTTTGAAAAAGTGATGGGGCTACTTTCAGGCCAAATGACAGTGTCATCCACTGGTAATGATGATTTGGAATAAAAAGGTTATCTTATGACGATCATCAGGATGTATTACTAATTGTCAAAATTCTAATTTGAGATAAAACTTTGAAAAGATATTTACTTCCTTGAGGAATGTATATAATGATGAAATTTTTGGTAGAGAAAATTTATCATCTTTCAAGAAGTTATTAAAAAGCTTATAATCAATGACAAATATTTTCTTTTCTCTCACTTATTCAGAATGTTTGCTAACATCGAATGCTTGACAAGCCCAATCTAATTTTGTCATCTCAATCAAGTCTTGTTGTAATAACTGAGAACATTTTTGGATAATTATTGATAAATTGTCTTGATTCATTCCTGGATGAGTTGCCTTTGTGAGATTTATATCTTCATTATGTTAAAATGGCAATAAAATGTAAAACTCTGATTTGGTCCAGATAGGAGATTGACATTTCTTAAGAAATTCAACATGGAAACTTTGTTGAATGATCTGGGCTTGGATGTCGTAAAATGAGTCAGATAAAAAGGTCATAAATAGGTTTGGAGGGAATGTATATGACAAGAATCAGTGTTTAGATTTTAGACCCTGAACCGTAAAACATAAGTGAGGCAATTGACTAAGATATCAAAACCAATGAGAATATCCTTCTTGGGGAGATATGAACCCAGAATTTTGGTCAATTCAGAACAATTTGAAAAGAATTGGATTTTGATAAGCTTTGTTGTAAAATAATTTGTTAACAATAATTCACCACCTGTTGTTTTGAAAAATTATTTATGGGATTTTCAGAAGTGGTCCAGAAAGAGTTTTTGAGTTTGTAATGATTCTGTGAGCAGCAATATCAATAAAAGTTATGACTTTAACGAGTCGATTATATTTTCTGTGAACAGTTGTATGACGCAATAAGGAATTGTTTATTATTTGGTAAAAAAAATTAATTTCGAACTTAATTATTAATATTATAATTTTTAAATATAAATTCAAACTTTTATAATTAAATTATTTTTAAACTAAAAAAATTAAATTGATAAGATTTTTACCCCAATTATAATTTTTATAATTTATTAATTTATCAATTAAAAATAATTTTTTCTAAATTCCAACTTATAATTTCTCAAAATTAATTTTTTTATAACAATATAACTTGTTACACAAAATCACAAATTAATATTTAATGAGTTAATTTTTTTCCTCAAAAATTTCATTTTTTTATAATTTATTAGTTGTGAAAATTTATAATTTACATAATTAATATTTTATAAGTTAATATTTCTTTCTCAAAATTTTCATTATATTTAACTAATTTATTCCCCAATTTTTTTGGATCTTCATCCTCACATCACACAAGGAAGGGGACTCCCGATCCCACCCTTTGTTTTGGTTTTTATTAAAAAAATTATTTTATTTTAATGTTAGAAATATTTTTTATTTTTTTATTTTAATTAATTATCTAATTATTTATGTAATACCATTTCACATCATCAACACGTGTCTAGATAAGGGAGTGTCACGCTGTCTTCTTTGTATTGTCATTTAATAAATAATAGAAAGCGGCATAAATTTTTTATTTAAATAATAAAAGAGAAATATCATACATTTTTATTTACAAAAATCTGATTTACAAAACATAAAATGTACAAACATAAAGTTGTTTTACAAAATTATTAAAGAAAGTTCGAAATAAAGATGCAAAAATTTATGTGATCCACGTTGTCTAAAATATATTGCTTTATTGGGTCGGGTCTGTTAGTTTTATCTACCGATCTCGGCTCACTTTTCTCTAGATCTGCATGAGAGGAAACTCCAATGCTAAGTTTAAACCTTAGTGGCACATAAAAATAAGATAATAAACTATGTTCAAGCAATATGTAATCATATGTCATCATTTATGCATATACCAAGTTATAACATTAATATTATTACATGTCTTTTTTCTTGATGCACATTTTCTCTTGTAAGAATTCATGCATCATATGATTATTTTACACAAATACACTTTATTACATATTCTTATATAGAAATAACAATTCATTTATGTTTACATGTCATACTCTTCATTTCTTTTTTATCTTAGTTACTCACATAATACCTAGGAAATAAATTAGGATAATGAGATTGGTCATCCAGACATTATAAAAGTGTCATCCGGATATTATGGTATATGCATATAAGTGTCATCATTAGTATTAATATATAGGTGTTATCACCGATATTAGTATATAGATATCATCACTAACATTAATATATAGGTGTCATTACCAATATTAATAAAAGTGTCATCAGCTACATTAATAATAATGTTATCATCGATATTAATAAGGGCATCATCACCGACATTAATAAAAAATGTTATCGCTGGTATTAATATATATCATCTGATTGACATGCCAAACTATCCAAAATTCTAGTTTTAAGTTAGGTGTTCTCAGACTTAATTCATCTCATTACTTATTTGTTCTTATTTCTTCTTTATTAATCTTGTACTTCTTTTGTTTCATTCATCACATACTTTATCTCTTTATTAATTTCATAATTATCTTATTTCCCTTCATTATAAGATCTTTTCATATCATATAATGCACGACAAATCTCATTCTTACTTGTTCACACATATAAATATTATCATTTCATCAAATACAATATCTCATTGAATTTCATTTGATATTCCAGAATGATTATAAAATATACAAATTATGAAAAATAGGGCATTCATAACTGTCTCACGGCCATGGTCAAAATGTTCACGCTCATGAATAAGCTCACGTCCGTTACCCAAGCTGTGTTTGAAGTCGTGAGAGCTTATGGAATAAATAGTATCATTTCCAATTAAAAGTCATCCCATGACATGACTTAGTCACACCTGTGAATTTAACTTTTTACGTCTATGACTAACTGTTGAAAATTTGCACTTTCACTTCATTTTTGCATTTCAAACTTCTTCAAACCACTTATTTAGCCACCACTAACATTCATTCTCAAGTTTTTAACATGACATACAATGTTTGTATCAAAGTTTTCATGTTTGTATCAAATTCAAATCCTAACATGTGATCAATAAAACAACCATGCACACAATGTCACCTTTCTCATATAAAATTGTAGTTTTCATGCAATCATTCATTATTAAATGCATTTCACAAACTAGTTAACATGTCAAAGATGTTTATCATACAATTTATAATAAAATATAGATTTTTATCTTAAATTATACACTAACCACTTATCTTTGCTTCCTTTCACTCTTTATACTTTCTTTTCTTTTCTTTTGCTCCTTTGAGCCAGTTCCTTGTCACATTGAGCTCCAATAACATCATAAAACCATTATCTAAACTGTGACACCCATACCCATAGCATAATGCATTTGACATTAGTAACATGTTTGAATATTAAGTGAAAAATACATTTTAGGTGATCACATTGTATGTTGATTTTTCTAGCTCATTAACCCATTAATTTAGCTTTTGATTTGATCTCTTAATTCGCTTGATTTCCTAATCAATTTAGCATGAAAATATAGAATTATTAAGTGAGGTATTTATACTAATGAGTCATGTGCATGACATGTGACTAATTAATGAGAACAAGACAAAAATACCTCTTTTAGGCATAAAGCTTGCCAAATAAGACCCAAACTTCTCAAGGCATAATTTATCACTTTCTCTCTTCTACTTCATCCTTCTCATGTCACCCAAATCCTCACCACCATTAAAACCACTCTTAAACTTCAGCCATACCTCCAAATCACCATAAAAATAAGTTAATTTTTACTTTTTAGCTTATTTCTTCATTAGAGCTCAACCAAAAACTCAAGAAGGTGTTAGTTGTGGGTTTAATTCACTTGGGATAGAATTACCATATTCAAGAAAAATTAGTAAGATTTGATGATTTTAGATTTTTCATCATAATTTCAAGTAGCTAGTTTTTTATTCTTCATAGTTATGTCCTTTTTAGATATGTATAATGAATATTTTGATTTAATATTTAGGAGAGGAGCTGGATATAAGGACTATCCAAAGGAGTTCACAAGCCTAAATAGAATTTTGCTAGCTTCTAGCTAAGGTGAGTGGATATTTATATAACAAGCTTATTGTTTTTCTTATTAGTTTTATGGTACTTTTGTTAATTCTAGGAATGTTGATGGAATTTCTTTAAAATGTATTCTTATGAAAAACTTATTTACTTAAGCCTGGAATAATGCTTGAAATACAGCTTGAGTTTGTGATAAAAATGCAAGTTTGAGTTATGGAAGAAAAATATTTTACATTTTGATGGTATTGATATAAAATTATATATTTATGCAAATTAAGAAGTTTGGGGTAGAATACTTATATTGAATAAGTTGGTTACTCAAAATTCAATAAAGTCGATTTAAAAATGCATTTAAAGTACCAATTTTATGGAGATTATATTAGTACAAAAATGGGAACATAAAATGTTATATTTTCATTTCATAAAAATTTTGACATGTGAAATGATGGTTTTGAGTGGCTGGATAAATGATATTAATACACTCATCTTGTGAATCCATTAGATCACATCTTTGATGACAAGCACCTTACATATAATTTTGAGATTTAAAAGTGACTATTTCTGAGACAGCGTTCGACATACACGATGCCTTTGGGGCGTACGTTGGGTGGTCACCCTTTAGGGGTTGTCTATACATGCATATGACCAGTTTAGTTGCTCCTTAATGATTGAAATGTTGGACCTCACCTCTCATGTTAGTTGCTAGTCGCTCATTCATGATTGAGATGTTGAAACTTGCCTCTCATGATGGGATGTTAGTGCTCCTTAGTGACTACTAGTTATTGTCGTCTTTGTACACCTTTACGCCCCTTGGATGCTAAGGATCTATGTGACACATATTTGAGTGTATAGTGATTAATTTTATGATATGAATAGGTTTTTAATTAAACTTCAATTATGATATCTTATAGATGTTTTATCTTATGGATTTTATGAGATAAATAGTATAATTGACAATTAATATTTATCCAGTTGTGTTAACATGTCTTATGTATACTTTATAGTAAAAATTATATTTTGTTTCCCTTGTTATGTTTATATCCTCTCACTGAGTAAGTATATTCACCCCTTATATTACTCTTCCAGATTTCTCTAGATGACTAGCTGATGTCAAAAGCTATATCAGTTCGCGCCTAGAGGAGGTCGGACCACTAATCTAAGTTATGGACATTTCGAGTGCCTAGTTGTACAAATGATGTATATAAGTATGAACACGATATATTTTAGGCCATCTAATATGTTGGTCATATCAATGTATAAATGGTGATGTAAATAGTAAACAATGTATGTATGTTATGACAAGTGAAAATTATGTAACTTTTATACATAAAAGATCGTGAGTTAGGAACTTTTTCTAAAATGGAACAGGTTTATGGAAATGACATCCATAATGATTTGTGATTTTATTTGAAAGGCTACTATATGTATGAGTTGTGATAAATAATATGTGTTGAAGAGAATGTTGTATTATGAATTTTTAGGTCATTCTCATCCTTAGTATGAGGAATGGGTGTGAAAATTTTATTTTGGTATTAGAGCATAGGTTATAGATTTTGTAGACTTTTATTACTCAGAGGATTATATTATAGTTGATCCTAAATGTACGACATTATGGTTTTGTAGGAAAATGTCATCTTGGTATAAAACTAGTAGAGGCAGAGTTAGTAGAGCTCGTGGAAGAAATCGTGGTAGAGAGAATCAGGATGTTAATATAGGAGAAAATGGCCAACCTCATTTTTATCACCACTAGTACCTCTAGGAAGGGTTGTAGATCATGATATTCCTATAGGTGGTGAGCAGTCTAGAGCAACAATTGTTTTTTCACCTCATCTTGTACATCATCATGTTCCACCTCCTACTCCTCCCACTGCCCAACCTTTCATAGCTCAAGTAGATGCTAGCTTTGCTTCCACCTTGGCATAAGCCTTTTACAGCTGCTTTTGTATCTAATGATCAGAATCAAAAGCCATGGGATGTTGTTGATCATTGTCGTAAATTATGAGCTGAGACTTTTGAAAGCTCCTTAGATGTAGAGAAAATTGATGATTGGTTTAAGAATCTTAATAAGACATACACTTTCATGCACATTTTTTTATGCTGATAAGATAATACATATTCGTTCTTTCTAGCATGGAGTGGCAGAGAGTTGGTTTGATAGAACATGTCATCTCTATGGTGATGATTGGAATTGGGAAACTTTTGTGACAAAATTTCATAAGCATATATTACTGATAGTTGCAAGAAAGAAAAAGAGAGATTATTTTTCAATCTAAGCCAGGGCAGTATGACTGTAACGGAATTTGTTGATAAATTTGAAGATATTTACAGGTATATGGCACATTATATTAGTGATAAAAGAGATAAATGTCGCAGGTTTTATAATGGTTTATAGTTGTCTCTTCATGTGGCTTTAGTTAATCATGATGGCGATAATTTCTGTCAAATGGTAGATAAGGCCTTAGAAGTTCAGAAGTTAATGAGAGAGAGTGCAGAGTTAGAGTAAAAGAAGAGAAAGCAAATTGATAGTTCTTTTTAGGGATATTCAAGGAAGCAGCCTAGAAGAGAGGGTAATTTTCCCCATACCAAAGGTACTTTTGGTGGTAATAATAAAGGTTATCAAATGAGGTCCTATCAACCAAGTAGTGGACCAAAAGAAAGCTAAAGTTCAGTGAGACAACTAGTTGGTAATACTACTTCTGGACAAAGGCCAAAATTTGGTGGTAGTTTAAGTTTTAGTCATAGGATTCGACCTTAGTGCATTGCTTATGGTAAACATCATAATGGTGAGTGTAAAAGTGGAAGAATATGTTGCTATGAATGTGGAGAATTTGGTCATATTAGAAGGAACTGTCCAAGGTTTTTGCAATTTAATCAATCCGGTCAAGGATCAGTGACATCTGGGAGTTAGAGAGGAGGTAGGACACAGAGTCAAAAAATGCCATTTGTGAATCCTAGCGTTAGCACAAGTGTGAGTAGAGCCACTAAAACTACTGCATCTATATCTACTCAACCGAGGCATAATGCACAGCTTGGTAGACCATCATCTCAAGCTAGGATTTTTGCTATAACACTATATGAGGCATTGGAGTCTTTTGAAGTCGTGGCTAGTATGTTATCTATTTCTTTATAAAGATGCACTTGTTCTTATTGATCCCGGTTCTACACATTCATTTGTGTCATTTATATTTGTCATGCATTTGCTTAGACCATTGAGTTTTTTAGATGTAGGGTTGGTTGTGAGTTGCCCTATAGGGAGTTCTGTAGTATGCCACCATGTATACAAGGATTGTATGGTCAAAATTGGGAAGGAGGAGTTGTCAGCAGATTTGATACCTTTACAACTTCGAGATTTTGATGTTATAATAGGTATAGATTGGTTATCTCACCACCATGCCATAGTAGATTGTCATCAAAAGTTAATGGTGTTTAATCAATCAGAGGGGGGATCTAAGCTTACTTTCCAAGATGAACGACAATTATTTCCTTTAAATGTTATTTTTACAATAACTGCGAAATTAATCAGGAAATGATGTTAAGGGTATTTGGCTCATGTAATTGATACACATTTAGAAGTGTAACGGCTGAGCCCCACCTGGAATCCGGGTCTGACCCATTGCCACAGGCCTGCTAGCCCACTCATCGTCTCACTGAGACTAACGGGCTGCCGGAGTCCATGGCCCAATACCTCCAACCCATCACTGTCAGCCCAGTTCATGTCAGTTTGCGCAGTAGGTTGTTGGAGGTAGGGATCGAACCATCAACCTCCCTTTAGTCTCAGTAAGAGACTACTAATTGTACCATGAACCCTAAACCATAAACCCTAAACCCTAAACCCTAAAAGGTACCTTTTATGTAACGGCTAGGCCCAGCTTGGAATCAGGGTCTCGCCCCGTTGCTACAAGCCTGAGCCCACCCGCCGCCCTACTGAGACTAACAGGCTGCCGGGGTCCATGGCCCAATACCTCCAACCCATCACTTGGAAATCCGGTCCATGCCGTTTGCCACAAGTAGGTTGTTGGAGGCAAGAGTCGAACCCTTGACCTCCCTTTAGCCTCAGTAAGAGAATACCAATTTTACCATAGTACATATGGGACGAAAGAAAATGAGAAGAAAGTCAACATATGGGACTCACCATATTTGACCCAAAATTTTGATATTGAGTTTAATTAATATGTTAATTATTTGACCCAAAATCTTGATATTGAGTTTAATTAATATGTTAATTATTTGACCCAAAGTCTTGATATTGAGTTTAATTAATATGTTAATTCCTCTTTCCTTAAGGGTGGGCAACCATCTCATATTTTTAATGTTCCAAAATCATGTTTAAGTAGCAAATGTCTCCTTTAACCATCTAATCTTCGAGAGATTACAAAAATGCTCCCAAAACTTTAATATACTTTATTTAACATATTCTATATTTATTCATCATTATTTTAATTAATTTTAGTTAAAAATCGAATTTAGACTTTGGTTGGTACTACACGTTAATTTTACGACATGTGCGATTTGGTGTCTAAATTAACGGATATGACAATATAATTTTTTAAATAAAAAATATTTTTTACTTTAAATAAGTGCCATATTTTTTTATTTTTTAAAAAATATTAATTATTTAAATATATATATATATATATATATATATATATATATATATATATATATATATATATATATATATATATATATATATATATATATATACATACATTGGAACAAAGACCGAGATGGGGGATGTATATACCGTCACAAAAAAATTCTGGATCAAGATGGGGTTAGAGCAAAAAAGAAAAATTATAAAAAAAAGGGCGGGATCGGGTCCAATTACTATTTCTATTTATAACTTAATAATTTTTGTTTTATTTATAAACAAATTGATAAGTTAAATTAATTTTTTTGCTTAAAATTTATTCAACAATTAAGTTTAATTTCTAAACTTTAATAATTTTAATTATATTTATTTATTGTATTAATTATATAATTGTATAATTTTTAAAAATGTTGAAATCAAACCGGCACCAAACTGGTATCTTTCCAATTCTGATCTAGTCCCACATTTCGGAATCGTGGAACTAACAATTCCAAACCATAGCAGGGACTGATAATAATGGTTGTTCATATTAGAAATTGAAAATCGTGTTTACACTTATTATCTCAAATTTTCAGTTATCAAAATGTAACCATTATTTATTTAACTATAATGTTATAAATTTGCTAGTGATTGGCTACTACTGATTATCTCTTTTTATTTTTTTATAAAACCTTTAACAATATTTATATGTTAGGAAAAAATTTTATTATGAAATTGTGTAAACTTTTTTATTATATATATTTACGTTAATTATTATTGTACTTATATATATATATATATATATATATATATATATATATATATATTCTTTTAAATATTATTTGTTCATTTATTGTTAGTTTTATACACCTCGCAACTTATTAGTAAATTAAATAAAAGAAACAGCAATATCCAGTCATCCCCAGCCTCAAAGCTCGGAATAAAGATTCATCTCGTTATCCCATTAAACACAACTCCCTGTCCAGTATTCACACTCAACCCGCAACAATGGCAACGCCTTTCACTCTCTCTTCCTCCACTTACCTTTCCCCTTTAAAACCCTTTTCTCCCATTAGCAAAAGCCCACATCTTCACTTGAAAAGACCCTTCCTTATAACCTCCGCCATCCAATCATCAAGAGCACCACCTGAACTTCAAACCTTCTGGCAATGGCTGAGTGACCAAGGTGTTGTATCGGCTAAGTCCCCTGCGAGGCCTGGTGTCGTCCCCGAAGGCCTGGGGCTGTTAGCAGAGCGAGACATTTCGAAAAATGAGGTGGTTTTGGAGATTCCCAAGAAACTATGGATAAACCCAGATGCAGTTTCTGCTTCTGATATTGGGAGCGTGTGTAGTGGACTTAAACCTTGGATTTCTGTGGCTCTTTTCTTGATCAGAGAGAAGTTAAAGGATGATTCTACTTGGCGACCTTATTTGGATATACTTCCTGACACTACTAATTCCACTATTTATTGGTGGGTTTTTCTTGGTTTTTTTTCTCGGGTAATTTTCCCTTTTGTTTATCCTTCATGATTCTGGGGTTGATAAAGTGCTGGTTTGGTGATTCCAGTGCAGGTCAGAAGAGGAGCTCGCCGAGCTTCAAGGTTAGTATGTTCTTTGTGTTAAGATGGCATTAGCCGATTCTTGACTTGATATGAATTTAGAGGTTGGAAAACCAAGAATAAAAAAATTTCCTAACATGGTTAGCTTCATCCTTGTGCTTATATGAATGTTTAAGTAAAATCATAAGATTTTGTTCCTTGTAGATGAGTTGGAAAATTGTGGCAATTTTTTCCTTTTTTAAGACTTTGGTCCATGTTAAATTCCGAATGCATTACATAGCATGAGGTCATCATAAATACAATTATGTAGCATTCCCTGTAAATGTTAAATGCATTTTATGAAGATTTTGTTACTTATAGTGACTAGTTTAGTGGAATTCACAATATCCTTATTCAAGTGATTCTTGCGCTCTGTTATGTGTGCCTAGACTCTTTAATGATTATGCTACCTATACATATTTTGAATTGCTTTGTTTTCTGGTTAGACAGTGTTCTGATTTTCTTGAATTCATGCTAGGATCCCAACTTTTGAGCACAACATTAGGTGTAAAACAATATTTGCAGCGTGAATTCTTGAAAGTAGAAGAGGAAATCCTTGTTCCTCATAAGGAGCTCTTTCCTTCCCCTATAACATTGGATGACTTTTGTTGGGCATTTGGGCTGCTAAGGTCGAGAGCATTTTCTCGTCTTCGTGGGCAAAATCTTGTTCTGGTTCCCCTAGCAGACTTGGTAAGTTTCTTCTTTTCTTTCTTTAGGTCAGTGTTCGGCAGCAAGTTGAACTGCATGTTTTTAAAGTGTGTTTGAGACTTGCATTATTTTATTTTGCTGGATATATCATAGAAGTCTCTGGCCACGGCCATTAGCCAGATAGGCTGCAATTATTTCTCACTGCCTCATTCCTAGAAAATCAGTGTGCTTGTTGATCCGTGATTCCATGAGAGTTGCGGCTTTATTTAGAGATCAATAAGTTATAAATAAAACTTTCATGGGGCTAACTTAATATTTATATGGCATGTACATTTAGTCAGAAATTTCTATATGCTTGAAAATTTTATGGCAATCGAATTAAGTGCGGGATATTTGATTTCTGATTAATAACCATAAGACATGGCAGAAGAGTACATCTTGCAGCTAAGTTCCTTACTCTGAAAGTGTTTCCACACACACGATGAATTATGTGGTTAAATTCTTATGTGGAGTCCACATTCACAATCTGGAATAACAACTCCAATTTACTTTTAATGACTGCCATCTTGTTGAAAATATAAATTTCTACTGATCTGGCTCTTGGACAGATCAACCACAGTCCTGACATAACAACAGAAGATTATGCATATGAGATAAAAGGAGGTGGTCTTTTCTCCAGAGAGCTTCTATTTTCTCTCCGGTCACCAACTTCTGTCAAGGCCGGTGAGCAGGTGAAGTATCTTAGCTCTTCAGTTTTAAATGCAGCTTCAAAAATATTGGTTACCAGTTTTTATGTTAAGCAGTTCTGATATATATTTATAACTGCTGCAGATTAAGACGTTTATGCTTTTTGCTTGCTTGATAGTTGATATGGACACTGATAACGTTTCAAATCTAAGGGAACTTCAAATATGACAAGATCTCATAAAATTTTGAATGAACACATATAGAGAAGGATTTAGATGTGTCATATATGAACACTAAATATGAATGTCTTGGACAACAAAAACTAACCCTTAATTACTAGATGGTGTTAGCTATATGAATTCTTTGTCTTCATATCCCTCTGTCCAAGACTAAGTCTGACTCAATATGTAGATCCTTGTACACTTTCTCATTTCATGTGATTCTAGGTCTACTTTTACCCTTCTCCCTACCTGCTGCAACTAATCTATTGCATTTTTGGACTGGGGCATCTGGGATCTACGTAGTACATGACCGTACCATCTTAAACGTTCTTTCCTTATTTTATTTCCAATATGTGCTACATGTACCTCCCTTCAAGTGTTTTTCATTTCTTATCTTGTCTAATCTTATATGCTCACATATCCATTTTAACATCTACATCTTTGTCATGCTTATTATGTGGATATGTTGAGCTTTAATTGTCCAATACTTGCTCCCGTACCATATAGCATAACTAATCTAATTGTTGTTCTATATAACTTTTCTTTCGCTTTGTATGGTATCTTCTTATCACATATGACCTTGTAGCACTCATCTATTTCAACCATCCTACTTTAATTCTATGGGTTACATCTTCATCTACTATATCATCCTTTTGGAAAACAGAACCTAGATACTTAAAATGGCTACTCGTTGGCACCAATACCCTCCCTAATCTCACTTCTCCATCATTCCTCTTGCTTAAGCTAAACTTACAATGCATATACTCTATCTTTCTTTTGCTTAGTCTAAAACCTTTACTTATCTCACCACACTTCTAACTTCTGATTAACTTCCGCTCTATTTTCATCAACTAAGATAATATCGTCTTGTATGCTTCTAGTTAATTCATCCATAACTAGAGTAAACAAGTATGTGCTCAAGGCCGATCCTTGATGTATCCCACACTTATAGGAAACTCCTTTTGTGTCTCCTCCTACTGTGTGCACACTTGCAATTGCTCCATATATATCCTTAATAACATTTATATATTTAACATGAATTGGGCTGGAGAGGCATAAATTCACTTGTGATCCTGTGACTGACAATTCATTGTGACTAAATTGGATGGCTGTTCAACAGGTTCTGATCCAATATGATTTAAATAAGAGCAATGCTGAGTTGGCTCTGGACTATGGCTTTGTCGAAAAAAGGGTTTCCCGCAATACATATACCTTGACACTTCAGATATCTGAGACAGATCCATTTTTTGGGGACAAGCTTGATATTGCTGAAACAAGTGGTTTGGGTGAGACTGCTGATTTTGATATTGTTTTAGGCAGTCCTCTTCCACAAGCAATGCTTCCATATTTACGGCTGGTAGCACTTGGGGGTACCGATGCTTTCCTCCTAGAATCTCTTTTCAGAAACACCATTTGGGGCCACCTCGAATTGCCAATAAGTCGTGCTAATGAGGAGCTCATATGCCGAGTGGTCCGAGATGCTTGTAAATCTGCTCTATCAGGATATCATACCTCTTTAGAAGAGGTAACTTTCTTGTCCATATTGGTATTAAGAGCACATTTTCAACCATTGTTGTGGTCCTTTATACTCCACATTATGTGTCTGCATTAGTTAGAGAACTTGGTTTTTCGTTCACATAAATAAGGTGTTCTAATTATGCTCAAGTCTATAATCACATGGTTATCTCTCATGTAACAAACCTGTTAAAGTAGTGTAGGCTGCTTTAGATACTCTACTCTTCTATCAAATGAACTCATGCTATTGATGAGTTGGGCAACTCAGCTGTTTTCTCTTTGAAGCTATGTTGTTCGGACTCGGGTACGGGTGCCTAACACGGGTATATATTTAAAAGTCCGGTTTCTTATTTTTTAAATTTTAGAATATGTGGATACGGCTAAAAAGTACCTAAAATTAGGATATGTGTACGAGGATATGTGTGTATATATATATATATATATATATTAATTTTTATATATAATAATTTAAGTTAAAAGATAGATCAAATTATATCATTAAATTGCTAAATAAAATAAAATAAAATTGGATAAAATATTTTAAATTACAAATTTAAAGTCTAAAATTCAAACCATAAATAAACAATAAAATGATAATTCTAAGTCCATTTAAATTGTAAATCATCCCAAGTTTGTTATATAATCTATATTAATTTTTGTTATCACCTAAATCATAGTTTTCATTTGTGAATCATTAAGAGATCATTCTTCTAACTCCACGAAGTCATTCGCTTCCAAGTTCATTTGATTTGCACGTGTAATTTAAATGAAACCGGAATTATGAATACACTTTTAAAGTGAAATTTTTGATTTCATACTCGTACCAATATCATACCTGAAAGGTACAATACTTCTTCAATATAGCTTTGAAGATAACATCTATAGGTGATAATCATTCATGTGGCCGTATTAATAGTTTGATCAATTACTATGCTTAAGTTTCATTTTTAGAATTTGGTGTATCTCAAATAGTACAACTGCATATAGTTGCAAGTGGGGGTTATCGTTTCAACACCCAGATCCTTCAAAACCGTATCTCCCAAGAAAGATAGTTCCATTCTTAGATGTTCTAGAGCAATATATTATCACTACTTTGACCCAAAATTTCAATGTTCCAAACAGTAATGTGATTCTTAATCTTCAGTAGTCTTTTGCTTGTGATAACTAAACACAAATTTATTTTTACAGGATGAGAAGTTAGAAGAGGCAGATCTTAACCCAAGACTTGAGATTGCAGTGGGAATAAGAGCAGGGGAAAAGAAGGTGCTGCAGCAAATTGATGAGGTTTTCAAGCAGAGGGAGTCGGAATTGGATGAATTAGAATATTACCAAGAAAGAAGGCTGAAAGATCTTGGTCTAGTTGGGGAGCAAGGTGAGATTATCTTCTGGGAGTCCAAATAGAAAAGTGTGTCAAATATCTAAGTTATGACAATTGCTTTAAGGCGGCAAACACTTTTATGACGCTGTGCAATTGAGGAAAGGAAAGGAAAGGCATCCCGCACAAACTCACCTTTGGAAACATGCTCAAGAGGTTTTGTTATCATGACCGGTTTATTTTTCTGCTGCCCAGATTTTTCCTTACTATTCATACCAGGAGATAAGTGATTATAGGTTGAGCTATATGCGATTTGTATGATAGCTGCTTGAATTAAGGAAATATGTTGGCAGTTCTATGCTCGTGCGTGAAATTTGTTCCTACATAAATTGTTGTGGAATCTTGACATAATTTTCTTTTTCCTGTGTAATTTTTATTCCTGTGATTTAATGTCTAAACCAAGCAACCCAATAGATTGTGATGCGGAACCAAGTTAAATTTCCCAGATTCCAATAACTGGATCGCCCCTGTAATCCAATTGCCCTGCGTCCACCGCTGATTTACAAGATAGTGAACTTCTACAATAAGCTCAGGCGCTCCGCAATTTAAAGAGTAATCTTCATATAACTTATGATTTAAAGAATATGAATGGTACATGTACATTCCTAAATTGGAACTACATTAGCAAACTTTGACTTTGTAGAAAAAAATCAAAAAAATATATTGACAAAAAAATGAACATAACCTGACAGGGTAAATTGACATTCCAGGATTCTTTTTCCGCAATTTCTTACAAGCTCCAAGGTGTGTGTATATATTAGTCATTTAGGCTCTGTGATGGAAACAACATGGTCTGTACACTCCAGCTTTTCAGAAACCGAGAAACCATCTCAATTTCTTCTCAGAATTTTGGGGTCACTGCAATGAAATCGAGCTATTAGGGCCCAGCAAATCATCACAATTTGTTCTCTCACAAAGGCACTCTTGAGGGTTTGCGTAAAAATAATCTTCGTCTTTTGGTTTATCTGTAATAACCCTACGACGTATTGGCTGCCCCATCCTTTTCTCATGCGATTTTTGAACAGCAGTTGCAAACTCATTCCATGTAATAGTCCCATTCTGATGCAAATCCAGCAACTCAACAAGTCTTTTTCGATGTAGCAGGATTGTTGTTTTGAACCCAAGATACCTATATAAGATTTGATAGGACGAGTCCTCACTACTTCAGAGCAAAAGCTCTATTTTCGTTGTACAATAATCAAATGTAAAACGAGCATACATACCGGCGGTGACCTTCCACTACTTTTGCCATGTTTCCGTCAAATGTGGGAATGAAAGTATCACTGGCTACTGAGACCATGAAATCTAAAGCAGCCATCTGAGATGAATGATTCTGGAATTGCTGCAGCTTCTCGGGATCCAACAGCATTTCCTTTTTCACCTGGAACAACATTTGCGTTCTGAGTGAAGTCTAGAGGAAACAAGATTAACATACAGGACAAAAACAAACAAAGATGACAATGAGCTAATTAATGAGTCACGAACGTGCATATTCTAGAATCACATCCAATCATTTTATAGGGACGGAGTTCTGTAGCTTAATTACTGGAACAATAATCTAAAAAATTCAACTGTTTCGCCATTCCAGTGGCAAACCCATCAAAAGGGACCCTTGACCCTTTGCAAACTTGCTACAAGCGCTGACCAGCCCAGACTACTAAACTAGATATGCTTGAATTCTACATAAGCATATAGCTAGAGTTGTAAATGTAGAAGTGCTGATTCAGAGTAAAAAACATATGGCAAAAAGTGGAAAAATTAATAACTTACAATCCGTGGAAATGCAGCCGTTAGTGCTGCAAGTCTCCGCCCACTGCCATATATCTCGCCAGCTGCAATATATATCTGTGTTTCCTTGTCAAAACCTAATGCTTGCAAAATTAGTGCTGTCTCCTCGGGTGTTAAAGGACACAATCCCTGTGATCTCCTTTCCTCAGACACTATCTCTTTCTCCCTCCACCATGGATATGCATACCTGAATAAAATGTGCCAGATAAAATCATACACATAATACATCTTCTGAAATACAGCAGAATGCTGCCACTTCGACCATATGAGAAAACAGAGTAATTGAATAGACACACTGAGACAAATATGGATAAAAAGTTCTGTTCTCTGCCAAGTGTGGATATTTGCATATGACAACAATGGGTTGTTCTTTACAAAAAAAAAACAATGGGTTGTTATTTTTCTGATCATCTCTAGCCATTATTGCCAATCACACAGGTTCTTCAATACCAAGCTTCATATTTCCTAGCAGCTATTGCATAAGGGGAATCATCTACAAACTAGCCACCATATACTTAGACATGATCATGAAAATAATCTGCCACCACAGATCTTAAAATATACATCAAATTGAAATAATAAGTCAATTTTCAAGCACAACAAACCTTAACCGCTTGAGCTCCTCAGCTTCTTCCTCAGTGCAACCACGAGTGCAGCCTGAGAAAGCCAACATGTCCATCTCATATCTTAGATGCAAGGCCACAAAAGGCCCCCTTTCCTGTAGAATGCGGACCAATTTGTACCCCAAACTTTCAATCTGTGGAGTGAATTTCAGTGCCTGAAAATTAACACGGCACCTGAGTTTCTGAAGATCAAGAGGAATCCCATTATTTGCCAAGCGAGCATCAGTTTTGTTGAAGTGCAACACCTTTGACTGGTTGAAAATCGGCAAAATCTGCATCAGCAGATTAATCAGGATTTTTATTGCAGGAAAGAGAACTAATATCATGAGTCACACATCCACCTAAGGGTTCTGATTTCTTTATATCAAATGTCAAATATTGACAACATCCCCAGTCATATTGGAAAAAGATTTTAATTTCGGCATACCAAAGTACATTAGTTTCAGCGCACTGAGTATCACCCATTTGTTCTAATTATTTCTCTGTCGATATCCTTCAATTACAACTGTGTTCTTTCTCACTTATTATTTAAGGGTTAATTTTCCAAATTGCCTGAATCAGTGCTCTCATTATTTCTGCTGAAATACTTCGACATATATTTAAGTGCCGGCACATGACAGTTAAGATGGATCCAGCAACTTATTGCTTATCTACAAAATTCATGGTACATATGCACTTTCAATCTACAATTTTCCAGATGAACATTAAAAAGAGATGTTTACTTCCCATGTATTGCCAAAGCAACGTTGACAACTCTCAATTAGTAAGTATAATGCCAATAACAGATAACAGCAATAATGAAGAAGAAAGCAATTGTCTATTGCAAAGATATGGTTGTACTTTTGCCTGTGATGTTTAGTTCAGTGTCTTTGGTACTTTAATGAACATGCAAAATTAATTAATGACATGAAGTTTTACAAACCTCCATAATTATATTACTCAGAAAAAAAAACCCTCATTTACAAAATATTTATGGCATACATGCAGCTAGGATTAGGGGAAAAAATATATCATACAACAGAAAATAAATATGAACAGGCTTGCTATATTAACCTACCTTAGTGCCAACAAAGAAAATATAGCTTAAAATTGACACATCCATAAAAACAAAACCATCATGGATGGACAGAAAACATTACATGCAGAAATAACAAACCAAGTATCAAAAAAGTAGAAAAGCTTGTGAGTGGTTTTAAATGAGCAACAATTTGTTCCGACATTGATTGTTCAAAGGAGAGAAATATTTAATAGGAGGCCTAACAAGAAATACACTTTCAGATGAAATACTAGCAGTCAACCTTGTTAACTTCTGTTAACAAACCAAGTCACAAGGGCAATTAAGTACAATCTATAAGTGGAGTGTTAAATACATTGGCCCAAGGTTCAGGCAGTTGAAGCATTGACATCATACAGAAAGGAGTGAACTACTTCCATTTTGTCTACTAAGAAGAGACGAGGGTGGAACTACACAGATCTACTAGGTCACAGCCATCCCTAGAGCTTTCGAGAACTTGCATAGTAACCATAAAATTTTAGTTTAACTTTTAAAGATGTGCTGATGCCCCAACCCACCGCCAAAAATTATAACTATAACCCCTATATGCATTCGTATTCTCACATAATTCAACTTTGGCGCCCTCAAAGATTACCACCCTGCACTTGGACAACATTTTTTGTTTGTTCCTTTTATCATAAAGTCAATCAAATGCATAGATCTAGACATTTCCTTTTACCACTGTAGAGCAGAGAGAAGATCCGCTACAGTCCTAAAGTTGTTTGTGAAGGCATAAACAAAAATGAATATGTCTAGCATATACTGTTAAATCTCATTCCAGATTTTTAGGCAAAAAACCAAAAGTTGTTTCTTAAGGTATATATTCTTCAACAGAATCAGAAATTATTTCATATATATTCTCTAGACATCTCCTTTTACCACTGCAGAGCAGAGAGAAGATCCCCTACAGTCCAAAAGTTGTATATGAAGCCCAAGTCAATTGCATAAACAAAAAATGAAATCTAGCATATACTGCTAAATCTCATACCAGCTTTTTAGGCAAAAAACCAAAATTCTTAAGATGTATATTCTTCAACAGAATCTGAAATTATTTCAGCATATAACTCGAAAGTTTAACTGATTAAGATGTTCAATCAGCCACCTCACTAATTAAAGTATACAAGCCAAACTGGGGCAAAACAAGAACTTGTTTTGTATAAAAACTGCTACAATGGTGTGTAATTTTAGGCATCCTTTTTCAACTAATAGTCTAATAAATTAGCAGTAAAGATTAGCACCTGTTGCAGGTAGTATTTTTTATTTGACCAACTAACTGGAGGCATCTCAAATACTTTATATCCATATTTTCTGTTAAATCTTTTTGGCAGCCTTCTTACAATTCGAACTTCATCTCTTAGGGAGTCAATGAAATGTTTCACGTCAAAGATGTCTTCAAAGTTACTGCATATTGAAAGCTTGAGTTAAAAACTATAGAAACTACAAAACATAAGAAGTATGTCATAACTTGCAAAGAACAACAATATACCTAGGATCAGCCCAGAAAGATGTCTTGTCAAGTTCAGGAACAACCAGAGTGAGATTCAAAAGCCGAGCAACAGCTACCATGTCACAGATCTGATATGCCAGAATAACCGGGTTAATAAGCTGAGATCTGATTGGAAAAACAACAAGCAACCAAAAAAAGGAGAGAGAGAAGGAAGAAGTACAAACTGCAGCACGCATTTGATTCAAGCCCCCATTGCAGGACACCTTCAGATAGCCATTACTTGTATAGTTTCCTGCAACATTTCTACTGTTAATACCATATGTACAGGTATATTAAACCTATAACTTAATATGAGCCTTCTCCTCCTAGTATCTGTGAAGAAAATGTTTTTACCAAATTCCTTCTATGAGATTCAATTTAAAATACATTGAAAATCCACCAATATAAAGGCATTGCTGTTTAAGATTCATGGTGACATCTCCATGGGAACATATAGAACCATTATCTAATGAACTTTGATCCATAAGCCAGATATCAGGCACAAATGAAGGTTGAAATTAGCCATATGCTGACTAAGATAGATAGAATCTTCTGATCACAATTAATAACTCCTAGGAAGCAATAATTGCACATTCACCATTAATATTTGAATTCTAAGATGCCAAGGTCAAGCCAATGGGGGACAAAAAGAGTTCTTTTAAATTCCTGAAATATAAAAATCTGATACTGCAAATATTCAATTGTGACGCATAACTAAAAAATTACCGATTTCTGATAGATCCAACAGTTCATATTATAAACAAGCATTCTGTGGAGTGCCCAAGAATGATAAAGAGTCAATTCAAATCACCCATAATTCAGGGAACGTGAAGAAAACTCTATAATATAAACTTCACATATTGCACCTAATTACTATTTAATGAACGTGCACTTATTTAACTATTAAAAAAGAATAAAAGAATAAAAAAAACAAAGAGTTTAGCAAAAGAAGATAGACGAACAAAATTCCAACAGTATGTTAATCCAACTACTCCAATCTTGTATAGACCCATTTTCGGTAATTCGTATTCCCAAACTGCTTTGCAGGTACTTCCTTCTAAATTACTCAATTGAAACTCAATAGTGAAACTATATATCCCCAAGGGCAGAAGCATCATATTAAGCATATAAAAGAAAACTCACTTGCAGGAGGAAGTGGCGGAGGCGGCAGTGGGGAAATAACTTGAACGCGAAGAGGGAACGGCGTAATCTGGGAGATTTTATGGGTAATATCGGTAATAAAGCGAGGTTGCCATAGCTCCCCAACGGCGACAAGCTGAACCAAACCAGTCCATAACAAAATACTGGTGCAAACCCTTATAAACCAGACCTGTAAGCGTGTTCTTGCAATCACTGGAGGACCCGCGGACCCTGACTTATCGCACCTCACTTGTACACTCTCCGATCTAATCTCCATTTCTCTCCTTCACTCCTCATCATCGCCGCTTCATCCAAAAAGATCTCCACATCGATTTTAGGGATCAGAAAATGGCCGCATTGTGCAATTTTACGAATTCGTAAAAGGCAAACGCTTTGTCAGCGATCTTGGAATCAAGATTAATCCAAAAAATATTTCAATCTTTTAAAGTCGCACACAGGGAAAGAAATAGACCCAGAGAGTGCGCGTTCGTGTAAAATCACGAGGGAAAACAAGAAACGGGAAGGGAACAAAATAGAAAAAGGAATGAATCTCACCAACCAAAAAGAAAGCGTTTGTTCGTTTGTTTGTTTTATATATATATATATATATATTTTTTTTTTTTTTTTTTTCCTTTCGGACAAAATTTTCTTTTCTTGTTGATGGGTATTATTTTTCTTTTTTAATTATTTAAAAAAAAAACATATTGTTTTCTTCTTGTTATGAGAAGTGAGAACTGGAGATTAAAGAGTGTGAAAAGTAGCTGTTTGGCTGGTTTGCAATAAAGATTTCAAGTCATTTTCTGAGATTCCTCCGCCTACTTGTACTAGCACTTTATTGCTCCCACGATTTTATAAGTTTATTTTTCCTCCCAAAAAAAAAAATATATATATATATATATATATGCTTACTTTTATTCTTGTATATATCACTGTTTCACCTCCAAAAGGTGAAAATCAACATAAATATGAGTGTCCTCTATTGGTCTGATTTTCAGAAGGAGATATGTGGGATAAAAACTATATTAAGTTACATTACTCTTTGCTCCTAAGAAAAATAATAGATGGAAAGGTAAAACGTAAATAAAATATTAGCTTGGTGTGTGTAGGGTCCTCTTTTAAAATGAGATAAAGAGTCTATTTATGGACTCTTCAAAATCATACTAATATAGAATTTTTACCCGTATGAAAAAAAAAAATATTGTCGATCATATGCCTTTTGTGAGATTTTTTAGGATGTGCTAACATTACTTCCCAGCATCCATTAATTATTGACCGAATAAAATTGAAGAAATGTTCTTATATATAAACGTCCATTAAAAGTTTTCCTCAACTTAGAATATACAAGCAAAGAAATTTGCGCCATCATGCGGTTTTCAATACTTTATTATTTGTATTCTGATTTAATAGTTGATTCTCATATAATTTAAAAAGAAATAGTTGATGCAAGTATACTATAATTATTATCAAATAATTAATTTTTAATAGTCATTGTATGCGGATGTTTGCGAGAGGATCAATACCATTTTTTCTCTCTGATTTTTTTTAAAAAAAAATAAATATTATTAAATAATTTAAAAATTAAATAAGATAAATTAAAGTGGAAAAACTAAATAAAAAAATTAATTCCGAATGTTATATTAATAAATAGTTCAAGAAAGGTAGATTAATATATATATATATATATATAACTCCAAAATATATCTTAATACTCTAAAAATTATAATGTTATATATTTTATAATAATTTTTAAGACTAGCTTTTTCCACTCATCCAAAAGACACTCAAATCTCTAAATATAATTGCAAATTGCATCTTTTAAACTCAATTGATTAGAAAAAAAAGAAAAAAAAGTTATTCCTCTTTTTGACGAAGATAGATTCTTAGTAAAATGGAATTCAATTTAAGTTAAAATTTTAAATTGAATCAATCATGTATCCAACATAATAATACTACTACTTTAATATGTTATTACAATAATGCAAAACTTATAACATTTCTCAATTTCAAACAATAAAGAAAAAATAGAATAAAAGGGCTAATTGATGTCAACAATAATATAAAAAAAAAAAAAAGAATTAGACTAATTGTAATTTTTTTGCAGTAAAATAAATTTTAAACTTATGACTTGTCTGAAAGTGAAAGTAAAAGCTGAAGATAGAGATAAAAAGTTGAAGAATATGAGGTTAGAAAATTGTAAAAGATGAAGTGGTGATAGGGATAAATAAATAGAATTAGTGTAAAAAATTATGTGTAACTTGGTAATTTTTGTTGGGCCTAAATAATTTATGGGTTTAAAACTAATAATTTTTGGACCTAATTTATTTATGTATATGAGTTTAAACCTAATAACTTACCTCGATTAACCTTCTTGGGCTGTTTTAGCATATATCATTGATTTCAACAATCTCCTTTGTTCACAACTGATCTCACTTAATTTTTGGCTGTATAAAATCACTTCATGTTTCCAAAGTCACTATTCCAAAAATATGGCAATGATCATCATAACATCCTGATTTTCAATGAATCAAGTGGAATCCCTAACAAGTCAAGAATAACAATATTCTCCAATATAAATCAGTTCAGCTTATTATTAAATGCTTCTAAAAGCAAAACAACAATTTTGGCCTTCTAGAACTTAGGAATCAACAGTAGATGAGCATTTCATTTCTCATATATGTGCTTCAAATTTACATTCATAGACCCAAATACAGGCTCAAGTAATGCAATGATCTTGGTCGTTCCTCATCCATTGACCACAACCAACTTTCCTCACGTTATGTAGTAGGAGAGCACAATTAACCTTCTTCTTTTATTTTATTTTTTTCTAAAATAAAATTGGCCATGATAAATTTTATATTACTAGGCCAAATTCAATCTTGAATGATTTTTCTAATATTTATATATCAACTTATACAATTATAGGTTGTTTCTTTTGACATGATATTTTCACGAAGAGAATTAATTTGATAAAACCAGCTCTACCAAAAGCTAAATTGATCATCATACCTTCACTTTAGTGAATCTGCGAAATATCTTCCATTATATTGGATTTTTAAACTTTAAACCCTCTTGCCCCAACATAATTATCACTTGATTTGTATTTTTTAACTACCCTTTGACCAACCTATTAACATGGCTCGAGCACCTCTACCAATTGATTGGCCTCGTACTTTGAGTTGATCGTCTCATCCAACCAATTGAACGACCTCTTCCTCTAGATCGATCTTTTCATCCATCGGTTGATTGACATCTTCTCCAAGTTCAATCTCCTCATCTATCAATAGATCAATTTCAAGATCTTCATCATTTTTTGAGTCTAGATCGATCTCCTCATCTATCAATAGATTGACCTCAAGATCTTCATCTTCTGGTTGTTCAACCTCTTTCTCTAACTTCTCATCTTATAGTTGATCGATATTTTCTTCTAACTCAATCTCTTCATCTACTAGTTGATCAACTTGCACATCAAAATCAATTTCATCATATATTTGGCCGATGTCACTATCCCTCGGTCTAGCATAACTTGGTGGAGTGAATGACCAATTGGAAAATCAACAAAACTAGCGTAGATAGGAGGTTGACCATCTTTATAAGTAAATAAAGGATGTTACAAATCAACTTATTCATCCTTACAGATTCCAAGTGGCCATACTTGGTATAGATTCAGATCGATCAACTACAATAAAGGAGTATAATCAAGGATATACTTGTAAGGGGACATTGAAATTATCGAAATATTGTAATGTAAATCATGCAAGATTTCATGTAAGGTTCATCAAAATGTTTCACCTCGAAAAAGTAAAATCCAATAAAAATAAGAGTGTTTATTAGTTCAATCTACACAACGTTTCAATGATAAAATGACAAGTAAATAACCAATTTATATATCTTATTTGAATGCGAAGGCAAGTGAGAATTTGATTATTAGGCCATGATACATTGATATTAGAATTAAAAGTGCAAGTTTATAATGAAAATGAAATAAAAACTACACTGTATTAGTGTAATCCTACTCCTAAGTAAAGCAATAAAAGGAAAGATAAGGAAAAAAATGACAAATTGGTTTTGTGTGTGTAGGGTTCTCTTTCAAAATGAGATAAGAGCCTATTTATAGTACCAATTTGAGATTTTTACTAATATGAAGAAAATATTGCCTATCATATACCCTTTTGGGAGATTTTTACGAGGTGTTAACAATAATAAAAAAAATTAATATGATACATTTTATTTTTAGCATTTATATATTAAGTAAATACACAATTAAAAATTAAAAGTAAATAACTTAATTTAGTCATGTTTATTAATAATAAAATATATGAAATATAATTATAATAGAGAATTAATAAATAAAATGTTATTTTTAAGATATAACTTAAAAAAATAAACTTATGTTTGGGATAGACAGAGTCATGGAGGGGGTAGTTTGTTTAATTAACCATATAATTAGTTATGAAAGTGTTATTTGCATTGCGTAAGAAAAAATTTTAAACAGTAAAAAAAACTCGGCATAAGCTACAGGGCAAAAAATTTTGACCCTTGACTCATTGACTATAGAAGTGGAATAAGACTGTTGTTGCGGCATAGCTTATAAAATTTGAAAGAGAAATCATGTGCTTATCCTAATTTTAAACCCTAATTGATTTAAAATGTCAAAATTTTAAAAAGAATATTAAAACAGGAAGAAAGATGAATATAAAAGCTAAAAGGGATAAAAAGAAAGAATTACCATATAAATGATATCATCAACCAAAAAAACTTACTAGACATTAAGATAAGTAATTCATTTGTCTTAATAACTTTTATGGAATTATATTGAATAATTTAATTAACTGGAAAAAAATGGACTTGAATTTTATGTCCAGTTCATAAGTATTGCAAACATTATAACTAATCTTAAATAGTAATAAGGATCAAAGTGGAAAAATATTTAATTATAAAATGAATAAAAAAATTTAAAGGATTTTTACCAACATTATTCCTTATCGATTATTAGCTTGTCTTCCTCCATAAATAGGTATTTAATTTCATTATAAATACCAAATTATAATTAAATAAAAAAATTATAAACTTTTATGAATATCATTGACTAAATGAAAATCTAATATTTCTTTGTACTTAAAATAATTTAAAAAATAATTATTATGATGAAAAATAACTCGATCCGTCCAAATTTAAAATAAATTTTTTAACTAAAATTAGAAATAGTTGTAATTTTCTTTTTAAAATCATTAATATATTGGATTGTAAATTTATAAAAATATTTGATCATTTCAATTACATAGTTTACTATTAAAAGTATGACATTTTTTCCAATAAAGTTTTTTTTTTAATTTTTGGATTTGAAATTCAATGTAATAAAGTTGCATAACAATAATTTTTTTTGTTCTTTTTATAATATTTTAGATTAACAAAATCCAACATATTTATTCTCCTAATTAATATGTCAATTAAAATAGCATGTTATATATATATATATATATATATATATATATATATATATATAAACATTTATTTTGATTCATTAATAAAATTTTAAATGTATAATAATTGTGATTATAATTTTTAATCATAAAAAAGAAAAATTATGTAAATTGATTGCATAATTGCACTAAAACCAACCAAAACAAAAAAAAAATTAAAAGTTAAAAACCATTAATGGAGGAAAGACAATGGAAAAAGTTGTAAAGACAAATATGCTCATTTTTTTGCATATCCTACATGGTATTGTCTAAATAACGCATCATAAAATGCCAACAACTCATGTCGGATTTTTTTCCTAGGATGGCAGAAGGGCAGCAGCGTCCTTGTTTGAAGATGTTTATGAAAGTGCATATTGATAAGTGGTACGGTGGCATTTTTATACTAGAATATGGGGAAAATGGTTGTTAACATGCATGTACGACGTCGTTTTCTCTACGGTATTTCAACAAATCAAATACGGATTCTGTTTATGTGGCCTGCTATAAGGGCAAGTTTGGCATAAACATGTACTAACTACAGTGCTAGTCAATCCTCTTTTAATGTATAGTATAAATTTGAATTTCTAAACTAACTTTTTTCCGCATGGAATCATACATGTGAAAGTATGTATGATAGATTATCCCTCAATTTAGTATTAATGTGAAGTAATATCTCCACTTTCAAGAGAAATAATAAAATCTAAAAGTCAAAATATCTCATTAAATATTAACTTATAAAATATTAATTTATATAAATTATAAATTTTCACAACTAATAAGTTATAAAAAATGAAAATTTTGAGAAAAAAATTAACTTATTAAATATTAATTTGTAACTTTGTGTAATAAATTATATTTTTATTTAAAAAAGAAATTTAATTTTGAGAAATTATAAGTTAGAATTTAGAAATGATTATTTTTATTTGATAAATTAATAAATTATAAAAATTATAATTTGGCTAAGAACCTAATCAATTTAATTTTTTATTTTAAAAAATAATTTAATTATAAAAAATTTAATTTATATTTAAAAAATTATAATATTAATAATTGAGTTTGAACTTAATATTTTTTTCCTAAATAACAAACAATTCTTTATTGCCTCATACAACTGTTTACAAAAAAATGTGATCGGCTCGAAATTCGAGAAAAAAGATGCTCTCTCAACTTTGCATTAATACACAATAATATCATTCAACTTTAATTTATAATACTAATATCTCCAATTTTAATTCATATAACAAAAATATCATTCTTGTATATTTTTATAGATTTACAAGTTATCCTTAATGATTAGACATCATTACTTATATGAAATATCCTTAATGATTAAATGTCACATTATAGTTTACAAATAATATACAATTTTTTTAAAAGAATTATGCTTAAATGCCTTTTTTTTTTAGTAATTTTGATAAGGCGATACTATAATAATCACACAATATAATGAATTTAAAAAGAAATCATCTAAACACAATAACAATTTATTTAAGCACAATTTAAAAAAAAAAATTGTATATTCCACATATATGGATGGTGATGTTTGCTTAGTCATCAAGTATATTTCATATAAGCAGTAATATGACACATAATTATTAAGGATGACTTATAAACTTGTAAAAATAAATAAAGAGAATATTTTTATTGTAACATTCTTGACTTTTCCATATGCATTTCTGCAGCATCTCATTTGCGCATATGCATTTTGCATATATAACACTTGAACGCATACATAATATGCATTTTTATTTAAATATATTCATGACATACAATTAGTTTATTTTCAAGTATTTTACAATTGTGTAAAAATGCATATGTCTGTTTTATAATATAGATGAAAATGACATAAAATTAATATATAAGTGAATAAAGAGACTAGATTGAATTAATAAAAATTTGGCATGATTAATTTAATTAAATTAAAATAAGTGATTAAATTATATATATATTTTTATTATTGGTTAGTAAAATTGGGTAAATGTTTATATGTATACATGAATATATGTATATGTATGTATGTATATATGATGATAATAAAAATAAAAATAATAATAATATTAAAAAAAACATACAGCAAAAGAAAAAGAAAAGTCAAAAAAAAAAAAGAAGAAAAAGGAATGGGTGAAGAAAAAGGAGAAAAGGAAGACAAATGTTTTTAACTTATTAGGCAAAGTCTTCTTCTTCTTCTTCCTCCTATTCTTCTTCTTCTTTGCTTCATTCCTTCAGCCTATTTCTTTGAAATTCCAGCAATAGTTTCTGCTTTTTTCACTCCAGAAATTATAGCAACAAGGTTAGCCAATGGTGATTATAGGTGAGTAAACAATTATTTTGTGTTAAACTTGATTATGGTGTTTAGGATTCATAAATAGACAGTATTTTGTACTATGGTTTTGATGATCTTAGAGGTAGAATCTGGAGAAATGTAAAACACAAAAGTTTTTTCTTTATGTCTTACATTTATGGATATATAAACATCTTTGCAAGATTTAGTGTATAGAATGAGATATCCTCTCTGTACAAAAACTGGTCCAGATATGAACCCTAAGTAAGTTAGCTACTGTGTTTGTTAGTTTTGAATATGATAAAGACATTATTTGAAGTATCTCAAAACATAAAAGTTGTAGATATATGTGTTATATATCTGTATACCAAATTTCAGGTTCATATATTCTGTAAATTTTGATTTATTGTGAATGGAACCATGACTATTCCATGGTTTAAACTGCCTACTGAGTGCCCTGTACAGGTCCAGAAATTTGTTTAATTATTTTGAGCTTCTTATAGATAGATTATGTAAATTATCAAAACATAAAAGTTATAGGTATATAGCTTATCTAAATTTGGGTACTAATTTAATCTTAATATGTTATGTATAGAGTAAGTTATATCCGTTACAAGTCATACTATCCTGAAAACCAATTTTGTTCTATAGTAATAAAATGTTGCCTATAATTTGAGGGCCTTAGATATATAATTGATGAAAGTTGTAAACATGAAAAATGTTCCATTTGAACCCATATAAGTTTCTGTAAAGTTTCATTACAATATGAGTTATATATCATAAGTTATGATGAGATTAAATTGGTACCCTAAAACTGCCTATGGGCAGAAAACAAGGCAGAAAACAGAACACGTTTAGAAATTCCACCAAAAATTGTATAGTGATCCAATTGGTCTGAAATTTTAATATGTTATATAATTATATGTTAATTTAATTAGGAATACGAATCAGGTTAATTGGTCAGGTACAGAAAAAGTTATAGTCAAAACAGTCCCATAAGGTCACACTGTCTCATAGAAAAAATTTTAATTATTGATATGAATAATGTATATTAATTTGTTTAAGCCACATTAAGTTTCTTTAGTCATAAATTAACCAATTATATTTCAATAATAGGCTCAAAAAAAATTGGAGATACATAAGAAAGGGGTAGACAATATGTTAAGGGTTGGAATCAAAGGAAAATGTAAGTCTAATTATCAATTGAATTCTTTAGTGCATATGAATGTTGCTTGCTATGTGATTCATATGATTGTAATGATTTTTCCTTGATAATATGATGAGGAATAATTTGTGACATTTGTGGTACATATAAGTTTGTGTACTTGTGGTATATTTGAGGTATATATTTGACATATGATATATATACATGGTATATGTATAGTATATGTTTGGTATATATTATAAGATACAATGGTTGATGAATATGTAAATACAAGTGCATATGCATAATGACTTAAAAGGCATTGTGACTAGTTAATCGACATTACAAAGCAAAAAAAGAGGTTTATGGCCCAACAAATGATCAAGCTAGCTAGCAAATGCAAATGCAAATGTAAATGTTCACATAACAAATGTTCACATGGAAACCCGGGGCAATGTCTGTTTAACCTGATCACAACAAAATAAAATGAATAAGCATAAAATAAGTAAATAACAATTATTGAATACTTGATTTTATCTATATTTATATATTATTGACTGATAAAATTGAGTATAAAGTATGTATTAAGTATACTTGTTATTGCTATTATGAAATGCTTGGCGCTTTAGAACTCATTTGATGATTATTCTCACTGAGTCACAACTCACCAAATTGCATCATTTTTAGGTAGAAAAGAGTAGTAGTTCATATTGAGGTGCATATAAAAGTCATGGATCAAAGGTCACCGGCCGAGCCTCCTCACTTTCTCTCCTTGCATTCCACATAAGCATAAGAACATATCATTTATATTTGGGGGTTGAATACTTGCATATGTATAATTACAATGAATATGTCATAAGATATATATATATATATATATATATAAATGGATTCAGCTTAATGTTTAAGTTATTAATATATGTAATTTTATAGGCTATGATTAAAGCATCTGTATTGATTGTGAAATTATTGTTGATAATATGATATGAGTTAAAAAAAAATTACTCTCGCTGTAAACATGAATTTTATTTTATTTTTGTTTCATACGTGATAATTTAATATAAAAACAACATATGCGGTATGTAGATGTATAAGGTGTTAGGTGTTACATTTTTGGTATCAGAGTATAAGCATGATAACATATGCATAATATATGTTGAACATTATGTAGTGATATAATTTCATTTATTTTAGGGCCATCATAAGACATGATTCACCAAGGAGAGAGAGGTCGGCTGAAATGCTTTCTCACGAGGCATTGCCTCATTTGCATAGAGATCAACCAGTACCAAGAGCTAGGGCTTCTGTACGTGCATCACAATCATCACATGCCGAAGTACCTTATGAAAACCCAGAACATGAAGTGCATGGTCCTGCAATGTATAGGGAAAGACGATATGATAAGCTAAGAAAACAGGGCGCAGTTGATTTCTATGGCTTGACTGATCCAGATGAAGCAGAAACATGGATTAAAAGGACACAAAGGGTATTGAATATGATGAGATGTACTCCAGAGGAGAAGTTTGATTATGCGGTATCTTTGCTTCAAGGCAATGTTTATGAATGGTGGGAGACAATTCCCAATAGTGATGCACAACCACCAGTTCTGACATGGAATAATTTTCTCCGTGAATTTCAGAACAATTACATGCCTGAAGCATATAAAGATGAGAAGAGAAAGGAATTTCTGAATCTGAAACAGGGAAACATGTCTGTTGCTGAGTATGAGGTGCAGTTCAACAAACTTCCCATTATGCCACCTTTATGGTCTCTACTAAAAGAGACAAATGCAGAAAGTTTGAAGAGGACCTCAAGTATGAGATCAGAAATAGAATCACAATTACTGATCTTGATAGTTTTACCAGACTCAGAGTTGCTGCAATTAGAGCTGAAAAGTTAATGAAAGAAACTGAAGAATAATAAGTAAAAAGGGTGTCACGAGAGTTTGCTGAAAACTCTAGTAGAGGATATGGAAAGAAAGCTAGATATATGTCGAGCCAGTCTGGCAATAAAAGTGGGTACTCCAGTTCTAAAGGTCGAGGCATGACTTTCTCTTACCCAGGCAGAGGACAAAACCAGTATATAGAACATAGACCTACTTGTATTCATTGTGGTAGGCAACACACCGGTGAATGCAGAAGGCTCATAGGAGCTTGTTATTTCTGTGGGTCCTTAGATCACATGTATAGAGATTGTCCAGAAAGTGCTAAATTAGCAGAGACCAGCAGATGCAGAGGAGTATCTGAGACTACAATTGAAACACCAAGGGTTAACACTACCAGTGGGACACATGTTAGAGGTAGAGGCAGGGGCAGAATTGGTGCAGTAAGCAGAAGAGTGACCAGATATGAGGGACAGAGTTCTAGACCCCTTCCACAGGCCAGGGTATTTGCTATGACTAGGCAGGAGGCAGTTGATGCTTGTGAAGTGGTTACTGGTAATATTTACATTTATGATATACTGGCATTTGCATTGATTGACTCAGGATCCACACATTCATTTATATCATCACATATGGAATCCAAACTGCATCAAAAGCATGAGTCATTGGGATTTGACATAAATGTGAGTACTCCACTGGGAGTAGTAGTAGTTGTGAATGAGATATGACATGATTGTTCGATATTCATTGATAAAGTTGAATTGAAAGCTGATTTGATCTTATTATCATTGCATGAATTTGATGTAATATTGGGAATGGACTGGTTAACTAAACATCATGCCATAGTGAATTGTTTTTCTAAGGAGGTAATTTTAAAGTCTTCTGATAAACAAAGGATTGTGTTTAAAGGAGAATGAAAGTTGGTACCTGCATGTTTGATTTCAGCACTTAAAGCTTTTAAGATGGTGAAAGGAGGGTGTGAGGCTTTCTTAGCCTATGTGACAGACACAACAACTCAAGATATTATGTTAGAGAATATTTCAGTAGTGTGTGAGTTCCCAGATGTATTTCCAGAGGATTTGCCTGGGTTGCCACTAGATAGAGAGATAAAATTTACTATAGATTTGGTGCCTGGGGCCGCACCTATTTCTATATCTCCTTACAGGATGGCACTGATTGAGTTAAAGAAACTTAAAACTCAATTGCAAGAGTTACTTGATAAGGGATACATTTGACCTAGCGTATCACCTTGGGGAGCCCCAATGTTGTTTGTAAAAAAGAAAGATGGAACGATGAGGTTGTGTATAGACTATAGACAACTTAATAGATTGACAGTGAAGAATAAATATTCTTTACCTAGAATTGATGACTTGTTTGATCAGTTACATGGAGCTCAAGTATTTTCTAAGATTGATCTAAAATCGGGCTATTATCAGCTTAAGATATCTGAGATAGATATTCCTAAAACTGCATTTCGTACTAGATATGACCATTATGAATTTCTAGTCATGCTATTTGGATTAACCAATGCACCGACTGCTTTTATGGCTTTGATGAATAAGGTATTTCAGCCTTATCTGGATAATTTTGTTATTGTTTTCATAGATGACATTCTGGTGTACTCTAAAAGTAAAGAGGAACATGAGATGCATTTAAGAACAGTGTTGCAGACTCTGCAGGAGGAACAATTGTATGCAAAGTTTAGTAAGTGTGAATTCTAGCTTGATCATATTGTGTTTCTTGGACATATAGTATCAGGAAAAGGCATAGAGGTTGACCCAAATAAATTTATGGCCATAGTGAGTTGGGAAGCACCCAAGAATGTATCAGAATTGCGTAGTTTTTTTGGTTTAGCCGGATACTACTGTAGATTTGTTGATGGGTTCTCATTGATTGCTAGCCCTTTGACCAAATTGTTGAGAAAGAATGTGCCTTTCAAGTGGACTCCTGAATGTCAAAGGAGTTTCGATGAACTAAAACACAGGCTAACCTCAGCACCAGTGTTAACCATCCCTACAGGTATAGGTGGGTTTACAGTATATAGTGATGCTTCTCACCAAGGCCTGGGATGTGTGTTGATGCAACATGGTAAGGTGATAGCTTATGCATCCAGACAACTGAGACCACATGAGATCTCATATCCAATGCATGATTTAGAATTGGCTGCAATTGTATTTGCATTGAAGATTTAAAGGCATATTTTTTATGGTGAGACATTCCAGATTTTCACAAACCATAAAAGCTTGTGTTACTTGATGACACAGAAAGAGTTAAATATGAGACAAAGACGATGGTTAGAGCTGTTGAATGATTATGATTGTACAATTGAATACCATCCAGGGAAAGCCAATGTGGTAGCAGATGCATTGAGTAGGAAGGCCAGTAGCAGTGTAGCTCACTTGAAAATATCATCTTTTACATATTTGATTCAATTACGGTCCATGAATGTTCAATTGAATATGCATGATGGTGGATCATTGATTGCTGCTCTTCAGGTCAGACCTATGTTGAAGGATATGATCAAAGTTGCACAGAGTAAAGATCCTAAATTGTGTGAGAAAATTGAATTAGTAAGGCAGGAAAACAGTAAAGATTTTCAATTGCAAGATGATGTACTGATGTTAAAGTCATGCATATGTGTTCCAAACATTGATAACTTGCGCCAGGAAATAATGGAAGAAGCACACAATGCACCTTATGCAATGCATCCGGGGATGACTAAGATATATCACAGTTTAAGACCTCATTACTGGTGGCCAAGAATGAAGAAAGACATAGCAGAATATGTTTCCAAATGCTTGATATGTCAAAATTGAACACTAGGCACCAGTTTGTAAACTACATCCTTTACCAGTGCCAGAATGGAAATGGGAAAAGATAACGATGGATTTTGTTTATGGATTGCCTAGAACTCTACGGAAAAATGATGCAATATGGGTAATTATTGATAGGTTAACAAAGTCAGCACATTTTCTATCTATCAGATGGGGGTGTACACTTGAGAGTTTGGCCAAATTATATGTGAATGAGATAGTCAGATTGCATGGAATTCCAGTATCCATTGTGTCTGATAGAGATCAATGGTTTACTTCACGTTTTTGGGTGAGTTTATATAATGCATTGGGAATAAAATTAAATTTCAGTACTGCATTCTACCCACAGACTGACGAACAATCAGAGAGAACTATACAAACATTAGAAGAAATGCTTAGAGCATGTGCTATGGAATTCAAGGGAGCTTGGGATGAGTATATAACATTGGTGGAGTTTGCATATAATCACCAATATCATAGCAGTATTCAGATAGCTCCATATGAGGCATTGTATGGTAGAAAGTGTAGAAGCCCTATCATATGGGATGAAGAAGGTGCACGTGCATTAGAAGGACCAGAGATAGTACAATATATAGTGGATAAAATCAAGGTTGTCAAGATTAAGCTAAAGGCAGCACAGGACAGACATAAAAGTTATGCTGATCAACATAGAAGGGAGATAGAATATGAGTTGGGTGAGAAGGTATTTCTATGAGTATCTCCATGGAAATGAGTAATCTGATTTGGCAAGAAAGGTAAATTGAGCCCAAGATACATAGGGCCTTACAAAAATCTTGAGAAAGTTGGTCCACTGACATATAGATTGACTTTACCACCAAATATGACTCAGATTAATAATGTGTTTATGTGAGCATGCTTAGAAGATACAAGTTAGATCCTACACATGTACTTAAAGATCAAGCCATTGAGATTGCAAATGACATGAGTTATGTTGAAGAACCAGTGGAATTCATCAGATACAAGACTAAACAGCTGAGAAACCGAGAAATACCTTTAGTCAAGGTATTATGGAGAAACCATTCACAAGAAGAGGCAACATGGGAAACAGAAGAAAATATGAAAAAACAATATCCACACCTATTTCCAGGTATTAAATTTCAATGACGAAATTTTTAAAAGGAGGGGAGAATTGCAACATCATTAACTTTTCCATATGCATTTCTGCAGCATCTCATTTGTGCATATGCATTTTGCATATATAACACTTGAACACATGCATAATATGCATTTTTATTTAAATATATTCATGACATACAATTAGTTTTTTTCAAGTATTTTACAATTATGTAGAAATGCATATGTCTATTTTATAATATAGATGAAAATGACATGAAATTAATATATAAGTGAATAAAGAGACTAGATTGAATTAATAAAAATTTGACATGATTAATTTAATTAAATTAAAATAAGTGATTAAATTATATATATTTTTTATTATTTGTTAGTAAAATTGGGTAAATATTCATATGTATACATGAATGTATGTATATGTATGTATGTATGTATATATGATGATAATAAAAATAAAAATAATAATAAAATTAAAAAAAACATACAACAAAAGAAAAAGAAAAAGAAAAGTCAAAAACAAAAAGAAGAAGAAGAAAAAGGAATGGGTGAAGAAAAAGGAGAAAAGGAAGACAAATGTTTTTAACTTATTAGGCAAAATCTTCTTCTTCTTCCTCCTCTTCTTCTTCTTCTTCTTCTTTACTTCATTCCTTTAGCCTATTTCTTTGAAATTCCAGCAATAGTTTCTTCTCTTTTCACTCCAAAAATTATAGCAACAAGGTTAGCCAATGGTAATTATAGGTGAGTAAACAATTATTTTGTGTTAAGCTTGATTATTGTGTTTAGGATTCATAAATAGGCAGTATTTTGTACTATAGTTTTGATGATCTTAGAGGTATAATCTGGAGAAGTGTAAAACACAACAGTTGTTCCTTTATGTCTTCAATTTATGGATATGTAAACATCTTTGCAAGCTTTAGTGTATAAAATGAGATATCCTCTCTGTACTAAAACTGGTCTGGATATGAATTCTAAGTAAGTTAGGTACTGTATTTGTTAGTTTAGAATATGATAAAGACATTTTTTGAAGTATCTCAAAACATAAAAGTTGTAGATATATTTGTTATATATCTGTATACAAAATTTCAGGTTCATATGTTTTGTAAATATTGATTTATTGTGAATGGAACCATGACTATTCCATGATTTAAACTGCCTACTGAGTGCCCTGTACAGGTCCATAAACCTGTTTAATTATTTTGAGCTTCTTATAGATAGATTATGTAACTTATCAAAACATAAAAGTTATAGGTATATGTCTTATCTAAATTTGGATACTAATGTCATATTAATATGTTATGTATAGAGTAAGTTATGTCCGTTACAAGTCATACTATCCTGAAAATCAACTTTGTTCTATAGCAGTAAAATGTTGCTTATAATTTAAGGGTCTTAGATATATAATTGATGAAAGTTGTAAACATAAAAAATGTTCCATATGAACATGTATAAGTTTATGTAAAGTTTCATTACAATATGAGTTATATATCATAAGTTATGATGAGATTAAATTGGTACCCTAAAACTGCATAAGGGCAGAAAACAGAACACATTTAGAAATTTCACCAAAAATTGTACAGTGATCCAATTGGTCTGAAATTTTAATATGTTATATAATTATATGTTAATTTAATTAAAAATAAGAATCAGGTTAATTGGTCAGGTATAGAAAATGTTATAGTCAAAACAGTCCCATAAGGTCACACTGCCTCATAAGAAAAATTTTAATTATTGATATGATTAATGTATATTAATTTGTTTAAGCCATATTAAGTTTCTCTAGTCATAAATTAACCAATTATATTTCAATACTAGGCTCAAGACAAATTGGAGATACACAAGAAGGGGGTAGACAATAAGTTAAGAGTTGGAATCAAAGGAAAAAGGTGAGTCTAATTATCAATTGAATTCTTTAGTGCATATGAATGTTGCTTGCTATGTGATTCATATGATTGCGATGATTTTTCCTTGATAATATGATGAGGAATAATTTGTAAAATTTATGGTACATATAAGTTTGTGTACTTGTGGTATATTTGAGGTATATATTTAACATATAATATATATACATGGCACATGTATAGTATATGTAAGGTATATGTGTTATATGTTTGGTTGATGAATATGTAAGTACAAGTGCATATGCATAATGACTTAAAAGGTGTTGTGACTAGTTAATCGACATTGCAAAGCAAAAGAAGAGGCCTATGGCCCAACAAATGTGCAAATGAAATAAATGATCAAGCTAGCTAGCAAATGCAAATGCAAATGTTCACATGACAAATTTTCACATGGAAACCCGGGGCATCATCTGTTTAACCTGATCACAATAAAATAAAATGAATAAGCATAAATATAAGTAAATAACAATTATTGAATACTTGATTTTATCTATATTTATATATTATTGACTGATAAAATTGAGTATAAAGTATGTATTAAGTATACTTGTTATTGCTATTATGAAATGCTTGGCGCTTTAGAACTTATTTGATGATTATTCTCACTGAGTCGCAACTCCCTAAATTGCATCATTTTGAGGTAGAGAAGAGTAGTAGTTCATATTGAGGTGCATATAAAATTCATGGATCAAATGTCACCGGCTGAACCTCCTCACTTTCTCTCCTTGCATTCCACATAAGCATAAGAACATATCATTTATATTTGGGGGTTGAATACTTGCATATGTATAATTACAATGAATATGTACTAAAATATATATATATATATATATATATATATGGATTCAACTTAATGTTTAAGTTATTAATATATGTGATGTTATAGGCTATGATTAAAGCATCCGTATTGATTGTGAAATTATTGTTGATAATATGAGATGAGTTAAAAAAAAATTACTCTCGCTATAAACATAAATTTTATTTTATTCTTATTTCATACGTAATAATTTAATATAAAAACAACATATGCGGTATGTATATGTATAAGGTATTAGGTGTTACGTTTATTACATGAATTAAAGTAGATGATATTAGTATTACAAATAAAAGTTAAAGGACTTTATTGACATTCGTATTAAGTTAAAGGACAACTTGTAAAATTTAACCCAAAATCAGCATATGAAATAATCATTCCATTAACTTTTATCCCTCACATTGAAGATACCTAAGGAGACATTTAAAATTAGTAAATTATAAGCTCAACCCACTCCTAATTAAAATATTTCCACCACCATATTTAATACAAACACAACCATCTACACAAATTATTAAGTATCCATCGCCAAGTACTAAAATATCACTCAACAAGAGAAGAATAACAATTTGAAAGCATACAAGCATTTCATCACCATCCAGCATAGTCTTATTCTCAATTATCACTAAGCAACAACATCTTAAATTAACAATTTAGCTATTTAATCAATCAACAAATATCAAATTGATCATTGCACACAAATAAACATTCAGCTACTTATATAAAAACATACCACTAGAAGCATTTTTTGTGTGTAGAAACCAAGCAACCCATAGCTAAACTGTTGAATTTTGGTAATTTTCCAATCTCACATCAAAATGGGAGAGGGAGGAAGAAAAATATTAGCTTATAAAAAAATTTTCATCATCTCTTAACAAATCATCCCAAACATCAATCATTTACTTCTAAGATTGGTTGTATTTTCTCTCTTTTGTAATATTTCTTTGAAATAGTAGAATATTATTTTAGTAGTATCCGAGGACGTAGGCATAATTGGTCGAACCTTATTAAATTTGTTAGTGTTTTCTTTATTGTTTATTTAATAGTTATTATTGGGTAATTTATTTTAGTGATATATTGTGCTTTAAAATATCTGAAAAAAATTATGTCACTAAGAATAAAATAGTCTAAGGAAATTGGTTTTTAAGAGAGATTATTTGTGACTCCACCAACTACCTGAAAATTTTTCTTGGTCTTAATTTTTTTAGTACAATTATTTATTTTAGTAGAAACTAATCCGATTTCCACAACAATGGGTATCAGAGCCAAGATTACTGAGTTATATGCTCTATGGTTGCGACGTAAGCTGATTTTTCACATCAGAAATGTTTCATTGGATTCTTGGGTATTTCGCATTTGAAAGCTATTAAATATTTTTTTGAAGAAAAATGGCAAGAGATGGATAAAAATCCATTATGGACACAACATCTTCTACTTCATCAAATTTGACGAGAACTGTTGTGGAAAATATAAGAATTACAGTGAAGATTTTTTATGGTATAGGCTATTTCGGCATGTGGCAAGGTGAAGTTCTAGACGTCTTATTTCAGCAAGATCTAAACATTGTCAATGTAACGTCACACCTTATGCATTTCAGTAAAATCTATCTCTGTATCAAGTAGTCACACATAACATACTTGAAAAGCAAAATACCCTATTAACATTGGTAGTAAATGTTTTTTTTTTTCATATCATATCCTGTAAAATCAACTAATAACTTTGAAAGTCTCATATTCTGTAATACCTGTCAATGACTTTGCAAGTCTCATATCCTGTAATATCACTCAATGACTTTTCAGGTCAACATTAAAAACCACAATACGATATATCACATATATTAAAACATAAACTTTACATCCGAAGGATTACGAGTTGCTTCAATTTATACATTTCAAAACTAATCTAGAGTGACAATACATATTCAAACATATAAGTGCAAAATACAGATGACATGTTTTCATGATTGTGTGGAATGCAAAGAGAGAGAGAGTGATGAGGCTCGGCCAGTGATCTGTGCTCTATGTCTTTTATACGCTACTCAAAATGAGCTATCACTTTTATTTACCTGAAAAATGATGCAAATTGATGAGTTGCGGCTCAATGAGAATAACCATCAAATGAGCTCTGAAGTACCAAACAACTCATAGTAATAAATCACAAATCCAAGATATACCATGTATTCCATTCCATTCATCAGTATCATATAAGTATCAATAAAGTTGAAACATATAATCATTACTCTTTATGTATACAAATGTTTTGCTTATTTCATTTTGTTGTGACTAAGTTAAACAGACATTGTCCCGGGTTTCCATGTGAACATTTGTATTTGCTAGCTAGCTTGATCATTTGTTTCATTTGCATATTTGTTGGGCCATATGCCTCTTCTTTTGCTTTACAATATCGATTAACTCGTCACAATGCCTTTTAAGTCCATATGCATATGCACTTGTACTTAATAATTGATCAACCATTACATCTTATCACATATAACATACATATACCGCATATATGCCTTATATGTCATGCATATACCTCGCATATATTATACATATATCCTGTATATATATCACATATGTCAAACATATACCTCAAATATATCACAAGTATACCACTTATGTGTACCACAATGTCACAAATTATCCATCATCATATTATCAGGGACCAATCATGACAATCATATGAATCACATAGCAAGCAACAATCATTTTCACTAAAGAATTCAATCGATAATTAGACTCACCGTTCTCCTTTGATTCCGACCCCTAACTTATTGTCTATTCGCTCCTTGTGGGTCTCCAATATGTTGCGAGCCTAATATGAAAACATAATCGATTAACTCATGATTAGGGAGACTTAATGTGGCTTAAAACAAATTAATATGCATTATTCATGTCAATAGTTAAGATTTTTCCTATGAGACAGTGTGACCTTATGAGACTGTTTAGCCTATAACTTTTTCTATACTTGACCAATTACTCTAATTCTTATTCTTAATTAAAACTAACATATAATTATAGAACATATTACAATTTCAGACTAATTGGATCATTGTACAATATTTTGTGGAATTTCTAAGTGTGTTCTGTTTTCTGCCTTGTTTCTTGCCTTTAGGCAGTTTCAGGGTACTCATTTGGGTTCATCATAACTTATAATATATAAGTCATATTTTAATGAAAATTAACAAAAACTTATATGGGTTCATATGGAACATCTTTTATGTTTTCAACTTTTATCAGTTATGTCTCTAAGGTTTTCAAATTATAACAAACATTTTACTGGTCCAGAATAGAATTGGCTTCCGGACTAGTATAAATTCCAAAGGCCCTAAATTAGTCTATACATAACCAATTAAGCTAAAATTAGTACCAAAGGTTATCTAAGACCTATACCTATAACTTTTATGTTTTGATAATTTACATAATCGAGCTCTAACAAGCTCAAATTAGCCAAACAATTTATTGGATCTTCCCAAGGCACTTAATAGGCAGTTCAAACCATGGAACAGTCATGGTTCCATTCCCCATAACTCAACATTTACAAGACCTATGAATCTGATATTTGGTATACAGATAAAAAGCGCATATATCTACAACTTTTATGTTTTGAGATCTTCAAATAATGACTTTAACATATTCGAAATCAAATAACACAGTAGCTAACTTAGTTAGGGTTCATATCCTGACTAGTTTCAGTAGAGAGAGGATTTATCTTTCTATACACCAAATCATTCAAAACCGTTTACATATTCATAAATATAAGACCTAAAGGAACAATTTTTGTGTTTTAAACTTTTCCACAATCAATTTCTATATGCATCAAAATCGGGTTGCAAATCAGTGCCTATTAATGAACCTAAGCAACTCAAATCAACCCTATAGCAATATGAATTGATTACTTACCAAGAACGAACTTGCAAGGGATCAATTTGGTGCAAAAAATAGGTGAAAAAAGGAAGAATTGAAGTCTGAAATGGAGGAAATTGAAGAAGAAAACGGGGCTGAAGTGAGGAGGCAGAAATGGGGGAGGAAGATAAAGCCAACCTTTTTGTTTTTTGTCTTTTTATCTTTTTCTCATATCTTTTCTCATCTCTTTTCTCCTTTCTCTTTTCTTTTCTCTTCTCTTCTCTTTTATTTCTCTTTTGTTTCATTTTCATTTTATTTTATTTATATTATTATTATTATTTATATATATATATAATTCGACTAATTGACACAATAGTACAACTTAATCATTTGACCCGATTTAACTAAATTAACAATGTAAAATATTTACTAATCTTAATCTAATCATTTTGCTTACATTAATTTGGTCACCTTATTCAATTTATTTCTAATGCTTTGTTATCATCATTTAGGTTATAAGGATACACGTGTGACTCGATACAATTGTCAAATACTAGGACACGTAGCTAGTGCATGCCATGAACTTGTTCCTACAAAAATACATATAAAATGCACATGTTCAATTGAATTGTATGCAAGATGCTTATGTTCAATGAAATGCATGTGGGGAAGGTCAATGATGTTACATTGTCATTGAGGAAAAAAAAGCCAACAAGTGTAGATGAGAGGGTTATATCTGGAGCACTTGTGGTTGTAAAAGGAATTCAAATGAGCAACAACTTGTATTACAATGAAGATAATATAGTCATTGGAATAACAACAGCAGTTTCTAGTGATGACTAGGAGCTAAAAACATCCAAATTGTGACATATTTGCTTGGAGCATGTAGGTAAAAAATTCTTGAAACTTCTAGCAAATCAATGATTATTACAAGGAGTACGAACCTGCAGATTAGACTTCTGTGAGCATTACATCAAAGGAAAGCTAACGAGAGTGAATTTTGGCATTGTAATTCATGATATCAAATGTATTCTGGATTATTTTCTCTCAGATATATGAGGTCATTCCAAAACTGATGCAATGGAAGGTAAACACTACTATATTACCTTTTGTTGATGATTGTTCGAGAAGAGTATGTGTGTATACACTAAAGACAAAGGATGGAGTGTTGAGAGTTTTTCTCGCCTGGAAGAAAATGGTAGAAACTCAGACGGACAGAAAGATCAAAGTGTATTTGAACAGACAATGACTGAGAGTACACAAGTGATCATTTCATGACAGTTTACATAAATGAATGAATTATTCGACACTTCACTATCAAAAATACACCTCAACAGAATGGAGTGGTTGAACACATGAACCGAATTCTACTGGAAAAAGTTTGTGTATGTTGTCTAATGTTGGGTTAGATAGACAGTTTTGGACTGAGATTATACAATACGCGTATCATCTCATTAATCGTTTGTCATCAACTGCTATCAATGACAAAACACATTTGAAGGTGTAGTATGAAAAACCTGCTATAGATTATAATTCCATACATGAATTTGGTTCCAATGCATACTATCATGTTAAAGAATTGAAGTTAGATCCAATAGCAAAGAAAACAATCTTTATGGGGATAGCCTTTGGTATCAAAGGATATCGTTTATGGTGCCCAGAGATGAAGAAAATAATCTTTAGCAGAAATGTTACCTTTAATGAGTCTACCATATTAAAAAATGTAACAAAGGAGCAGATAGATGGTACTCCACAACAGGTGGAGGGAACTCCTAAATAGGTGGAGTTTGATGGAAGAAGAATTATTGACCTAACAATTGTAAAGTCTCATAAAATTACTCCTACTGCAGAAGAGGAGTTAATGGTAGAAAATGGATCAAATGAGGAAACAAAGGTTCCAACACAAGAACTCTTTAACAACTCGAGCCAATTGCATTATGAAAGCTGAAAAGAAATATCAAAAAACCTGCTCAATTTGAAGATATGACTAATTATACATCTTCGGTAGATGTTGAGATTCATTCCACTTATTGTGAAGCTATTCAAAGCTCAAAAGAAGAAAAAATAGAGAAAAACTATTGAAGAAGAGATGTAGTCCCTTAAAAAGAATCCGACATGGAAGCTAGCAAGTCTACTAAAGGGAAAGAAAGTGATTGACTGTAAATGGGTTTATGCAAAGAAATAAGGATTTCCTTACAAGAACGATTTCCTTACAAGAACGATTTCCTTACAAGAATGATATCCGCTACAAGACAAGATTGGTAGCTAAAGGCTATGGTCAAAATGAGGAAATTGATTACAATAAAGTATTTTCTCCAGTTGTAAAATATTCTTCCATTAGAATATTGTTGGCCTTGTAGCATAATTGGATATGGAACTAGTTCAGCTGGATGTAAAAATTGCATTTTTACATGGAGATTTATAAGAAAATATCTATATGACTCAGTCATAAGGATTTAAAGTTGTTGAAAAAGAAAATTTGGTGTGCAAGTTAAGCAAATCGTTATATGATTGAAGCAATCTCCAAGATAGTGATACAAACGATTTGATAAGTTTATGATAAGACAGAAATATACAAGAAACAAATATGATCATTGTGTATATTTGCACAAGCTACGAGATGAATCAATTATCTATTTTCTTCTTTATGTTGATGATATACTGATAGCTTCAAAGGATAAACGAGAGATTCAAAAGTTAAAAGCTCAACTAAATCAAGAATTTGAAATGAAGGATTTAGGAGAGGCTAAGAAGATTCTTGTTATGGAGATATGTAGAGATAGAAATTTGGGAAGACTTTGTTTGACTCATAAACAATATCTGAGAAAAGTACTAAAGCGCTTTGGGATCAATGAGAAGATAAAACCAGTTAATACTCTATTTGCTCCTCATTTTAAGCTCAGTGCATCTTTATCTCCGAAAAAATGATAAAGAATGAAAATATATGTCAAATGTTTCATTTGCAAATGTTGTTGGTAGCTTGATATATGCAATGGTGTGTACGAGACCTGATATTAAGTAGTTGGAGTTGTGAGCAGGTACATGCATGATCCTGGTAAAGAACATTGGCAAGCTGTGAAACGGATTCTGCTATATATTCAGAATACTGCAAAATGTTGGTATAATATTTGAGCTGGATGAGAAAAATTAGTTAGTATATAGTTGGATATTGTAATTCTGACTATGCAAGTGATTTTGACAAATATCGATCTACTACCGATTATGTGTTCACACTTATAAAAGCACTGGTTAGTTGGAAATTTACCTTACAGTCAATAGTTGTTTTGTCTAGGAGGCATCATATATGACAGTTATAAAAGCTATTAAGGAAACAAATTGGCTTTAGTGGTTGTTCAATTACTTGAAAATTGGTAATAAACATATCAAAGTGAATTGTGACAGTCAAAATACTATTTGTTTAGCAAAAAATTAAGTCTATCATACAATGACAAAGTATATTAATGTTTAATATTATTTTGTACGAGAAATTATTGATGATGGTGAGATACTATTTTAAAAGATTATGATTGCTGAAAATCTCGCAGATATGACATCGAAATTTGTGACAGGTGTCAAGTTTTAACATTATTTGTACTTAATAAATGTTCTTAGAATTTGAAATTGGATGCTTTGAAGTCCATTTGAAAATATTACTGAAATTTATAAAATAAAAGTTTAGACAATGTTTGTTTGGGATTGTGAGATCGCTAAGGTGGAGATTTGTAGAATTTTAACAATCTCTTAATCCTACATCGGAAGTGGGAGAGGGAGGAAGAAAAATATTAGTTTATAAAAAAAGTTTCATCTCTTCTTAATAAATATTTCCAAACAATAATTTCTTACTTCTAAAATTGATTGCATTTTCTCTCTTTTTGTAATATTTCACTTTATAATATTTCTTTGAAATAATGAAATATTATTTTAGTAGTGACATAATTGGCCGAATCTCGTTAAAATTTTTGGTATTTTTTTTATTGTCTATTTAATAGTTATTGTCAGGTAATTTATTTTGGTGATATATTGTGCTTTAAATTATCTGAGAAAAATTATATCACCAACACTTTAATAATCTAATAAAGTTGGTTTTTAAGAGATACTATTTGTGACTCTACCAATTATCTGATAATTTTTTTTTGTTTTAATTTTTAGCAATAAATTATTTATTTTGGTGGAAACTAATCCGATTTTCACAATATAAACTTCTATCCTTTTCCTTATGCATGCAAGATCATTATGAGGCAATTGTAGTTGCAAAAATCTGAAATCAATTACCCCACTTTTCACATATGGCTTTTTGGTAAAAAATCAAGGGAAGGGAAAAATCCATGTCAAGAATTTCATAAACAATTATATCAGCAACAAAATTGCTCCAAACAACAAATGAGAAAGAGAAAAAAATTTCCATTTAACTAAGTAATATATTCACTATTGTTCCAAAAATCAGATTGAATCTCATTTTAGATACTCTACTATGCTAGATATCTAATATCCAAGCTCGGTTTTGAAAGTCACTTAATAGAAAAAAAAAAAACGATTTGGAAGAGAGATTTTGAATGAAAAAAATGTGAAACTATGAGAGATGTATAGTTGGATAGTAATGGGTTTAGAGATGATTTTCCCCTCCTAAAGGAATTGAGATTTAACACTTGTTAATAGTTTACAGAATTAATAATTCATGTCAACATATTTATGAACTAATATTTTATTAAAGATGTAATTGATTAAAAATTAAATTTTACTAGCTTGATTGGAATTTTTTTTACATAAAAGCAAAGTTGTAATATGACCTTAACATTAAAGAATTAATTGCATTTTTGGTCATTTTTAACTTATGTCAATAGTCAAGGTGACCACGTATCAATAATTTGCAGAACCAATAATATATGTCAAACATTACCTTCAGAAATTAAGGTCTGGTTAATATTTTGAAAATATAATTAGCTGAAAATTGAAATTAAGAGGGTGGTTTAATTAGACTTTTTTACTATAAGAACAAAGATATTATCTGATCCAAACATTAAGAATTTAATTTCACATTTTGGCCTGCAGAAATAATGAATTTCGCACCGACGGAAATGTTGTTTCGGCCACATGGAGACAGTGAACCGTATTTTGACTTTTTTTTTTTTTGAGAAAAACTATTCTATCACCGAGCTGAAGATATAATTTTCCATCAAGATCTCCCATATCTCTCTCTCTCCCTCCCTCTTACCTAAATTTCATTCTTTCCCATTCCTGTGATCAATCCAATCTTTGAGTTCCGCAAATCGCGATTGGACACTCCTTCCAAATTAATTAAGCTACAGAACCCCAATTTCTCTTTGTTCCTGCTAATAAACACCATTCTTGATTATGGGTTCATTAATCCTTTCTGTTTTTATTGCAATCTTGGGGCTTTTGTCGCCTACATCAGAATCACTTCGCTTCGACCTGCAATCTGGTCACACTAAATGCATAGCAGAAGATATCAAAACCAATGCCATGACTGTTGGCAAGTACAGTGTCGTTAACCCTAACGAGGCTCAGCCTTTGCCTGCGTCCCACAACCTCACAGTCAGGGTGAGTAGTGATTGATTACTCTTTAGAGACCAAAGAAGAGAAGGAAAAACCCATGTTTCCTTTTCTTTTGTTTCTTTTTAATGGATTTATCTCGGGTATTTATTTGGCTGTGTAGGTGACATCGAGTGCTGGGAATAGTTATCACTACGCAGACCATGTGCACTCGGGGCAGTTTGCATTTACGGCGGCCGAGGAAGGGGATTACATGGCCTGCTTCTGGGCTGTGGCTCATAAGCCTCCAGTTACGTTAACTGTAGATTTCGAATGGAAAACTGGTGTGGCTGCAAAAGATTGGACAAATGTTGCTAAGAAAGGCTCTATTGACGTAAGTCTCTTTTATTATTGTTTTTTACTTTCCCATTATTGTTTATTGATGTGCCTGTTTTTGTTTTCGTTTTGGATATTTGTTTTGGTTTCGTTTGAAGTATAGTCTGCTGACCTTAAACTTGGAATTTGGATCTCAAAACATAGAGGGTTTGTGTAGAGTAATTTTAGTTAGTTTTTTTTTGTTAATAATGATACAAGAGTTCATTTTAGGATGGGGCTTAATTTGAGTTGAGCAGTAATAAAAGGGTATGATGAATTTGATCCTACTAAATTTTTTGGGTAAAATTCTGATAATGGCATTGGCATCTAGTGAAGTGAAAATTGTGAATATGATGGTCGATAAAAGTTTAGAGTTTTAAAGCTGTGGAGGGTTTGAATATACACTTTAGAAAATAATAAATTCCATATAAAAATTCTCATGAAGCAGTGTATCATGAAGTGAAAAAAAAAGCTGTTGGTTTCATCTTGGCGCAAGCATGTTAGTTGAATAAAATTATGTTACTTGGAGGAATGTGCCACAAGGTAGGGTGACATTTGTTTTGTTATTATTGTCAAAAGAGCCTAGGTGAATTTGATCTCTGGATTATGAATGGCAATTGGCAATAGGTAAGTTGTGGGTTCTGTTTAAGCATACCCATTCAATCTCTATGTTATTTGGGGCAGAGTTGGTCTGGCTGGATATTACTTAATTAATTTTTCTGTAAAGAAGTATAAATATTATAAAAAAATTGCTCATCATATTATAAGTGAATAAATGATATATGTATCATAGTTAATTTGAAATGTACTGTATATTTTTAAATGTAACCATATAATATATAATATAAAGGGGTTTGGCATTACCTGTCCCTAGCCATTTGTAATTCAGGTTGGGTTTTTCCCATCTGTCAGTTCACTAAAGCAACCTCTGGGCCTGAGCAAAATACATCCTTATTCTGCACTGAAGGCCTATATCCTATGTTTGTTGTTGTTGGTCTTCTAGTTGATGAATGTTGTGTGATTGCTGAAAGTGCAAAAAGATACTGACAATTAAGGTGGATCATAATATTTTCTAGTGGATATTTCTCCTAACTAGTTAATTACATACAGTCTGTTTGGCAATATGGTTTGAAGTTGATTTTTCAAAAAGCACCATTCCAGAAGTTATTATAAAAAAAAAAGTTGTTTTGCAATTATTCTTCAATTGTTTTGGGAAACTTTTCTGTAAGCTTTAATTTGCAGATTCCAAATCGAGCTTTTCATAACAGCAACTTGAGTTACAATGCCAAATATACTCATAGGTTCTTAAGAAACCATTTAAGGTAGGTGTAATGACTTATCAGTCCTCAACCCTACTAGTGGTAAGAATGAGAGGTTGCAGGGACATTAAATGGCTCTACTGAATTAAAACTCTTCATGAGGTTGGCTATTGGTTGGTACAATTTAACTAGACCTCAATTTCTTCTGGAAATATACTAATATTTGTGCGTCATAGATAAGGAAGGTTAAAATAAATTCTGCTATGAAATTAACAGCAAATAATAGAATTTAGAAGTTTAAGCTTTGCAGAATTGCATTTTTTCCTTTTTTGCATATTTACATGTATGAGGAATAGGATATGAAATGGGTTCTAATATTGCCCAATACATTTGAATCGGATTATAGAGGGGGCAATACCTTTTTGCCATTTTGAATTGTCATTCCCATAATGGCTGTAACAGATAATTTCTTTGGACTGTAACAGCCAATTCTGCAGAGAGATTGTCAAATAGGGGAATATTGAATAAAATACTTAAGTCAATTTTCTGTTGGTTTGAGTCATATTTTGCTTTTTGTTTTGAAAAAATTCATGGTAGTGGTGGCCAATTCAGTCCTATTCGGTTACATTATTTCCAATTTCCAAAAATGTTTTTGTTTCCTTTATTTAAAAGACTGTTATGCATTCAAGTTGTTTGAGGGATAGTAAGAAAGAGATGGCCTTTTAAATGTTGTTTTTCTTGAGTAAGTTTCAACTGCAAACCTATTAATCTTTACACAGTGGGCTTAGTTATAATGGTTTTTCAAATTTCACTATTCACTCCAGCCTGTCCCCATCTTCATCATTCTTCTCCTTTAGGTGTTATTCTCTCCTGGTTTCTTGATTGATTAAATCTCAGCCCTTTAGCCATTTAATATGGTGCTTATCCTGATTTTCAGAGTGCTTGTAGTGTGTACTTTGCTTAGCAGGACCCAGCTAGACTTAAGGCCTTTGCTCGGTTTGGCTAGCACCTATGGAAGGTGTGATCATTAGTGAGATCCTACCCCCGTGACCAGGGCTTGCTCCAGGTGACAAACCACTAAGGTGTTGGTCCTATTGCACTATTTATTTCTACCAAGTGGCTTTTGGCACTAGAGTCAGCCCTCCACATTGGAAACTTGCTTAAGGGCGAGCTGAGTGCTACAAGGGTCTATTATACCTTTGCCCTCCACTTCCTATCTTATCATTATTACTTTGGCTTCTCTTGAGGTTATTGTAATTAAGGATCCTACACAATTTTGGTATTGGCACTAAGCATCTGCATCTGCATTTGCCTTTAGTTGATGAGTGGGATTTATACAGCATGTATCAGGGGACAGCTGCCAAGGTTCCCTATATCTGCCATTCTAATTTTCATTCTTTGGATAAAACAATCTATGAAAACTAACATGCAGCCCTTGGAAGTTTCAACCTGATGTTAAGATAACTTGCAAAACTTGGCATCCATTGCTTCATTGCTGTAAGGGATGATTAACAAGTTAACAGAATTCTCAAATCAATAGGATTTTCACCACTTAAAACTTCCCAAAGTTTTAATTATGGGCTCGCTCACAGTGTGGCAACTTGGATTTTTGTGTAGTGATCAAAGTTTGTGTGTTTCTTTTGGCCTTTTGCTATGACATGTATAGTATTCTTGTTGCCGTTTTTGAAAATTTTCTCTCAATTTCTGCACACACGTTATATTGTTAATAGAGAATGATATTTGAATGCTTAAAACCATTTTTGGTTTTTAACTATTGTCTGAAATGTGCATAAGCACTTGATTTCAAATTATTTACTTATCTCAGACATTTTGTGCACCAAAGGAATAAAATTACCGCTTAAATAGAAAATCCCAAAAAGTTTCAGGATTCAAATTGTCAAATCCCCTTTTAGATTTCATGAGAGGGATGAACAGATTCTTAAGCATTTGTGTTTACTTTAATATACCAGATGATGGAATTAGAGCTGCAGAAGCTGCATGATACTGTCATCTCCATTCAGGAGGAGATGTATTATCTTCGTGAGAGGTAAAGAGAGAGATCATTTCTCAAACATTTCTGGAAGTTGATAAATTCATTTCTTCTTTTGAAGAATGTTGTTTATTTGGATTTTTTTAACAGTTTTAAATTGTTTGGTGCTTACTCCAGAGAAGAAGAAATGCAAGAGATGAATCGATCTACGAATTCAAAAATGGGCTGGTTAAGTTTTCTCTCGCTTATTGTTTGTTTATCAGTGGCGGGCTTGCAAGTATGGCACCTGAAGACCTTTTTCGAGAAAAAGAAGCTCATTTGATTGTAATTTTAACATGCTAATATAATACAGTTTTCTTTCATCCTTTTTTTTTTTTTTAATTTTTTTGGCCCTGTAAAATGTTCTACAATGAAATTATACTTTGTGAAAGGATAATTTAATGTTAAACAAGATTTTTTTTTTGACATCTTTTTGTTGCCTTTTATGGTTCAATTTTTTTTTTTAAATGAAAATTCTTTTCGCTAAGATGCTCTTTGACATATATGGCTACTAAAAAATCGCATTACTGCCTAAGAAGGGATTTGTGAGTTAACATTGTTGTGCAAGAAAGTGGATTTTTTAACCTCTTGAAGCAAATTGTAAGTGGGATGCTCCCGGGGTCTATCGTCTCCCAGCCAAAATAAAATGTTATAATCCACTTGGATAAAAAACTACAGGACTCTCCCATTTGTTTATTTATTTATTTTCTAGTTATTTCAAATGCATCACTTCAGCCATTCTACATTGTACCGGGGAAGATTCACGTGGGCCAAACTGGTATATATCGAAAAAGTTATATATCTAAAAAGAAGTGTCAAAGGAAGCTGTAATTTGTTCTACATGTGCATATTGTGTTCCCCCTCCCTCCCTCCCTCCATCCCCCCCCCCAAAAAAAACCTTCTATGAATACCGATCAAGTCTTAGCATATACATGAAACACGCCAAGGAACAAAAACTTCAATGGTTTGAACATAATATTTGCAAACTCCCTTTTCTTATAATCTACAACAAATTACAATTGGACAGCAAAGCAAAATACTTGGGTCAGATAATGAATGTGTTTATGTATGTTAATTGAATCACATTTCTTGATAGGGTGACTAGAGATCAATATGAAACGACCAGCGTATCCCCACTCTGATAGAAATGTGGTGCATTAGGTGGAAAACCAATAACAGCAGTATCTCACAATCTCGCTCATTCAAATCCAATCACAACACCATCTGCAAACTTGTGGGTAATGGAAATGATTGGCATGAGTTGGCACATAGATCCATATCTGACTGCGTCATTGGCCTGAGCATTACGCATTGAATAAGTTCCAGTGGTGATCTGCAGGCAACACTTCCTTAATCTTTTCAAGCCTCTTGAGAATTTCTAAAAAGGGTGGTCTTCTGTTCATGTCGGCAGCCCAACACTGATCCGTTAATCTAAAAACATTGAAAGAGAGAAATTAGCAACCCAGTGATAAAATTCCTTTTCTTTTCCTTAAATATATGTATATATAGAAGAAGCATATCTTGGGTGGATGATTCAAGCTATGGAAACATTTATAAGAAATAAATAGAAGATAATAGACAAATAAGATTGAAGATCAGAAGACATGGCGCTTGCTGAATTTAATTTTGATTGAAAAAATATCGATACTCTTTTGACAAACGTATTTTCTTTGTGGAAGTTCTCTAGAGCACCGTATCTCTTGTTTTTGCATTGAAATTGGAGTAGAAAGTTCAGGAAGCTTAGGAATTCAATTTGGGGATACAACCCAATTGAATTCAGTTCAGCTGGGAATGCAATGTATGAATAGAAGTGCAACCTTTTGGAAAATTGGATGAACAGAAAATATATCAAAATTACTTACTCTCTCAATTCTGGGGTAAATCCTTTGGAAAGAAATGTTGGCCTGTGCCCCTCTGCCACAAACTTGGCTGCTTCATAAGGCTCATAATTTGCAAGTGGTGGCTCTCCTTCAAGCATCTGCATTGGAGAATGAAATGCATTGCAACTCATTTCAGTACATCATGCCATTGAAACCCTAACAGAAAAATAAATAAATGAAAAAAAAAACTCATAAAGTACTATCGTAAAAGGAGAAAAAAAATACCTCATAAAGTATCATCGCAAAGGAAAAAACATCAACCTTTTTATCATACTTCCGGTGCTTGAAAACTTCAGGAGCCATATAACGATCTTTTTTTTTTGTTAAAAAAAAAAATTGAATAAGAAAAGAACATAATTCATTTATAAGAATTTTACAAGAAAGACTCACAGCTCCCTGTCTCCCCTGTCATTTTGTACACATCATGAGAATTCTGAACTTTGATGAGCTTGCTTAGTCCAAAATCTCCAACTTTCAGATGTTCAGCATTGGAGTTGACCAAAAGAACATTTCTAAGATTTGGAGAACGCATTTAACATCCATACAAAAAAAGCTGTAACTATCAGCTAAATTCTGAATACAGGAAGCAAGAAGAAAAGAAAATGATCAAGGGCATCTTATATTGTTGGAAATGCTAAAGGTATTTTCCAAAGATTATGCCAAATTATAATGCTAAATTCAATGAACCACATGAACTCTTATATCAGAGAATAATTTGCTTCAAAATTGATTATTTTTCAGCATAATTTGACATAAAACTGAGCTCACCTTGGTTTTAGATCTCTGTGAATAATGACATTTGGCTCACTGTGAAGATATGCCATTCCTCTGGTCAGAAAGGGTTTGCAAAATCAGATTAGCATATTAATCACAACAAAAGCTTGTGAAAGAAAAAAAAAAAAAATTCTGCTTATGAACAGCCAAAACACCAACAGGAAAAGCTACATAATACATGTTCCCAATGAAAAACAACCCATAGCTCAAAAAAATTGCTTCAAGCATAGCTTAATGGAATAAAAAAATAAGATGGGACTTGCCCTTACTAGCTAGGGCAATAAGGCAACTTATGTGGCCCTGTGTCAGTCATGTTGGATGGAAGGTGCATTGGCTGGTTTGCATCAAAATAGAAATCTAGAATCTCATGCATCAAATTTGAATACTTAAAATAGGATTAACCAGCATAATTAGTTTAGTCTATATGATATATTTTCACCAGAAAAACATAGACTATCAATAATATTTCACATATACATGTAAAAATCCCCACATTTTGCCCTCAGTAACTAGGAGAGGAAATCAAAACTTTAAGTACCTGGCGATATCCAGTGCAAAATTGATGGCTGTTGAAGGACTAAGTGCACCCTTTTCCTTGAGGTGCTGATGAAGATCACCCTATGACAATACAAAAATGCTATGATGAAGCAAGACTGGCTATGCAGGTAAGTTTTTCCAGCCGCTAAAAATAGTTTTTGTAGAGGAAATCTGAAATTTGGAAAAGAGAGAGAGAGAGAGAGAGAGAGAGAGATTAAGTTGTATACCCCTCGTAAATACTCTGTAATCAACATCAAGGGCTTCTTTTCGGTAACAGCTCCTAAAAATTGCACTATATTTGGGTGGCGAAGCTTCACTAGTAAATTAACCTCATGCCTGAAGTCCTGACTGAATCAAGCAAGGGAAAGATGAAAGATGAGTGAGGAAAACCAGAACATAAACAACAGGTTTAGATGAAAGTTGATTATAGCTACTACAAGCATTCTCTGAGAAATACAGTTTAAAGTAATCTTAGAAAAGAAAATATTTAGAAATAGATTCCAAGCCTTTTGGAGTCAAAATATATTCATTTTATGTTTTTTTTTCCATTTTTGATTGATTGTATTTCAAAAATATAGTTTAGAGCAAGCAATAATACATATTTGGAAAAGAAAGGAAGAAAGAAACAGATAAAAAAGAAAGAAACAGACATCTTTTTAAAATATGCTGATGTCATCTTTTATTTTGGTTCCAAAATATTGATCAGAATTAACTAAAATGACTATCAGCAACATAATTGAATAAGTGCAACTCAATTAGAAGGACTCACATCACCAATCTATCATCCGAAAGGGATGGAAGAATGCGCTTGACAGCTACGGGTGTTCCACGCCAATAGGCTTTCAATATTTCTCCGAAAGATCCCTAACATCATAAGCTACTATTAGTGGTAAAAGTTGCATATGGATTGAGACCTGAAAACTGACGACCACAAGATGAACAGCAGTTGCCTTTACATCAACCATAGGTGGCAGAAAATGGAGATTTAACTCTTGGTATGAAATGAATCTTATAATAACACGATCTCTCTCTCTCTCTCTCTCTCTCTCTCTCTCTCTCTCTCTCTCAACATAATATGTTCTAATACATGCAGTAACCAAATATTAAGAGGGTAAAATATATGATGCCGAAAACAGTAATATATAGCTCAATGATTTTGCATATTACAGATCCTCCACCCCAAAGCCATTAAAAAAAAATGACATGCCACATGATTAACATTATTAGGAGATATGTGATAGATTTCTCCTTTATCTTTATCCAGAATTGTATTTTATCTTTATCTTGTTTAATTATCCCATCTCTTTAGAGCTGCCTTATCTAGAATTCTAGTTGAATGTAAATACTTTACTCTAGGAAGTCTATATAAACACTTTGTACGCCATTTCTAAAATCAATACAATCAGAATTCTTTCATGGTATCAGAGCCTATACCATGGCAGCCGAATTTTCCAATCTCTCCCCCTCCTCTCCTTCTCTTACCTCTCAAATTACACCTACTATACCTACCACTATCACCTCCTCCACCACAACCGCCCACTCTTTTGCTATTAAACTAAAATTTACAAACTACCTAGCGTGGAAAACACAATTCAGTCCCCTTTTAAATTATCAAAATTTGATACACTTAGTTAATGGAACACCACCTCCACCCAAAGAAATTCCAACAGAAACTAATCCCACCATTTATGTACCCAATCCCGCCTATCATGACTGGTTTAGAAAAAATCAGATGTTAATGTCTTGGCTCCTTATCCAAATAATTCTTCTCCCATGTCATTGGTTTGACATCCTATGCTCAAGTTTGGAATGCCCTCGTGAATGTCTTTGGTTCAATCACCCAAAACAGCCAACTTCAACTTCATATTGATCTTCAGGAGTTGAAGAAAAATGACCTCACGGTCTCTCAATATTTGCAAAAGGCAAAAGCCTTGGCTAATGAATTAAGTGCAGCAGGAAGGCTCTTATCCTTTGCCAAATTTAATGCCATAATTTATAGGAACATTGGCTCAGACTTCCACCCAATCATCACTGCTTTAAATATCAGACCTGAACCTATCCCTTTCCATGAACTTCATGGACAGCTTGTCACCCATGAAATTCTTCTAAAAAATCATCAAGAACTTCTAACTGTCAATGTTGTCTAAAAGCCTCTCATCCTTCCTACACCAAAGACGGCAAGTGAACAATCTTTCAGTCATCCCTATAACAATTCTTTCAATAGAAGAGACAATCAAAACAAAGACCCCTGTCAGATTTGTGGACTTCGAAATCATACCGCTGACAGATGCAGGAAAAGGTATGTTCCTCAATCTACCTTCCAAAATTGCACTAATCAACCCTTTTCTGCTGGTCCTCAATTTTCATCACAAGTAAATATGGTGTACAACACAGGATAACAATCTTCTAATCTCTCCTATAGTTCAGCCTTGCCATGGTTTCCTGACACAGGAACTTCTCATCATGTAGTTCTTGATTTGTCACATATCACCATGCCTAGATTCTGCATAGGTAATGACCAGCTTCATATAGCAAATGAACATGTTTCTCAAATCACTAAACCATTATTATCTGTAAGACAATTTACAAAAGATAATAATTGCTACTTTGAATTTCACCTTTTTTTTTTGTTAAGGATCAGAAAACCTAGGAGATACTACTTCGAGGAACAATTGAGGGTGGTCTATACAAGTTGTTGCCTCCTTCCGAATTTCAAGTTAATTTAGTTGAAAAAGTTTCTTTGGCAGATTGGCATGCTCGATTGGGGCACAACAATATGCCAAAAGTCAATAAAATTGTTTCTCAATTTTAGTTGTCTTGTTTATCATCTCAAAATAAAAATTTTAATTATTCTTGTCATGAAGGAAAACTTACTAGAATTTCCCCCCCCCCCTTTTGTATTCAGATATTTTGGGTCATTCGCCTTTAGATCAAGGACACCGTTATTTTGTACTATTTGTTTATGATTTTACTTGGTTTTATCTATTAAAATTCAAAAATGACATTTGTGATGTCTTTCTTCTCTTTCAAAAGTTTGTTGAAAAACAATTCAACACTAATATTAAATAATTGCAAACTGATTGGGGTGGGGAATATCACAAGTCAAATAAAATTTTAAGTCAAAATGGTATTGCTCATCATTTAACTTGCCCACATACCAATGAGAAAAATGGAGTCGTTGAAAGAAAAATTCATCATGTAGTTGACTTAAGACTTGCTTTGCTGGCTCATAGTATATTATCTTTAAAATTCTGGACATAATGTTGTCTCTATTATAAATTCATTACCAACCGAAATTTTGGAAAATCAATCTCCTAATTTTTGCTTATTTCAAAAAAATCCAAAGTATGAGACGTTTAAAATTTTTAGTTGCTGTGTTTTTCCCCTATTAAGACCGTACAATAGCAATAAATTCTCTTTTCGAACCAAACCATGTGTCAATTTAGGACTTTCCTCATCTCGCTTCGGGTATAAGTACCTAGATCCTACATCTGGCTGAATTTACATTGCAAGGCACTTAAAATTAGATGAACATATTTTTTCTATGTCTAACATGTCTTCTTTGTAGGAAACCGAGTCCCCTAACAACTCTCACTCTGATTTAACTTGTATGGATCACACTCAATCCACCTCAAGTATATCTTCTATCCCTATCTCTTCTTCTCATTTATATCTAACAACTTCTATCCCTTCCAATTTTCAATTACGACTTGTATCCCCATCTTCCTCTAATTCTAATATACCCGAACCAACCCTTTCTCCCATATCCTTATCAACATCCTCACCAAGTAATTTTGATCCACAACCCACTCCACCACCATTTTTAACTTATCAAATCCGTACCCATCTCATGGACCTACGCCCGAAAACATTCATTCAACAATCTACCCATTCTATTTCCAAGTCCCCTATACCAAACCCTAACTTGCATACCGAAACTTGGATATACAAGCAGGCTTGTCAGTTCAAAGAGTGGAGAGAGGTCATGCATGATGAATTTCAAGCCCACCTCCAAAATAACACATGAAGCCTAGTCCCATGTCCTCCAAACATCAATATCATTGACAACAAATGAGTGTTTAGAATCAAAAGAAATCCATATGGGACAATTCAGTGATATAGGACAAGGTTGGTTGCCAAGAGCTATAATCAAAAAGTTGGAATTGATTATCATGAAACATTTAGTCCTATGATTAAGGATGTCACCATTCGCACAATCCTTAGCCTTGCAGTCCATTATGATTGGCAATTGTGGCAACTAAATATCTCTAATGTCTTACCTCATGGCAACCTTGATGAGGAGATTTACATGGCTCAACCAGTTGGGTTTCAAGATAAGACACGATCAGACCTTGTTTGTAAGTTGCATCACTCACTCTATGGGTTAAAACAAACACCCCGTGCTTGGTTTCACAGGTTGAGCATCTTTCTTTTATCTATTGGCTTCACTAATTCCAAGACTAATAGCTTCATAATCTTTTGTATTTTTGGTGTAGAAAAACTTTTCCTACTAATCTGTGTTGATGACATAGTGATTACAGGCAACTCACAAAAAATGATTGATCGGTTGGTCTTATAAAAAAATCAGGAGCAGCAATTTCCTGTTTTGGATATGGACACACTAGCCTACTTTCGAGGGGTTGAAGTGGCTTCTACAAGTGTTGGTCTGAGTCTATCCCAGAAAAAGTACATTCGTGAGTTGTTTGATCGTAGAAATATGGGTAATTCAAAGCCTCATTTAACCCTTATGGTTATTGCACCACCTTTATCTTAAACTCAAGGCACCCCTATTCCTAATAGTGATGCTTATCAACAAATTATTGGAGCTTTACAGTATATAACACTAACCAGGCCTGATATTGCTTTTCGGTTAATAGGTTGTGTCAATTCATGCACTACCTAACTGATGCCCATTGGAAAGCCATCAAACGATCACTTCGATATCTTGAGGGAACACTTTCCTTTGGCTTACACTTGGTTCGGTCCAATGATCTAACTCTCCATTGCTTTATTAATAGTGATTGGAGAGGTTGTCTAGATGATAAAAGATCCACAAGTGGCTATGGCATCTATATGGGTCAAAATCTTGTTGCATGGGCTTCCAAAAAGCAGCCCACAATAGCTCGATCTTCCACTGAAGGATAATACAAAGCCCTAGCAAATGCTGCCACTAAAACTCACTAGTTGAAGTCTCTACTTTCTGAAATTGGCTTTTTTCAACCAAGCCCCATCCAAATCTGGTGTGATAATTTAGGAGTAGTTTATCTCTCTTCAAATCCTATATTTCATGCTCGCACTAAACATATCGAGCCTGATTATCATTTTGTAAGAGAACATATGTCTTCCAAAGAGTTTCAAGTTGAATTTTTACCCTCCACTGATCAGATTGCTAACATCTTCACCAAGCCTTTGCCTACTCAACATTTTCTCCAATTACGACCACTGCTTTCTGTCTACGGTGCTCTGGTATCAGCTCGCAGAGGGGTATTAGGAGATAAGTGATAACTTTCTCCTTTATCTTTATCTAGGCTTGTATTTTATTTTTATCTTGTTTAATTATCCTATCTCTTTAGGGATGTCTTATATAGAATTCTAGTTGAATGTAAATACTTTACTCTAGACAATCTATATAAACACTTTGTACACCTGTTCTAAAATCAATATAATCAAAATTCTTTCAAACATTTTATATTTATATATTTGTGTTAACAGACAAACAAATGTTCTATTTTGAGGAAAACTCAGGCCAATAAGTTTTGAGGGGTGGCAAAGTTAAGTTTAAGATATCAAATATAACTTATAATGTTTAAGCGAATATTTAATCAAAGTTAAGTTTAAGACATCAAATATAACTTATAATGTTTAAGTGAATATTCAATGGAATTTATAATTCACAAAATTCAAACAAAACCTGCAAAAACAATATGCCAAACAGATGTATAATAACATGCATAATCAGCAATTTGGAAACATAAATCCACACCTTTCCAATGATTGATGAGTTTGAGAAGTCAAGCTCAGATGGGTCAACTTCCCAGTCACACTTGTTTGGTAGAGGTGGTGGTACAGGCTTTGGCTCAAAATGGCTTCCACTTTGGCCCTACATTTTGAAATCACAAACTTAGGCAGGTCCCAAGATGAATTCACATGAGTGATCAAAAACACAATGAAGAGGAATAAAAGCAATTGTATGAAGGACATCAAGTAAACACTCATGAAAAGTTAAGAAAATAAACATGAGTTTTATTTATCATTTATACTATCTAGGCAATTGATATTGTCTATTGAAGCACCCCCACACAAAAATATAGACAAGTACAGCATTTTGACCATTAAACATATGGAAAAGGAAACATCTCGGACAATGTTAGCAGACTTTTGATAGACGACTAACATAGTATTATGAGCATTAGCATTCAGGAAGTCATCAACAAAGAAATCCATAAGAAAAGATCAATCACATATGTTATTGAAAAATTCAGGGTAATAGCCCTGGGAACTTAAAGATCCAAACAATATCAAGAACCAACCCTATGATTGGATGCTCATGACAGACCAACTGTTGGAACATTAATTATTTTTCTTGTATTTTGTGTTTTCTTGTTTTTAGTTAATTCTCTAGTTAATGGTGTTAGTCAAATCTAGGTAATTGGGGTGAATTAATATCTTATGGTTTCAAGGTATTTATTGTAGTATTTTTTCCCCATGTGTTTTACAGCTGTACTCTCCCTATAAAAGCTGTAAAATCTGAATGCAGAAATAAGAGTTACAGAGAGTGACTTTTGGGTTCCATTTCCTCTGTTCTGTTTTCTGTTCTAATCATTGTTCTAATCTAGGTTTGGGTTTTCTAATTTCTAACACCAACACTATGCATAACTCACATAAATAATTGCCAACAGAAAAATGACACAACATAGCAAGAACTATGAGTCAAACCATGTAAAAGTTGAGAGCAGTACCAACATCAGCTAGAACTCCTTAAAAGTCATTTAGAGCAAATTCAGTTTAACTGAACCTTGCTAAGCAGGCTAACACTTGACAATAAGGAAAAATCATGTTTTTTTTCCTCTTCTTTTGAAGGTAACAGGCATGACATTTATCCATAACAAACATAATCTAAAATATTTCACTGTATTACATGTGTGGAAATTTTTTTTTCAGATTCAAAATACAGCAAGAAATGAGAACGACAAACTAGCATTAGCATGATGCAGATAAAATCCGTGATTACTTAAGATAAACTTCATTTCTTTTTTCCTGTCCCAAAGCAAAATTGATGTCTAAAGAAACAATCTTCGAATAAGTGATCTCTAAGCATAAAGTTTGCATCATTCCCAGATATAACTACAACAAATGAAAATTAATCAATCAATCTACAATTTCAGCTAGTAAAGATGAAACTACCAACTAGACATTCAAGGCCAGTAGAAGTGGAAACATCAAATATAGGCAAACATCGCTAAAAAAATAAATCTGATGGCAATGTCAATTAGAGGATAGAAAGCACAGAACTTACATAGGACAAGCCACCATATGATTTTAAGAGCTCAATCATATTATGCTTTTTAGCTCCTTCTGCATCAGCTAAAGGCTGTCATGAAAAAAATTAAATATCCAATTACTACTTAAGCTCATAAGATACCTTCGGTGCATAAAATCAAATTTGATCAGGAACGTGCAGAACCAAATCATAAATCGCATTATACAATCTGTGTTATTCGAATAGAGGAACTGAAAGGAAAAAAAAAAGTGGAAAGGAATCAGCAGAAAATGACTAGAAATGATACCGTATTCTTCCATCGATCCTGAGCGTTGACATCGGCGCCAAATTCAATTAAGCACTTGGCAACGTCCATCCATCCATGAAGCGAAGCCACATGGAGAGGAGTGCGGCTGTCGTAATCCCTAGCGTGGACGAGTGACTGATCTTCCTGAAGAAGCTTCCGCACAGCCGCGGCGTCATTTTGATGCGCGTGCCACAGTATCAAAGAGGTCCTGCTAACTCTGGTCTTCTCCTTCTGCTTATCCGAAGAAGTTGAGGAGGAACCGGAGCTCATTGGTAATGAAAAAGCAGATCGGATCAGAAGAGAAAATTGGTTCCGTTTACTTGTGATGAGGGAGTCAGTATGAGTGGAAGATTTGTTGGAAATTGAATTACAAATTTACAATTGCAGGGAGATGGGAACGGAGGCAGACGGCTTTACATCCGTTATATTCTGGTTTTACTTTTTCAACCGAAATATAAAACTCAGTCTCACTTTCTTTATAGAGAGATTTTCTTCTTTTTTTTTTTTTTTTTTTTTGTAAACACATGTATCTCACCCGTCGTAGGATCTTATACTAATTTGTTTAGAGTTTAGTCACAGTCTGAATAATGTTCGAGAAACCCAGCTCTTTCCAGAGACATTTTCTTTTATAGTGTTTATGCGCAACATATCTTACCTTTTTGTTAAAATGTTTTCATAATAAAAAAAAATTAATTCATATCATGAATTGGAACTCTGTTAGAATAATGGATTTTTCATAATTAGGTTTAATTCATAAAATAATTTATAAATTAAATTAATTACAATAATTTATCAATGATAGATTTGTAATTAATTTAATTTATAATTTTTATTTTTGTGAATTCAATCAAGATTTAAAAACAAACTTGAGATTAGACCCAAATTTGTCTTAAAAAGTTTACAATAATGATTGGGCATTTAATAAGTTGGTTACCTAAAGAAGCAGAATTGTATATTCACAAATTCCAACTGTTGAGTATTGACTTGAGAATACATAGCTGATATCTTAAAATATTAATGGACCCCACATTTTATTCTCCCTCGTCATTCGTTTTCACATTTCGGGAAAATGGTGCCTTTTGAACTCTTTCAAACAGCCGCCATTCTCATTATGATCCTAATAAAACAATCATCTTCGCATAGTTATTCTCAATGAATTAGCCAAAAAAAAAAAAATCGTGTTATCCTTATCCCAACAGTTCTGTCTTTGCAAATTTTGAAAGCCTAATGATGCCACCAGAAGACGTAAAAGGAAACACACTCGTATCTAATTGAATTTCAACCCCTCTTATGAAAATGGCAGAAATATCATGTTCATGACCATTGAATTAAGGAACACGAGTAATTACTCTGTTATGTTCCTTTATATCATACAATTCACTAACATCATTTTAATTCCATTAATGTTTTAGATTCATTAGTGTAGATTTGAGATGCTCTTACTCATTTCTCAATCACTAGAGCATCATATCAAGTCCTCTTGGTCTTCTAGTGACCGTTTGCGAGCTCTCAAGTTAAGCTCAAGGCTTTGAGGTAGAGGAGGTGTCCTCCCTCTTCTGAATAGAACAGCAAGACCCCTCATTTTGCGGCAAAGATCAAACACCTGCGAGGACAATAAGTTAGATCATAAAACTAAATTACTAGGATAGGTTGATTAAAAAAAAAATTTTGCTCAGATTCTTACTGATGAGGCTTCAACTTCTGCAACACCTTCACAACCTTTGCCTCCTCCCTGCAGTAAATCACAATACCTTACAGCTTCATTCTCGTCTTCAAAAACCTGCAGCAACATAGAAACAAATGTATGCAAGGGCATTCAAGTTACCAAGGTATTGCACAAGTAACGACTTGTTGACTTGCTATCTGAGCCAATACATTATTTAAATTTTGGAAAATGAACATGTGGGTGTTTCTGTTTCACACGGTAAAGAATCAGAAGAAAGCTTCAGATTGTTTATTACAAGTTCATGTTTCAAATCCAATGAATATGATAGGGGCAACTTAGAAAAAATTGATCTAATCAAACTATTTATCCAGCAAAAAATAGATCTTACCAAACTATTTATCCAACATAGCATTGAAAATTACAGCACCTATCTCTAGTATTATAACTCAACTCCTCAAGGTCCATTATTACAATTCAGTAGTAAAACTCTAATACAGCTTTTCCATATGACTGGTGATCTAATGGTGAATGGATTACTCCAGAGAATGCAACAATGAGTTTGACTGCCACATCGGATGAAAGATTCACTAATCCAGTTTATAAGACCTCGAGACCATAAGCAAACAAGGCTCATTGGACTAAACTGGTTGAGTTTGGCCTCTCTACACGAGGTATACATCCTTTATCTCTCAGTCAACCAATTTGACAGACTATCTACTATCTAAAAAAGTGGACAGATCTCGTTGGACTAAACTGGTTGAATTTAGCCTTTCTGCAAGAGGTATACATCCTTTATCTCTCAGTCAGCCAATTTGACAGACTGTTACTATCTAAAAAAAAGTGGACAGATGAACTTGGTTAGTGAGTGTGAATATCGAGGCTTGATATGTCATGTGAAGTAGCTTAATTTGGACCAAAGACTAAATTTTTTTCAGTTGTTCTCATGCGAAGAATCTTTGGAGCAGAACTCCTCTATCATGTGAAATGTATAGCATTAATAGAATGACAGGATTATGTCAACTGGAGAATGGCAGAGTTTACAAGGATGTGAATGTACATTTAGATGGCATCTTTAGGAACATAAAAGACGATGCTATGCTTGGACTTTTGGGGGTGGGCCAACTGTGAAAAGAATTCTAGACTTTCTCTACAAGTCTCTCTGTAACAAGTAGATTGACTAGGGCTGCTTCAAAATTGAAGATGAAATTGTGTTCTGAATAAGGCAATAAGCATACTTTAAAATGATGTGGCAAAAAGTAATTTGAAACTACTTTATTTTTCAATTGTTTTTAAATTTTTATGACCAAAACATGTCAGATATACCTTAAAGCCATTTTCAACTGCCTTTTAATTAACAAATTCAGAAAAATGCTTTTTCCAATAGCAAAGACAACAACAATGCCAAATAAGTCCTTCACAATTTAGTGTTAGTTCTGTTCATTTATAAAACTGACTCACACAAGTTACAGTGTTGACTGTTGAAATTTATGGATCCGGTCCATTGTAAATAGGAAGCGTGTTTAATTTTCAAGCTTGAAAATTATTGTAGAGGTTTTTTTACCAAAATACCCGAAGGCAAATTGGTTTGGCCACTTGACATTTATAAATTGCCCAATTTTTAGTTATCCCATCGATGTGAGATTGGATTACAACATTCCCCTTTAAGTCTAACTGTATTAGTTCAGTTATGACTTGCCAACATTTTTACGTCTGGGCTTGTATTCAAGCGAGTCTCAGAGGCTTTAAGTCTCCATTTTACTTTACTTGAGCTTGTACTCTTTGAATATCAGAAGCCGCAGATCAAATTAGAATCTCAAAAACGTCAAGTCTCCATTTTGTTTTGCCTAGGCTTGTACTCTTAAATCAATTTGATGGATCTCCATGGGCCATTTGGCAATTGACTCTGATACCATGTTTGAAATTTATGGGTCTGGTCCATTACAAATAGGGAGAGTGTTTAATTTTCGGATTTGAAAATTGTTGTGGAGACTTTTTCACCAAAATGCCCAAAGACAAATTGGTTTGGCCACTTGACATTTATAAATTGCCCAATTTTTAGTTATCCCACCGATGTGGGATTGGATTCCAACAGCTTTATTCATGCATTCAACCTCAAAGTATACCTTTAATATGAAAATCCAAGTAATGCAGTAACCAATGCATATAAAAACTTACAAGCACGCCCTCCCTTATATCCTCCACAAGCATCTGGAACTTTGTCCCTGTTCTGGACTGCTTAGCCTGATTTCCAATTCCAGATCTCCACTTTCCTCCTCTGGAAAATAGTAGACCAAGCTCCCTCTCAACTTCACTGTTTCAAAAGCAAAACTGGAGCTGAGCCTGTGGCAAAATAATAAGTATATGATGGAAGATAAGACACCAAAAACAATTCAGACCTGCGGTTTCTTCGAGTTTTCATTGTGCACAACTGCTTTTCTGTGTGTGTTAGTACATATAAAGGCTTTGTGGCATCTCTCCATGGGTTGGCCTCCAATACTGAACAGCATAAAAAGGAGAGAGTTAGAGAAATTTTGTGGAAAAAGCAAGCAACGATGTCATACATAAAGAAAACTAGAAATCTAGAAAAAGAAAAATATATGACATTATTCATGCATCAATGAAACATCTTTCAAATAATGAATGAGTAACCCACATAGTTAAATGTTAAGTGCTCAAATTCCAAGGACTGTAAGTGAACAGTGGCTCTCTCTCTCTCTAAATAAAACAGAGGCACGCAGAGGGAGAGAGGCAAAGGCAAAAATTAAAAAGATGGCAGAAGTGAATAGCTGTCAAGCTAACTTTAGGAAATGCAAAATACCTTGATGTTAAAGCCAATTTCTTCATACATAAATACAATACATACTCTAAGTGCGGACTGTTCAGTTTGGGTGTGTGCAAAAAATAACCTCTCAACCAATGTCCAAAAGAATTAAGTCCAATAACATCACACATTTGAACTGCTTGTTAGCTTGAAAAGTATGAGCATAAAGTATATCAACAATTATTGGCAGCTGGCAGCTGCTATTTAGTTCTAAAAAGCCAAGAATGTAAAATAATAAGAAATTGATTATTCCACTTAAATATCTATCAACCAACTTGCACGAACCTCAAGAGATTGATGACATATATTGAGATGGATGACATATATTGATCGTCGGGAAACGTATGGTAAACAAAAGCAGCAACTTAGAGATTAAAATGCAATATTGTGCTCAGAATCAGAATTGAAAAGCAAGGCAAAAGGGTCAACAACATCGGGCAAGCAGAGTCGATTCCATAAAATGTGAATACAAACTAAAAAATTAATAAAATCAATAAGAAGCAAGGAAAGAATTTATAATAATTGAATAGAATGGTAAGGGTTGTACCATCATAGCTGCTGCTATCAAACGATTGCTGAAGATGCCTTCTCATATCATAAGCACGAGAAGACACCCGCTTGACGAACTCATTCGAGGTCCCTGGTATTGTACCGTCCAAGTGAAGCGCTCTCTCAACTTCTTCTCGTCCACCATCATCTTCTTGTTCATCCGGAATTTTGGCAGCATCATCGCTCAATTTAGACGAAACCTGCTTCCATCTCCTTCTGGAAGGAACTGAAGAATAAGATACGGAGAGGAGAGAGGAAAGACGGGGAAGAAGACAGTGCTTACGCATGCAGAGAGATGAGGTGGAAGAGAAAAAACGGCGTCGTAGATAGAGAGGGTTACTGGTGGGAGGGAGGACCATGGAAGGAGAGACTGATGCTAGCGAATCCATGATTATGGAGAAACCGAAGCAGCTCTCTGGCTTAGATCAATATACTTTCAGTTATGAGAATTTGTTGAATCGCTGTATGAGTATTATAGTCGAACAAGCGGTGTGAATGACTGAATGTGGAAGTAAAAGAGAGAGAGAGAAATTCTCTGCGTGAAGGACTCTGTAACCCGGCGGGGAGAAGGAACAACGGAAATCGGCTCTCTGCGAATCTGCGAGACGGGATATTTTTGGAGGCTTGGGTCCAGGGGGTCCGCCAAAACAGACGGGTCAAATTCAAGCTTAAAAAAAGTGAGAATTTATTAATTTACTAACAGAAATTTGACCAGGCCGCCTTTTGTCCACGAAGTTGTATCATCGTGGATTTGAATCGGTGCTCTACACTCAGAACAAACTGAAATAATTGCCATTCATTTCCAAATTAGTTTTTCCAGCCCAGTGGACTATGCTACTCCGCAATAGAACTTTATTAGCCTCTTCCACCTGTTCTTCTGCGAATCGGAGGAAAAAAAAAATGCACAATAATTGGGGGAAATCAGCGAAGAGAATGAAAGAGTGATTGAACGACATCATCTTGTTAGTAGCTCCAGCGACTAAAAGGCTGCGGTAACACATTAGGCTCCCTTATTCTTTTCATAAGCAGCACCAAGGCGGAGGGGAACATGCCATTTCCTAACTCAAGTGGGATAACTTTCAAATAGGTCAAAGGAAACCCTTTAGGCATTTCCTCATCTGAGTAGATGTGCGAGACTTCCCAAGTGTATTTGGCCAGAGGATGAAATTTCCAAAGATATTGGTAGATTAAACAACAAATAACTGATTTTTGATTGCATAAATGCAACAGAAAATAAAAATAATCGCAAACATATATGACTCCAAAGTTACATTATTTGCAAATGGCGATGTCCCGTTAATAACAGATAATTCTATATACAAAGTACCCAAAATAACTGAGGAATAGCAGGTGCCAAATAATTCCAAGTGATGCTTAGTGACGCGAAATTTTAAATAAGATGATGAACACGACTGCAACCACAAGAGCAGCGATTACTGAGCCAATAATCCACTTGTTTTTTGTTATTCTCCTTGACATAGCATTCAAGACTTTCTTACTCTTGTCAATGGCATTATCTACTCCATGAAGCTGAAAAAAGGACAAAAGCAAGGAAAATAAATTAAATCTTTATGCAACAGCACAGTACTACTATGTGTGAGTTCACAATTTGGGTAATTATTACAGGCTTTACAGCTAAACATTTTGTTAAAGTATCAGAGAACAGCATCACTGTTTCACACCATACAAATCCGAAACAACTGGATGCAATAACAAGAAGAGGAAAACATGAATTGAATCTACATCGCAAAATTCACATTTTTACACAGCAACCCCTCTTTTACTTGTACCCAACAGCTGAAGGAGGGACAAAGAGAGAAAATACCTTGTCGTGAGCATGCAGGAGAGTTTGGCGTTGTTGATGCAAATCTTCAAGAATTGAAACACCAAGCTCTTCCGTCTCCAGCATGGTTCTTCTACTTTCCTTAATCCTATCACCTGACTGGTTTAGTGTCTCTACTGACAAAGACAATCTCTCTCTTTGATCCGCAGAAACCTATGCCATACATTGAGAAGCAACAAAGTTTCACAACCAAAATTGAGAAAAGTTCCATAACACGAGCATGAAAAAATAGGAACAGAGAGATGTCCAAGAAAAGGATTATTGCATACATCGACTGAAAATTATTAGTGTCGTAATTTTGCTGACTAATAGGAATTTCATCATGTTGTTTTCTACACTGTACTAGACTAGATTCATCCTATTCAGGATTTAATAAATAAACAGGAAACCAAGTTAGAAGAAAGCACTCAGAAATTCTAAAATATGCAATTTTTAATCGTCTAAACAGTAATAGCACACAGCAGAATGAACAAACGACGCAAGTAGAACCTAAGTACAAAACTACATTGACATTCACCACAAAATCACACGCAGCTAAGGAAATATTTGATGCGATGTAATCAGATATTGAGATGAAAAAAGAAAAAACAAGAAACTATAAACAAAATTCTACAACACATGAAATTAGAGAAAACATATTACCGCGTGGACATCCGCTATTCCAGCCTCAAGCAACTCTTCACGAGCAGACTGATTAGCATTACCTAACGTAATTCTTTTGAATTCTCTCTTCAAATTATTTAGATCAGACTTATATTCCCTTAATTTAGCAAGAAGCATGGCCTTAACACTCGGCTGCAGACTTCTCGCCTCAAGGTCCATTTTCCGAATCTGAAAAACAAAAAACACCAAAAAGAAGGAAAAAGAAAAGTAAGAAACCAGAAATCCGACAAAATTAAAGAAAGAAACCTAATCTTCCAAGACGTACCAACACATCACAATCATCCAATCCAGATTTTATCTCGGAAATCTTCTGGCTCTTCTCGTCTGCGATTGGGAGTTTTGCTAGACTTGATTCAAAATGAAAAAAAAAAAAAAAGAACAAAAAAATGGAAAATTGATGAATATGGAGAGAAGAGTACCTGCATCGGGAAGAAGAGAAGTAGTGTTGCATTTACGGGAGAGATTTGCAGAGAGCTCACAGTACTGGCGCTCGTATCCTTCAAATACATCACTCATAATTGCGGAGAAAGAAGATAAATCGATTTTAATCTTTGAGAGAAAGACAAGTGACTATTAAGAGCCGAGAGAAATGAAGGTGAAACCAGACGGAACCACCGAATATATTCTTAGAATTGGATCATTTCAGACAGCTACTTTCCTCTCTTTTGACTTGAGGCTGAAGAAGACGGCATTACCACTGGTATTAAAACGCTGCGTTTTGGTTCCTAGAATTACCTTTCGCGATAATTCTCAATTTCTCATAACTCTTCTTCTCCCTTGACGTAATAAAAATGGTTAATTTTTACCCTTTTTAAAGGTTTAACGTTTTGACTGTTATGTTTTCATAGGCCATAGCATTAGAAGCTCAAATTTTATTTTGGGACAAGGGGGCAAAAATATACCTAAAATTTTATGCAATTTTTTATAGTTATGTTTAAAGTTTTTCAGTCATATTTACCTTCAATATTTTTACAAAATTGCCTAATTTTATTTTCTTTAATGATTTGACTTTTGGCTGTTAATTTTCACAATCCAATCTATTATGATATTTTTCATTATGAACATTACATGAGTTGCAAGAATTTCATAATTCAAAAAAATCAAACAAAAAGATCAGTGGAATCTACAAACTTAATTCTGAATACAAGTGTACTTCCAGCTCAATTAAACTGATGCTTTTCTTGTAAAGGAGAGGCAAAAACAATTTACTGTTAGTTTTGCTGATTTCTAATATCGGTATGATTTATATAGAGATAAGGTAAACGTTTTTAGAAAAGTGTTAAAGAAAAGGGCACAATTAGGGCTTTTTTTTTTGCAAGGAGAATATATACTGTAATTGTTTGCTGCCAAGGCTTTTCTTTCTTGCATCCTTTCTCTATCAAGTTTTTACTGCTTAAAAGAAATGCGACAGAAAGCTGAACGTAAATACGAAAACAATTATCAAAAAAACATGATAGAAATGCCCCCACTTTGCAATGATGCAGTCATACAGCCAGCGTTCGTCTGAAAAGCGAAAACTTCACAATTGATTCCATTTAGTTGAATATCAATAAACACGTTATAAAATGCAAAAACCATAATTAGCAACATTTCATTATCATACTCGAAACAGAAAATGTCCCAAATTTTTAATTCTGTACATTAGCAAGCAACCAGAAAAAAATTATAAGCTTGAGTTTCCTAACACAGTTGACGAGACAATTCTTCTCTTCCAGATTTTCAAACTACAAAATCATAAATCTGGAGAAATCACACTATATCATCCTAGTGAACTATATAACATCTTCACGGAAATCCACATTTTGGTAATGTCAACCCCTGTTTTGATCTCATGAAAGCAAAGGCTGAAGAGCACTGACAGGGGAAGAGTAAGCGGCCAACCTTTTTTTACATCCCTAAACAAGGGTGTACACTGAATTGACTCTTTTCTTCTGAGCAACTTGGATCCCGGCAGCATTAGTCAATACAATGACTTGCTGCATCTCCACCTTTACCACAGTTAGTTCCAGTGTTTGTACATGAAAATATATCATTTCAGTGCTTGCTATATCGTGCACTCAGCAACATATATTAACAGAATAATGCAAAACAATGAAACACCGTGCAAATCTTAACCTCCAGTGCCGGAACCTTCAGAAGCCCCTGATCCATTTGAAGGAACAGAAATAGTCTCATCAGAAACCAGATTTCCCCCCGTTTTGCCCTGCTTATGCTGTGACTGCTCCCAGTCCTGATCAGGGAACACCTCAGACTGCAAGGATGGAGCAATGTTGTTCACATGTAGCCATGTTAGTTCCCACAAGCTATCCCCACCTAAAGCACTCCTCTGTACTAGCACTCCCTTGGTCTTCATAACAACCAAGGTGTTCTTCAGAAGCTCAGGCACTACTTCCTGAAGTTTCTCACTCTTCTTCCCTCGTACTTTAACCTTAAGATATTTTTCCATTCGACTAAGCACTCCTAGCCATAGTTTACAGAAAGTGGTCAATTGTGCAAGGTCATGGAGTAACTGTAAAAACACTTTTGACAGGAGTTTTACAGCAATGATTAGTGAGCCATCCATGTTTCGGTAATCTTTTTGGGAGTGTCCTTGAGCAATTTCAAGCAAGTCATCAAGCATTGTAAAGATTACCAGATCAAAACATTGTAACCACAAACCATGCGGAAGATTGATCCCATCCAGTCTTGTCAAGCACTTCTGCATTGATAAAAGTGCACGGTTTCGAACCTCTTCTCTCTGTTCCAAACAAACTTTTCTCAGTCCCTGCACAAGCCTCAGCCACATCTCCCCAATATCCTGCGACAATTTTGCAGCTTCCTCCTCACCCATTGCTTCCTTAGCCTCATGTGACCACCGAGCCAAACAGTCAACAGAACCTGCCATAAGATCTAGTGCACGCACAGACCTTTCTGCCTGAGCTACACGAGATTCTGCAAACTGCCTTGCTGCATCAACACAAAGTACATAATTGGCTGGCAACAAGTGAGCTCCATCACTCATAATGAACAACAGAGCATCAAATCCAGCTTCAGAAGCTTCAGGGTGCCGAGCTGTGATGGAAAGTAGGGATGTAATTGTACGCCATCCCATTAGAGACCTGATGTGCGTAGCATTTGCTTTCACAAGCCGACTCACTTCCTGTGTAATTTGTTCACAATAAGCATCAGCAACACGAGCATCAAGTTTCAAAACAAGTTGCAATGACCTCAAAAGTTCATCAGCAAGGTTCTCTTTGTATGGCAGCAGCCGCTGGCAAATTCGAAGGAGTCCAAAAACAGCCTTTTCCACTAAGGCACAAGGCATTACAGTTGATTGAACAATATTTGCTATGTGCTCATAAACACCCTGCCACAATAACACAATCCTGTCTCTGTTGTTCAGAGTAATTGCAATGAGTAACTCCAGGCAGAAAACTGCAGTATCTTCATCCTCAGGAGAGTTGTTCCCTTTTTGAGGCCGGCCTGCTGCCCAGATGAGTGCTCGTGCAAGCTGTAATAAAGATTCAGCTTGCAAAAACTTACTCTCGGTAAATATGCTGTCAACATGACATTTCTGGATAGTCTGAAGGGTGCGTTGATGAGCAGCTAGTTGTTGTTCAGTGGGTTGTGATCTAGGCTCCTCTGTGTCAAGAGATAAGAGCTGACTAAACCGGCCCATTAATCCAGAAGATCTCCTGGGAGTTCCCATGGATTGCATATGAACTGAAGATAAAGAATTTGTAATAGGTTTCCCATGCCCAGGATCAGCAGAAACCTCAGATTCTTCAGCAGCATCACTGGCCACACGTGCTGGAAGAAGACCAAGTTTGTGCAATCGTAAAATACAATCCAAAATATTTCTCCAACCTGTACGAATAAAATCACCATACCTATTTGCAATAGTGAAAACTGTCACAGTTGCCATCCTCGCCTTTGTGTCATCACCAAATGCAAGAACAGGTTCCTCGATAGAAGATGGATTCAAGAGGGTTGTGAATTTACATAGAGATACAACCAGATCATCTAATACATCTTCAAGATGATGACATGCAGAAATTTTGGCAACAGCTAAGAATCCATCAATACATGTCTGGTAAACATCTTCATGTTCTGCATGATCAAACACAACAGAGATAGCAGCAATCGTGGGACCAGACATTATTGCAAACATATCATGATCGAGGTAGGCTTTAGAATCAGATACAATGAATGAAGCAGTTTTCCTGGATTTATGCATTAGATCAATCCAATGGCTAGGGGTCATTTCAGGGAAACCAGCTCCTTGTTCTGGAGTTGTGCGGATCTCATTCTTACAAATTGAGTGGTATAATTCTGACAGAAATTCTCGAGGTAAGTCATTCCCTCCATTAATGTGCCTATTATTCCGAATAAAATCCTCCTCTGTCATCTTCTTTTTAACCTGTACATTGTGCTGATCCGTATTAAGCATTATAAGTGAATAAGACAATAAAAGAGCTGCATCCTTGTTAGCTAAGATCTGTGGTGATTGCTCATAGTATCTCTCAGAAAAAGCCTCAAGCACCCTTTGTATTTTTTGAGATTCTCCGGGCAGCCTAAAAGTTTCCAAGAATAACCGTAAAGCAGTATCCAGATTCATACCTTGGAAATCAAACGTCCCAGCAAATTCATGAAGTACCTGAACACAAAACTCATCATGATTTCCCAAGAAATCCCCAACAAGGTTCTTATCTAACCCAGCAGTATACCGGAAAAAGCAGGCAACACTTTGAGGGTCAAGTTTTTCAGGTAAGAGATGTGTTCCTTGAAGAAATTCTAGGCCTTTCTTTGGGTCACGGTTAAAGTGATCAGCTCCGATCATCAATCTTCTCTTAATGTACTTTCTCCGGCGGACAAATGGAACCCAGTGATTAGGATCACTATAGTTGTCACACTTCACCATCCAGAAGGGTGTGTACTCCTCAAGGTTCACTGGAGCCTGATCTGAACCAAGTGATCCATTGCTTATCCTTTCAGCCATCCCCTGAATAACCGCTATAAGACCATCCAAAGCAAGTATGTGCATTGCAGACAAAGGGCAGTTCACTGGGAACGCACTCTTTGATAATAAATTAGCTAGGTCTTCAAACACATTATTGCACGTTATATCACAATCTAAGTTAGCATACATCTCCACCATAAATGTTTTCTGCCTGCAGAAGTCAACTAGAGCCTCCATGGCAACCTCTTGTTGCTGGTATGAAGCACCATATCTGCTTTGTGCAAGTCTCAAAATCACACAAGAAAAGAAAGCCTCAAGCTGTAACTTAAGTTCAGTGCGAAGATGGTGATACAGGTTGAGAACAATACTACAAACCATTGAGAGAATAAGTGGGCTCATTGACAAGCCAAACTGCATTAGATTGCGAAATAATTCATCCTGAATCAAACTCAATAACCTGGGGTGAGAACGAATAGAAGGTCCACCCAATTCTATAGCTGAATTAATTAAACCCAATGCAAAAAGGGGTACATCTTCATCAAATGCTATTGTATTAGATATAGGACCCATCCCCATATGCTCAACAACATTTAGTAAAGAACATAAAAATTGGAATATCTCCACCATGCAAGGAACACCATATGGCTCTGTCATCAGGTGCAAATCATATGGAAGGGCATCCTTCCCACTACCACCACCAATCGTATTTTCTTCCAGAACATTTCCCACCAGACCCGTGGAAGCTCTGGAACCAAAGCTTACAGAGTATGTTTGGCCATCCAGTTCAGAGCTACTGCTGCCATTTTCCATTTGTTTGCTCCCAAAAGGGTAATCAGGATCTAGAACACCAAGCTGTAAAAGAATGAAGGTTTTTACAATTTTTTAGGGGGAAATTAGCTCATAACTCATCTAATACAAAGGCAAATTATTCTCCGCTGATATATACAAATATATAGTTGTAAAGAAGAAGAACAGCAATAAATCATCTCCGTGTTACATTCCACATAGTGCATCACTAGATAAAATCAAGTTATTAACAATTAATATCCAATTTTCCAAACACTACATTACTAGATACCACATGATAGATTGTATGGGCTTATGAGTAAGGTGCCAGACCAAGGAACTGTGAATAGTCCCCAACCTTTCTCATTAATTATGTGAAGCCAAAAGACAAAAGAAAAATACAACACAGGGTCAATCTCAAGCTAGGGACATTAAGATAGCTCTCATGATTTTAGTTTATAAGTTACCTTTATCAGCCATTTAGTTTGAATTTAAAACTAATGCAAAATTTTCCTCACCTTTTCATCACTTTTCAAGCATGAAAAATAGGACAAGAATCACATTTTCTAATCTGTAATACAAAAATCTAAAAGTATAGAGAAAGAAAATTAGATGGTTGTCCCCCCAAATTTTAACAAACCAGTAACCTTAATAAACAACCAATTTTAGTTTCTTTAGCCAAATCCTTTACAGTGAATTAATTTTTTTTTCTTATATTGGATATTCCTACAAGCTCCTTTTATTTTTTGAACCACAACAACTAATAGAAGGCCAGGAAGAGAGGAGAAATTGCAATTATGAATAAAAATGAAAATGAGCAATTATACCTCCTGTTTGGCAGGACTAACTCCATTGACAAGTGCACGTTCTGTGTTGTCAACATCTGGTAGGTGTGAGAAAATGCACCTTACAAGTTCATGCATTGTGTGACGAGCTATCCGCTGTAACAGCTCGCCCTTGGTTCCTGCCTGGTGAACTATACGGAAACACGTGTTCACAATGGTACAGACATGCTGATTACTCAGTGTGACAGATGCCTTACTTTTCATACAAGCCAGAAGAACCTGAAGTATCTTCATCAGCACCACTTCTTCTGATGCAGGATCTGTCACCTCAAATCGGCAAGTTGTGACAGCATCAACTACCAAGTGCATAGCATCTTCCACATTAACTGTATTTTGATCAATCACATCTAGAGTTAAAATCTTGTAAACAGATGACAAAGCAACCCCAGTGATTGAGGCACCAGTTTCATCCGACCGAATCACATCTAAAAATGGCTGGAGATACACAGCAGGATTGATTGTATGCCATGGATGCTGCCATGAGAAGATTTGTTTCCGCAATGCCTTCAAGGATTGAATCAAAGAATGCTCAAGCAGATCATCACCAGATATATAGCGACCTCCCCATCTTACATTTCTCCTCATGACAGCCAATACAGCACCAACTTCTGCACTAATCGTGCAGGCTAAAGTAGCTTTGTTGGAATAGGAAAAGTCACAATCCTCAGGTTCCTCCTCAATTGCCTTAATTCCGGATTGCAGCTTCAAACGACCCATATCTGTATATTCTTTAATTGCAGCCCAATTCCTATCACTATCTACCAGTGGCTAAAGAGAGAAGTCACGATAACTTAAGTGAAGCATACCCTTATTAATTCACAAAAAAACAAAGAAGAAATGCCCATTAGCCATAAACAAGGAAATATGTGTGAATTACACCAAAAACAACATAGAGAAGCTTAAATCGCTCTGTTCCAATGGTAGCACCATCATATACGTGAGCATGCATATTCAGTTGACGCTTGACCAATCTGGATTATTAAAATAGCACTGACGTACTTCATCATTTCTCATGTAATTTAAGAATTTTTGTTTGTATTAAAGGTAAAAATATAAATATTCAAACTTAGAATCAGTTGATCGACACGCAAAACCCGGAACCATAACACTACACAAAATCAACAGACTGTGTATCACATCAATAAATTAGAAGAGCGGATAAAACAATAGAACAATCAACAGTGAACTAAGAAACTGACAATACCAGATCTAATTAAAAGAAACACAAAGAAAATCCAGATTCAATCAAATAAGAAACCGGAGAAAAAAATTCAATTGGGAAACAAAAAGGATTAAATGAACAGAATCCAGATTTTCACTTAAAAGGAGACATTTCCGATTGCTAAACGAAATGGAAAGAAATGCACGAATTACACAAGAACATTTTCTTGTACAAAGTTCCTAGGCACCCAAAGAGGTATTAAATGCCGGGAACCAAAAAGCTAATAGCATAAACGAAAAGAAAACATAACGGAGGAAGAAATGTCGCAGGAATGACAAACATTAAGCAAGGAAAAAATGAAGTTAGAGAGAGAATTGAAGCCAAGCAATTGCAAGATCGAGAACAATGGCTTACTGTATATGGATCGAGAGCAGTGCGATCTGTAAAACGAGCTCTCTCTCTCTTCTGTGACAGAGTCTAGATGTAAGATGAAGAGAGAGAGCGAGTAAAGAAAAGGATGACTTTGTTGTGACACTTAAATTGAACAAATTGTTTTGAAAAATACTAAGGATTATAATGTTTTAGATATTCTTTAATACTTATTATTTTTTTATTTGGTAGCAAAAAAAAAATCTTTCCATCAACTAATTAAAAATTTTAATTAAAAAATAAGTATTAAAAGAATAACTGAAAAATGAAAAATATAAGTATTTTTAGCATTTTTTAATTATTTTTTTAGAAATAAACTATTAGAAAATACAAAAATTATATATATAAAAAAATCTAAATAATAGACCAAAGCATATATTTATAATTGGCAATTGTAAATATCAAAACTAAAAACAAAATGGTTTTTTGAAAAATCTATCTATTATATATAAAAAAAATTAAAAAAAAATTAATCTCATTATACAACAGAATGTTACATAATTGAATATCTTATAATATATTTCAATTTAAAACTTTTTCTATCTTATTCAATACATTTGTATAACATGCAAAATTTCATTCATTACATATACTATGAATACTGTATAAATTCATTTTCATGTGTTTGAATAGAAATCCAAAATCTCTATATAAATAAAATATTATATATGTGTAAATATCAAATCCTTATATCATAATAAACTGGTTTGGGCATTTCAAGTACATATTTTTATTTATGAAAAATATGAATAAAGTATACTATCTCTTTCTCCATGTTATGAGAATATCTCAAATGAATGAAATAAAAAAAAACCGATCCAAATGCAGGCATGCTCTGACTGGCTCGGACTCATCTTCTCGTTAACTCAACTATCTAATGACTTTAAACCTGCGTACAGAAAAATTCACATACTAAGCTACTGAAAGACTAATGGTATATATAAATATAAAAATTATAACATGCATTCATACATAATCATACAACACAACTTTATATCTTCTCGTTAACTCAACTATCTAATGACTCTAAACCTGCGTACAGAAAAATTCACACATTAAGCTACTGAAAGACTAATAGTACATATAAATATAAAAATTATAACATGCATTCATACATAATCATACAACACAACTTTATATATAACTTGTGCATTCAGACATGCCTTTAAATATCATTATAAAATACACTATACATGTTTACTAGTTTAAGGCACATACAATTTATGTTACACTTAAGTAGATTCTAATAAGCATAATCATACAATATTCATGTCATATAACATAATTTTTCATTTTATAGTTATATGTACCTGGTTATTGGTTTAACATATATACATACCTTAATTCACAAAATAAAACTATATTCATACTCATATAGTCGTATCCATATGTCCATATAACATTTCTATTACATAAGATATAAATTATTCATTTCCTTATTTCATTACTGGATAACTATTTTCTATATTCCTTTTTAGAATTCATATTTGGTATCTAGTTTCCATATATCTGATTTCCCTTATCCTTGTTTCTAGTTTCACATTGTACTAGTCAATACTCTAGACTTGGACTTTTCAGATGTGGATTGTGAAATAGAAATGCCCTCACCCAAACTTAAATCACTCTTCTCACCATCTGTATCTATCTATATAAGTGTTCAATTGAGTTTTTCGAGTCAAAATCGCTCTTATCCAAGTTCAAGCCACATTGTCCTTTTATCTAGATATGATCAACGAAACTTTGCAAATCAGGAGAGCTCTTACTCGAACTTAAACCACCCTAATTGAGTATATAAACATATTTTACAATATTATAACCCTCTCAATGACATGTCATCTATCATATATTAGCTCTCGTATAGAAAATGGATATTTATAATTAAAATCTAATTATTCATTATATTTTCATAGTCTATTTCATGATTTTTCACATAACACCTTGTGATTTAAAGCATAATAAGCATATTCATATTCAGGTTTAGGTTTTCATACTGTATACTATCTCATTGTAACATGCAAGGTGTGTGTGGATGCATATAGCATGAAATTTTATCATAAAAATTAAAATACAAAATTCGGTTTACAGAGCTTTCACATGCGTGAATCGTCATTTACGACTGTGAAACCTTATTTCACAGGTTGTCTACCCATGACTCTAGCCATCTGTGAGGACATTCACGGGATTGAATTACATATCACGACCATGAATCAGTAGTCTGTGTCAAATTTCAACACCAATTCAAGGTAATTATACACACCACATGCAAAGACTCTAAGGCTAACCAGTGTTAGCCACTCCTATCAGCATTTTTCAATATTTTCCATCATTATCAAGCTATAAACATGTAATTTACCATTTGATATCATTTAAACTAGATTTAAAAAACCATTATCAATGTCATAAAATAATTAAGACACATATATCATTCTTCCTTATGCATATTTGATACAACAAGCCAATTACTTCAATTTCAACAACATCTTTCATAACCATACATGCTAATTAACATACCAAATTACATAATTTATCTGACAAACATACCATAGTTTGAATTTAAATGTGTATATGTACAAACCTGAATTGGATTCTTAATTTCTAACCTCTCTCGCGTGCCAAATCTCTCTAATGGATTTCTCACCTTATTTTTTTTGTCTCTAGCACAAAAATCAGAGACCACATTTTTGTATAACCAATCTAAAGCATCCATTATACCATAACTAATCAAAATCCCAACTTAATCTACCATAATGGGTTTTTCATCATTATATTCTTTTATTAACCAATTTAAACTGATGGAAAAAGAAAGGAAACATGATTTTTTACTTTTGTTTACCACAATCATAATAGGTTATAATTCGCATTTGGTTTCTCCTTTATTCCCAAAATCTACCCTTATTGAAAACAGTAAAAACCATTGAATCTAACTAATTTAATCTTATTTGAGGGATTGGATTCTTAAAATCAAAGCTAATAATCAAAGGGAATTGAAAGAAGGTCAATTATAGTGTTCAGAGGTTTAGTGGCTAGGGTTTTAAATTGAAAAATTGTGAGTTTCTATTAAAAATATGAAATTGCTCAATTTAAACTGCAGGTCTTCACGTGTATGCCATGTATATCACAGCTGTGAAATTATTCAGCTTCAAAATTTTTATATCTCGACATTCACAGCTGTGATGATACATTCACGAGTATGAACATTGAGAAATTTCACTTTTTTATATCATTTTAACTATTTTCACGTTCTAAAAACTCACAACCATATATATACCACTTATATACACTTAATTCATTTTATTTCTAGACCCTAATTTACAGGTGTTACATTTAAGAAATCTTATCCCTTAATTTACATGGTTGTTTGATTTTAAACAACTGAGAATTATGTACTATGAAGGGAAAATGTACTTTCAATAAACTTTATAGCCTTCTGCTCCACTCTGGCTCTCAAAACTTAGATTTTTATTAGTGTTGTACTTGATCCGGATCTACTGATATCTCAGAAACTTTTTGATTAGGTCCACTCATTACATATCCCTAACTTCAGCCTTACCTCGACACTGATCCTCGGGTCTGTGTGGGAGCCTCACTAAACTGTAAAGGGTAATTTCTCTTGTCATGATTTAGTGATCTAAACCGGAAACTTGCTCCGATTGTAGCCCAACACTCTTCCCTATGGCTTTTATGATATTTTTTACAAACTGGAGCAACTTCTCCAACAATCTGTATCGGTGAACTAGTTTTGGCAGATGTGGTCCTGGGAGGTGGTTCCCTTCTGAGAGACCTTAACTGGGTACAACTTTATCCTGATCTTCTATTATGTGAATGTCTGAAGAGATTTCCACTAAACTGATTTCCACTAGTCATAAGCATCTTCCTATAGTAAGGATATAACATACTTTTCCTTTTGATTAACAGCAACCTCAAGTTCATCATAAACTCTTTTGACCTTCACTAACCTGTATTCTACATCAATAGGATCATCGTCTTTTGTACCCAGAAAATTTATGGCTCTATACATATGGAGCTTATCTATTTGTACTTTTGGCTTTGGTGTTAGAGGTGGAATTACTGGTATTGGTTGTGGTACATCTCTAGCAATCTGCTACAACAAGCCTATCATCTGCTACATCAAAATAAATTTTGCTCTATCTGGCATGTTCAGGAGTTTGTTGGTTTAGGATTGGTACTACATTCAGTGTAACTCCCTCCGATATAGTCAGAAAAACCCCCAACCTTATCGGCAGATACTGCAATTCATTTTGCAGAAAACTGATTAAATTAAAAAATTTCACATTTAAAATATGTTAAACATAATTATGCAATTAAAACATCAAAATTTATCATAAAGATAAAAACCCAATCCAACGATCGATACCAATATAAAATATATTTTCGACTTCACCAGCCTCGTATTACAAAATACATCATTTGAATCATTACATGTTCTTAAAACCAAAAGACATGTAAAACAAAAACCCAAAATCCCATGACATAAATAAGATACAAAATATGTCATGAATGTAAACACACCTCAAACTAGGTGCACTCTAATTGATCTCTAATATATTTGTTATAGATTTCCAGTCAACTTCTTTCTATCAGTTCTGAATTTGCATGCAGAAAACTTACATGCTAAGTAAACTAATGTTTAGTGGTACATACGTGCATAAATATTTTATGGTTATATTGTGTCATACAATGTCATGCCTTAATGTCATATCAACATGTCTATCTTACCATAGACATCATGTAATAATTCATGTATATACAAATACATATATCACATACATATATAACATATTTGAATACCATATATCAAACATATTTAGTTTCCATTTAGCCATAGACTATAAGCTTAACTATCTGGATGTGGGACATGAGATATGGGCACTCAACAACTCGAGCTTAAGTCATCTTAGTCATAAAATATTAATTGATCTGAGCCCCTCGAGCCAATGGGGCTCAACAACTCGAGTTTAAGTCATATTAACTTAGAATAATATAATATGCTAGCAAATCTAAGATCAAGTGCGCTCATATCCCGAGCTTTAATCACTTATCCTTATATAAATCATAAAATAGCTCTTTACAGTATCGTTTCCTCCCCCAATGGTATACCATATACCCTATGACAAGTCCAAGACTAGAGAATTGGGCATATAACTCATAACCTTTTATCTTTTGATTCGTTTCATCACATGTTATTACCAGCATTATATCCATTTTATGCATTCTTATACCAGCACATAAAGTTCATATCATATAATCCATCAATTGAGATCATAAAATAAAATGTACATATTATATGTTCATTTTACTTCATAGACATAAATACCTATTCAAGGTCGTGAATGTGTCATTCACAGTTTTCTTACCTGCGAACTATCATGTGAAATATAACACAACATTCATGCATATGAATTACTTATTCACGACTGTGACTCCTCGTCATCACAACTTTCCAATCATGACACAACCAGTAAAATTCTGAGTTCATACAAGTTCATAGGATCTCGACATTCATAGTCATGATACCCATGTTCACGAGCGTGAATCATGCATTTCTAGCAACCCTCAAATAGAGTATTCATGCGTTTTCTGCAAAAATTTCTAAGATTGATTAATGTCAATCATTCCTATCAACATACAAGACATATGGTATACCCATAAAATGTCTTAACATCCTTAAAACTACCAAACATGGCAAACATACCATTTTATCTCATTATTACCATATTATGCATTTTACTCATATAACCATATCATTAATCATCCATAACATGTCTTTTATCATTTCTTGTTACAGTTAAGAGGGTGATTTAGGGTGGTGGAGGTGGTTTTAAAGCAAGATATGGTGCAGAAGAAAGAGAAAAGTATGGTTGCACATGATCAACCAACCTATGATTCATGAGTGTGAAATGATATTTACGACCGTTACTAATCCATTCATGGATGTGAATGTTCTCTCTTGTCAAAATGATCCCACTATGTTTAAAACTTTTGCATTGGAACCATAACTCGACTTTTTCACGGGCATGAATATCTATTCACATGCGTGAAAGCTTTCATTTTCACAAACTTAAACCTAAATTTTAACACACCTTAACCCAATCTTTTCACTCTTTAAACACACTTAAAACTTATAATCCCTACTTTACGAGTGTTACAATTTTTTCTCCTTAAAGAAATTTCATCCCAAAATTTACCTGTTGTGTCGGATTGAAAAAATTGAGGATATTGAACTCTCATTACATCTTCACTCTCTCATGTTGCCTCTTCATTAATGTGATTCTTCCATAACATTTTGACTAGTGCTATTTGTTTGGTCCTAAATTCTTGGACTTCTCAAGTGAAAATCTCAACTAGTTCTTTCTCATACGATACATGTTTAACTAACCTTGATGCTTTCGACTAGAATAACATGAGAGGAATCTGACATGTACCTCCTCAACATAGATACATGAAAAATAATATGTATCCTACTCAACTTTAGCGATAATGCTAGTCTATAAGCAATTGGTCTGATCCTTTCAATGATCTCATAAGGTTCAATAAACATAAGACTCAACTTGTGTTTCTTTCTAAACTGAATAACTTTCTTCCATAAAGATATTTTAAGAAACACTTTATCTCCCATCATATACTCGACATCTCTCCTCTTGAGATCTGTATACGATCTGTGTCTATCTAAAGTTGTTTTTAAGCAATTCTAAATGATCTTTACTTCCTCTTTTGTCTTTTGCACTAATTTTGGCCCCACTAGCTTCCTCTCGCTAAGTTCGGTCCAACATAACTGTGTCTGATACCTTCTACCATAAAGTGCCTTGCAAGAATCCATTTGAATTCTCGACTGATAACTATTATTATAGGCAAACTCTGTTAATGGTATATATCTCTTTCAACTACCCTCAAACTACATAACACAACTTCTCATCATGTCTTTTAATATATGAATCACCATTTCCGACTAACCGTCTGTATGAGGTTGAAAAGTTGTACTAAAGTTGAGCTTTGTGCCCAACACTTACTGTAGACTTATCCAAAATTGTGATGTAAACCTCATATCTCTATTTGATATAATAGAAACTAGAACTCTATGAAGTTTTACCACTTTGTTCACATACAATTCTGCTAGTCTACTCAATTGATAATCTCTCCTAATGGGCAAGCAGTGATCTGACTTCATTAACCTATCTACTATGACCCATATGGCATCATACCTCCTCAGTGTTTGAGGTAAACCAATCACAAAATCTATTGTGATCCTTTCTCATTTTTATTCTGAAATAATGATAAGCTGTAGTAACTCGTATAGTACTTGATGTTCTTCCTTGACTTGCTAATATGTTAAGCATTTCGTTATAAATTATGTAATCTCTTTCTTCATTCTTGACTAATAATATTTTACCTTCAAGTCCTGATACATCTTATTGCTTTTTAGATACATCTCATATCTTGCCTCATGTGTCTCCTTCAAGATTATCTATCTCAAATCTAGTACATTAGGCACATATAAACAGTCTTGATAGAATAACCTACTATCTGGCCCAACTAAAAACTCAAGTCTCTCCCCTTTGGAAACTAACTCGATCAACTCAACTAATTTAGCATCTTGCCTCTGTGCATCTCATCTCTTGATTCAAAGTAGGTTGAATGTGCAACTCTGCCATGACCTTTTTACTCAACACAGTGGCCATAATATTGGCCTTTCTTAGATGGTAATCAATTACATAATTGTAATCCTTGATAAACTCCAAGCACCTTATTTGTCTCAAGTTCAACTCCTTCTGTGTAGGAAGAAACTTCAAACTCTTGTGGTCAGTATAGATGAAACATTTTTCCCATTTAGATAATGACACCAAATCTTCAAGGCAAATACTATGGTTGTCAACTCTTTATCATAAATCGGATAGTTCTTTTCATGAGCTTTCAATTGCCTGAAAGCATAGGTAACAACCTTTCTTTCCTACATCAAAATACATCCCAATCTATTATGAGAAGCATTGCTATAAATGACATACTCCTTGTCTAGAACTAGCTATGTTAGAACTGAAGCTTTTGTTAACAAACTTTTAAGTTGATCAAAACTATGTTGACACTTGTCTGACTATTCAATCTTCACATCTTTTCTCAATAATATGGTCAATGGAGATGCTATCATAGAGAATTCTTTAACAAATCTCCTATAGTAACCTGCTAATCTAAGAAAACTCTGATTTTTGTCACGTTCTTTAGAGGCTTTCAATCCAATATCGTTTTGACCTTGTTGGGATCTGCTCTAACCCCCTCTACTGATACTACATGTCCAAGGAATGTCACATCATCTAACCAAAACTCAAATTTAAAGAGTTTGGCATACAACCTTCAAACCCTGAGGATTTACAAAATTGTCCTCAAGTACTAATCATATTCCTCTCTGTCCTTAGATTAAACCAAAATGTCATCAATAAAAACCACAATGAACTGATCTAAATATGGCATAAAGATCTTATTCATCAGATCCATGAAAACTACCAGAGCATTGGTCAACCTAAACAGCATAGCCAAAATCTTGCAGTGGCCATATCTAATCCTAACAGTTGTCTTCGCAACATCATCTACCTTAACTTTCAATTGATAGTACCCTGACCTGATGTCTATCTTAGAGAAAACTCATGCACCTTTTAATTGATGGCAATGGTTATTTATTCTTGATAGTAGCTTTGTTCAACTGTCTATAATCGATACAAAACCTCATCAATCCATTCTTCTTTTTAACAAACAACATCAAAACCCCTATAGTGACACATTCAGCCTGATAAAAACTTTATCTAACAACTCTTGCAACTGTGCTTTTAATTCCTTTAACTCTGAAAATGTCATTTTGTATGGTGCAGTTGATATCAAAGTTGTACCTGGTGCAAACTCTATAGAGAATTCTATCTCACTGTCTGAAGATAATCCTGGTAAGTCATTGGGAAATACCTCTGGATATTCCCTCACCATCAAAAAATCCTGTAGATCTTTAGTTCTTTCTTCCTCGTATCAACCACATGAGCTAAGTAAGCTTCACACCCCATTTTAATCGTCTTATAAGCCTCCATAATAGAAATGACTTAAGCTGGTTATGGAAATTGTTCACCTTCCACTATTATCTCATCTCGTTCTAAAGTCTTAAGAATCAACTTTTTAGACTAAAAATTCACCACCACCTCATATCGAGAAAGCTAATCCATGCCTAAAATAGCATTAAACTCGTGGAAAGGTAACTTGATCAAGTCCGCTGAAAACTTTCTCCTATGTACAACCAACGGACAACCTTTGTACACCCAATTAACAATCGCACCATAGCTTAAAGGATTTGTGACCCTCAATCTCAAAATCTAGATCCTCAACTATCATACTATGTTGGCTAGGTATTCTTATGCAAACATATGTGTGTGTAGATCTAGGATCTATCAAAGCATATAAACATAAGCCATTAAGAGAAAACATACCCACGATAACATCAGTGGCCTCGTGATCCTCTCGTGCCTTTATGGCATAAGCTCTCGCTTGAGTCCTACTGGGTCTTGGTCTATTACCGTCTCTAAGGTAGTATGGCTAGGCCATGCCCGACCTCATCAGTTATGCTGTCAACTCAGCAATAGAGTTGATCCCACTGTCTGTATAGGCACGTGTTGTGCAACAACAAACAATATCTCTTCATATGATCTCGAAACCCACATCTATAACAAGCCTTGGCTGCTGCCCAACACTCACCTCAATGGCTCTTGCGATAAGTCCCACATATTTGTATCATCCCTCTTGAATTTTGTGGCTATGAACTAGTGGTGGCAGAAGTAGCTCTAGAGGGTGGTCCCCTCCCAAAGGAATTCAGCTATGAAAAGCCTCAGTTGTTTCCCATATACTATGGCTGCCCGGAGAAAAAATAGCCTTTCTTGCTTGAAAGCCATACTAACTGATGGCTTCTTGGAAGACTCATTTGCCAACTTTCTCTTCTTTCTCTCAACATTGATGGTTGCAAATACCAACATCACAAATTCCTCAATCTAAAGAGTAGTAACATGATAGCTAATATCCTCATGTAAACCATTCTTGAACCAGCGACATTGATCCATCTCATCCTTAAGAATTATGGCTACATACTTACTCAGTCTGATAAACTCTCACTCATACTCTGTAACAATAAAATTTTCTTACTGTAGATCTTGGAATTCCCTCTTCTTCTCATCCACATACACTCATGGCATATACTCTTTCTTGAACTCTACCACAAAGAAGATCCATGTATGTGTCTTTAACAGAACTGTCTTCAAACAATTGTATGCATGATCTTGAAGCAAAGAAATTGCATATCTCACATTTTACACATCTGCGCACTCTAGCTCCCCTAAGACTCTCTCTATCTTCTCTAACCAAAACTCAGTAGACATTGGATCATCATCTCTCTTATTAGCAAAATTAATAATCCCATACTTTTAGAGCCTATCTATCTATAACTATGGCCTCGGTGGTGAAGGCGATGGAACTGGTGGTGGTATTGGTTGTGGAGCTACCTATAGGCATACCCTATACCAACTGTTACAATAAGCTTGATATCTACTGCATAAACAATATTTGGCCCTACTTAACCCATCCTGCGGTGTGTTATGAAGGAACAAGTGCAACATTGAAGCATGTATGCTAGCAACACTAGGCTAATTTTGAGCCCGAATGTTGGTAAGACTATTGCTTTCCACAACATCATGAGAATCTACCTTCTCACCCTCCATATACTCTCACTCAAACCCAAAAGTTGATAAGGTAACAACCCACATCAAAGTCATATTAGATACAATGAATGCATAATTAAAAACCTTTTACCCCACTCAGGTTCAGAAACACATAAATATAAGCTATGATACCAATGCATGTAACACCCTTTGATATAGCCGGGAAAATCCCAATCATACTGGCGGATGCTACAGTTCATTTTGCAGAAAATAGATTAAATTAAAACTTTTCATATTTAAAATATGTTAAAACATAATTATGCAATTAAAGCATCAAAATCCATTAAAAGATAAAACCTCGATCCAACAATCGATACCAATATAAAATATATTTTGGGCTTCACCAGCCTTGTATTACAAAATATATCATATGAATCATTACATGTTCTTAAAACCAAAATAAATGTAAAACAAAAATCCAAAATTCCATGACATAAATAAGATACAAAATATGTCATGAATGTAAACACACCCTAAACTGGACGCACTCTAACTGATCTTTGATGTGTTCGTTACTCTTCCAGTCAACTTCTTTCTATTGGCTCCAAACTTGTGTATGAGAAAACCATACACTAAGTAACTAATGCTCAGTGGTACATATGTGCATAAAAATTCTACAATTATATCATATCATACAATGTCATATCAACACGTCTATCTTACAGTAGACATCATATAATAATTCACGTATATACAAACACATATATCATATATATATATAACATATCTGAATGCCATATATCAAAACATATTTAGTTTCCATTTAGCCCTAGACTCTCTAAGCTTGACTATCTAGATGCAGAACATATTTAGTTTCCAACAACCTGAGCTTAAGCCATCCTACTCATAAAATATCAGCTCATCCAAGCCCCTTGAGTCAATGACGCTCAACAACCTGAGCTTAAGCCACATTTACTTAGAATAATATACATGCTAGCAAATCCAGGATCAAGTGCGCTCATATCCTAAACTTTAACCATTTATTCCTATATCAATCACAAAGTATCTCTTTACGATATCGTTTCCTGCCTCAATGGTATACCATATACCCTATGAAAAGTCCAAGACTAGAGAATTGGACATATAACTCATAACCTTTTATCTTTCGATTCATTTCGTCACATGCTATTACCGATATTATATCTCATTTATGCATTCTCATACCAACACATAAATGCAATATCATATAATCCATCAATTGAGATCATAAAACAAAATGTATATATTATACATTCATTCTGCTTAATAGGCATGAATACCTATTCACGGTCGTGAAGGTGTCATTCAAGGTTTTCTTGCTCGTGAACCATCACGTGAAACATAACACAACATTCATGCGCATGAATTACTTATTCACGGCCGTGACACCTCGACATCACAGCTTCCCAACTATGACACAACCCGTGAAATTATGGGTTCATATAAGTCCATAAGACCTCGACATTCATGGCCATGACACCCTTATTCATAGGTGTGAATCATGCATTTTCAGCAACCCAAAAACAAATTATTCATGCATTTTTTATAAAAAATCTCTAAAATTGACCTGTGTCAATCACTTCCATCAACATACAAGGCATATGGCATACCCATAACATGTCTTAACATCCTAAAACTCATTGAAACCACCAAACATGCGAGACATATCATTTTATCTCATTATTATCATATTATTCATTTTACTAATATAACCATATCATTAATCACCTATAACATGCCTTTTATCATTTCATTTTACAGTTCATAACATGTAAAACATACTAGATGCATGAAAACAAATTAATGTCAATATATATTAACCTTTCACCAAAATGGAGCCTTAACTAACTCTCCAAGCTTTTTAAGCTTGTCTTCCCTTTTGTGATGTGGTTTCTTGCTCTCTAGCAGATCCTATCATAAAAAGAATATTTATATTAGAACCACATAACCTAAACAACCTAAACAACCCTAAAATTTGAGTTTTATCTCAAACATGGCAAAACTCACTCAAACCTTCATGTTTCCTCAAGCTTCAAGCTTCAATAATGGTGTTTTAGGGTTAGGTGGAATGGAGAAGATGACTATGAAGTCTCTGAGTATGTTAGAGGTTGATCTGGAGTGGTGAAGGTGGTTTTAAAGCAAGATATGAAGTAGATAAAAGAGATAAGTACGACTACATATGACCAACCTTTAATGCCCATAAATTAGGGTCTAAGAATAATGTATTAATAAAGGTATATGAAGGATATATGAGAGGTATATAGTGGTTATGAGTTTTGGAAATATGAAAATAATGAGAAAGATAAGAAAAATGAAGTTCCCAACATTCATGCCTGTGACATATAGAATCACGATAATAAATGTCATGAAATTCAGATTCTAAAGCGGAAGATCTTCACGGCCATGACCATGTATTCACGCCTGTGAAGACATGTAGTTTAAATTGAATAATTTCGTATTTTTTATAAAAACTCACAAAGATTCAATTCAGAACCTTAGCCACCAAACCTCGAAATCTCTAGAATCAATTTTCTTTCATTCCCATTGATTTCTACCTCTAATTATATGTAACTAATCCTTTAAATGAGATTAAAACTTATTAAAATCAAGGATTTCACCAAAGTATTGAAATAAGAATCAAAGAGAAGGTTGAACACAATTTGAATTATAAAACCCTTCTGTGATCGTTGTTATAAAGGTAAAGAATTATGTTTTTCATTATTCTTTTAATGGTTCGATTTGTTTTCAATAAAGGGATGATATCTAAGGGATTTAGGTTAGGATTTTATAGTGTTAATGGCATAAATAGCTAGAATGGTAGAAATTGATTATAATTTGGTCTATGTTACCGTGTTAAGGATCAAGGCAGAGGGTGGAGAATCCCACCAGAGGTTGTAGACATGGAATATTAAATTTTAAGGTTGCAATAATTAAGGTTTGTATATATACGCATTTTAAATTATGCTTTTAGTATGAAATATAATTTTGGTATATTAATTGGCATGAAATGTTGATATATTAGTTGATGGAATTGAGGTAATTGGCTTGTCTAATTCTGAGATTCATAATGAAGATTCATATATGACAATTGATTGTGTTATGACATTATTAATGGTAGATAAATTCTTAATTGATTGAGGATGAATGGAAGATAACTTATTTATAGTTGATTAAATGCTAAAAATATTGAAAAGTATTGATAGGAGTGGCTAACATTGGTTGGCTTTAGTTCGAATGCATGTTGTGTATGTTAATGGCTAAAAATAGTGTTGGAAAATTTACACAGGTTGATAAGTCATGGTCGTGAAAGTAGTCTTCATGCCCGGGAACCATCACACAGAGCCAGTCACAAGTAGACAATCTATGATAGAAGGCTTCATGCCTATGAATGCCTTGTATCCAAAATTTATTAATGGAATTATATGATGGAATTACATGAGTAAGATTTGCACACACACTTGTCATAATTAATTGAGATGGTATAAAGTATGGTAACATGATTATGAACAATGGTTACGTACAAGGTGCACTAAATTACAAAGTGTTGTGTAATGATTATGTTAGACCAGGATATGAAACATAAACTATACATATAACCAAAATACGATGATAAATGCTCATTATTTGTTCAAAAACTAACTTAGGATAGGTTGCATGCCATTAAGAGGGTTACAGTACCGTAGAATATTATTATGTATTATATCAAGGTGACTTAAGCTCGGGTCAGAGTACTTTTGATTATTTAGGGACAAGGTGACTTAAGTTCGGATTAGAGCACCTTTGTACCCATATGCATGCAAATTTTATATTTACTTATTAGGATGACTTAATCTTAGGTCAGAGCATTCCTAATTTGAGAAACTCAGTAGTAGCAATACAAACATATACAATTAATGAGCAGAGTGGCTTAACCTTATATTAGAGAGCTTCTGTTTCATAATTTGCATCCGGATAGTCCAGGGCTAGAGTATTGGGTGAGAAAACAATGATTTATTGTAATGCAAAATACAATAAACTTATGAAGCAAAATACAATAAATATGGTAATTTGGAATACAGTAAATTGTAATGCAGAATACAATTATACCTTAGAAAACGATATGAAAATCCAATAATCAGGCATATGAAACCAATTGTTGGATATTATCTTGTATTATATGGTTGTTATTTACAATTGATGATGTGGAAACACTTATGTGATATATGTCATGATTGTACTGTGATTTAATTAAATTAAGTATGATGTTGCATGATGACATTATAAATTGAGACATGATATATTTATGATATATGATGGCTAAGAAAACAGATACGCATTTTGTATAAATTATCTATACTATGCTAATACATGGAACTGGTATAACAATGCCACGAACCTATAAGGGTCAGTGCTCTCTCATCCCAAGAGGTATCAGAGCCTATAGACTATTTGTTCTTGGTTTGATTAATGGTGACGAAGAGCTGTTTTCCCTATCATGATAGATCTTATGAAAATGTCTCGTTCTAGTTCTTCTTCTTCCTTATCTCTTCAACCTTCTTCTTCTACTTCTAAATCCCTTAGCCATCTCTATGAGCTTTCCTTTCTTCTTGAAGATCAGAAAGTTTAGGAAACTAATATTCCTTTCTTAAACCCTTATCATACCTTTCAGAAACATAAATCTTCTTTCACTACCTCCATTAAGTCTTTGATTCATCAAAAACCCTCATCCATAAAGGAGTATGTGCAGTCTTCTTCATTTGATCAGTGTCCTATTTAAGAAACTGGTGAGGAGCAGTTTATCACTTTGGAAATTCCTTCAGAGTTTCCTGCTCAGTGGCATAGTCATGGGTATACTCATATCCATTCTGAAGCTATCAGGCTTGCTCTCACTTACCATGGCAGAAAGGGGTTACCAGTAGTGGCTCGCATAACACTATTGGATACTAGATTCCTGGAGTATCAACATGCAGTGATTAGAACTATTCAAACTACTTTGAATGCTAGCACTGTTCTCCATACTTTTTACCCAAATTTCAACATGAGGTTGCAGGATCCTCATACGTTTACTACTTTGAAAGTACATGTACAGATCACTAGAGTAAAAAATGTAGCTACTACTGACATAGCTACTCTTCACTACCAGATGATTTATAGAGTTCAAAATCATGCAATGTATTTGTACATTCCAACATCTGAGGATGCTTTGAGCATTACAGTGGATTCAACTCAAGTTCCAAAAGTTGTACAGATACCGAAGCAGTTGAACAAATAAGATCTTCTTCAGATCTTTCCTCATTCCTGGTTGACAAATTATGAGCTTCTTCATCAGAAAAACCAGCCAGTGAGTTCAACAAAGCCTCTTTTCATTAAACATAAGGATGGAATGGTTGAGACTCAGTTCTTCTCTCCTGATGAGAATGAACCCTAGGCAAACACGCCAGTAGAATTTTCTACTCAGTTCATAATGCATCATGTCTCTTCTTATGAGAGGATTTCTGTTATTGCTTTCTGCAACTTTGCACAGCCAATTTATCAGTCTCATAATGGTAATCACAATTACTTTGACATATGTGATTGTGATGACTGTTATGCAGATCGCATGGCAGAGGAATCAGTATTGAACTACTCCTTATCTTCGGACTACTCCTTATGTTCGACCTACGACGGTGACACCTGAAGGTACATCTAAGCCTATTACCGCAGAGGAATCAGTATTGAACTGGCAAACTCAGAATGCTCAAGTGCAGAACAAAGTGCTTCATAGGATAGAAACTAAAGTCGATAAAGTTGCTAATAAAGTCTCTGTTCTGGACAATACACAGACAACATAATATGAAGCATTATACAGGCTGTTGAGACAGCTTAAAAGGCAGCAAACAGAGTTAAAAGGTGAATTGATGAATATGATTGCTACCAGAATGTATGATTCATCTTTTGATGCAAAGGCAGTTAAACTGCAGAAGCTGGAAAGAGAGATTCCTTTTTTAAAGTAAGAGCTCAAACAAGACTATCTCAAGTTCCCTTCTCTTTCAGATCCCTTGGGTTTGTTTTCCTCATTACATCCTCCTACTTCTCACCAAACACTATACACACCACCTCCTATTCATCATCCTTATCAGGCAGAACTGGAAAGGTTTGGCCTACAATCTAAACTATTCCATAAGCAGTTTATGGAACAGCTTAATTTAGGTCCAAAGCCTAATCCTAAGCCAAAGCCCAGTACTGTTTCAAATCAGCCCAATACTGTTCCAGTCCAAACACCTCTTGTTATATCTGATCCCATTCCTGAATCCATTCTTGTTTCCCGACCTGCATCTCAGCCTTAAAAGCATAAATAAATAGCCCATTCCCACATAACCCAAGAATCCAAACCCACTCATGTCATCACTTCCTTCTTATAACAATAAACACTTCAAACCTTACCCCATCTTGAAAGCCCATCTCCTGAAATACCTTGCTTATCTTCTGAAAGTTCAAAATCTGAAGTTGAACTCTCAGATGATGATCCAGATCCAAAACATTTCATGCCTCCTATTCAGTTTATGGTAGACCCAGCCTCTTCCTAACATAGTGGGACAACCCACTAACAACCTGCCTATCATACTGAAGAACCTGAGGAGGAAATGGAAACAAATGTTCCAGGAGCTGGAACTGGTCCACAAGTTCCACCAATTCCATCTAATGGTCCATGGTTTACTTTAGATGATATCCCTCCACACAAATGGAGAGATCGAATCTAAGAGTTATATGCTTGGATTGAAGTACAGCAGAGACGTCCTAATTCTAGATTCCCAGTGATAGTTCTAGAGTTTACTTCTAGATTCACAGGTGCATTGAGAGATTGGTTTGTAAGACTTCCAGAAGCTGCAATGCTAATATTTTACCATGCCTAGTCAATTGCAGAGATTCTTACAACTCTTCATCAAGAGTTTGTTGGAAGTACTACTTAATATGATGATATAGCCAGGGATGAATATTTCAAAATGAAATGTTGTTCTTTGTTAAGAAAAGACTTGGATAAGAATTATCAAAGAATGACAAAAAGATTTTATTTGCTAGGTGGAACCAACGATGAAAATTTGAAGCAGACATTTTTAATGTCCTTCCCAGAGAGTATCTCTAATCATATTCAATTCCAACTCAGGGAAAAGAATATTGATTTAAACTCTCTCAGTATTAGTGAAATTTATCAAAGAAGTTTGCTAGCAGTTGATAAGATATGTGCTCAATAGAAAATGGTCAGAGAACTAATGACCTTTGATCATGATTCTTCATGGAAAATGACAAGCAGTCAGATTTGCAGATTAAATGCAAAGACTTGAAGCAATGTACTTGTCCTCCTAAGAAATCCAAAAGATTCCACAAAATGGAGATCTCCTGATGAACACAGGCATAAGAAATACAGGAGAAAGAAGTACAAGTTCTTTAAACGAAAAAAAGGCATATTCATGAAGGGAGATAGATGTTATGTCTGTGGAAAGAAAGGTCATTTTGCAAAGAACTGTCCAAACAAGCCAAAGAAGGCGACGAAGATCATTCAGAAAATCCATCAAGTTTCTCAGGTGGATTTAGAAGATGCAGGCATTGAATCATTATTCTCATTGGACGATGAGTCAGATTTCAGAGCTTTGTTCCCAGCTGAATTTTCAGATTTAGAATCTGAGACAGATGAGGAACTGTATGAGGAGTTACCTGCTCAAAATTCAATTTTCCCAGATCACTATATACCCTCAGTCTATACCATTGAACGTTTTCCACTCATTCCAGAAAAAACCATTTCAACAGATTTAACCCTGTCCACCCTACCAACAGTTTGTTCCACTCAAACCTTACATCTGATTCCATTAGTCCCCATTATAGTCTCCCCTCACAAATATACCAAACCAATAAAGATCATTGCCCTCATAGATTCTGGTGATTATAGATCTATGATGAACCCTGCTATCCTTCCAAAAATATACTGGATCCAACATGATCAACACTTCTAGGCTGTAGATGGAAAAATTTTCACCACAACCTTAAAAACTAGAAACCCCATTAAATTTCAAATCTTTCCAGAGCTTACTATATGGACTCATGTCCTTGGATCGAAACTCCGAGATAAATATTTGGTCCTAGGATTTGATTTTTATTTTAAGTTCAATAAACTATCCATTTTACCTATGAGTTTACGATTTAAAAACTAGATACTACCCTATACAACCATACCCTCTCTGTTTACTCTACAACCTTCCCAATAGTTATATAGTTCCAATCATTGCATGTTGATACTCCAAGAATCTAGTATCCAATAGTGTTATGCGAGCCACTAATGGTAACCCCTTTCTGCCATGGTAAGTGAGAGCAAGCCTGATAGCTCTAAAATGGATATGAGTATACCTATAACTATGCCACTAAGCAGGAAACTTAGAAGGAATTTCCAAGGTGATAAACTGCTCCTCACCATTTCCTTGAATAGGACACTGATCAAATGGAGAAGACTGCACATACTCCTTTACGGATGAGGGTTTCTGACGAATCAAAGACTTAATGGAGGTAGTGAAAGAAGATTTATGTTTTTTGGAAGGTATGATAAGGGTTTAAGAAAGGAATATTAGTTTCCTGAACTTTCTGATCTTTAGGAAGAAAGGAAAGCTCATAGAGATGGCTAAGAGATTTAGAAGTAGAAGAAGAAGGTTGAAGAGATAAGGAACAAGAAGAACTAGAACGAGACATTTTCATAAGATCCACCATGATAGGGAAAACAACTCCTCGTCACCATTAATCAAACCAAGAACAAATAGTCTATAGTCTCTGATACCACTTGGGATGAGAGAGCACTGACCCTTATAGGTTCGTGGCGTTGTTATACCAGTTCTATGCTAATCAATTACAGCCTTTGGACCAGTAGCCTGCAAGATCTGGTTTCCAGCCTATAAACCTTATAAGAATCAATACTAACTCATATATGGAAATCATATAAGAAGTCAAGAATCAAGAAACAAAGTATGACTATCCCTGAAGGCTCACTCTTGGCCCCCGATGGGACTGTTCTGATATGATTCTTGATTCAAGAAACCTTAAACAATTTTTAACTAATGGTTGGTAATACGGATCGTAAACTATTTGTTATGGTTGATTAAAGGATCAGAGGAAGAAAGAGTTTAAACAAACATAGTTGTTATTTCACAAAGGATTTTACACTATGAATATCTTTTTTTTCCTCCTCTTTTTCTTTCCTTTATTTTTCTTTCCCCTCATTCTGACTAAGATTTGATTATATAATACTTAGGCAGTGGAATTTTACATCACTGTTTACATCACAATATTCTTTAATAGTAACACAACAAATAGAAAAACAGACTATTCAGCTATCACGCGTGCTAAATTATTACAACTTTATACAAAGTGACAGACTTAGTGGAAGACATAGTGGCAAACATAATAAACACATTAGTGGGAAACACACTTTATTTTCTGATAGGCTCATGTGATGGCGACATATTGAGATCTTCAAGATCTAGATCAGACCCATAGGGCGAATCATCTGGATCTTTTTGTCCTCTGAATCTTTCTGGTGGGGGATCCCAATATTGTAGATGATTGACATTTGTGTCTTGATCAGCATAGAACTGTGGAACCACTGGTTGGCTAGCCCTTTGAAGAAAGTCTGCATTATAGGGCCTGGACTCTGGAATGGGTCTAGGCTGTAAATTTGGACTAGGCTCTTGTACTGGTCTTGTAACAGTAACATCTGAAAGATTAGGCATGAAAAACTCATCTTCTTATGAGTCTGGATCAATGATCTATATTTCATCTTCTTGCCTAAGCTTTGGCTTGAGAGTTGGAGGCCATGGAAATGTCTTCACCCCTTTACAAGGGTCTGGACCAAGTGTAGTGAAACTGATAGGAGGCAAATGAAAATAATTATTATCTCTTTTTAGCCTATTCATAAGATCTCTTTTGACATCTTCTAAGTTCATTGGATCTTCATGATTTATGACTCTCCATGGTTGACATCTTGCAAGGGTTACAATTTTGGTAGTTCCTGCAATATGAGTGTAAGACCTGTGGAATATAAAAATTACAGTAATCTTATATGGAACATTGTCAACTCCATGAATTTATTGACTGTCTCATGGTGAGTACTGATATCTGGGCTGAACAACGGGATATCATCAATATAGATTAAGGTCGTGTGTAACAATGGTTCATAGATCCTGATCATAGCCTTCTGAAATAGGGAAGGTGCCACTTTCAAACCAAAAGGCATAACAATCCATTCATAATGATAATTTGGAATGCAAAACACTGTCTTGTATCTGTCTTCAGGGACAATGCCCAACTGCCAAAATCCCACCTTGAGATCACTTCGAAAATATCTTTGCTGAAACCATAAATGGGAACATGGAGTCTATCCTTGGCAAACGATACTTGTCATCCTTCAGGAAGTGATTCAATGGCTTGTAGTCTATAACAAGTCTATTCTTTCCATAGACTTGTTATAATCTCTTGTTGACATAAAACGCTTGGCATGCCCAATTGGACTTTGTGAGTTGAATGTATCCTTCAGATAATAATTGTGAACATTCTTGCACCGCAAGCTTTAAATCATCTAGGGACATTCCGGGGTGTGAAGATTTTGTGGGATTCAAATCTTCAGAATTCTTAAAAGGAAGAGTAATGAAGAATTCAGGTCTTTTCTAGAGTGGGGAATGGTGTTTTTGTGCAAATTCTATGTGAGAAAGAGCACAACAAGAATCTTGAAACTCTTGTATCAATTCTGGGGATAGTGAAGGAAACTATTGGGAAGGTTGTAGAATAAACAGAGAGGGTATGGTTGTATAGGGTAATATCTGGTTTTTAAATCGCAAACCCGTAGGTAAAATGGATAGTTTATTGAACTTAAAATAAAGATCAAATCCTAGGACCAAATCTTTATTTGGGAGCTTCAATCCAAGGACATGAGTCCATATAGTAAGCTCTGGAAAGATTTGCAATTTAATGGGGTTTCTGGTTTTTAAGGTTGTGGTGAAAATTTTTCCGTCTGCTGCCTGGAAGTGTTGATCATGTTGCATCCAGTATATTTCTAGAAGGATAGCAGGGTTCATCATAGATCTGTGAGCACTAGTATCTATGAGGGCAATGATCATTATTGGTTTGGCATATTTGTGAGGGAAGACTATAATAGGGACTAATAGAATCGGATGTAAGGTTTGAGTGGAACAAACTGTTGGTAGGGTGGACAGGGTTAAATATGTTGAAATGGTTTTTTCTGGAATGAGTGGAAAAGGTTCAATGGTATAGACTGAGGGTATATAGTGATCTGGGAAAATTGAATTTTGAGCGGGTAACTCCTCATACAGTTCCTCATTTGTATCAGATTCTGAATCTGAAAATTCAGCTGCGAACAAAGCTCTGGAATATGACTCATCATCCAATAAGAACAATGATTCAATGTCTGCATCTTCTAAATCCACATGAGAAACTTGATGGATTTTTTGAATGATCTTCGCCGCCTTCTTTGGCTTGTTTGGACAGTTCTTTGCAAAATGACCTTTCTTTCTACAGACATAACATATATCTCCCTTCATGAATATGCCTTTTCTTCGTTTAAAGAACTTGTACTTCTTTCTCCTGTATTTCTTATGCCTGTGTTCATCAGGAGGTCTCCATTTTATAGAATCTTTTGGACTTCTTAGGAGGACAAGTACATTTCTTCTTGTCTTTGCACTTAATATGCAAATCTGGCCACTTACACGCCATTTTCCATGAAGAATCATGATCAAAGGTCATTAGTTCTCTGACCATCTTCTGTTGAGCACATATCTTATCAACTGTTAGCAAAATTCTTTGATAAATTTCACCGATATAGAGAGAGTTTAAATCAATATTCTTTTCCCTAAGTTGGAATTGAATATGATTAGAGATACTCTCTGGGAAGGACATTAAAAATGCCTACTTCAAATTTGCATCGTTGGCTCCACCTAGCAAATAAAATCTTTTTGTCATTCTTTGATAATGCTTATCCAAGTCTTTTCTTAACAAAGAACAACATTTCATTTTGAAATATTCATCCCTGGCCATATCATCATATTCAGTAGTGTAACATCCTTGACCTTCCCCACATGCATTTCATTGAACATAAGCATCTTGCATACAATTCAATTGAACATGTGCATTTCATACGTATTTTCGTAGGAACAAGTTCATGGCACACACTAGCTACGTGTCCTAGTATTTGGAAATTGTATCGAGTCACACGTGTATCCTTATAACCTAAATGATGATAACAAAGCATTAGAAATAAATTGAATAAGGTGACCAAATTAATGTAAGAAAAATGATTAGATTAAGATTAGTAAACATTTTACATTGTTAATTTAGTTAAATCGAGCCAAATGATTAAGCTGTATTATTGTGTGAATTAGTGGAATTATAAATATATGTAAATAATAATAAAAATAAAACAAAATAAAATTAAAATGATACAAAAGAGAAATAAAAGAGAAGTGAAAAGAGAAGAGAAAGGAGAAAAGAGATGAGAAAAAGATAAAAAGACAAAAAACAAAAAGTTAGCTTTATCTTCCTCATTTCTGACTTCTTCTCCAGCCCGACTTCTTCTTCATTTTTCTCCATTTTAGACTTCAATTCATCCTTGTTTCACTTAGTTTTTGAAGCATATTTATCCCTTTCAAGGTCGTTCTTGGTAAGTAATCAATTCTTATTGCTATAGGGTTGATTTGAGTTGCTTAGGTTCATTAACAGACACTGAATTGCACCCCGATTTTGATATTAATAGAAATTAATTCTAAAAAAGTTTAAAACATAAAGGTTGTTCCTTTATGTCTTATATTTATATATATGTAAACCTTTTTGCAAGATGTTGTGTATAGAATGAGATATCCTCTTCGTACTGAAACTGGTTAGGGTGTGAACCCTAACCAAGTTAGCTATTGTGTTCTTTGATTTCGAATATGTTAAAGCCATTATTTGAAGTATCTCAAAACCTAAAAGTTATAGATATCTGTGTTATATATCTATATACCCAATTTCAGGATCATATGACTTGTATATTTGGATTTATGGTGAATGGAACCATGATTGTTCCATGACTTGAACTGCCAATTGAGTGCCCTGGACAGATCCAGTAATTTGTTTGGCCCATTTGAGCTCGTTAGAGATAGATTATGTAAATTGTCAAAACAAGAGAGTTATAGGTATATGTCTTAGATAAAATTGGGTACTAATTAATTTATTATGTATAGAGTAAGTTATGGCCTTTGGAAGTCATACTGGTCCGGAAGTCAATTCTATTATGGACCAGTAAATTGTTTGTTATAATTGGACGACCTTAGATATATAATTGATAAAAGTTTAAAACATGAAAAATGTCCCATATGAACCCATATAAATTTCTATAAATTTTCATTAAAATAGGACTTATATATAATAAGTGATGATGAACCAAAGTGGATGCCCTAAAACTGCCTAAAGGCAGCAAAACAGAACACACTTAGAAATTCCACCAAATATTGTACAATGATCCAATTGGTCTGAAATTTTAATATGTTCTATAACTATATGTTAGTTTTAATTAGGAACAAGAATCATACTAATTGGTCAAGTATAAAAAAAGGTTATAGGCTAAACAGTTCCATAAGGTCACACTGCCTCATAGGAAAAATCTTAACTATTGATATGAACAGTGCATATTAATTTGTTTAAGCCACATTAAGTCTCCCTAATCATGAGTTAATCGATTATGTTTTCATATTAGGCTCGAAACATATTGGAGACACACAAGGAGCGGATAGACAATAAGTTAGGGGTCGGAATCAAAGGAGAACGGCGAGTCTAATTATCAATTGAATTCTTTAGTGCAAATTAATGTTGCTTGCTATATGATTCATATGATTGTCATGATTGATCCTTGATAATGCGATGATGGATAATTTGTGACATTGTGGTACATATAAATGGTATACTTGGGTATATTTGAGATATATGTTTGACATATGTGATATATATACATCGTATATGTATAGTATATGCAAGGTATATGCGTGACATATGAGGTATATATAGAATATATGTATGTTGTATATGATAAAGATGCAATGGTTGATGAATGCTTAAATACAAGTGCATATGCATATGGACTAAAAAGGCGTTGTGACTAGTTAATTGATATTGTAAAGCAAAAGAAGAGGCCTATGGCCCAACAAATGTGCAAATGAAACAAATGATCAAGCTAGCTAGCAAATGCAAATGTTCACATGGAAAATGTTCACATGGAAACCTGGGGCAATGTATGTTTAACTTAGTCACAACAAAATGAAATAAGCAAAGCATTTGCATACATAAGGAGTAATGATTATATGTTTCAACTTTATTGATATTCATATGATACTGAGGAATGGAATGGAATACATGATATGTATTGGATTTGTGACTTATTATTATGAGTTGTTCGGTACTTTAGAGCTCATTTGATGGTTACTCTCACTGAGCTGCAACTCATCAATTTGCATCATTTTTCAGGTAAAGAAAAGTGATAGCTCATTTTGAGTTGCGTATAGAAGACATGGAGCACAGGTCACTAGCCGAGCCTCATCACTCTCTTTCTCTTTGCATTCCACACAAGCATAAAAATATGTCATATGCATTTTGTATTTATATGGTTGAATATGTATAGTCAGTTTGGAATGAGTTTAAAAATGTATAAATGAAAGCAACTCGAAAATACTTGTGTGTAAAGTTTATGTTTTGATATGTGATATATATTATGTTATGGTGAAAACCTCAGTGTTAACTTAGCAAAGTCGTTGAATAATATTACAGGATATGAGACTTGCAAGTCATTGAATAAAATTATAGGATATGAGACTTGCAAAGTCATTGAATAACATTACAGGATATAAAAAAAAAATTTACTATCACTATTAACAATATATTTTATTTTTCCAGCATGCTATGTGTGATTGTTTGATACAGAGATAGGTTATACTTAAATGCATAAGATGTGGTGTTACATTTTTTGTATCAGAGCAGGGATAGGTTCCATGGGAACATGCATAAGCATAAGAGCATGATAACATATGCATCCTATGTGTTGAACATTATGTAGTGACATAATTTCATTTATTTTAGGGACATCATAAGACATGATTCACCAAGGAGGGAGAGGCCGACCGAAATGCATTCTTATGAGGCATCGCCTCATTTAAATAGAGATCAACCAGCACTAGGAGCTAGAGCTCCAGCACATGCATCACAGTCATCTCATGTAGAAGTACCCCATGAAAACCTAGAACAGGAAATATATTGTCCTGAAACGTACAAGGAAATATGTTATGACAAGCTGACGAAATATGGTGCAACTGATTTCAATGGCACAACAGACCCAGCAGAAGCTGAGACATGGCTGAAAAGGACACAAAGGGTACTGAATATGATGAGATGTACCCCAGATGAGAAATTCGATTATGTAGTATCCTTGCTGCAAGGAAATGCTTATGAATGGTGGGAGACAATCCTCGACAGTGATGCACAACCATCGGCGTTAACATGGAATGATTTCCTCCTGGAATTTCATAACAATTACATGCCTGAAGCATATAAAGATGAAAATAGGAAGGAATTTTTGAATTTAAAACAGGGGAACATGTCTGTTGCGGAGTATGAAGTACAGTTCAACAAACTTTCCCACTATGCCACCTTCATGGTCTCTACTGAAAGAGACAAATGCAGGAAGTTTGAGGAGGGCCTCAAATATGAGATCAGAGATAGAATCATGACTACTGATCTTGATAATTATGTCAGACTCAGAGCTGCTGCAATCAGAGCTGAACGGTTAATGAAAGAAGCTGGGGAGCAACAAATTAAAAGGGCAGCACGTGAGTTCTTTGGTGAGTCTAGCAGAAGGTCGGGAAAAAAAGGTAGATATATGTCTGCACAGTCTGGTAACAAAAGTGGATACTCCAGTTCTAGAGGTCGAGGCATGACTTTCTCTTACCCAGGTAGAGGGCAGAGCCAATATGTTGAACAGAAGCCCACATGTAGTCATTGTGGTAGACAACATACGAGCGAATGTAGAAGGCTCACAGAAGCATGTTATTTCTGTGGATTGATGGAGCACATGTATAGAGACTGTCCAAATAGAGCCAAACTAGCAGAGACCAGCAGAGGAGTATCTGAGACTACATTTGAGGCACGAGGGTCTACCCTACTAGTGGGACACAAGGTAGAGGAAGAGGCAGGGGCAGGACTAGTACAGTGGGCAGAGGAGTAACCAGATCTGAAGGTCAGAGTTCTAGACCCCCTACTCAGGCCAGGGTGTTTGTTATGACTAGATAGGAGGCAGTGGATGCTCCCGAAGTAGTTACCGGTAATATTTACATTTGTGATATGTTAGCATATGCATTGATTGACCCAGACTCCACTCATTCATTTATATCATTGCATATGGCATCTAAACTGAGTCAAACACATGAGCCTTTGGGGATTAACATAAATGTGAGTACTCCATTAGGAACAGTGGTAGTTGTGAATAATGTCTGTCGTGATTGCCTGATATGCATTGATAGAGCTGAGTTAATAGCTGATATGATTTTATTGCCAATATATGAATTTGATGTGATATTGGGAATGGACTGGTTAACTAGGCATCATGCAATAATGAATTGCTTTACTAAGGAAGTAATTTTGGAATCACCAAATCAGCCAAGGGTAGAATTTATAGGTGAAAGAAAACTTGTGCCTACATGTCTAGTCTCCGCTGTAAAGGCATTTCGAATGATCAAAGGGGGATGTGAAGCATATTTGGCATATGTGACTGATACTAGAACCATTGATAGCTTGCTTGAAAATATACCAGTGGTAAGGGAATTTGTTGATGTATTCCCAGATGATCTACCTGGTTTACCACTAGATAGAGAGATAGAATTCACTATTGAACTAGTACCAGGAATAACACCAATATCAAGGTCACCCTACAGAATGGCCCCAGTTGAGTTGAAAGAACTGAAGGCCCAATTGCAGGAGTTACTTGACAAAAGGGTATATTAAACCTAGTGTATCACCTTGGGGAGCTCCAGTATTATTTGTTAAAAAGAAAGATGGACAATGAGATTGTGTATCGATTATAGACAACTGAATAAAATGACAGCGAAGAACAAATATCTGTTGCCCAGAATAGATGATTTGTTTGACCAGTTGCAAAGAGCTCAAATATTCTCCAAGATTGATTTGAAATCAGGCTATTACCAGTTGAAGGTAGCAGAAGCGGATGTTCCAAAGATTGCCTTTCGAACCATGTATGGACATTATGAATTTTTAGTAATGCCATTTGGGTTGACTAATGCTCCAGGTGCATTTATGGCATTAATGAATAAGGTTTTTCAACCATATCTGGATAGGTTTGTGATAATATTTATTGATGACATATTGGTGTACTCAAAGAACATGGGAGAACATGAACAACATTTAAAAGTTGTGCTACAAACTTTGAGGGAGAAACAATTATATGCCAAATTGAGTAAATGTGAATTATGGTTAGATCATTTGGTATTTCTTGGACATATGGTGTCGTGTAAGGGCATAGAGGTTGACCCAAAGAAAATTGAAGCTATGGTAAATTGGGAAGCTCCTAAAAATATTTCAGAAATGCGTAGTTTTTTGGGTTTAGCTGGATACTATCGCAGATTTGTTAATGGATTTTCATTAATTGCTAGCTCTTTGACTAAATTGTCGAGAAAGAATGTTCCTTTCAAGTGGAATCCAAAATGTCAGAGGAGTTTTGATGAACTAAAACACAGACTAACCTCAACACCAGTGTTAACTATCCCTATAGGTACAAGTGGGTTTACAGTATATAGTGATGCTTCTCACCAAGGCTTGGGATGTGTATTAATACAACATGGTAAGGTGATAGCTTATGCATCTAGGCAACTGAGACCACATGAGATTTCATATCCAGTGCATGATTTAGAATTGGCTGTTGTTTTATTTGCATTAAAGATTTGGAGGCATTATCTATATGGTGAGACATTTCAGATATTCACAGACCATAAAAGCTTGGGTTATTTGTTGACACAGAAAGAATTAAACATGAGGCGGAAACGGTAGTTAGAGCTATTGAAAGATTATGACTGTACAATTGAGTACCATCCAGGGAAAGCCAATATGGTAGCAGATGCATTGAGTAGGAAGACCAGTAGTAGTGTAGCTCATTTACAAATATCCTCTTTTCCATATTTGATTCAATTACGATCCATGAATGTTGAATTAAATATGCATGATAGAGGATCACTGATTGCTACTCTTCAAGTCAGACCTATGCTAAAAGAGAGAATTAAAGAAGCACAAAGCAAAGATCCTGAATTATGTGAGAAAATTGATGTGGTAAGGCAGGGAAATGATACAGAGTTTCAATTGCAGAATGATACACTGATGTTAAAATCACGCATATGTGTTCCAGACACTGAGAACTTGTGTCAGGAAATAATGGAAGAGGCATACATTGCACCGTATGCAATGCACCCAGGGATGACAAAGATGTATCACAGTTTAATGCCTTATTACTGGTGACCAAGAATGAAGAAAGACATACCAGAATATATTTCTAAATGATTGACATGTCAGCAGATTAAAATTGAACATCAGGCACCAATTGGAAAACTTCATCCATTGCCAATACCAGAATGGAAATGGGAAAGAATAACGATGGATTTTGTCTATGGATTGCCAAGAACTCCACGAAAAAATGATGCAGTATGGGTAATTATTGACAGATTAACCAAGTCAGCACATTTTCTACCTATCAGATGGGGTTGTACACTTGAGAGTTTGGCCAAATTATATGTGAATGAGATAGTCAGATTGCATGGCATTCCAGTGCCCATTGTGTGTGATAGAGATCCACGGTTTACTTCACGTTTTTGGGTAAGTTTACAGAATGCTTTGGGAACAAAATTGAACTTTAGCACTGCATTCCACCCACAGACTGATGGACAATCTGAAAGGACTATACAGACATTGGAAGAAATGCTTAGGGCATGTTCTGTGGAATTCAGAGGTGCTTGGGATGAATATATAGCATTGATTGAATTTGCTTATAACAACCAGTATCATAGCAGTATCCAGATGGCACCATATGAGGCATTGTATGGCAGAAAGTGCCGAAGCCCCATCATTTGGGATGAAGAAGGAGCACATGCATTAGAAGGGCCTGAGATAATGCAAAACACAGTGGATAAGATCAAGGTTGTCAAGAACAAGCTAAAGGCAGCATAGGACAGGCATAAAAGTTATGTTGATCAGCATAGAAGGGAGATGGAATACGAGTTAGGTGAAAAAGTGTTTCTTCGCGTATCTCCATGGAAAGGGATAATCCGATTTGGCAAGAAGGGTAAATTGAGCCCAAGATACATAGGGCCTTATGAAATTCTTGAGAAGATTGGTCCATTTGCTTATAGGTTGGCTTTACCACCCGAGATGGCTCAAATACATAATGTGTTTCATGTGAGCATGCTTAGAAGATACAGGTCAGATCCTACACATGTACTTAAAGATCAAGCCATTGAGATTGCAAAGGACATGAGTTATGTTAAGGAACCAGTGAAAATCATTAGATACAAGACTAAACAGCTAAGAAACCGAGAAATACCTTTAGTTAAGGTATTATGGCGTAACCATTTACTAAAAGAGGCAACATGGGAAACATAAAAAAATATGAAAAGGCAATATCCACATCTATTTCCAGGTATTAAATTTTGAGGACGAAATTTTTAAAAGGGGGGGGGGAGAGAGAATTGTAACATCCTTAACCTTCCCCACATGCATTTCATTAAACATAAGCATCTTGCATACAATTCAATTGAACACGTGCATTTCATACGTATTTTCGTAGGAACAAGTTCATGGCACGCACTAGCTACGTGTCCTAGTATTTGGCAATTGTATCGAGTCACACGTGTATCCTTATAACCTAAATGATGATAACAAAGCATTAGAAATAAATTGAATAAGGTGACCAAATTAATGTAAGCAAAATGATTAGATTAAGATTAGTAAACATTTTACATTGTTAATTTAGTTAAATCGGGCCAAATGATTAAGCTGTATTATTGTATGAATTAGTGGAATTATAAATATATATAAATAATAATAATAAAATAGAAAAAATAAAATAAAAATGACACAAAATAGAAATAAAAGAGAAGAGAAGAGAAAAGAGAAGAGAAAGGAGAAAAGAGATGAGAAAAAGATAAAAAGACAAAAAACAAAAAGTTAGCTTTATCTTCCCCATTTCTGCCTTCTTCTCCAGCTCGACTTCTTCTTCATTTTCCTCCATTTCAGACTTCATTTCATCCTTGTTTCACTTATTTTTTGAAGTATATTGATCCCTTGCAAGGTCGTTCTTGGTAAGTAATCAATTCTTATTGCTATAGGGTTGATTTGAGTTGCTTAGGTTCATTAATAGGCACTGCTTTGCACCCCAATTTTGATATTAATAGAAATTTATTCTGGAAAAGTTTAAAACATAAAGGTTGTTACTTTATGTCTTATATTTATGTATATGTAAACCGTTTTTCAAGATGTTATGTATAGAATGAGATATCTTCTTCGTACTGAAAATGGTCAGGGTGTGAACCCTAACCAAGTTAGCTACTGTGTTCTTTGATTTAGAATATGTTAAAGTCATTATTTGAAGTGTCTCAAAAAAATATAAGTTGTATATATATGTGTTATTTATCTGTATACCAAATTTCAGGATCATATGACTTGTATATTTTGATTTATGGTGAATGGCACCATGACTATTCCATGACTTGAACTGCCAATTGAGTGCCCTGGGCAGATCCAGCAACTTGTTTGGCCCATTTGAGCTCTTTAGAGCTAGATTCTATAACTTGACAAAACTGGAAAGTTATAGGTAGATGTCTTAGCTAAAATTGGGTACTAATCGCAGCTTAATGGGTTGTTTATAGATTAATTTATGGCATTTGGAAGTCATACTGGTCCGGAAGCCAATTCTATTTTGGACTAGTAAAAGGTTTGTTATAATTTTAAGACCTTAGAGACATAATTGATAAAAGTGTAAAACATGAAAAATGTTCCATATGAACCCATATAAGTGTCTATAATGATTCATTAAAATAGGACTTATATATTATAAGTTATGATGAACCAAAGTGGATGCCCTGAAACTGCCTAAAGGTAGAAAATAGAACACACTTAGAAATTCCACCAAATATTGTAAAATGATCCATTTGGTCTTAAATTTTAATATGTTATATAATTATATGTTAGTTTTAATTATGAATAAAAATCAGACTAATTGGTCAAGTATAAAAAAATTTATAGGCTAAACAGTCCTATAAGGTCACACTTCCTCATATGAAAAATCTTAACTATTGATATGAACAGTGCATATTAATTTGTTTAAGCCACATTAAGTCTCCCTAATCATGAGTTAATCGATTATATTTTCATATTAGGCTCGCAACATATTGGATACCCACAAGGAGCAGATAGACAATAAGTTAGGGGTCGGAATCAAAGGAGAACGGTGAGTCTAATTATCAATTGAATTCTTTAGTGCAAATTAATGTTGCTTGCTATATGATTCATATGATTGTCAAGATTGGTCCTTGATAATGTAATGATGGATAATTTGTGAAATTTTGGTACATATAAATGGTATACTTGTGGTATATTTGAGATATATGTTTGACATATGTGATATATATACATCGTATATGTATAGTATATGCAAGGTATATGCGTGACATATGAGGTATATATGGAATATATGTATGTTGTATATGATAAAGATGCAATGGTTGATGAATGCTTAAATATAAGTGCATATGCATATGGACTAAAAAGGCGTTGTGACTAGTTAATTGATATTGTAAAGCAAAAGAAGAGGCTTATGGCCCAACAAATATGCAAATGAAACAAATGATCAAGCTAGCTAGCAAATGCAAATGTTCACATGGAAAATGTTCACATGGAAACCTGGGGCAATGTATGTTTAACTTAGTCACAACAAAATGAAATAAGCAAAGCATTTGCATACATAAGGAGTAATGATTATATGTTTCAACTTTATTGATATTCATATGATATTGAGGAATGGAATGAAATACATGGTATGTATTGGATTTGTGACTTATTATTATGAGTTGTTCGGTACTTTAGAGCTCATTTGATGGTTACTCTCACTGAGCTGCAACTCATCAATTTGCATCATTTTTCAGGTAAAGAAAAGTGATAGTTCATTTTGAGTTGCGTATAGAAGACATAGAGCACAGGTCACTAGCCGAGCCTCATTACTCTCTCTCTCTTTGCATTCCAGACAAGCATAAAAATATGTCATATGCATTTTGTATTTATATGGTTGAATATGTACAGTCAGTTTGGAATGAGTTTAAAAATGTATAAATGAAAGCAACTCGAAAATACTTATGTGTAAAGTTTATGTTTTGATATGTGATATATATTATGTTGTGGTGAATTAACTTAGCAAAGTCGTTGAATAATATTACAGGATATGAGACTTGCAAGTCATTGAATGAAATTATAGGATATGAGACTTGCAAAGTCATTGAATAACATTACAGGATATAAAAAAAATTTACTATCACTATTAACAGTATATTTTGTTTTTCCAGCATGCTATGTGTGATTATTTGATACAGAGATAGGTTATACTTAAATGCATAAGATGTGGTGTTACAAGTAGTACTTCCAACAAACTCTTGATGAAGAGTTGTAAGAATCTCTGTAATTGACTGAGCATGGTAAAATATTAGCATTGCAGCTTCTAGAAGTCTTACAAACCAATCTCTCAATGCACCTGTGAATCTGGAAGTAAACTCCAGAACTATCTCCGGGAATCTAAAATTAGGACGTCTTTGCTGTACTTCAATCCAAGCATAGAACTCTTGGATTCGATCTCTCCATTTGTGTGGAGGGATATCGTCAAAAGTAAACCATGGACCATTAGATGGAATTGGTGGAACTTGTGGACCACTTCCAGCACCTGGAACATTTGTTTCCATTTCCTCCTCAGGTTCTTCAGTATGATAGGCAGGTTATTGGTGGGTTATACCACTCTGTTGGGAAGAGGCTAGGTCTGCCATAAACTGAATAGGAGGCATGAAATGTTTTGGATCTGGATCATCATCTGAGAATTCAACTTCAGATTCTGAACTTTCAAAAGATAAGCAAGGTATTTCAGGAGATGGGCTTTCAAGATGGGGTAAGGTTTGAAGTGCTTGTTGTTCTAGGAAGGAAATGATGACATTAGTGGGTTTGGATTCTTGGGCCATGTGGGAATGGGCTATTTATTTTTGCTTTTGAGGCTCGATGTAGGTCGGGAAACAGGAATGGATTCAGGAATGGGCTCAGATATAACAAGAGGTGTTTGGACTGGAACAATACTGGGCTGATTTGAAACAGTACTGGGCTTTGGCTTAGGAATAGGCTTTGGACCTAAATTAAGTTGTTCCATAAACTTCTTATGGAATAGTTCAGATTGTAAACCAAACCTTTCCAGTTCTGCTTGAGAAGGATGATGAATAGGAGGTGGTGTGTATAGTGGTTGGTGAGAAGTAGGAGGATGTAATGAGGAAAATAAACCCAAGGGATCTGAAAGAGAATGGGACTTGAGATAGTCTTATCTGAGCTCTTGCTTTAAATAAGCAATCTCTCTTTCCAGCTTCTGCAGTTTAACTGCCTTTGCATCAAAAGATGAATCATACATTTTTGGTAGCAATCATATTCATCAATTCACCTTTTAACTCTATTTGCTGCCTTTCAAGCTGTCTCAACAGCCTGTATAATGCTTCATATTTGTGCTATTTGTGTATTATGCTTCATATTTTAATGCTTATATGTACTACTAAGCTTTCAGTAGCTTAGCATGTGGATTTCCCTACAAGCAGGTTTGGAGCCAATAGATAGCTCAGTTGATGTGAAAAAGAGTTTAAGTCAATCAGAGTTGATTCGTGTTGGGTCTATTTGTTTGTTTCATTCATTTCATTTATCGATTATCTCTCATGTTACAGGATAAAGACATATAGTTTTTTCTACTATTAATAAGGATATGTAATTGAATTAGTTCATTTTAAATAGAAGGTTGATTTTTGTAATAAGAGCGGTTGATACCCAATCTAGTTTATAATTTTGATTTTTATAATAAGGGCAATTGACGCTAATGACTGGTGGAAGACAATTTTGCTGAAATAAGAGGTCCCCAACCAGTGATATAGAACTTTTTTGTTACTATATTCAACAAACAATATGTTTCTCCAATTTACATAGATGATAATAATAAAGAGTTTTTGAGCCTCAAGCAAAGCAAGATGACAATGACAATGTACTAGAGGGAGTTTATTCCACTGAGTAAATATTCTTAAGAAATGATCATGCGTAAGAGAGATAAGAGCAGAAGTGTTGATATGACCTCAATACAGAGATAGGTAACTTTGTGACTACACTCTAGCATGTCAGCTTTACTCGGTTGATTGCATTTGTTATTAGTGTGGAGCATAAGAAGAGGAAAATAACAGAGAAAGCTTCTAGACAGACAGTTACTCTAGTGGCCCAATCTTCAGGCAAAAAGGGTCGGTTCTACCTTAAACAATCTCATGACAATAGTCAGGGACATAACATAAATTATACTTAGGGTATAACATATAGGAAGGGGCAACCCTTCAGAACTATATCTGCTGTAGATAGCACTCAGACACAAGCTACCATAAAGAGTATTCCAGTTTGTGGCACTTGCCACAAAAGTCACTAAAGAGAGTGCTATATAAATACATGTGTTTGTTTCATATATGGATCTAAAGAGTATATGAATAGGGATTGTCCTCTAATTACTGGTAGTGCACCAGCTCAGACTACATGGTCAGCTCTAACTCAACCCAGATAGTAAACTAGAAAATATCATACAGGGCCTACCTAAGAAGTCTTTAAGACTATTAACAATCCAGAACTAAGCTAGACACTAGCTAGAGTTTATGTTATGAGGGTCATAGAGGATCAGGAGGTTATATATGTGATTGTTGGTATGTTCTCTCTCCATGACTCAGATATATGTGCATTGATTGATCCGGGTACAACACACTCTTATATATGCACATGTACCCTAGACAACATAATATGATTAGTGAAAAACTTGATTATGAGATTGAGGTTACAACCCCTTAGGCATAATATGATAGTGAACCAGGTTTATAGAGGTTGTCCTTTAATTGTACATAGGAGAGAATTTTCGACGAACTTGATAGAGTTGTCGTTTCATGAATTTGATGCTATATTGGGCATGAATTGACTTTCACGGCATGAGGCAGTAGTAAACTGTAAGGAAAAATTGTGATGCTTAAAATACCTGAATAGGGAGATGTAAATATGGAAGAAGAGTTGTTCCCGCAGCTTTCACGTGTCATTTCAATGATGAAAATTGGGAGAATGATGAGGAAAAGATGTGAAACCTATTTGACTCGTGTTGTGGACACTAGAAATAGAGGTTCAGATCTTAAGGATATCCCTAAGTGAATGAATTTCCAGATGTTTTTTCCTAAAGAGAGGTTAAGTTCACTATAAATCTCACCCCAAGCACAACACCTATATCAATAGTGCAATACAAAATGACATCATCTGAATTGAAAGAGCTTAAGGCTCAGTTCGAGGAATTGTTAGATAAGGGGCATATCAGGTCGAGTGTATCTTCATAGAGTGCACTGGTGTTGTTTGTGAAAAATAAAGATAGGTCTTATAAGGTTATGCATGGACTACAAATAGCTAAATAAGTGACAATTAAGAACATATATTCATTTCCTCATATTGATGACATGTTTTATCAACTGAAGGATGCAGGTGTGTTTTCAAAAATTAATTTGAGATCAAGTATCACCAGCTGAGAGTTAGGGCAGAAGATATGGCCAAGATTGTTTTCAGAACCAGATATGGGCATTATGAGTTTGTGGTTATCCCTTTTGGGTTGACCAATGCTCCAACGATCTTTTATGAACTTCATGAACAGGGTATTCAGATCCTATTTAGACCAGTGTGATGTGATTTTTATTGATGATATTCTGGTATATTCTAAGAAATATGAGAATCATGATTGGCATATAAGAATAGTGTTTCAAATACCTAGGGAGCAGAAATTGTATGCTAAGTTCTCAAAATGTGAATTCTGGCTTGTTGAGGTCGCTTTTCTGGGACACATTGTGTCATCATAGGGTATAAGGGTTGATCTTAGCAAGGTAGAGGTTGTTATCAGTTGGAAGTCTCCTCGCAATGTGATTGAAATCAGAAGTTTCCTTAGATTAGCTAGTTATTACAGGAGGTTTGTTAAAGGGTCCTCAACGATTGCTTCTCTTTTAACCAGACTACTAAGGAAAGATATAAAATTTGAATGAATAGTTAAATGCCAAAATAATTTTGATAGTTTAAAGAAAATGTTAACAGAAGCTCCAATTTTGACACAGTCAATGCCTAATAAGGAGTATGTCATCTATAATGATGCTTCTCACAATGGACTAGGATGTGTACTGATGTAAGAGGGTAAGGTAGTAGCATATGCATCCAGACAGCTGAAAACATATTAGAAGAATTACTCCACACATGACTTAGAGTTGGCAACTATTGTTTTTGCATTGAAAATATGGCATTACTATCTTTATTGGAAATTTTTTTTTATCTACACAGACTATAAGAGTCTGAAATACTTTCCTACATAGAGAGATCTTAACTTGAAATAGAAGCGGTGATTAGAACTAATAAAAGATTATAACTATGTCATCGACTACCATCCAGGTAATGTCAATGTAATGGTCAATGCTTTGAGTAAAAAGATAGTGGAAAAGTTGCACATCCGACCTATACTTAACCAGGAGATCATAAATGCACATAAACAAGATGGTAAGCTTATTGAAATAGCTAAGTTGGTCTCTAAGAAGGAGAGACCTTATTATTTAGTTGAGACAGATGGTGGGTTATACTACTAGGGTCGTTTATACATGCCTAGTATTGATGAGCTGAGATAGAGAATATTATAGAAAACACATGAGAATAGGTATACAATGCACCCAAGAAAATTACTAAGATGTTTCATGACTTGAAGAGTAAGTATTGATGGACATGTATGAAATGAGATATCACAGAGTATATAGCCAGATGTCTGAATTATCAGCAGGTCAAGGCAAAATATCAAGTACCATTAGGATTTTACTGTAGCTTATCACAATACTAGAATGAAAATGGGAACGAATTTCTATGGACTTTGTGATTAGTTTGACATTGACTCCTCGAAAATATGATGTCGTATGGGTTATTATGGATAAGTTTACAAAGTCAACTCACTTCTTACCTATCATGAGGGATTACCCATTTAACAGGCTAGTAGAGATGTATGTCAATGAGATAGTACGACTTCATAGAGTACCAGTCTCCATTGATTCAGATAGGGACCTCAGGTTTACTTTTCAATTTTGGGGTAGTCTACAGAAAGCTTTGGGTATCAAGCTCAGCTTTAGTACATCTTTTCATCCTCAGATAGATAGTCAATCTAAGAGGGTGATACAGATTCTAAAAGATATGATAATATGTTATGTGATTGAATTTGAAGGTAGTTGGGACAAATATCTTTGACTAATGGAATTCGCTTACAACAACAACTATCAGTCTAGTAACAAGATGACTCCATATGAGGCACTATATGGTAGAAAGTGTCGAACACCCTTGTGTTGGACAGAACTCAACAAGAGAAAGTTAATAGGGCTAGACTTGGTATAAGAGATATAAGACAAGGTATGGGTAATTTAAGATAGATTGAAGGCATCTTCTGATAGAAAAAAATCATATGCAAATCTCAAAAAGAGAGATATAAGGTATGTAATGGGAGATAAAGTTTTTCTTAAAGTTTTTCCATAGAAAATGGTCTTTAAATTTGAGAAGAAATGCAAATTGAGTCTGAGATTCATTAAACCTTATTAGATTTTAGCAAAAGTGGGACTAGTTGCTTACAGGCTCGCTCTACCACTAGAGTTGAGCAAGATTCATAAATTGTTCCCTGTCTCTATGTTGAGGAGACGCATGTAAGATCTTTCTCATGTGAGGAGATGCATGTGAGAACATTGAGGTGAGACTAGATTTGACATATGAGGAAGAACCAGTACTGATTCTAGCTAAAAAAGTCAAGGAGCTCAGAAACAAACAAGTACCATTAGTCAAAGTATTATGGAGAAATCATGTGACAGAAGAGGCTACTTAGGAAAGTGAAAAAGTGATGAAAGTTTAACATCCACAACTGTTTAGAGATAGTACACCAGGTAATTAAGAGGGAAAAATTCTTTAAAGAGGGAGATAAATGTAATACCCATAAATTAAAGCCTAGGAATAATGTGTTAATAAAAGTATATGAGGGTATATGGCAGGTATATAGTGGTTATGAGTTTTGAAAATATAAAAATAATGAGAAAGATACAAAAAATAAAGTTCCTAGCGTTCATGTCCGTGACATATAGAATCACAACCGTAAATGTCGTGAAATTAAGATTCTAAAACTGAGGATCTTTATGGTCATGACACATGTGTTCATGCCCATGAAGACCTGTGATATATGTCATGATTGTACTATGATTTAATTAAATTAAGCATGATGTTACATGATGACATTATAAATTGAGACATGATATATTTATGATATACGATTGTATGGATAAGAAACAGATACGTATTCGATATAAATTATCTATGCTATGTTAATATATGAATGCATGTTAGAATTTTAATACTTATATGTACCACTAAGCTTTTAGTATTTTAGCATATGGATTTCCCTGCATGCAGGTTTGAAGCCGATAAATAACTGAGTTGACATAAAAAAAAGTTCAAACTAGTCATAGTTGACCCATGTTAGGTTTGTTTATTTATTTCATTCATTTTATTTATCGATTATCTCTTATGTCATGGAATAGAAAAAATTAGTTATTCTTGTTATTAATAAGGACATGTAATTGAATTGGTTCATTTAAAATAAAGGCTGACTTTTATAATAAGGGCAGTTGATGCCCAAACCAGTTTATAATTTTTGATCATAGATATAATCCAAATACAGAAAGGATTTGATACAGTATATAACAAATAAATATGTCATTACATGTAAATCTAATATGATGATCTTAACATGGAAATAAGATAAACAAAAAATTTTATCAGGATAGGTTTATACAGATTCAACCATGTGGCATCTGTCCATATAGTGGAATTTTGCTCTACTGTATAAATGGGTATTACATAACTAACCTGTGATTCACGGTGTGACAATTACCTTCACAGACGTAAAATACCATTCACGGATATGAACGTTCTCTCTTCTCAAAACGATCTTGTCATGTTCAAAATTATGCCTTTTGAACCATAACACGACTTTTCAAGAGCATGAAAGAGAAATCACAAACTTAAACTTAAATTTTAACTCATCTTAACCCCATCCTTTCCTTCTCTAAACACACATATAACTCATAAAGTCCTATTTTACGGGCATTACACCCGGGCCTTGAACACTAGCTACACTTAGTTGGTTTGGTTCCTAGTATATGAAGAGCTATGACTCTCAACCATATCATTTGATTCAGATGTTATCTCACTCTAGTCCTATAGATTGATAGAGAAGTAGCTCAAGTCAAAATCAAATGAAACATACTTATACATGCATGATAACCCCATTATCCACTTTGGTTTAGGACCGCCTAAATCTAAGTTATGATATCACTAAATATAACACCCACCTCTACAGTAGGACATAATCTCACTATAGAAGCGGATGTCACATGACTTGATGCCTTATAAACTGTTTCAATTTGAAAGTTTTCCTATCTTATTCAATACACCTGTATAACATGAAAAAGTCCATTCACCCCATATATCATGTATTGTATAAATCCATTTCTACATCTGAATAAAAATCTATAATATCCATATAAACAAAATATTATATCTATGTAAATACCAAATCCTTGTATCATAATAAACTGGTTTTGGTAACTATAACCCTTTATTACAAAATCATCCTTATTAAAATGAACAACTTCAATTACATGTCTTTATTTATGCAAAAATTAATAAAATAACTATCTCTTTTCCATGTCACGAGAATAATAAAAATGAATAATATAAATGAAACTAACCCAAATACGGTATACTCTAACTGGCTGAGACTCTTATTTTCGTCAACTCAACTGTCTAATGACTCTAAACTTGCTTTAAGGGAAACTCACATGCTAAGCTACTGAAAGTTTAGTGGTATATATAAATATAAAAATTATAACATGTATTCATATATAGTCACACAATACAACTTTATACATATCTTGTGCATTCGGATATGACTTCGAATATCATTATACAAACCTGCTTCTAGGGAAACCCACAACCTAATAACTAATAAAAATTAATATTAATAAAACTAATTTCAAATTTCTAGAAGTTCTATTATAATATCAATCCATTTTTATTTTTTTGTGATTTTATTTATTGAAATTATGTTTTATGTGCAAGTTTAATTATTTTAATTCACTAATTATTATAGTTAGGAAAATATGATTCATGCCACCATTCAAAAATATGTGAATAAGTTTAAACATATTTGGAATAAAAATATTTTTTTTCGTTTTGTTCATTTCAATTTAAATAACCAAAGATTAGTATATTGAAATTCTAAGATATGGATTTTAATTTCAAGATTTTGTGACTCTTAAATCATGCATGAATGATATAATGTATTAATAGATATAACTTATTAGCGTCTTTGTGCGATATATATTTAATTTTTTATTTATTATAATCAATAAAATCTCTAACCTTTTCTGCTAATATTATTGGATGTTTGCCTTCAATTGAGAGCATTGAAGTTTATTGGAATGCACAATAATGACCTTAGTCTCCAACCTTTCCATTCTACAAAGCAGATAGACATTAGAATGGTGTGTCGAAGATGTTATAGAACAACCACTCCAATTCTTAAGTTAATGACGAGTCTTTGGGAAGGAAAGAAGGAGGAAATCAATGGTTAAGAGTGTAACGCCCGTTATGTAGGGTCTAGTTTAAAAAATGGTTTAAATAAGTTATAAGTATGTTTAAAGGTTGATTTAAAGAAAAGAGTTAAAGAAAATATGATAAAGTGAAGAGTTACGCGTTCACCTTGAATGTCATGGTCGTGACTGATCGATCAAGGCTATGAATATCGACAGGTATAAAATGTGATCAGTCATTATTTTCTCTCTCATATGCCTTATACCCAAAAGAAAACCATAGTTTGTGTTTTTATTTTCCTTCACACTAGAGACAATGCCCTTTGTTTTCCTTTGTTTTCAAAACTTAAAAACACTAAAACCCAAAGTAAAGATGAAGGTTTCTCAAGTTCTTAAGAAAGAGGTGGAAGGAACCTTTGTTCTTGAAGAGTCAACCTAGAAGTAGAGTAAAGGAGTTTGAAATCCATCATCTAAGTTGAGTTTCCTTTATTTATGGTAAGAAATCACATTTTTCCTTCATCTTTGCAAGTTTTCATACCATTTTTCATGTATATCTCGTTTTTTGTAGTAACCCATTTCTAAATGGGATAATTTTTAGTTCAAGCTTGAGTTTTTATAGTTAAAGACTCTACTTTAAACTTGATTGAGGTTATAATATGTGTTAGAAAGGGGGTTAAGTGAGTTTATGGCTATATAGAGGGTTAAAGTTAGGGTTTTATTTTTTATATTTTTAGATGTTGATAGAGTTATGTTATATGTGATAAAAGTTGAAAGAAGAGGTGGTGAAATCCACCAATGGGCTAAGCAAGCTTGACTAAAGCTCAGTTTTGAGACTCCATTAGAGGTATGTATATATATGCATTTAAATTCTAAATTTTGACATGTTGTGTGCTAAATGTGTGATAAATGTTAGTTTATGAGCATAATGAGATTGAAAGTAGTAATTAATATCGTGATAATATAAGTAATCGGTTAAGGAATGTTAGTATGCTTTATATGGGCATTTATGATGCTATGATGGGAAACTTGCATTTAATAGGCCAAATGTGCATTAATGAAAACATTGAATGATGATGTTTATGGTGTGGAAAGAGGTAAGTTAAGTATACATAAATGCATGATATGAGAATTTATGAATATGAATATATTCTTGAGATTCATGGGTTCTATTATGATGAAATGAACTCTTATATGTCTAATTGATGTTTTGGCATGATAAATTCATAATTGTTGAGAGTGTTGATAGGAAAAGGTTAGAGCCATTGTATGTGTTTTGTATTAAATGTCTTATTTTTACGGTTAAACTGCTAGAAAATTCAAATTCATGCCCATGACAAATGGTTCACGGTCGTGAATAATCAACCAAAAACTACCCAATTCAAGTAAGATGTTTTCACAGTTCAAATCACCATTATCACACCTGTAACTATTTCTTCACACTCATGAAGAAATTTGCAATTTATGGATATAGGTTTTCATGATCTAGTTCACATTTTAGTTCACGGGTAGGGGTACCCGTGAATGAACATTCACGGTTGCGAACATGTAGTTCGTACTTGTGAATCATATTTAATACATTATATGTAGTTTTCTTCTATGATTTCAATATAATGGTTATGCACATATTTCTATAATAGTATGATATGGATAAAAAACACATGACTTTATAACTGTCATTGCATATATGAAAGGCTTATTATATAAGTATAACAAGAGAATATGACCAAGTAAAGCTTAGACTCGATATTAGGACTAAAAGCAGGAAATGTGTCATTCCTTTAAGATGGTGTATGGTATCGTAGTGATATATTATACAATTATCTTTTAAAGACAATGTGACTTAAGCTTGGAAAGTACCATTGATCCCATATTGCATGCAAACTTATATGTTTTACTCAATCAAAGTGGCTAAAGCTCGAAGAGTACTTCTGACTTGAAGAGCTCGGATGAGCACATATGATCATAGACAGTGGCAATGTGGCTTAAGGTTGAAAAGTATCTCTATTCACAACTCGTATCTGAACAATTCATGTAAAGTGTTGTTGGACGAAAATGCTAAAGTAATTAATGAATATAGTATAATGAAAAGGCTTTAAGGTCACAAGTATGCAATGATATACTGTTAAAATGTTATATTATATGGAAACGATAAATGGTCATTTATGCATGGTACAAAAGAGTATGATGCTATGATAGCTTCTGTGAGGTAAGGTATGATATTTGACATTTGTTTCATTGTCATGTCATGATGTATATGATATGATGCTATAAACATAAATTATATGATGTGAATTGTTGATGTATATTGAATTTTCATGCTTATATGTACCACTAAACTTTTAGTAGCTTAAAGTGTGAATTTTATGCACGCATATCAAAACCTAGTATATAAAGTTTAAAGTTGATTAGAAAAGTCAATCCAATTCAAAGACAATAGAGTAGACCCAACACGAGTCAGTGATATCATGTCATTTTTTTTGTATTTTGTACATGACATAGGGGTTTGAGGCTGTTTACTTTTATACATGTATTGTATTTTTAAGAATATGTAATCTTTTGCTAAAGAATATGTATTTTTGTAAACATCAAGCCGATTGAGCCCAAACTTTATATATATATATATATATATATATATATATATATATATATATATATATATATATATATATATATATATATATATATATATATATATATATATATATATAATGTTAGTTCTTTTGGATCAAAAAGTTTCATTTACACATGTGATGTATATGTTTTAACAAGTTTATATGAAAAAAGTTTATTTGATAAGTATTTTCAAAAAAAGAAAAAATTTAAAATTTTTTCAGATTTTCCGTAATAGACACATGTGGTACTCGCTCATTTAGTTGAGTTAATCCTGATTAAATAAGATGGCACTATAAAGAATCTATAGTTTTTTCTTGAGTTTCTACTTGTGTGATCTCGTTTTTATATTTTCTCAAGTCTTCCTCTTATTGGTTGTAGTTTTATCCTCTTGTAATAGTGACGTGGTGGTATAATCTCATTGGAGGAGTATATTCTAGGTTTGTCAGCTAGCAGTATGCTCTTCTAATGCTTGGGGGAGATACAGGCAAGGTTGTTAGCGCATCCATATTGTCAAATGTTCCTAATGGTTATGGTCTTATTTTGACGTGTATCTTTGTCCTATAGTTGCTTTCACTCATCCTTTCTTAGGACATGAGTTGGTCGGACTTCTTAAGTAGTACGCATGACTTCTATCTTGAACAACTGATCTCCAATAAGACGATACCACTTAGCTATGACAAAGAAGATGGAGGAGTGTAGATCAAATGGTTTGCTTCGTTTGGCTCCATGCTTGAGATGATAGAAGAAAGCAGTTGTAGAGTGTAACAGGGGTAAACTGCTTAAACCCTTCATCTAGCTAAGCTGATTGCCTGAATGTTGCAATTTGTGCCTAAACTCTACGAAGCTTTCACATGGAGATTTTCAGTCAATATATTCAACCCATTGACTTGCTGTTTTTCTTTTCTTTTCTTTCTTTTTTATTTTATTTTATAAAAAACTTTTACATTTTTTTTCTATTTTGATCAATTCTTTGAATTTTAACAATTTTGATATTGTGACTTTTATGATAACAGGAGAGGAGTATGATAATTTTACTAAAATACACAATTAAAATAAAAAAGATAGATGTTGCCAATGTTGGTACTATACAATTCGATTCTTAATCTAAAATTTTTGTGTTTGAAAGTAGTAGTAGTAGTAGTAGTAGTAGTAGTAGTAGTAAATTTTTGTGTTTGAAAGTAGTAGTAGTAGTAGTAGTAGTAGTAGTAGTAGTAGTAGTAAATTTTTGTGTTTGAAAGTAGTAGTAGTAGTAGTAGTAGTAATTTCATGATTTGAATTCCGTAAAATTGAACATAAGTACCATAAATTTTAATATACCCTCCTCCCAATTTAATAGGGATATTATTATTTTTTTATTTGTCCTATAAAAATAGTTAATTTTTTTTAAATATAGTAATATAGCTTTATTATTAACAAATATGGATTAGTATTATCTTAATTTATTAATAATGCTCCTAATTAATGTATAGTTATACAAGACAAAATGTATATTTTAAGCATATTAACTATATTTTCTTAATCCATTTGAAAATAAAAACAAGTTTATCAAATTGGCACGAAAGGAGGTAAATTTTACAGATTATTAACTTATATTAATATCCCTTAATTTTAATTTATAACACAAATATCATTTAACTTTAATTTGTATGATAGAAATATCATCCTTATTTGTTTCTATAAATTTTTTAGGCTATTTTTAATAACTAGACATCATATCACCGTCTACATAGAATATATGTTAACTATTATTGATTTGTTTTTTCAAAAATTGTGCTTAAATAGAATTTTCCTTTCTTGTGTTTTACAAAATTGTGCTTAAATGAATTTTTTTTTTTAAAAAAATTGTGTAATAAAACCTGTAGAAACAATAAATGATGATATGTTTGGTACATAAGTTAAAGTTGAAAATATTTTATTGTAAATTAAAATTAATAAATTTTATTGTGCCTTAAGTGAGGAAGGAGTAAAACAAATTAAAAAAACCGGGCCATGGCACAGCAAAAACTCAACGGCCCATTTTGAGAGAATCCAGTCCAAATTCGTTAAGACAATTATATGCACTTGAAGGTTATTTCCCCGAGTGTTAGTTCCACATAGCTCAGTTCTACGCACTCTATATATAAAGCATTAGCAATTCATCTGAGGTGTGATAATTTTAACACTCAAGTTTTTTTTTTTTTTTCATTTCTAATCTTCTTTAGAAATCATCTTACTCATCTTTTAGGATTGTTGTTTAGTATCAAAAAGAAGCGTTTTTTTTTAAATTTAATTGACTGATTTTTTAAAATTTTTTATAAATTGTTTTTATCAAATTTACTTATGAAATTGTTTTATCTATTTTTCTCTAGAAGTAGTTTTTAAAATTTTAAAAAATTAAAAGTAAATATTTTTTCTAAAAAATATTTTTTTCAAACTCAATTTCACATTGGTACAAAACATCTTTACTCTTTTTTTCTTCATTTTGTAAGCCTTGATGCCATAACAATGGTCTCGAGCTCTATTTCCAGCATACTCATTAATATTGTAAGAGAATAAAATGAAATATGTATAAAATGGATTAGAAAAGATTGACAGAAGATCAAAATATTTTTTTATTTCAAAAAAAGATCATAATATATTTTAAAATAATTTTTTGTAATATCTAGTGAAATTTTATTTCTTTTGTGAAGCACGATGAACTCATTAAATTAGGTTTTCAACAGTAAATAATTGATAATTTTTAATTACTAAATGACCCAATGTTTTATAATTAAATATGAATTGTTGATCACAAACAATTGTTAACAGACTGTTACTGTTCAATCAAATAAATATCCTGAATTAGAAAAATATTTTAAAAGAAATTAAACTCATGGACTCTGTATTATTTAAGTGATGATATGGGGCAGTTTGTATTGGCTATGAGCAATCCTTTTAATTGGATGCCCGACCCTGAAGTTGTTGAAGCTATTGGCATTCATGCAATTCTGCAGTAGATCAAATCGAAGGGGTTATAGAATATAGTTGTAGAGTCTAATACTCAGATGTTGGCTATTTTATTGAATACTCAGAGTTAAGGATGACTGTGGATGACTGTAAACTTTTAGCAAAAGACCTTTACAATGTAAAGAAACGAGAGTTTATAAGCCAAGTTGTAGGCCACTCGTGCTGGCTTCTGAATGTAAGAAATGAAATTTTACCCCTTAAAGAGGGACTTATGGGAGGCCTATGTGAAACAAGTAAATTAGGCAATGATAAAGAATTAAGAAACACAATCACATACCAATCAATGCCAGAAAATTGTGGAAACAGGTGCAGTCACCACTTTAATATACAAATATCTGAATTCTGAATACACATATTATCTTTCTCAGAGGATAAAATTGGAAGATATTCATAATGCTGCAGAGGGAATTGATAAATCAACTGACTCGTACAACAGGAACTTTACGGCGCTCAGATAACATTTCATTCATTTGTGCAATCTGAAGGCAGAGCTGGTTAATCTTCTGTAAGATCATATGGAATTTATTGAATATTAATACAAAAATTCACAAGTGCAAGCATATTCTCACCAGTGTAAGGGAAGCTCACAATTAATAAAAATCATAGATGCATGACAAATTATATTCAAATGCATGAAACTGACCAATGAGTTACAGCTTAATGATAGAGTTAACACAAAAGAAAAGAAAAAAAAAATTGGTTCCTGGCTGGAGTTAAGCTACAATCTCAAACTTCTGCCTGAACTTTGGTTAATAAGAAAACTTATATACACTTGCATTTTCACTGGTATGAGTAAGTTCTCAAGCATTCCCAACAAACATTTGTTTTATCTAGTTTGATGAGAAAAATCAACATCCAACCTCAAAAAATATTAGATAAGGGAATTAAATTCAAGGTTGTGATTCTTGAAATTACATTCATTATAGATAAGAAAAATGCATACCCAGAAAAAATGCTTATGAATATGTTGCTTATAGTCTTCCAGAACCCAATAATAAACCGTTCCTTACACTAATAATGCCTTAAACGGGAAATTCATAATTTTTCATTCATGAAATCAAGTCACATGAAAAGAAAAATAGTTTTATATATTGTCTTTTATGTTTCAATTTTCTTTTTTTTAAACAAAACTAAACAAGTAAAAAAAAGGTACATCAATTTGAAAACTCGTGTTTAATTTCTCTTACAAATCCAACTGACATGGTTTGATGATGATAATTAATCGTGAATGTATTAATACAATCATGTTTCTGATGGGTTTGGCATTTATACAAACATGTAAACGCCTAGATTCAACAAGCAATTCAGTGCATAATCAAGAATTCAGGTAAACAAGATATTGGTTGAATTAGCGGTATACCTGGTCTTTCTCTTTGATAACAAGAGTTAAGCGATTCTCGCGCTCTTTCCGGACCCATTGACGCCACCTCTGAACCCTCGAGTAAAGCAGCACCGCCGCGGCCACCACTAAACTCACCGATGTAAATGACCACAACCCACCTACACCGCGAGCTCTGCTCGCAATCCAAACAATCCCAGACCTAAAAATATCTAATCGCAACCTCAAACGCTTCCCAATCTCATTTTCAGCTCCTGGGTTCGAATCAGACGGTAAATCCTCTTCATCATCCGCATTATACCCATCAGCTGAACTCGGTTGAGTAGAAGGTTGGGAGTGTGGTGGTGGGATTTGAAGCCCTTCGTGGCTGCTTGGTGGGAATATAGAAAGGTAATCTGGAGGATTGTTTTCCAATTGCACTTGCTCCCAATCATTCAAGGACTCTATGCCCTCTGGATCTTCCATTGTTTTTCTTTGATGGAAATGTTGGGAGTGTGTAGAAAATAAAATACACAAAAGAATTTCAGTTAAGAAAAAGGAAAGTATTGTGGAGTTGCAGCGGAACTGGAATCTGGATAACTGATTTTTCAGTTTTTTGGATTATTAAAGGGAGAAATTATTAGGTGTGTGTTACATATACAATTCTTTATATATATATATATATATATATATATATATAATTGTTACAGATTTTCATTACTTCAAGTATCATTTTTATTCACATCTAACGGATAAGCAAAATTAAAATATTAATAAATAAACAGATAATATTATTAAATAATCTAGTTTGATCAATAAGTTGTGTTTGGTAAAATAAATTATTTGGAAAAAAGCTAAATTATAATTTTCTAAAAAAAAATAAGTAAAATTAGCTTTTTAAAAAAAACTAGTATATTATAATTTTTCTCTTATACTCTTATTTTTTGTTAAATGACATATTATATCCTTTAATTCCAATTTTGGATTTTAATTTTTAATATTGAATATACAATTCTTTTATTATTTTATATTGATATTCATTATTTTGGATATATATATATATATATATATATATATATATATATATATATATATATATATATATATTATTAATATAAATATGTTATTTTATATTTTTCAGCTATTTTTTCAATTAATTTTATAATAAAATTTTAATTCAATCAGTTATATTATTGACTATTATATTTTCAGTTAATAAATTATCAGCTAAATTATCAGATAGTAATTCGATTATCGATTAATTTTACCAAATAATACTTATTATACCTGCCCTTACACCCAACCTATGATCCAAACTCATATTTATATTCACCATTAATAACATAAGGCAAAATATGAAAAATTCATGTCAAATATAATATCTTATATATATAATTTATCTATTTTGTAAGAGAATGAGCAAGACGACTAATCCAATGAAAAGATAAATTAGAAAATTTATTTAAAAAATTAAACAATTATAGATGATTCCACCAATTTCCAAGAGGTAAGTAGCATTAGTTGATAATGCATGAAAAACTTCAAGACAATGCACCTCAAAGTCTATATTGTTAAAACTCGAATTGTGCAGCCAAAATAGAGCTTCACGCACAGCTTACGCTTCAGCCAAGGAAGTAAATTCTCATTTTTACGGTCACTATTTCATATTAATATTAAGTGTATCAATTAAATTAACCTCAATTGGTTTTTTCATTTCCCTTACAGGTTTTTTAAAGTTATTAAATAGAAATTGAGAAAATAATTAAATAACAATTTTATAAAAATATAGAAATGTAATAAAAATATAAATAAGATAAAAACAATAAAGCAATTAAAGTAAAATTAAAATGCTTCTTTAATTTTCTAAAAAGATATTTAAAGTGAAAGCCACAGTGAAAAGGAATGGAAGGAGAAACTGAATAAAATACCTCCTGCCAATTGATCCTAATGAACAAAAAAAAATTAAGAAAATAAAAAAAAAAAAAAATTCTTAACTAAGTGATTTTAGTATTACTATGTTATAGAACATTTTGATATATTAAAATAATCCCAAAATATTGACAATAATGGGTCATAAAATTGGAAATTTGAATGGGGTGGATGACGGGGATAGGAAGAGATTCATGGTTTTGAAGGTGGAGAGGTTCGGAGGGTATCACAAGCTCTGCATAATAAAATCTCTCTAAAATGTAGAAATATCTACACATATGAAGTTGACTCCATCGTATGCATCTACTCTGTCCTCTTCTTTCATAGCTACTCTATCTTTAGATTTTGTTTGGATATTGTCACAGTTGTATATGTATAATAATGATAAATTATCTTACATTAAATTAATAAAAAATATTATATAAATTATTTTATTTATATAATATTCTTTTATTTGTTTTGTCTACATAGATTCAGTTTATACCCAAAAAAAAAAAAAATTGATGTATAATAACTCAAATTAATTGTGAAAGTTTAGCAAAATCAAATCCAAGAAATTAAAATGGATTGAATCTATGAGTTTTGATCGGATTATTGGTGTTCAAGTGAAGGGTTAAATTTAATATTCGCATTAGTTCAGTTAGGATGAATAATTTTATCAATTGATTGATTCAATTCAATCAATTTGATTTGAATTTTTTTTTTAATTCAAATTGGATCAGATTGATGTGTTGTTCGGTTTAACAATTTTGCTCACCTCTATAATTAAATTATCGCTTGGTGTCTCACTACTCTTATTACGTGACTAATATTACCAAAATTGTACATATATTTTAAGAATTCTAGAGAAATTTATTCTTCAAAATTTGTTTGGAATTAGAAAATGTAACTCTATATTTACATTGATAAAGTTTAATCATCACCATGACATTTTTTAATGATGAATTATACATCTCTAACGCAATAAAATTAAAATATTTGCACAATTCACAATCATACAACAATAATAAATGGCTTATTTCCAAAACTCTTTTCCAATTAAAACTTTTTTGAAATTTTATATCTCTCAAACTACGATTCATCCTGTGAGACTCCAAATTTTCCATCCAATTGACATTTTTTTTCCAAGTTGGACTATATAGATATTAACAATGTATAAACTCATATAAAATATCTCAAAAGATTTCTGCATGCAATATCATATTTGGATTTAATAATTTAGGCTTATTCGTTTGAAAAAAAAAATTATTTCAAAATTAAGGGGGAAAAAAAGCAATTTTGTGGAATATTGATGTAGTTTGAATTTTGATGGATTCAAATTGCAACTTGACATGAGAAGTTTGTGGAAATCCGAAAAGTAAAAAAAAAGTAGTTTCTGTAAATAGCGGAGGGCACGGGCTAATAATTTGACCGTAGATGTAGGTATAGTTTACTTTTCCTTCTCATTTTTGTACAATTTGATTCATTTTTTTTTTACTTATCTGATTTGATTTTGATCAATTGAATTATTTAATTCTAATTCAATTTTGGATATACTAAAATTTTGGTTTGGGATATATTTGTCTGAATTGATTAGGTTCACCTGATATTTATACATTTTTTTCTAGGTTCGACTAAATAGATACTAACTATGTATAAACTCATATAAAATATCTTAAAAGAATTTTGAATGTAATATCATATTTGGATTTAATCATTTGGACTTTATTCATTTGAAATAAGACTTATTCCAAAATTAAGGGAAAAAATTGTTCATATTATTTCTCGAGGAATTGTGTCTTTCTTCGACCAATGAGATGATGTGTTTCTCTCAGCCAATCAAATATTTTATCACCTTTAATAATATAAAAAAAAATTATTTTGCAATCTCAGTCTCATTCTCTTTTTTTTTTTTATCTGTCAGTTGAAGGTTTATTTAATGTTGGGCACTCATATGGTTTGTTGGATTTCCATTCAGCCAAACAAACTTTCTTTTCACTATCAAAATCGGTTTCACACGATGCAAAAATGGCCATATGATCTTTGTAATAAGTCCCTTTGGAGGAAGCACATTTTTGCTTTTTTTTTAGTAATCTTTCATAACTGGATGCCCAGACCATTAAATCAAACATGTCTTTGATGTGGTAGCCTTCAAAATGTTATGTAATGGTGAAAAATAATCCTTTCATTACCAGTCCAATATAATTGACCTCTGTTATGGTCGTTTGAAATGACGTTCTCAGTCTTCTAAATCTTATCACATATTGCTTAATTAATTATTCAAGTAGTTATTCTATCCTAGCTAAATTGGCTAGGGTCACCTCTGGTTGTGTCATAAAAAATTTTATATGGAACTTCTCATCTAACTCCTGCCAGTTAGTAATTGAATTAGGTGCTAGATTCGTGTAGCAAGTAAAAGTAGTCTAAGTTAATGAATTGCCAAAAAACTGCAAGTTCCAGAAGTCATGAGTACCAACTTCTCTATAGTGAATAAAAAATCAAGCAAATGTTTGATTGTTGACTTGTTTTCTTCTATAGAGAAAAACGTGAACTCAAGTGTCTTGAATCCTTTGGGAAAAGGATATAGTCGATCAATCTAGTAAGGGTATAACTTTCTATAAAATGGCCTAAGTGTCAGCCGAATATAAACCTCTAACCTTTCTAATTCTCTCATAAAATGATGTCATTTTACATCTTGTTGCCTGAATTCATATCGTGGCAAAAATTCCTCCTACCCTTCTTTCTTGATTTGATATATGAGATTATTTACTTGATTAAGATAATCATTAAGAATTTGATTGACTTGATTTTGGTTAAGGGGTTCTGGATTCTCGTTTCTCCTTAAAATTTGAACCCTCTATAAACAAAAGTCTTTGATTCTCTTTGGTGACCCTGCAGCTGCTAATTATGTAACATCCAATTTTTAGGGTCTATAGTTTAGTTGGGTTGGTTAAGAGAAAGTGTAGTGGGATTAGAGTTTGAAAGGTTTAACATAGTGATAGAGAGGTTGTTCACGCTCGTGAATAAGGGTTTCATGACCATAAATGTCGTGTGTTAAGTTTCCCCATGAAAAGTTTGTCATGCCTATAATAAGAGTGTTCACACCTATGAAGATATACTTCACACCTATGAAAGATAGTCAGTAGAGTTGTTGAGCAGAGCCGTCCTTTTCTCTCTCTTTTCCATGCTTTTTCAGCTACTTCACCCCATATAACCTAAGTCTACACATTACAGTCATCTTCTTTAGCTTCTTCTTCCCCTATTACACAACAATCACCATTTTTAATCCTAGTGGAAGTTTGTACCTAAGAGATAAAAAGGACTTATTAAGGTTTAAACCAAATGCTGGATTGAAAGTGAGTTTAATGATTCATTTTCTATTTTATAGTTCTAAGATAAGACATTTTTCTTAATGATAAGAGCTAGAGGCAAAGGTGAGAATTAACCAAGGTTTAGGCAAGCTTGAAGAGCTTGAAGATTTTAGGCTCCAATGTCAAAGGTTGGTAAATATATGCATATTAATTTTCCTATTTTTCTTGTTGTTGTGTTATATGCTATGAAAATGTGATAAATGATATACATGAATTTCTGGTTATGTAAATGTATAATGGTTGCAATAAGTGTTAGAAATACCATGAAAATAGGCTATGTTTGTTATTATCCTAAAGAGAGATTTTAGCATCATATGTATTTTGAATGTTCCTTTTTATATTAAAGGCATGTTGTTAGCTTTATAGGTGGTTGAATGTTGATAGGAGTGATTGACATTGATCAATCTTATAAACCCTTGTATGTGGATTTATTATGCTTTGTTTTTTAGTATGGAAAACCCAAAAATTCACGCTCATAATAAGGTTATCATGCACGTAAATATATAACACATACACATTTCACGCTCATAAAATATGAACCCAGAAAATGCCCATAACAGATAAAAATTTTCATGCCTTGCGTCATGGCTAAGGAAGTCATGAATGTTTGGGTTCACGGCCGTGAACATGTAGTCAAGGCCGTGAACTTATATTTCCAGTTTTCACGATTTGAACCATGATCATGAATGCTTAATTCATACCTGTGAATGTGTAGTCACAGTTATGAATGAAGTGTATTTTTAGGACAGAAACTTTCACATGAACGATCACGGTTTGGTTTGCAGGTAAAGAAGTACCCGCAAATGTCTTTCACACTTATGAACATGTAGTTCACGCCCGTGAATCCTAGTAATTTTATTGTATGTTGTTGAACTTTGAATGGTATTTCCGTCATTTTGATGCTAACAAATAAAATAGCAATAATGTATTTAATATACTTATTTTCTAAGTTTATTGAACAGGGTATGGAACATGATAGCAAGAATGGAGAATGGAAGACTAATCTTAAAAAGACAAAAAATGAAGAAATAGCATGTTCACGCCTGTGACCTTATATGTCACGCCCATGATGAAACTTAGTACCAACTATCCAATATTTAAAGTTCACGGCCATAAAGAATAATAGCAACCGTGAATGATCATATCAGTCACAACCGTTAAAGAAAGTCACGCCCGTGAGAAGACATGACAAATTCCTCCAAAGAGCTTCACGACCAGAGTCACTACTTGGACCACAGCTAGGAAGGATGTTCACGCCCGTGAATATATAATGTTATGCCTATGATCAAACACTTCAAATCCTTCCAGAATGCTTCACGGCCAAAGTCACCACTCAAGTCACGGCTTGGAAGAACAGTCATAACCGTGACACACTTATTCATGACCGTGAAAGAGGAAAGAGAAACATGTCAAGCGCGAAAATAAAAGTTGGTGCAACAACTATTTCCGCATTAAATGCAACAAAACTGCTATAATTCGCCATGGAAGTATAAATGCAAGTCATTTATGAATCTAGAATAAGAGAATAGCTAATACTTCGAATCAAAATCTTGTTGTAAGTCATTTGTGCATTTAATACTTTCAAAACAAACATTTATTCTCTGTGAAAATCTTTTTGCTCATCATTCTCTGAGCATTATAGATTTGTAAGTGTTTCTCTTTGTAATCTACTACTCAAGTGAGTTTGGATAGTTTGGGTTAAGAGTAGAATACTTGTAAAGGTTATTTGTGTGAGCCTTTAAAACACAAGGAATTGGTTTATTGTGTGAGCCATTAAAATACAAGGGATTTCTAGGTTAGGTGTGATCCATTGTCAGAAACACCATAGTTGGGAGAGAGCTTGTAAAACTCTATTGTAACACTTAGTGTGTTAGTGAAACTCCCAATTAAGATTAGAGAGAGGAGTAGGGTTTGTTAACACCCGAACCTCTATAAAAAATTCTTGTGTGATTTCTTCTTATCCCTACTCAACTTAACTTTTTCTTTCCGCACTTAAAAGTTAAAAATTTTAATATCCAATTCAACCCCCCTTCTTGGTTTAATATCTGGGCAACAATTGGTATCAGAGCTTAGTCTAGCATCGACGCCTAAACAGCGCTAGCAAAGATCAAGATATGGCCAATAAATGATTCTAAAATCTCAAGCCTTACTTTGATTGAGCAAATTATGCCCATTGGAAGTTTCGGATGGAGACATATCTGGATAGTGAAGGAATTGAAGTATGGGATAGTGTTCGGAAAGAATGGACACCACCAACTAGAAGAAGAGTTGATGGTGAAGAAGCAATCATGTCAAAAGATGATTAGACAGAGCCTCAAAGAAGAGCAAACTTCAAAAATAAGAAGGCAATGACAATTCTCTCAAGCTCATTATCCATTGAAGAATGTGGCAGAATACAACACTGCCCAACTGCTTACAGCATGTGGAAAATATTGGAAAACTATCATGAAAGAACAAAGCAAGTTAAATCCAAGAAGATTCAACTTTTTACTTCAGAGTATGAGCTTTTCACGATGAAATCCAATGAGTCAATTACTGACATGACCAACCGTCTTCTAGCCATTATAAATGGCATGAGAAAACTTGGAAAACACCTGAGCTTGGAAGATGTAAATAACAAAATTCTGAGAAGTCTTCCTCTCAAAGATTACGGTTCAAGAGTTACTGGTATAGAAGAGGAAAATGAAGACATAGGCATCATGAATACCAATGTGCTTATTAAAAAACTTCTTACACATGAAATGTCAGTGAAAAGAGATAGAGAGCTTGAAGCAGAGCCAGAAAAAAGAAAGTCTCTAGCACTAAAAGCTTCTACTTCAAAATCTCAAGAGGAAGTTGAAGATGATGAAGAAAAGAGTGATGATGAAAATGAGGACATTGTTGTGCTCTCAAGAAGGTTGAAAAGAATTATTGAGAAGAGAATGAGCAACTCTAGAAAATTCAAGCAAAGAAACCTCAAACAAATTTCTAATGATGCACAAAGAAGTAAAGATGAGGTAAAGTGCTATGAATGTGGGAAGAAATGAAATATTAAACTGGAATGTCCAAGGCTCAAGAAGCACAAGAGCAAATACCAAAGAGACAATGGGGAGAAAGGTCACAAAGCCACATGGGATGATGAAAGCTCTTCAAGTGAAAAAGATGACAATGAAAGTGAAGAGGTCAACCTATGCTTCATGGCTATAGAGGATCACGTCTCGGATAAGGTAGGCTCACTTCACTCATACTCTTTCAATAATGATAGTAGTGATAATGATAGTAATAGTGAAGATGATGATTAGCAAAGCCTAATAGAAGTATTGAATCTAGAACTAGAGAAATATAGAAGTAAATTCAATACTTATAAGAATAACATTTCTAATTTGAAAATAAAAATGGATGCTTTAGAAAATGAAAACTTTAAGCTTAAATCATCTAATGAATCTCTTCAAAAGTCATTAGATGAATACTCTTCCAGACCCTCAACTAAATCCTTGCTTAAAGAAAACAATATTTTGAAAAATGAAGTTGAGGAACTTAGAAACTCCATTTCAAAATTTTACAAGGGAAATGAGAGTTTAGATACTCTCATTGTGTCTCAAAGACCACTTTTAATTAGACATGGTCTAGTATTTAAGGGTTCATCATCATCTTCTCACAAGACTACTTTTGTTAAGTCAAGTGAACCTCACATCTCCACATTTATTGTAACAGCCCCAAGGACTAAAAGCACAAAATACACTAAATCTTTTATGCATAAGAGGGATGATCAAGGATTGGTAAGCCTAAGAAAGAAACCTCAAAAGGCTAATCATGCCTTTATGTATAAGAAGCATGCACCTAGAAAAACACCAATTCATCATGATTGTGCATGTCATTGCTCTCAAACTCAATCTAATAGAAATATGGCATTCAAGAGCATTGTAAGACCAAAAAGCATATTTAGACCTAAATAATGTAATTATTGTATGAAATTTGATCACATAAATAAACATTGTTGGATAAGGAAGACTCATTGGGAACCTTCATGTGCTAACCCCCAAGGACCCAAGCTCATTTGGGTACCTAAAAATCATACTTGAATTGTGATTCTATAGGTATGTCTCAAGTCCACAATAAATAAAAATATTTGGCTAGTAGACAGTGGATGCTCAAGGCATATGACAGGAGATAAAAAAAGTATTGATCGATGTAAAGTTACCTTTGGAAACAATGCTAAGGGTAAGGTAATTGGCATTGGTTCTATTGGTATTAATAGTACTACTTTCATTAAAGATGTCTTACTTGTTGATGGTTTAAAACATAACTTATTAAGTGCAAGTCAATTATGTGATAAAGGAAACAAAGTAATCTTTAATTCCAACGAATGTCTTGTAACCTCTATTAATGGCCAAGAGATATTTAAAGAAAATAGAGATATCAATACCTACATAATAGACTTACACAAAATATCTAACCATTCCTCTAAGTGTTTTGTGACTACTAGTGAAGAATATTGGTTGTGGTATAGAAGGCTTGGTCATGCAAGTATGGATTTAATTCAAAGTCTCAGCATAGGAGAATTGGTAAAAGGACTGCCAAAAGACAAATTTGAAAAAAACAAGACATGTGAACCTTGCTAAAGAGGAAAACAACACAAGTCATCCTTCAAATCCAAAAACATTGTAAGTACCTCAAAACCTCTACAACTCCTGCATCTAGATCTATTTGGACCTACTAGAATTGCTAGCTTAGGAAGTAAACACTATGTCTTTATCATCGTCGATGATTACTCTAGATTTACTTGGGTAATTTTTTTAGTTCAAAAGAGTGATGCCTTTGAAACTTTCAGAAATTTTGCTAAAACAATTCAAAATGAAAAAGGATATTGTATTTCAAAAATAAGAAGTGACCATGGCAAAGAATTTGAAAATGAAAACTTTGAAAATTTTTGTCTTGAACATGGCATTTCGCTGAATGTTTCATCTCCTATGACACCTCAACAAAACGGGGTAGTCGAAAGGAAAAATCGAACTTTAATTGATATGGCTCGAACAATGCTCAATGAGTATAGTTTTCCAACTTACTTCTGAGCCGAAGCCACAAATACTGCATGTTATATTTCAAATCGAGTTTTCAAAAGACCCCTCTTAAACAAAACTTCATTTGAGCTATGGAATGGAAGAAAGCCCTTGATACCATACTTTAGAGTATTTGGATGCAAGTGCTTCATATTGAATACCAAGGACAACCTTGGAAAATTTGCCTCTAAATTTGATAAGGGTATCTTTTTAGGATACTCTACAACTAGCAAAACATATAGAGTGTTTAATAAAAAGTCATTAACTGTTGAAGAATCTATATATGTTGTTTTTTATGAATCTAGTAGACTTGATCTTATGAAAGGTAGTGTTATTGATGATGTTGTAGGTACCATAGAAAGACTTGATCTTGAAAATGAAAGAGAAGAAAATGATCAAGAAGATTCACATCAAGATTATTCTCTACTTCAAGCTCAAGAGGAAAATAGGCAAGAGCTCCCAAAGGAATGGAGATTGACAAAAGATCACCCCAAAAAGCAAATCATTAGTGATCCTACAAGGGGAGTAAGTACTAGATCTCATCTCAAATATTTAGTTTCTGACTTTCCTTTTGTTTCTCAAATTGAGCCTAAAAATATTGATGAGACTCTTAATGATGAAAGTTGGGTGATTGTTATGCAAGAGGAACTCAATCAATTTGAGAGAAGTAAGGTATGAACCTTAGTACCTAGACCTAAGGAGCATCAAATCATATGAAGCAAGTGGGTATTTAGAAATAAACTAGATGAACAAGGTTTAATAACTAGGAATAAGGCTAGATTGGTTGCAAAAGGATATAATCAAGAAGAAGGAATAGATTATGATGAGACATATGCTCCTGTAGCTAGATTAGAATCCATAAGAATACTTTTAGCATATGCATACCATATGAATTTCAAACTCTTTCAAATGGATGTAAAAAGTTCCTTTTTAAATGGTTTTATAAAAGAATAAGTTTATGTAGAACAACCACCAGGTTTTGAAAGTTATGATTTGCCCAACCATGTATTTAAACTTTCAAAAGCTTTATATGGTTTGAAACAAGCCCCAAGAGCTTGGTATGAAAGACTAAGTTCTTTTCTCTTAGAAAATAATTTTACAAAGGGGAATGTTGACACTACATTATTCATTAAAAAGCATAAACATGATACTCTAATTGTTCAAATTTATGTTGATGATATCATATTTGGGTCTACTAATGAATTGCTTTGTCAAGAATTTGTTAAGTGTATGACTAGTAAATTCGAAATGAGCATGATGGGTGAGTTAAAATTCTTCCTTGGTCTACAAATAAAACAAGGCAATGAGGGCATATTCATCAACCAATCCAAATATGCCAAAGACTTACTTAAGAAATTTGGAATGGAATGATGCAAAAATGCCAAGACAACAATGAGCACATCAATAAAATTGGACAAGAATGAAAAGGGTAAGAACATTAATGAAAAGCTCTATAGAGGTATGATCGAATCACTTTTATATCTTACTGCCTCTAGATCCGACATAATGTATAGTGTATGCTTATGTGCTCTCTTTCAATCATGTCCTAAAGAGTCTCATTTAAATGCAGTCAAAAGAATTTTAAAATATTTACATGGCTCATTGCATCTAGGTTTATGGTATCCTAGAAATTCATCCTTTCATATTATAGGATATTCAGATGCTGACTATGTTGGAAGTCTTTTAGATAGAAAAATTACTTCAAGTACTTGTCACTTTATTGGAGAATGATTAGTTTATTGGTTTAGCAAAAAACAAGTTTCAGTTGCTCTTTCTACCGCTGAAGCGAAGTATGTGGCAGCAGGATATTGTTGTACACAAATCCTTTGGATGAAACAACAACTTAAGGATTATGGTCATAGTATGGACCATATACCTATTAGATGTGACAATATAAGTGTTATAAATCTATTGAAGAATCTCATTCAACACTCTAGAAGTAAGCATATTGATATAAGACATCATTTTATTAGAGATCATGTTCAATATGGAGATGTTGTATTGGAATTTATAAGGACAGACAATCAATTGACAAATATGTTCACTAAGTCTCTAAATGAGGAAAGATTTAATTTCATAAGAAGAGAGCTTGGTATGATTGATGGATTAACTTTATGATTGCTAAAATTGTCGAACCTTGATTGATAATCTTATGTTTTTTGTCTCATCTTTTTAGATATGAAGTAGCTAACTTGATAGAAATATATGTTATAGGGGATAGAAGCCCCTTAGAGATGCTTTAGTCTTGTTTTAGACTTAATTTTATTTAATGAGGATTTTAGGCAATTCACGCTCGTGACATATATTCACGACCGTGATCATAATCGTCAAAAGCTCCAGTAGCTTTCACGTCTTGCTTCACGACATGCTTCACGGTTGAAGGTAGTGAAGACTATATTTCACGCTCATAACCTTTTTCTATCACTCCCGTAAAATCCCATGTTCACACCCATGATGCTTATTCATGACCGTGAGCATTTTCACCAAAAACTTACAGAAGCATTCACGCTTTGTGTCACGCTCTGTTTCACGGTCACAAGTAGTGAAGATTGTACTTCACGCCCGTGACTCCTTTGTCACCACCGTGATATTTCATCATTCATGCATGTTACCTTTAATTGTCATGACAATGAGTAGTTTCACATCTCTCTTCACGGGTAGAGCGTCTCTTCAGCAAACCATGAACAAGACATTCCACACCCGTGACATAGATTTCACGCCCGTGAAGATGTTGGCTATAAAACGTTTCTACAGTTATTTTTCTCATTTCCAACTCTCCAACTTCTCTCAACTTCTCTCATTTATCACCATTGAATACCATTTTGAAGATTCCGGCCCCCTAGCAACTCATTCCTTCTATAAAAACCTTCAAAAACTCTCTCCATCATCAGAAATCAAAACACCTTAGGTTCAACTCCAAAATTTTCATCAAATTTTCACTCTTCAAAAATACATTCATCAATCAAAAATGGAAACCGGCTCCTCCAAAGGTACCAGAAAGAAGTTTCATGCTCCAAGAAGGTACACAGACTACCTTCTAAACATTATTCCGGAGCACTATCATCCAAGATACTCGGTTCTCAAATAAAGGCCACTCATTTCCTCTCGATCTTTTGAGTGGCAAACCATCAGAACTCTCGGTCTTAAGACAAGCGTGACAGAACAATTCCAGGCTTGTCATCTGAAAGATTCGTTAATATCTATCAAGCGACACTAAGGAAACCAACCCTAGAATTCCTAAGTACCTTGCAAGTCTCTCCTACCGGCACGGTAAAATTCTAACTTTGCAAGCATCCGAACACCCTCAATGCCACAAAGTTTGGTGACATGTTCAACCTTCCCTCTAATGGTATCCTGAATGAGAGTGAGGTGGAATTCTATGCTACTCAAGCATGGACTCACTTCGGGCTTGACTGCAGTTGGGACGTCAAGAAGACGAAAAGCACCCACCTTCGATCCCCAGTGCACAAGTACTTACATAGGTTTCTAACCTATATCATTTTTGCCAGAGGAGAAGCAACGGATCGATTAGGAAGTCATAGCTCTTTCTTCTGGAGATGGCCCGAAAAGGCCTAACAGTGGCTTTATCTCGATGGTTTACAAACCATCTTCTGTCAATTGCCACCAAGTCCTCCGGAGATATTCTGATTGGTGGGTACGTGACTTACCTTATTATCAAGCTGGGGTATTTAAAGCTAGAGGAGCACCACTTCAACCTTATACCAGCACATCCTCGAGACCGCCTAAACGTCGAGTCTTTTATCAAAATGGGAGCGGTTGTTCGTATAGTACATGAGAACAACATCTATTACCGCTTTACCAACACTGCTGGTGAGATTATTTGGGAGGACAATGACTCGGATGACTTTAAAGTTGGCCTCCAAGCAATCCAGCAAAGGAAGAGAGTTCGAGTTGAGATAGCGCCTCCAGAGGTTGAGCAGGAAATTGAACAATTCTCTGCCTCTGCACCAAACTTAAGAATGGAAGGCTTAAGATCACGACAATGGAGAAGAAAAAAGGAAGAGAGACTTTGCTTAAGATGAGGAAGAAGAAGAAATTAAGGTATAAAGTGAAAGTTGACTTTTATACATAGATTAGGTAGATGGTTGAGATTAATTAGATAAATCTTATCTCTCATTGGTTCATTAATTTTAATCAATCTTACTTTATTTTAATCCAAAAAATATTCTTTTTCTTAAATAAAAAATATTTCTTTCTTATTCCTTCTTAAAAATATTTATGTCCAAAATACCGTAAATTCAAATTTCGTTTAGGGAAAAATTATTATTTTCTAAATTTTATTTCCGAACTTTAAAGTTTTCTATTAATAATATCCCAAAATATTTTTCTCATAATTTATTATCATTTTATTATTACTTTTACATCCGAATTTAAATCTCAATCCGTTTGGTGCGCCAGATTACGGTCACTCGCGACCATTGCCTAAATTATTAGGCATTACAATATGCATCTTATTTATTAAAAAAAAAATAGAACAAATACTATAAGAGTTACAAGAAATATAATACATTAAATTACAATAAATTATAAATTATAAATTTTTTAATTAAAATCATATCATATTCCAGAGTCTCCGATATCATATTTTCGTGTCTAGGTGCTTTTGTGATCAACAAGGTTAAATTGTTTTTCGCTTTACTATGAATTACAAGTTATATCAGTGAAATAGTTAAAATATTCAATTATATTACCCCGTGAATTGGATCCTGTCTGATTACCTCTAATTCCCCACAGCCTTGGCCTCTAGTCCGAATTAGCCCTTTTGCTCAAGCTGGCACTTAACTATTGGCAATTCTTTACTCCGTGATCTGTAGCTTTACACCTGAAACAAGCCTTTGTCTGTAACCAACATTCCCCTGTATGTGTCTAACCATAATACTGACAAACGACAGGAGTTTATCTCTCATGAGCAGATACCAAAACTCTATCTAAAAATGGAATGAATCCAGTCTGTTGACTCTGTCTATAGGCGAAAGTAAGGCTTATATCTTGCATTTGGAATTTTCTTTCCACTAACCGATTCCTGTTTCTACTAGATGGGTCTTTACCCGGCTGAGGTCCCCTGAATATACATTAGGCATAAAACTCTACTCGAAAGAAGTACTATGTGGGTGGTATGGGTGTTTGCAAACTCCAGCATGTAAACCACCACTAAATCATAAGTCTGCTCTTGGAGAAGAGATACAATATACTCACATTTTTGCTCTGATGTACACTACATCGATTGAAATACTCATTCAACCCTGTATAACGAATGCTCTGCAATCGATGGATCATCCTCTTTCCTACCATAGAACTCAATAGATCCATATCCCCGAAGTTTATCATATCTCAATCCCTGTGGTGGTTGTGTATGGACTGGTATCTCAGCAAAATCAGGTTCCTCTTCTTCTCCTCAAGGATCTGCTGTGATTTGGGGTCCATCTTACCTATGCTGTCAATAGTGGGGGTCCACATCAGAGGATAGCAGTGTATATTTAATGCATATGCATAAGGCATGCAATTCATATCATACCATTTTCTAACTTAGAACCGCTTCTAATACCAACACCACTTTACCCTAATATATAATGGCATAGTTAGAGTTAGGGGACACTATATACCCCATTTTGATTTATCGTAATTGAATCAATGATTATAATGTGATTTTCTAAGTAATATGTAATTATTTTACAATTTAATTTCATTTTATTAATTTTTATTGTTAATCTATAACTGTCAAATTTATTTAAAATTTGGTATGATGTTATCTGTTTTGTTTTATGAACTTTCCTAAAATTCTAGTTCAGAATACCTATTAAATAGGGATTGTATGTAAGTAAAAATAAGTATTTAAATATTGAATGTATGAACTAAAAACTTTAGGGATCAAATTAAGAAAAAATTACAAAAAATACACGAGTTAAAAAGTTTTTTTTTTCCTCTTATAAATGTCGGCAAATAACAATGTAATTTCTAATTTCTGTCCACTCAAAATTTCAGAAATAATAGTTATTTGGAAGGCCTCTCATCTCCAGCTGCAGCATTCCAATCTAATGAGCACAATAACACTTAATTACAAAAGGAATGAGCAAGCAACAGTTTCGGTATCTGCCTCCTAATGACACTGGGTTTTAAACAAGTGGCTTTTTTTCTGTCCATTTGCGGAGATACATAATCCTGGAATATTGGGTTTAATCTTATGTCATGGGTGGTGATCTCTTGGGAGTACAAGAAAACAACACTAAAAACTCATTTCAGCATTGGGCTTCTTCGTCTCATCCTGCAGCCCTTTCCTGACCAACACTTCCCTGGTTTCGCGATTTGCTGCATCTCATTTCACGCCCTTCCAAGCTTTCAAATCTTATTCTTTTCCATTTAACTCATAAGATAATTGTCCAGGGTATTAATAACTACTCGATATGAAGCCTAAATACAATAGTATTGAACACAAACCACTACTTTCATTGGAAAATAAACCTACATAGATTCATCTATTGATTTGAGCTAGACTCAAGTTCGATTTTTTATTTCCGTATATGTAAACCAAAAAAATGAATGGTTTAACATTAATAAGATTAGCCAATTTTATACTATATGAATATAAATCTTAAACCGAACTCGTATCTGAAAATTAGTTAAAAGGGAAATGATTATCCCCATTATTAAAGGGAGCATTCATTTCATAAAATTAGATAATATGAAATCTTAACTCTATTTTACTCACCATATGTTTGTAACAAGTTGACAATATACGAATATGCTGCTTTACCATGAAAATTTTCATTTTGTTTAGATAAAGGTCACCATAAAATTTCTGCTTTAACATTAGATGGGAGTATTTATGGGAGTAGAGCCTCGTCCACAGAAGATCTCAAGTATATGATAACTTACTCTCTTATTCCCGTTAAGGAACAATGTGCGTAAACTTTAAATTCATCAAAATGTGGGATATCAATCCTGTGGGAGGTTAGTTTATTGTACTTTTAAATTTTGCTTATCTTGTCAAGTTATAGGGAAGAAAAATTCTGCTTAGGTCGAAAATAACGATGATCAATTAGTTTTGCATTGTAATTAGCAAACACAATTTATACAATATGGTATGTGTCCCTTTAACCAGACTTTTTTTTTTTTTTTAAAATGCTCGAAATTACTAAATAATTAAATTAAATTTCAAAAACAGACGAAATATCATTGTCAATTATCATTGCACAACTAGCAAAAGTAAATAGAAAGGAAAATTGCTTGGTTATAAATTATACAGAATGTCCCATCATCAATCCTTGTATTCCTATGCATTAATGATAAAAGAAATCAGTATATTTCTTAGTATATGAAGTTGTGTAAAACTCGCACAAAAAAACAACAACTAACGAACATAGGTTACGTCAAAGATCATAATCTAAGTCAATTATAAAATACCAGTGGAGGCTCCCAATTCCCAAAAAAACATGGTATCCTATCCCAAATTTTTGAGCCTCACTAGATTTTTCTTTTTCTGTCTAATTTACATATTTGTTAACTCATCCATTTTTTGTTTAAAATAAATTTAATTAATTTATAATTTTATAATAAATTTGATCAATTTGATGGATAATATTAATGTGTACATAGTTATTTTTTATCAAATATGAAAAATATGATTGATCATAAAAATTAGTTTTCAATTTTTTATTTGTAAAATATTTAATATTTCCTTAGCTTTAAAAAATAAATCAATTTCTTTTTCAAACAAGGTAATTTAAAATATTTTATGTGCAGTAGCGTACAAAATAAAAATAAATAATCAAATTGTCAATAATACAGAGAAGTGTAATTCATTTTGATAATGGTTTGGAACTAAATATGACTAATAAGGGAAAGAGGGCATTGATCTATTTCTCATTTTAAGGATAACAAAATTTCTATTTCAGAATATTTTTTATCCAATCAAATATTAAAAATGAGAAGGGTTGGTTTTCATTTCGAATCTTGAATTTATTTTATCCAAACGAAACACTTCTTTATATTCTTTTTTTTTTTCTAAATCATTCAATTTATTTTAGTTTAATGGATGGTAAATTAATTTGGATATTTAATGAAATAAAGCATTTTTTGCTAAGATTTTAAAGGTAATTCATATCCTAAATTGGTTGCGTCCGATTAAAAGGGAAAGTGCATTACCATTGTATCTCAATGTACTTATATTTTTTTTAAAATGTTGTATAAGTTACATGTATTCATTCTGAGTTATTATAAGTCATTTCCCTTCTTGAATTCTCCTTCACTATAACGTTAATTGGATCGTATGAAGGCCGATCCATGTATCCAAACAAACAGGTGATGACAATCACTAAACTCTCTCAATAGAATATTCCTTGCCTAAAAATGTCTTCTTTCTTATATATATAAGTAAAACCATATATATCACAAATAATTAATTAACACCATAACAAGCAATTACACATTCACTATCATCAACTCTAATTAACACTCTTATGTGAATGAAAGTAGAAGAAGACGCTAGACAATTAATTCATGATGAGAAAAAGAAAGGCAGGTGATGATGATCATGATGAACAACACAAAGAAGGCGGCTGCTATGATGAAAGAATGCCATGGGACCAAGTTATGGAAGAGGCCGCCGCACTAGGCGGCGCATGCAGAGCTCGAAAACGATACGTTGGAGTCCGGCAGCGGCCGTCTGGGCGGTGGGTGGCGGAGATTAAAGACACTATACAGAAGATTAGAGTATGGTTAGGCACATATGATACTGCTGAAGAAGCTGCAAGAGCTTATGATGAAGCTGCTTGCTTGCTTCGTGGTGCTAATACTAGAACAAATTTTTGGCCTGCATCTCCTTCTTCAAATTCCAAGCCAGCCCTTCCTTCCAAGATCACTAATCTTCTCTTAAATAGGCTGAAAGAACGAAACGCCCATGTTTCGCCTTCCACAGCTGCCACTACTTCTTCTTCCTCTTCTTCTTCGCCTGCTGTTACCCTACAGGAGCAAGAAGATAGAAAAATAGAAGAAACCCAGTTTGATGATTTCTTTGATTTTACTGGGGATTGCAATAATGTATTTGAAGATAGTGATACTGCTGGGTATTTCGAATGGAATAATTCTTCTATATCAGAAATAGGAGGAGAGAAAAGGCAGGAAATTATGATAAAAGAAGAAGATGAGATTGACATGGGTCTGGTGAATTTTCAGATTAAAGACGGTGAAGAATCATGTAATTGTTATTCTCCATTTGAGATAACACAAGAGATGATGGAGCAGATGATGGACCAAGATTCTTATTATCAGTATTATTATGGGGATCATCGTGAGCATTCAATGGTGAGAGAGATCATTAGAAGGATGAAGTATGAACGTAAGTTGTCAGCGTCTCTTTATGCCTATAAGGGAGTATCAGAATGTTTAAGGCTGAAACTTGGATCAAATGCCATCTAATCTTAAAGTTTAACATAAATAACAATGATGATCAGAAAATGGAGATTAATGGGATTCCACATTCATCATCATCACGATGTCGTCGTCATCTTCTTCTTCTTCTTCTTCAAGCAAGAAAAATGGTGATCAATTGTCCCTTTGGATCTCACTTGATCTTCCTCCCATATGCTTCAAAGATTAGTCCAGAATAATTAGGTAGACAGTTCTAAGATTTTAGTCACTTACTATTATTCATGAGTATGACACAGGAATAAGATCAATATTATAATTTATTGACCAAATAGGATGTAATATTTGCACCATATTTAAATTTATGGATAACAAATAATATGATATTAAAAAGTTATCTTTCTTCCTTTTTTATCTCTTCAATTTTAAAGAGAAAATTCAAATTTGCTCAATTTTCGTTTTTATAAGGGAAATAGAGATTAATTATAAGTCATGTTTAGAAACTATATACATAGAAACTCGCAACATGCAAAAAGTAATATACTTATAAAAGGAATGCTGCCAGTAATTTCTTGCCACGTGTTTTATAATTAGTTCATATTATTAAGTTTAATTTATTAAATAAAGTAACAAATTTTGTAAATTAAAATTTTGATGATGTAGACCAATTATAAAATAAGTGTTGAAAAAAAATGTGTTGTTAGTATTTCTCTTAAAAACTCCTAGATTTGTTATACTACAGGTCACATATACTTAATTACCAGTTCAATGACATATGTCACATATATACAAATATGTTATATATACAAATTAGAAAGTGATCAGAGATTTTACTAGTTGATAAAATTTTATTGACGTATGACAAATAAAGAGAAAAATATAAAGTATTTGTATATGTAAATTTAATTGTTTATCAAACTGTGTTTTCCCATTATTTGTCCCAGAAAAAAAAAAAAAAAAAAAAAAAAAAAAGAAATAACACGAGTAAATAAACTTTGGTTAAACTAGGTTTCCTCTTTCCTGCTAGTAATTACCCAAAACAACCCCATGAGAAAATATTTGGATTCATAAAGCCAAATTAATATTTTTCAAGGACTAATGTTTTGAGTTCAAATCTGATGTTTGTTGTAATGGCTTAATAAAGCAATTATAAATCTTATTATATAGTGAATATGGGGTTGTTTTCCTGTAATTTTCTATTTGTTTAATACTTTAATTAGGTAAAATTATATATTTCATTTAATTTTGGTTAAGTTATCAGCTTTTGATGCATGGCTTTCTATTGTTTATGGTTTCTCTCTTGTTTTAAGTAGAATTTTCAGTTGTGTTTGGTTTTTACTAGTGTCTTTAGTTTAAAACTCACTGAATTGCAGAATACAATACTGAATAGTTTAAATAAAAATAAATAAATCAACTGTTATATAATCTGAAAAGTAAAAGATAAATCAACAGTAATATCCACAGATGAAAACTTAATTATATAATTATATATTCAGCAAAAATTAAACAAAAAAGATGGCTAATTATTTTATTTTTTCAAATCTGTGTTGGAATATCCATCAGATTTATGTTATGTCAATTCTGCAATATCCATGAGAGATTAATGAAAGAATTTAATTCAACATCATTAGTATATTTATTTGTTGGTCTTAATAACACTACAAAAAAATAACAAAATAGCGACCACAATTAGTGACCACAAAAATATAGTCACTAAATAGAGACTAATTTATGATCACATTGTGACAAAGAAGACCAATATTAATTTATTAAAATAAAGACCACACAGTGACCACTTTATTATCATATTGCGACCACATACAGTGACCACGAATTTTGGAGAGTTACTCAAATATGCTCTACCGCTGGAGAGTTAAAGAAAAGCCACCATTTGTGTCAGATGAAGTGTGGCATAGTTGGCAACATAAATGGACTGATGCCTCATTTCAGTCGATGAGAGAGCGTCAGTCAAGAAATCGTTTGAGTGAGACTGGCGGTATCGGATTGGGGCCATCACGACACACATGTGGGTCTATATCGATAGCTGAGCACACTAAACGGATTGTAAGGATCTTTTACTTTTTTATGTTTAATAAATTATTACAATTTCTGCATATCTAATATCTAATTTGTTAATTTCAGGAGATGAAGGAGGGTGTCCCACCTAGTAAGGTTCGACTTTTTAATGAAACTCATATGAAGAGAGCTCCAGATGGGTCGAAGGAGTACGTTGATCAACGTGCAAGACAAGTTGGGGTAAGTTGTCGAAAAACCTAACTTATATTTTTAATTAAGATAACTGCTTATTTGATGTGACTTTTGTTTCAGGAGCAAATTCAGGAGCTCATTTCTACAGCATCCTAAGATGAATCTGGAAATCAAATTGATCTGACACAGGATGATGAAGATCGAATATTCTTAGAAGCAATTGAGGCTTCATCGCAAAGCAGATAAATGTATGGAACAGACCGAAATAAATCATCCAGCTCTACATCCGAAGCCTCTACATCCTTTGCACATCTCTTTGAAGCAGCTCATCAACGTATTCGGGAGCTTGAGGAATCACACTCTCAATTACAAGATGAGGTACATGATCTACGTAATACTATTCATAGCTCTAATGAGATGATGCGCCGCATGGCATTACAGATGCAAATGTTAGAGGAGAGAAAGAGGATTCGCGACAATCAGCCGCTATCAGATGGTCCAAGCGGGGATCGCACTCAGCCGCCACCAAATCCTCATTCTTGAGATTTTATTTCATATTTATTATTTTTATGACAGACAGACATACATATAATATATTTTAAATATTTTATTGTATTTGCACATTTAATATTTTAATGGATTGTAAATTTTACATTTAAATAATAATTATTTAATTATTTATATAATTATAAATTTGTTGTTTACTAATTTAAATTAATAATAATAATTATTATTATTATTATTATTATTAATTAATTAATTAAATAGTGACCACTTTGTGACCACATATAATAATTGGTCACTATCTTCAATGGGGATAATTTGTGACTACATGAGTAGTCTCTATTTTACGATTCCTTAATCTGTGACCATAATAGTGGTTGCTAAATTATGACCACAAACAGTGGTCTCTATTCTAAGAGTTTCTAAATTGTGACAACAAGCGTGGTCACCAAACTGTGACCACAAGAAGTGGTCTCTAAACTGAGACCACGGAAGTAGTCATTAAACTGTGATTACAATTTAAATGGTGACCACTTTTTAAAGACCAGATTACCGATCATGTTTTAGTGACCACAATAGTGGTCGCTATTTGGTCCATCGTGGTATTTTCTTTTTATTATTACCGACCACAAGAAGATAATTGTATGACCAATAATGTGGTCACCGAAGTGGTAGCTAATTTAGCGACCACAATATATTGTGGTCACAAGTTGTGACCACACTTTTAATGTGGTCGCTAAATTAGGTTAGTGACGAGATTTTTTGAGACCATATTTTGTTGTTGTTAAGTGGTTACTAAACTATTTTAGTGACCACATTTGATGGTCGCTATTTTCGAATTTTTTTGTAGTGTAATGATCAACGTCTGCTTCTCGAGGTTTTCCAAGATGATTATAATTTAAATTAAGTATTTAATTTGTTCCATTCTATCTATTATTTAAAGTTTTTTCATGAAAATTAAAAATATTATTTAATATGTATAATTATAAGTATAAAATAACTATATTACCCACTTTTAGAAAGACTAAAATTAGTAATTAGTATAATTAATTCATTAATAGAGAATACTTACTCCAAAACTAAGGCAGGGATAAAGTTGAAAATGAAAATTTTATTTTTATTAGTAATTTAAAATGTCAATTTTAGTTAAATAAATTTTATTTTCTTACACGACAGATAGTACGAATGAATGAAGTAGTAGACAAATGGTCCAGATCCTCAAAATTTTATGAATCTTTCTAAATCTTCTAAGGGCCCGTTTGGTTCAATGTTAGGTACTGTTAGGTACTGTAATAGGAATTGAGATGAATGAAAATGAGAATGATTAGTTTAACATATTTAGCTCATTTTGTTTTATTATGAAATGAGAATTGGATTTTATTTGAATATATTTGGTTGAACATAAGAATATAAATGAGAATCAATTTCATACTTTATAATTATTTTCAATATGTATAATTTTAAAAATTATAATAATTAGAAAAAAATTATGATTTATTAAAAAAATAATTACAAATATAAATTTACTATTGTTAATCAATTTTACTAATAAACAATAATTTAGAAATGTATTAATAATTAAAAAATAAAAGTACAATAGCTATCATGAAAACTTGACTCATTTTAGCAAGAATTATATGAGGATAGAGACACTTAAGGAAGGAGATGAAACTATATATATATATATATATAAAAAGGAATTGAAAGTTTCACAATTTTTTAACTAGTTTGACTTAATTTCGTGAAAATGAAATATTCATTCTCTAAGTAAATAAGGGAATGGATAATTGTCATTGATAGAGAAATCTCATTTCTATTATATTTTAATGTAGAAATCACTCCTTATAATTCTTATTCCTGCCTTTTTTTTTTAATGAACCAAACGTTGCATACCATTTCAAGTTTTTCATTTCTCAATGATAATTAAAGATTAAGATTGATTAATTATTCATTTTCTTAGTCTTTTAAGTGCAGATTGTCAAAAGTTTCTCATTTTTCGGTTATTATTAATCAATTTTACTAATAAAATAATAATTCAGAAATGTATTAATAATTAAAAATTAAAAACTGCAATTAAAATAATAATTAAAAAATAAAAGAAAAATAGCTACCATGAAAACATGATCCATTTTTGCAAGAATATACAATGATAGAGGCATCTGAGGAAGAAGATGAAACTGTTAGTTGATGGAAATGATATATATATATATATATATATATATATATATTCTAGAAACACTATTACTATGTGGGTATTTTTTAATTTCTAATTTAATATATATGTGTGTTTGAGTATATAACTCTTAATTTATAAAAAAAAAAAAACTATTTTTTAACTAGTTTGACTTGATTTTCATAAAAATAAAATATTTATTCCCTAGGGGAATAGGTGATTCTCATTAACAGAAAAATGTCATTCCTACTACATTTTATTTTTTTACTAACCAATCATTAATAATGGGAATCACTAATTATGATTCTTATTTTCACCATTTCTTTTATGAACCAAACGCCCTCCTAGTCTGTTTGAGATATTACCATTCCAAGGTTTTTTATATCTTAGAGATAATTAAAGATTAACATTGATTAATTATTCCTTTTCTTAAAAGTTTCTCATTTTGCTATCTACCAAAATCATTTTAACTTTAACTAGGCAAATATTCGCACGTTGTGCGTATATATAATAATGTTAATCATCATTAGCATAATAAGTTTTTTAAATTAATATTTTTATATTTTTTTTACCTTTATTACATTAAATTTCTATCATATTTTTTTTTAACTCATAAAATTCATTTGTTCTCTTTTTGCAGGTGGAAATGGCGAACAACATTTCAACAACCATCAAAGACCACGAACATCAAACAACATCATTACAAACAAAATGAAAACTAGAAAACAACATTCACCATGAACATCATTACAATCTCTCTTGTTACCTTCAAAGACCAGAAAGTCAACAGTAGAAGCTTTTGAACTTTTCAATTACCAACATTTTCCAGTGCACCCACCTCAAAACCCTAGGTATTGACTTCAAAACTCCTAACTAAAATATCAGATGGAAAGAAAAATCCTAAATTATTATATGTTAAACCAAACAAAGCCCTAACTCCAGGCCTTAATATCTATAAAACTCACAGAAAATCAAAATGCAAAAAACCAAACAACATAAGTTCAAAGCAAAATGCAAAAAACACAAAATATACCACCCTCGAATCATATCATCACTTGCATTACCTACAAAAATCTATAATTTCAATTTGAAGAAAAAATAACACTAAAAGGATCTCCAAACCAAATCTGATTTCAACAACTATTAGAACATTAAAAACTCGCATCAAAATCAAAATAGATAACCAAAATCAATGTTATCATACCATCATCATTAAAATCGCTTGAATCACTCTCGTCCTCGTCGACATCAATGGAATCCTCGAAGAAACTTAAGAACCTCACGATTCTTCTTCTTCTGACCGCCGCCAATGTTGTCGTCATCAACACCACCAGTGTGTTTACAATTACTGCCGATGGCCACTGCCTCGCCCTTGGATGCCATTATCAAAGTTGGAGCGAATCAGAGTAGAGAGCTGAGTGGTTTTGAATTCATTTGTTTGGTGTGAAGAGGGAGAAAGAGTGACTGGTGGCATGGTGTGGCAGTGGCACAGTGCTTTAAACAGTTGGAGTTTGCGAATTACGATGTCACCCTCTTAATTATCAAGTTGCGACGTTTCTGTCAATGAGTGTTGCGTTCCAACTTCGGTGAGATATTCTTAAGTAGCTGTCTTGTCAATAGAAGCCAATCGAGAGACTTTTGCAGATAAAATAAATGTCTAGCTCTTTGAATATAATTTGGACAGGTGTCCATATATCAGTAAAATTTTCTCTGTTGCTACCGCTTTTATAGATATATATAATAGATTAACTTTCTCTAATTAGAAGAAAAAAGAAAGTATTTAATGTAAAAAAATAGATACTTTTTTCATAAATAAATTTATAAAAAATAATTTATAAAAAATTAAAAAAATCAATCAATTAAATAAAAAAAATTCTAAATCTACTTTTTGAATATCTAACAGTAATAACAAATACACTCTAAATGTGATTCTATTCGATGGCAAAATGAGATGATAAAAACACTTAAATTTTTAAAAATAATTTTTTTTTCTGTATTCTTATTTTTAAATTTTTCTCCTCTCATCAACTAATCAAATAGAATATCTGAGAGACACTTGAAAATATAGGTGTCATTAACACTCCTCTTGATAGCTATTTACGAATTTATTTAATCAATTATGTTCAATTGAATTTTTTAATTTTTAAATTAGTTCAATTGACTTATTTTATTATTATTTAAAAAAATTAGTCATTTTTTATTGAAATGCTTAACATCTAATTAGTGATAAGGAGAGGCTAATTAAATAAATTTTCAATTAGTTCCTATTTATGACCACTTTAATTATGGTGATTAATTAAATAAAATTGCAATTGAAAGTCTAAATTAGTTTAAAATTAATAATTAAGATAATCAACAAAATAAATTTTTAATTATACAAATTTATAAAAATTAATTACCAAAATATGTCTTTCTTTTCTTTTTTTCCCTCCAATTTTTATATTGGAAGAAGGAAAAGTGAGGTATTGATGGCATTTAGGAGACAAAAAAGAGCATTCAGCTGACAAATGCTAGAAACACAAATATTCTGATGGCATGTTTCAGAGTTGAGACTTGGGGTGAACATTCCATCAGTTTGTTTAGAACCGAATTAAACCACCCTAAACCAAACTACGGATTCAAAATTTGAGAGCACCGAAACCGATCTATAATAGCATTAAAACCGAACTGATTTATACCAGTTCAGTTCAATTTATTCTGTTACCTATAGTATTTTTATTATAGCAACAAGTTCTTGATTTGTTGTTTAACAATGAGTCTTCAACTAATGGTACATCATCATTTTCTTTTAATTGAACTTACACCAACTCGATAGTTAAACAAGTTAAGCTATTTGGGCACATGAATCAGAAAAAACAAAAAGACAAAAAAATCAATAAAAGCATTTTTTTTTCCCATAGAAATAGAGGCTCAAGTTCCTAAAGGATGCAAAAGATAACCAACATTTCTGTGTTTTGCGGATAAAATAAGACTTCAGGGCAACTGGGGAGAAAATTTCTAACTAGGGACGGCAAAGATCATAAATTAATGCCCAAGTTCAATGGAAATTAAAAGTAAATTGAAAGAGGAAAAAAAAATAGCCTAAGCTGAGAGGAATTAGTAAACAGTGGACTGGAGGAGGGAAAATGCTCACCCCTAGCTGGATCACCTACGAGCGGATGCTTTGTTCACCTGCAAAGATAGAGGAAACGAAAATGGACCAGCGAAAGAAGAAAAGGAGACGGCAGCAGTACCAGCAGCGGAAAAGAAGGAAAACAGACCAACAGTTAGAGAGAAGAGGTAACAGACTAATGGCACAGGTTGTTAATTTGATGGAAACTAAAAAATTGTTAGTTTTAAGAGTTAATGAATTTTTCCACTGCTAAAATTTATAATATATAAAGTATAAAATATATTATTATTATAAAATAAATATTCGGTTGGTTCAATTATTGAGATTTTTTAAGTTTTCCAACCGAACTGAACCTCACATCCATTTACCGAAACAAACTGAATACCAAAAAACTGAACCATTTGGGCCGAATTGCAATCGGCGGTTTGATTCGATTTCAGTTTTGGGAGACTATTTTTGGTACAATATATAAGAGTAGCACCATCAGAGGATAGTTCACATGATTTGGAGTTCAATTCACAGAAGATGCCATTTTGCCTTCTCAAGCAACATTTGTCAGCAGCAAGTGCTACGGGCATTCCTCTTTCTCAGCTGAAAACAGAAATCCTTGGGTTTCTCAAATTAAAAAAAAAATGTATAAAAAACTTCATTTCTCTTGTTTGAGCCTAGTTTGATTTGGACATGTCCAACCTCATTTGGGCCTCAAATTTTGTGCCCAAGTGCTATCCAAGATCGCTGCATGAGGAGAAAGCGAGAGATTGCAACGCTTCAGCGTTCAAAAAGGTCAATCCAGCACCGTTTTAAGAGCGCAGACTATGATTCAGCGACTTCAATTAGCATATATTTATATCCTCTCGCGTCTTATGGTTGTCTGTCTAGACTCCCACCTTTGATATTCTTACTATTTCAGAAATGCCTCATCTGCTTCGCATTTATGATTTATGGAAGCTACTCAACTCTAAAATGTCGGAAATATTAAAGATATATTTTGCGCTAAATTATCCTTCACATCAAGATGTACTGACTTAAATTTCTCAACCATCTCTTCCCACTGGAGATGCAGACCCGCAATAAGGGGTAGCAACACCATGCATTTTAACTCATTAGCTATTAGAAAACATGTCCTGGTAGAGATTTCTCAGCCGGAAGTTGGAGTAACTCCCGAATCCCTTCGCAAACCTGTGTACAACCAACAGGAAAGTTGTCACTCAGAAACCTACAAGATAACATGCAAGCATTCTTTATATAGGTCAAAAGCAATAAGCTAATACATTTTATAAAACTGCTGTAGTTTTCATATATCACTAAAATAAAGGTCTTGGGTTCAGAACATGTTTCAATTCTACAGAATGCATTTTCTCAACATGGAATATTAATGTGGGCAGAATTTAAGTACCCAGCAATCCTCTTTGTTAAAGAGGATGATAGATGCTCACAAAGGAATTAACAGAAGATTAAGGAGCATGTCTAACAGGAAAATGACAAATCAGGAAGGAAGTAGAGTGTGTGTGGACAGAGGAATGGGGAAAGAAAACAAAATAATAAGATGAAGAATCACTCTTAACATATACCAGCTTGATCTGAGCTTTAATCGAAGCAATTTGCTTTGTATATTCTTCTATTTGCCTGCACACGAAAATCAGAGTTCATTAGGTCTAAATGTAGAAAACATTGGACAAATCCTAAGAAAAAACCGAATGATGTCATGATGGATAATATACAGAGAAGTAAGATGGAACAGCAGTGCCAGTTCACATAATTATTGATAACTGTGGCATCTAATAGCCACTCTGAAATTTGTTGGTGATCACATTTTATAAAACGTGAAAAATGTAAAAATTATTATTCTAGATCACCATTTTTTAATAGAGGTAAAAAGCTTTATCAACAATTGAAAATGATTAACTAATGGACTCAAGCCTGCTGCTATAACAGGATTAGGGAAAAAGGGTAGAAAATTCATAATTAAATTTGTAATTCTAAGGAGAGGTCCGTAGTTGAGCCATCCACTTCCCAGTGGACCTCTATTTGTTGTCTACAAAGAGAAGCACAATAGATGGGTTTTGATCAATGGTGATTTTGTTGAGACAAACAACTATCTATCCTCCCTTCTTTCCTCTCATGTCGCTGAATTGGTACAGGAAAGATTTTACTAAACCAAAAATCAAGCGAGCTCTGCAAACAGAAATTCAATGAGCCAAACCCCATCCACAAAAGAATTAATCCAAGACTGTCTTGGATTCCCATATCTACTGCACTAGGGAAGAGAAACCAAAAGATCCATCACCATTGATTTTAGTAAACCTGGTTCAGTCTATCTCCCAGCAAGTAAAGGAGCAGATTTTAGGTACATATAATGTAAAGTAAAACTGAAGCGAAACCAGCCTACTCATGAAATGAGAAGAGGTCAAGGTATTGATTTCTGGTTCTTTATTTTGGCAGGCCTAATGAAGAACTTCCCTTAGTTCATCAGCCTAGGATGCTTTTTGTTCTCCCTCCAAGTGGATTGTCAATTTCTAATCCACTCTGCATTTAGCTTTGGCTACTCATTCTGTTTTCTCATTTTTCTGGCATACTGTTTTTCTTAGTTTCTTTGATATGTAGACTTATCATGATTTTCTAGAACATCCCTCTCAATGATCTTCCTACCAAATCAGTAATCTGTGCACTATCATTACAATGAAAGGTGCTATTCCAGTTTACAGCAAATAATTCATCATGACCAATGTCAATGAATTATCCCCATATCATGGCAAGAAAAGTGAAAGATTTGTCCTGAAATCCTTTACTCTTCCTATTGCTCTCACCAATGCCAGCCTACATCTATATAAAGAATCATACACCAAACATCAAGAGTGGAAGTGCTCTGATGATGCTACTTGATATTGAGCAATTGTTGATACAAATTGAGTCTTTAAATTCTTTGTTGGTCTAAATGTGGAATTTGACGAAGTCAAGAGGAAGAATCATTGGAAGAAATCCTCTTCCCTCTATTAATGAAGTTTTTTCTTAAGTGCATTGAGAAGAGAGCCAAAGATGTGCAATGCTCGGGAAAAAGAATGAGCCAAATCATACAACAAAAGGTTCAGATTTTGTAACTACATAGCATACGCTAGCAAGCAAAGCAATAAAAACCTGCAAAAGAACAAAGAAAAAGCCTAGGGTATGGTGTGACCATTGCAACAAACTACGCCACACTAGAGAAACTTGTTGGTTGATTCATGGAAAACCAGCTGATTGGAAGCTGAAAAGCAAGAAGCGGCAGCAGCAGCCCTGTGCTAATACAGCAGCTGAACAATCTAGCCCATTTACCAAGGAGCAGATCAATAAACTCTTGAAGCTTCTAAAACCCAATCTTAATACTGGTATTTCTAATTGTTCTATGGCTCACTCAGAAATTCCTCTCCTTGGATCATTGATTCTGGAGCTTCTAATCATATGACAAGTCTATCTCATTTATTTCATTCATATACCCCTTGCTCTACTCATGAAAATGTCTGAATTGCAGATGGAAGTTTCTCTTCCATTGCTGGAAAAGGCAATGTCAAGATTTCTACGGATATAGATCTTATATATGTACTCCATGTTCCAAATCTCTCTTGTAATCTCTTGTAGATCAAAAACTTTCTAAAGATTCCAAATTAAGTGTTGTTTTCTATGATTCTTATTGTATTTTTCAGGACCAGAACTCGGGGAAGATTATTGGGAAAACTAAAGAGATAAATGGACTATTATTTTGATGAGGTTTTCTTCAGTAATAAAAAGGCTCAAGCTTTTAGCAGTATGAGTTCAAATTCTACTTTAGATCAGTTAATGCAATGACGTTTTAGACTAGGACATCCTAGCAGTATGATTGTTTGTCTCTACAGTGTGAAGTTTGTCATTTATCAAAAAATCATGGTGTTCAATTTGTTCCGAAAACCTATTCTCCTTCAAAACCTTTTTATCTCATTCATAATTATGTTTGGGGACCATAAAAAATAACAACACTCATGGGCAACAAGGGATTTGTGATTTTTATTGATGATCACACTAGGCTATATTGGGTTTATCTTATAAGTAAAAAACCAGAAGTTGAAAAGCTTTTTAAGGATTTTTACAATGTGATTGAAACTCAATTTCAAAAAAATATTTGTATTCTCATATCAAAAAAATATTTTAATGAACGGTTAGGGGAGTTTTTAACTTCGAAAGGTATTGTTCATCAATCTACATGTTGAGATACTCCTCAACAAAATGGAAAATCATAAAGTAAAATTAGACACTTAAAGTGGCTAGAGCCATTTTGATTTCAATGAATGTTCCTCAGTATCTATGAGGAGATGCAATTTTAAGGCATCCTATTTGATAAATTGAATGCCAACTCATGATTTGAACTTTACAACACCCTTAAACAAGTTAGAAGGAAATTTTTCATCTCTTTGGACATACTCAAATATTCCTTTAAAGGTTTTTGGACGCACATGTTTTGTCCATATTCCACATATGCTTCGAACAAAGCTTGATCCTATATCTGAAAAATGTGTTTTTATTGGTTATGCTCCTAATCATAAAGGGTACAAGTGTTTTAATCCTGTTACAAAGAAAACACATATTAGTATAGATGTGATCATGGAAAACACAACTTATTTTACTACAAATCACCTTTAGAGGGAGATTGGTAATCAAAGTGAAAATGATTTTTGGCAAATTTTTGAACCTCAGGGCGAGATAATGTTATCTTCCAATAATCAAGAAATTATTGTTCAAAGTGATGGAAATGACGAAAATCTTAGTCAACAAAAGCCAAATATAGTTGTATCTAATCCAAGAGGAGAAACATTGCAATGAAATTCTGAGAGACTAGTTTATAATCGAAGGAAATCTCATAAAAATACTAATGTTCCAAATATTTTTGTTACCACCAGTCTCAGAACCCAAGTGATGGTCTCCAAGAAACACAGGTAAAATCTAGACTTTATTCTATTTTTTCATCGACCGAAACACAAAAGTTATACTTTTGTTGATTTAAATATTGCTATAGCCACTGGAAAGGGAGTTTGATTCCTATTGCAAAATATTCGTCTTACCAAAAAAATTCAGAAAAACATAAAGCTTTTTTGTCAAATATTTATGATATCTTTGTGCTTAGAACAATTCAAGAAGCACTCAGTTGTCCAAATTGGAGGTTAGCAGTCAAAGAGGAGATGGATGCTCTCAAATAAATGTGGAACTTGGAACATTGTTGATTTGCCGAAAGGCAAAACTACTGTTGGATGCAAGTGGGTGTTTACCATAAAATACAAGGCTGATAGGAGTATAGAAAGATATAAGGCACAACTTGTCGCAAAGGGTTTCATTCAAACTTTTGGGATAGACTATCAGGAGCTCCAATAGCCAGAATCAATTCCATTCATGTTCTCTCCACAGCAGCAAGAAGAAACTGGACTTTACATCAGCTTGATGTAAATAATGCCTTTTTAAATGGTGACCTTGAAGAAGAGGTATGGATTCTCCACCTAGATTTGAAAAAAAAAACTTTGGAGTGATCAAGGTTTGTGGATTGAAAAAATCCTTGTATGGACTTAAACAATCCCCAAGGGCCTAGCTCGAAAGATTTGGCAAAGCAGTAAAAGATTATGGATACTCCCAAAGTCAAGTTGATCATACCATGTTCTATAAGCACTCAAGATCAAGTAAGATGGTTGTACTTATTGTCTATGTAGATAACATAATTCTCACAGGAGATGACTGAAGAAATTAAGATTCTAAAGAAGTTAGCTGGAGACTTTGAGATTAAAGATCTGGGAACTTTGAAATACTTGTTTGGTATGGAGTTTGCTAGATCCAAGGAAGGAATCTTTGCAAACCAACGTAAGTATGTTCTTGACTTGCTTTGTGGAATTGGAATGCTAGGATGCAAGGCAATAGGGACTCCTATTGAATAAACATGAAGCTACAAGTAGCTGAACCAAAGGATGTGAACAAGGAACAATATCAGAGGCTGATTGGTAAATTGATATACCTAATCACATACTCGACCTAACATTATCTTTGTGGTAAGCGTTTTAAGTTAGTTTATGCACTCTCCAGGACAAAAACGTTTTGAAACAATCTATCGAATTCTTAGGTATCTAAAGGGAACACCTGGTTAGGGATTACTCTTTAAGAACCACAACCACTTACAATTAGAGGCTCATACAGATCATGGTTTTCAATAACAGTCGTTAAGTTACAAAACATTCATTATTTAGAGGAAAATTAACCTCTCATTCCCATTATACCAAGTCGTTTATTTTTTCAATAAAAATAGTCGTTACAGCATTACTTAATAGGTAATAGGGTTATGTAAATATGAACAATCGTTACATAATTAATTATTAGACTGATTTTCATGATGGTCTATATTTTGAAATTCACCATTCAGGTGGCTATATAAACCAAACTCTAACTGTAAGTCAAGCTCTAAATTGCTCAAACCCAATTAACAATTCTTATCAATAACACAAAAGTCAGATTTGTAAAGGGAATTGGAAATAAATGTTTATTCTATATAGTTACATTTTGTTTTATTTTTAGTGGAATTTAATTACGTCAATGGTTTTTAATTTTTATACACAATGACTTATTTTTTTAATGGTCGTTGGAATGCCACTCAGTTTTGTGGTAGTAGTAATGTATTATGTTAGATCATGTAATATTCCAAATAGTGTTTTGAACTAGCTATGATGCTTAGTATAATAATGATTTAAATTTATGAACTAAATGTGTTTTCCTTTTGAATTTATGCTAATCAGATAGTTACATTACTTAATTTAATTCAAACCAAAGGGTTGTACAGCAGTTTAGTTTCCAAGTTGGCAATGAAAGATATTTTTTTGCCAACATGAGAGAATGTTGAAATGTCAAACCTATTCCATGATTCTTGGGATTTCTTCCTAATCTTTTCATGTTATTTCTGAAAGTATATTATGCAAATAGTACGAAGTAGCTGACTAGAAAGTTTGATAGGATTCTTTGATGTAATTAGTTTCCTTTTTTACAAGTCTCTTCCTACTATAAAAAGAAACCTTCACTTTGTGTATTTTATTATAAGAAACCAGAAATAAAACCTCAAATTCTCAACTCTTTCTTTAGAAGCAATATCTCACCATGTTTATAAAGCATAACTTTAGGCCCTGTTTGGTTTAATTGTTGAGTGTAGTTGGCAGCTGTTAGCTAATAGTTAGTAGTTGTTAGCTTATTTATACAGGTGTTTGGTAAAACTGTTTGAACTGTTGTTTTTATAATGTAAAATTATCAATAGGGATATAATCTGTATAATTCAAAATACATATACTTTTATGACATATAAATAAACAAAAAAAAAAAGTAAAATGATTATTTTTATATAATTATTTATTTTAATAATTAAAATGATAGAATATAATCAATTATAAATAAAAAATTTCATAAATGTATATTATATAATTTATATTTATAATCTATTAATTTAATATGACTTTCTATTCTATAATGGCACAAAAGAAGGTGCAGTTAAATGGTGGAATATAAATGGCAATCAGTGATAGCAAATAGTAAAATCAAACAATAATGCTTTATATTTTAAAGAGGCTAATTTTGTCGTTTTATTAGAAAAAACTCCAATTATTCCAAAAAAAAACTCAAAATGGAGTTTTTTCAATCAATAGTTGATTGGGGTTAGAATCAACTACCAACTGTTATTTGGAATGTTTAATGAAACACTTTTAGAGCGGTTATTGAATACCAAAAAACTAACATCTACCCTAAAAAACTAAACCAAACACCCTCTTAGTTCCATATCATATGATGTTATAGAAAGGGTTAGCACCAAAACATAGGTAGGCAAAATTAATTTCATGTAAAGATAACAGCATGAGGTGTCAATGGGACAACTGCTCATGCAGCAAATTTTTGACAAATGGCATTGCCCAAATAACACAGCAATTTTATGAATTAATATGCAAAGCCTCACATGTAAGAGCTGCTTCAGGAGAACACAAAACAACTATAGCTTGTATAAGTTTCTACAAGTCATCCTTCACTTATTTATAAGCCTTCATCTATGCAACTTCTTCATAGAAAGAACATGTGTCAACAAATACTGTACACAACCACTTAGGCAAACAAAGAGAAATATACCTAGCTATCTTTTCCTCCCTCAATGAAATGTACTTTAATGCTTCAAACCAGGTAAATTCCACATGGAATCCTAATCCAATGTCCACAAATATGCGTTGTGTATTTGGTCTGTAAAATATAAAAATAAACCATTAGACTCCCGTAAAATGAAAACACCATTCTACACCCATTCTGCATTATATATAGATTTCTGCTCTTGTTACTTTTTTTTTTTTACACCCATGATCTATAATGATAATGCAAATTATAAGTATGTATTTGTGAATAAGAAATTATATTTTGTAACCATTGAATACTTTACAAAATTTAATAAGCATTTTGATTACAGTAGTATTATATAAAATTACATTTTTAATTTAATATTCACATATATTTATTTGTCTAAACTGTAGATGAAAATTCGAATTCAGAGGGAAAACATGTGACCGAGCAAAAATGCTCTTTGTTACTATAACATTTACAAATGTAATATTCATTTGTAACAGTATGAAAATTTGATTTATAAATCAACCCTAGCCATACTATTAATTTTAATTACATTTAATCTATTAGTATATAACTATTAATTACAATTATAATTCTAATCAAAGAGCTTTTATAATTCCATTGCTATATATATATATATACATATAAAATCCTATTCATGGAAATATTAAAATTATTAGAATTATAAATATGAAATCAAAAAAATCATGATACCAAATAATACTGTAAGAACTGAATGCTAAAATACCAACAAATTAATTAAAACATTTTGTTTTCTAATTTTAGGAGTGTATGTGTGCATGTGTATCTACATATATTCAGCCAAATAATATAATAAATTGAAAGAATTTGACTTAAATCACGAATATAAAAATAAAATGCTACCTACATGCAATGCACGAGCACAGAACTAGCATCAATAAAATTACATTCTAATAATGTGCATGCATTAATTGAAGGAAAAAAAAAACTAACTCCAATAGCATATTATATTGTTGATTGCAAATAACCACACACATTTGAACTTACAAAGTAAAACATTTTAAATAACATATCGCAATTGCAGATTGAAAAGTCTTAAGCTGCAGATTGAATAGTTTTCAAAGTGTTAATTCATGTCCCGATCCTAATAGGTTTAGTACGTACATAAAAAGAAGTTATACAATATCAACAGAATCATAAATATCAGATATAATCATTCAAAATTAAATACTTTTCAAATGAAATTAGAATTATAAAATGCAAGTAGCATTAGGATTATAATTATATTAATGATAAAATATACTAACATAATTAAAAAATAATTATTATTAATTGCATGATTAGGAATTGAATATTGCATAATAAAACTTAAAATATTTTTGCCAATTCACATGTTTCTCTTCCCCATTTGCACTTCTATAATAGTATGGACATATAAATTTAAGACTAGGAAGAAATTAATTAAGACAGTTATTATATGAAAGTAGAGTATTTCAAGGTAATCAGCACTTACACATCAGCTTGCATGTACACTTCAGCCCCAAGGTTGACCAACGTCCTTAGACTGGTCACGCTATTTTTCTCTAAATTCTCTATATTTTTGCGCAAATCTAAGCTTGAAGTAAAGAGTCAAGTAAATACAGTTACAAGAGAGGACCCTGAACATAATTAAAATTTCATAAGGTGATAGATCACAGGAAGAGCAAGTGAAAGGCATATATAATGACATCACAAGATTTTAGAAAACAAAATAAATTGGAAAGTAAGAAGGAGAAACAAGAACTTATTTGGGTTACTGAATTTATATTTAAGAAACTTATTTAAGAGTTGAGCAAATCCTATTTTGAGAAATGCAGCCATCTTGACTTGGTCTTATGTAACTTATTTATCTTTGCAGAAATAAGGAGTTACCATGCAAAGAAACTTTGTCAATTTTCAGAAAACCACGTTTATGAAAATAAATTAATCTGAAAAGTCAAGCAAATAATGTAATTTTGATTAGAAGAACGGGGAACTGAGCTATTTAATCTCCAAAAACAAAAATAAAAGTAAAAGGATACAAAATCTTTTGTTGCTCAAAGACCTTGTCCCTGCAACATAAGTAAAGCAAAAGCCGTCAATAAGCAATATAGCATTGCTTAAAATACTCCCCTTCTACAAGTCAACTCTTGGCAGAACAAATTAAACACGCAACATACATAACATCTAGTCATAGTTGCTATATACGTTTAAAAAAAGACTTCTCCAAGTCCTCCCTTTTGCCACCATAACACATATAGGTGCCTAAAAAACTAGAGACATAATAAGCAACACCCAAAAGCACATCCTCAAGGTTTAGATAAAAATCCATATTAATAGTGATTAAACACAAAAAGAGAACAAAACCTAAAAATGGAAATTGTGAAATATATGTATATATCATTGATACCAAAAGATGGCCAGCTAAGCACCATAATTAATTTTCCACTCACAAGCATCATGAAATTGGACATAAGATAAGCACATTACATAGACAAAACTACATTCCTTGCCAAATCACTCCATACTAAACTCAAGCAGATGCCATGGAAGGAGTTAAACTCTGGACCTTTTGATCTAAGAGGCTTTGACACCATGTCAAAGGACTCTTCAACCTAGCAGCTCAAACTTGTAGGTGAGAGTTCCCAGAGTAGGTGTATATTTTGACAGAAACTACCTATAACCAAAGCAACAAATTTCAACTCCTTTAATTAAATCCTAAAAATATGTGAAATACTAACAGTGTTAAACTAACAATAGGAAATAGATTCAACAGTTCAAATTTCAGGCCCAACAAAGATTATATTATCACAAATTATGAAGCCATTAGATAGCAATCAAAATTGACTAATTTTCTCATTTTCAACTCCAATGTTAAGATATATAAAGGCACAAAAGGTAGGAATTTATAAAGCGAATTGGAAAACAAATAGGGAGGCAATACCGTTCAGCAATAGCACGAACAAGATCTGGTTTCAAGCGGCGATCAACAAATTCTTCAAATTTCTGTATTTTATCCTGATGATAGCTTTCCATTTTTAGCCCCTGTCAAACAGCTTCAAAACCAAGAATGTTTTGTTAGTTTAGAAAAATTACACATTGACTGCATAAAACAAGACTACCACAGAAACAAAGTAGAGAAAAGTATTGCTTAATAACCAGAAAACCAGAGTAAATAACCAGAAAAACCAGTGTTTAAAAAACAAACTAGACAGGACAGAAAGACAGCAAGTCAGCAAACTGGATTGTTACTTTGGCTATCCATCTAAAACCATAAAAGAATGCCAAATTAAATTATGCATTGAATGCAAATTTTTTGTTGTCATTCAAATCAGAAAATAGGTCCACTAACAATTTCGACTTTAAATGTATCCTATCAATATAGATACACATGCAAGGAGGAACATAAAATTAAGTATTGCACAAACACTAATCAGCTGCTGCCATAAAAAAATATTGGATAATACAAAATATCATCATCTAACAGTATTGAAAACAATTGCCATATACAACCACCAATAACATCTAACAGATCAGAAAAGGAGGTGATGAGGATAATTAGGGACCAAGTATCATTATAGAGCAAAGAATGTATAGGAAAGAAAGATTTACAGATTAAGTCTAAATTAGTTTGACTTTGAAGACATAATATTTTATTATAAATTTGGCCAAAAAAAACATATTTATAGATTGATTTAGTAACTGGGTTAATAAAAAATTAAAATAACTTTTGATTGTAAATTACTTGATTGTGTGATAATTTGTGGTAGATTTAATCCATAAATAAAAATATTATGTGGGTTTATTAAGAGATTAAACATGTGTATATAATTTGAGAAATCCACAGCTAATCAACAAATAAAGACGCTAATATATATTTAAGTTAGGTGGCTATAGCATGTGCTCACTTTTTAACCTCTCATATCTACAATCACATCAACCTTTATACATATATATATTAACATTATAAACACAACAAATCAAGTAGAAAGTACACAGTCTGGTCCAATCCGGTGATCAGAAAATCTCCGGAATTGTGTTGGAAAGTCGGGAATTTTTTAAATACAAGTCTTGTATTGTATTGAAAAAAATAAATCTTCGTATTGTATTGTCCTAAAAATTTGGGACAATTCGGTATAGTTTTTCAAGTCTTCCAATGCTAAACAATACAATACAAATAGTTCGATACTCGAATAAATATGACTGATATACTTATAATGAAAAATTAATATAATATATCAAACTTAATATCCTATATTTGCCAGAAAAACTACATTCTAGACTTATAAATTATCAAACACACAGCTTGTCCAATGCTTACATTCACAACTAAAAAATTTCAGGTACCATTCAATAAATGAAAAGAGATTGTATTAAGCAAGAAAGGATACTACAATCACAGTATCATCCTATAATAATTTAAAACCTGAAACTATTTTACTAATCAAAGAACTTTTATATGAAAATTTATTTGTGATATTATCTCACTGCCCAAGTTAAATAATAATAAAAAATTCCTCAGACTTACAGATCCTATGTCACTCTACTGGAGGAAGATGTAATTAGGCAAAGGAAAGATGAGCCGCTACACTTATTATTCATATCTTAACCCCCAAACATTACTATGAAAAGGAAAAAGGAAAAAAAAAAAGGTTTCACCTATGATATAATAGCTGGTGGAAACCACACTAGTCTGGAAGCAACATGCATCAGACAAACTACAAGACCAAATGAGGTCACATATCCTTAAAAAGGTGAAACCAAAAAAATACATATATAGAGAGATTCTCAACTAATATTTATCATGGTAATCCCAAATTTTGAGAACTTTGGATCAATAAAAAATGGATAAAATCATGACTAGCCCATATGGAATAAAACAGACATTCAAGCACACAATGTGTTGAGAATAATTACACGCTGGCAAGGAATACCTATCTTCTTGAGCTTTAAGGTTCGAGTAACAAGAAGTTTACGGAAGTCGCCAATCACAGATTCAATCTTTGCTGCATGAGCTTCAACTCCTTTCCCTATTCCATATAGAAGCCCTGGAATTCCAACTTTCACTGCAATAACAGATATACCCTCTCAGACATATATCTAAAATTCTCATCAACTCAAAACAGCAAATTTTCAGCTTAGTAGCTGGAAAAGGGAAAAAAAAGGTGAAGTAAATCCAACTTTCCCAGACATGAGAAAGTAAAAGATTCACTCAAGAACGGATGTTTCAAGACTTTGGAATTCAAACAAACAAAGAATTCAAAATTCAGTTTTTCTTTTTTTTCACTTAAGAAACACAATCGTTACTTTCTAATCCCCTTCTCCAATTTCTCAAGAAAAAATAAACAATCACATGAATTGCAAGCATGGTAAAGGAAAAGAAACAATCTCTAGCCAGAAAACTCGAGACGAGAAGCTTCTCCATTCAAAAGAGGTGCAGAAGAAACATGAAATTCAGACAGGAGAAGAAAATTTGCAAGAACATGGTGATAGACAAGAAAGCAGCACAAAATGAACACATAAAATTGCTACGCTAACAAAATCCCACCAAGAACAAGTAAAAGAAGCAGTAAAAAAAATGTCACAAGAATCTCAAAATCAAAAACCAAAGAAACTTGAGCCTAACCAAAGAAACGACATGCGGCTGTGGAGAGGAGAAGAAGAGGGTGTGAAGAAGAGAGCGGCGGCAGAAGAATGAGATGAGAAACGTCGTGCGACCGTGGAGATGAGAAGAAGAGGGTGGCCAGGGTTTTAGATGAGAAACTTAAACATTATATACTTAGGAGTTTAAATTTTCAATTACTTCAATTATATCTCGGGTTTTTTATTTTTAATTACTTTTTCAAATATTTTAGATTTTATATGGGATATACTCTTTAAATAATAAGAAGGTGCATTACTGGACTATATTAAAATAAAAACTATTAATAACTTTTATGCTGTTTGATTGATTTACTGTAATTATTTATGTGAACCATTTTTTTATCAATCATCTAATAATATAGTTAAGAAAAAATATATCAGTAGCTGTTGAAAAATCATAGGATAAATTTGTTGTAGTTAAATTAATTAAAAAAATAATAATTAATATGGTGAGAAAATAGATTTAAGTAGCTAGTAATAAATTATATATAGTTGAATTAAAAATAAATCGAGTAAGTGACTCTATATTTTATAATAAACTTATAATTAATATTTAGAAATTTGATTTAATATTAGTGTATTTATGATATGAAATTTTTTTGAAAAATTATAGAGAACTTAGTCTAGAAAATTCAATATCTATTTTTTTAATGATTTTTTTCCTTATAATTGGATTAAATTGAAAATGCACTCAAATATTATGAATTTTCTTATAAATTAATTTATTTATTAACTAAAATATAAAATTTTATTAGTTTCTTATTAAATTTTAGTGTACAAATTAAAATATAATTTATCATTAATAAACATATTTATGTAACTATGTATTGAGAAAAATTTGTGTTTGAAATATGTCACAAACCCAAATATAATTATTAATATTAAATTCAAAATAATTAAAAAAACAAATTAAAGTAAACATGAATTGAAAAAATTAGAATAAGCAATTGTCCATGAATCATTTAAATTTAATATATTAAAATTATTTTAATTAAAAATTATATAATATAATTAAAATAAATAATAAATCAATCAATTATAGCACACTTATTATAAATTAGATTAAACTGCATTTAAATTGGTTTATCTAATTATCTACTAATACATGATTTAGGTTTATTATATTATATACTTAGAAAAATTATAAATGCTAAAAAATATAATTAGTAATAAAAAAAATTAGAGTAAAAAATGAAAACTGGCAAAATCTTATAAATATATTTTTTTGTTTACTTAATAATAAAGATAGTTAATTTTTTTATAATTAGTTTATGTTAAACTTATATGGAGTTAAAGAATTCAATTTTCTACACCAACATTATAAATTTTTTTAACATATAAATTTTTTTAATATATTATAAATTTATAAATGTCACATTAATTTTGTTGACTAATTAATATATTTATAATTATAATTTTATGAATTAAAGTGCATATAATTATAAGTTGAAGTTATATTCTTTTGTATAGTAAAGATATAAAAATTATAAAAATATTGACAACTTTGCAAACCCAAAATTCCCAATTTACAAGATAAATCATACACATATAAAAAAAGAATAAAAATTGTCACATTCTCGATTTAAGGTCTGGCCATTATATGTAAGTTCTGTAGTTGTTTGTATTAAGCAGAATATGAGTGTTACAATTGGAGTTTAAATTTGGACTATGTATAGAGGTAGCAATAGGTACGGATTTCGCTATTACGTAAATTTATTCGGACTTATTTAAACTCTAATGAGTAACCACATTAGAGTTTTTAGACGGATTTGGATAATAGTATTTAAATATGTCAATGGTTTGGATAGGGTACGGGTAGAAGTATTTGGGTATCCGTTATTCGATGAACTCAATTATATTTAATATATAAATAAATAAATATATATATATATATATATATATATATTATGCAATTTATTTTATTTTTATTTATTAAATATAATGATATAATTAATTATTTTTTATATATTTTTATAAATTGATGAATTATAAATGTAATGAGAATTTGAAATTTGAAATCTAATTTTTCTATCATAATGAACAATATTTTATTTTATTGTTATTTTTGAATTTTAATTTGAATGTGTTGAATTAGATTTTTTATAGTGATTTATGATAGATTATTTTAAAATTTTTAGATTTTTAATTATTTAATTAGTTTAAATTTTATTTTATTTTAAATTTTTTAATGACAAACTGATAATTATTTATATTTTGGGTATTAATCGGGTAATGTTAATTAGATTTTAGAGAGGTAGGAATATTAATATTATAATTTTAAATGGGTTCAGTTATGTATATATATATAATCGAGTTTGGGTAGGTAATTTTCGTGGATACTCTATCCGTTGTCATTGCTAACCATGTACGAGTGAGAAAAATTGGTTACAAAATGGTAACATTAAATTTTTGCATCAAAAACGAAGAAAAAATAACTAAATTGAAAATATGTTATTTTTGTATTGCAAACAAATTACGAACTATAGATACCTTCAATATTTAGAATTCGAAAATCATAAAAATAAAATTTAAGATGCAGTTTCATGAGAACACTAGAAAATACGATTTTTGCTCCGATATATCAATTGCGAAATCGAAATGTCAGTGTATATAATAAATTATTCTATGAATATTGACATATTTAATTATTAAAAATTAATTTATTTAGGGTTTGATATTGAAGAGATTAAATTTGAGTATGAACTAAATTAAATAAATGAAAAAAAATTAATGACTAAAGAGGATATTCACACAGAAATTAAAAAAAATGTATAAAAAAATAAAGTAGTGTTGTCCAATACATATCTCCACCCACCATTTTAATTACTCAATCTTTTCCTTTTTCTTCATTTTATTTTCAATATATCATAGAAGAAAGAGATCAAAACTCTCATTTTATTATTTAGTCGGCCATATCTTCATTATTAGAGACAAAATATTCTCGCTTCTTATCTCATCTCTTCATCTCATCTCTTCATTGTCTTTTTCCATTATTTTACAACATTCCAAAATACTCTTATTCTTTCCTTCTCTTTACCTGAAATAATCTTATTCAAATCTTCTCATTTTTCTTTTGATTTCTTGCTTTCCAAACACTAAATAACTAAAGAGATTAGTGATAATTTAATATAAGCATCATCTTTTTTCCATAAACCCATATGAACCTCAGTCATGGTTGAAGAAAAAAGGACTTGGTCAAGTTTTGTTTAAGGTGGGAAGAAAAGAAATTAATTGGAGCTCATTTTTTTTAGCTTAGCCAAACTCTCCATAAGACTTTGGATTAGAATTTAATTGTAATTGTTCTTTAAAATGTTTCAAGTTTTGAATATGTTTTGGTTGGAATTGATTTTTATTAGGAAATAGGGTTTCATACATATTTTGGGATAATTTGATTTTTAATTGAAGAGTTAATTAGTGGAAATTAAAGGAAATTTGACATAAATAAAATTTGGTGAATTATTAATATATTGGATTGAATTTTTGGTGAAAAATTCATGAATTCCTAGCTTGAAATTGGATGGAACTTAAGTTTTAGTAATGATAAAAGGATGGAGATTAATTTTTGGAATTTAAGGAAAAATTTAAAAAAAAATGTTGGAGAATAAAATGTGGTGGCCGAATTTTATTGAACCAAATTATAGAATTGTGAATAAAAAATATTTAATTGGAATACAAGAAAAATAAGTCAAAATAATTTTGAAATTAATTGTTGGATTTATGGAAGAATTTGAAATTTAACTTAATTGGAATTTTTGGAGATGTAATAATAAAGGAAAATGCAAGAAAAAATAAATTAGTGGCATTATTGCTATAAAATATCGGTAGACGTGAGTGGCAAATGAATTTAAAAGATGGATATTATTTTTAATACCGTAAAATATAATAGTATTTTGTTAGCCAATTAATTGATTAGAAATTAATTAATATGTGGGCGCATCATCAAAAAAGGCGCCAATGATGGATAAACAAAAAACGTCGATAGATATTGGCAATGGCGCAGTAAGATTTATATAAAACCCATATAATATTTGTCATATAAAGATAAGAATAACGCAAGTAAAATAGTAATTGTATTTATAAAATAGTTTGTAATGTATATGTAGAATTTTTATGGTAATGACATGTAAATTTAATTTGATTTTAATATTGCAAGAATTTTATTAGCAAATGTGGAATGAAATTTAAAATCTGAATGTATTTTATTTATGTGACTTAGTGTGATTTTTGCATGAAATATATTTTATATTATCGATAAATAAATTATGAATTATAGAGATATTTTGATAAATTGATAAATGTTTGAAATTTTATTTGAGCCATGTTTTTCAGAATTGTAAATATTTTGAAAATGACTTGAAAAATCTATTTACAAAATTTATTATTTTAACCCACATATTAGCTTAGATATTAAACTAGAGTATTGTTAGTATGTCAATAAGGTAATTATCCAATCATATACATTTATATGGACCAAGTGAAAATAGTAATCATGTGTATTTCTGTGGATTGCGTGATATATTATTTAGTCTAGATTGTGAGATATATATTTGGGTTATATGTATATTTATGGATCCCACGATTGATATGTGATATAACACTTATTGTTTTTTTATGGGCAAGTTTATGATACTATAATATGTGGATGAGCAGTAAAAACATTTAGTAAGAACACGAATAATGAATTTTTTTTTTATATTTTTGAATTGAAACATTTGGATTTATAAGACTTCATTATTTGTATTTTTGTGTGTTGAATTTTAAATATAACATGTATTTTAATTATTGAAAAGACAAATTACAAAATTTATACAAATATTTGTATCGAATTTTATTTAAAAGATTTATGGCTTTTTAATAGACGTTTTATTTTATTTCATGACTTTTATTATAAAAAATTTGCACTCGCACAGGGCTTTGAAACAAGATAAAGTGATGCATGTATATATAAAGATATCGCTGAAACCAATAGAACCCACTGATTGAACCAAATAGTAGCAGCAACCGTTCAAAACGGGTTGTTTATATTAAATATATTTTGTATGTTTAATTAATGTATTTATGGACATTGCATGGCATGTTAAACATATTAGCTCCTAAAGTATGAATAAAATATGAGAAGTTTGATAGTAAGAGAAATTGATTAATATTGTTGTAAAAATAAAAAATTTGTAATTTAATATTCGCTTATATTTTGTGTATAATTTATAATTTTTGTTTATATATATATATATATATATTCTCAAATGAAATTAAAGTATTTTAAGTTTTAAAAAAGAAATTACAATATGTAGTATTCCTTATCTATACGATAATACATATGAGAGGGTAAATGGTGTTACAAAAACTAAACCAAATTCATGATCATTGTATTTTGGTTAAAGTTGCAAAATCTAAATTCAATTATTCAAAAAACTGACAGAATCTTCAAACACGACTTAATCAAGTTCAATTTCCTCTACTATCTATCTAATAACCAATTAAAATTAATAGAAAAATTGTGGTTATAGAAGATCCAAAAAAAAAAATTCAAGAATATTATAATCAAATCACATAAGATCTCTAATTGCAAACAACATATCTATGTCGATCCAGACATCTATCAGAGCAGTGAAACGTGTAACAGAGATCTTAACATGCATGCCTTACAAAATCAAATTGAGAGAGTGAAATAAGACGATAGGAAATTAAAAACCATAAGTTACCTCTCACTAGTGAGCCCAGTAGATCGAAAAACAAACAACTCCAATGGAAATAAATATGCAGAAGGTTTGCGAGTAACATCTATGGTGATTCATTGAAAGATGTTAGCAATGAGAAATGGAGATATTATAGGAGGAGAGGTTGACACAGACGGCAGTAAGAAAGAGTAGCAATAGAGAGAGGGAAAAATTGAAATTTTAACCTAACCCGATGCATTTAATGGTTTTATACCAATCCAACCTATAGATGAGTTTAATAAATTTTATCCAACCCAACAGATACCCATTTTAAACTCAAATATTGGATTGATTTGGATTGGGACTTGGATATCCATTATTTCTGAACAGCCCTAGCATCATGTTCTCCAAGTTGTTTCCCACATGCCAAATGGAAGAAGATTCAGAGACATCACACTACCGACTAACAAACCATTGCAAGACTTTATTAAGTTGCATCTTTGTTTCAAGGGAGAATGGTTGCACCAATCTTACATCCTAGTATTGCTCAATCCATGTCTATCCTCTGTAAAAATCATGCAAAGTTCTTTGAAAGTTGGGAAAAAGGAGGAGGGTTCAGAAGAAGATGAAGCAAAAATACGGAAAGTTCTTTGATCCACAAATAATTTGATTTCTAATGTGTTGAGTATATTTTGCTACAAGGAATCCCTTTCAATATGTCTAAACATGAGTTTCCCATTACCTTCTATGCATTCATGATAATATATGACAAAATGATCAAAAAAATTCAGACAAAGGTTTATGAAACTACCTATGTCACTGCTCCTGAAACCAGAAATGTGCACAACGTATAAATATCCCAAATTAACTTTACTAAATATCCAAAAGTGCAAAGGAAAAAAAAACCAATAACACATGTCGATTATTCAACCAACAAATCAAATTCAATTTCTGAACAATGTAGAAAATTATTTAGCTCATTGTACCAGGCATGTCAAATAATACAGATGATGAATTAGTGCAATCTACAGAGAATTTCCCAAAATTTATGACTTGCAGTGTCCTTGGGGAAAACGTTTTCAGATAACTTTAAGGTTCATCCAACACATAATAACAAATTGATTTGTGGAATTAAGATAACCAGTGTAATTCTCGTCCTGCAATAACCAAATTTTCATTCACAAAGTAATCCATGTATTTCTTAAGATTATTATTAATGACTCTTGAATGCAACCTCGTACTATTATAACCCAGCATCAGCTTTTTTTTTATCACATTAATTGCTAAACATATAGATGCCCACCAAATAAGTCGGACGGTATGCAATGAACAAAAAAAAAAGAAAGAAAATAAATCTTCACACAACAAAATTTTAGAAAAATAACTTAAAATTTTACCTTGAAGGCTTAACATTTTATGCTTAATTTGTAATTACAAACTTCATATTCACTTTGTCTTTTCATTTCTTGTCCTGTAGACCACAAGAAATGTGAACTTTTGCATCTGAGTGAGATTTGACTAGACAGTCACCCAATGCTGTAAACAACTCTAAGCCCTTAAATGCCAATGGCTACTGAAGTTCTATATCTGTTGATTACCACTGTTGAGATGCAATTAGCAAGAAACTGCTAATTCATTGAAAACGGCTTCCACCCTCATCAACTGAAGAAAGTTTTCATCTTGATAATCAATTTACATGGAAATTATTGAATACCCAATGGTTCATCCGCAATCGTGGTTGTTTCTGAAATCGATTGGGATTCAGCATCAGAGGTTTCCATCCTATAAGATCTACAACTGAAGTACAAAATAGTACTCATCATCAGATCAATAAGCACTATAAATGAATACATAATCACCAAAAGAGGACCTTCCCAAATTCTTGAAGATCCATCTCCATAACTCAATGTCTTCACTCTATGTTCAAACAACCCTTCCACAAAGGCCAATCCAATTGTTGATCCAAGATATATGAGAAGACCAACTTGCGTCTGTCCCCTAATCAAAAGACTAGACCGAAGCAAAGCCTTTGCTCCTGAAACATCCTCCAACACAGAGATTACTATAGCAATGTTGCAAATAACAATTGCATTGGCAAAAACAACGGAGAACACCAACCCCACCATCATTGCAGCATACAAATTTAACTCAGGAGAAAACCCAATTACAGAAAATGCACTACAAACAGCTAAGAGAAGAACACAGAACATTGTAACACAACCAACAATGGTCATACATGTCCACCAGTATGTTGAAACAACCCTTTTCCAAATTTTACTCATTATCTCAAAAAACCTTGAGACATCTATTTTGGTCTTGAAATAAGTGCACTCCACTGAGTAAGCTGCTGCAGCTTTCGATAACAAAGACAATGTGATAAACAGAGGGAAACACATTGCTGAAGCAACAACCATTTCAGAGAAATGGTGACATGACTGTTTGACAAAAGGCCTCAATGGGAGTCCACTCGACTTTGCAACAAGCAGAAGCCTTATAGTCAATCTCTTAGCTACAGACTGATCAACAAACACATTTGATAAAACAATGGCAGATACTGGACAAATAAGCAATGTAGCAATTAACATAAACGAAGAGGAATTGCAACGAAGGATCCTCACGGTTTCTCTCAGGATCTCCAATGCATTCATTGAACGGAATTGATGATTATACCTATCACCATGATCAGTTAAGTCCACCTCAAAATTCTGTAACTGGGTCTCCTCAGATCCCTCCTTTTCTAACCGATCCAAATTCCTTCTAGGAGAAGCCCCAACGGAAGCTTCCATCTTAATAATGTCTTCAATTATAAATTCAACACCACAAAATTATTGAAAAGGTATAAACAGGTTCAACTCATCAGATTTGAATTAACAACACCAAGCTACATAACTGAAAACCCCAGAAACGCTGATTGCCCAAAGGGGCAATGCATTAAGCATAGAAATTATAGAATCAGATCTGGGAAAGGAATAAACAAATAAAGAAAGTAAAAAAGAAAGAAAGACCTGGTTTAAACGGAATGGATACGATGCAGCAACTTTAAGAACAAAATCTGGTAAGCGAATGAATATTGGAACAAGAAGCCAAAAGATATGCCGTAAAACGTGTCCTAATAGAGTTTTCGAAAGGGAAGGAGTCGGTGGATACTTGAATTGTGGGTGTTCTTGTTTTTATGAGAAAAGTTGGCATTTTTATAGTGTACGCGTTGATGATGCTGCTCTTGAAGAATCGTTTTTCAGCTACTGTTGCACTGTAATGATAGTAAAAATAAACACTGGGTCTGGGGCTGATTCGTTGCTTTAATTATGCTGATGATTGGAGTTGGAAAAGAATAGATTAATTAATTAATTAATAATCAAAAAATTTAAACCTAACCAAAATCACATCGAAATTAAATCAAAAATAGATTAAATAAAATTAATTATTAAGATTGGAGATAGCAATTCTATAAATTTTTAGACATCAATTTTGAATGTAAACATTTAAATCAATTAACTGCATTTATTTGAGTATTTTTATATTGAATGATATTTTATAATTTATAATTTATATATGTGAAGAAATTTATGTATTGTATAATATTAGATTGTGATTGAATGGATGATAGACTTATGTTTTAATGTTTAAAAATCAAAATTTATGATTAAATAAATTTAATTAGTGATTAATCTATTATTAGGTTATGTCTTTAATTAAAAAAATACATCACTATTATTGGAAATTACTTTAATTGCTTTAAAACAATATTGCTGTTGTAAAATTTATTTACAAAACATTTGAAAGTTTAGCAGTGTTTGTGTATTATTGTCAATTGACCTTTCCCGATAGTTCCTTCTTTCTTGGTTTCCCGACAAACCATCTCCTCTTACAATCCTCTCTCTCTCTCTTTCTTCAGCCTCCTCAATCCATCGCCTCTTTCCCAAATTCTCCATGGCGACGGCAGCGGCTCCACCTCCTCCGCTCGATCTTTGCACTGTCTTAACGGAATCAAAACGTATCATCAACGCACACTCCCGCCATTTCCTTGCTCTCTCTGTCCTCTTTCTCCTTCCTCCCGCTTTCTCCCTCACCGTCTACCCCACCCTCCACAGCCTTTTCACCCAATCCTCCACTCACACCTCCAAAATTTCTCTCTCTAGCTCCTTCCTCGTGGTCCATCAAATTCAAGATCCATCTGATCCTCTCACTTTTAGAACCCTTATTCTCCCTCTTATCTTCTCTATCTTTGTTTTTGTTTTTGCTCTCCTTGCCGTTGGTTCCGTCACTTACAGCGTTCTCCACGGTTTCTATGGTAGACCTGTCAAGCTCGTATCCGCTATCAAGTCTGCTTTCACTTCTTTCTTTCCCCTCTTGATCACTGCCGTTTTCACTCAAATTATTGTGTCTGCTATACTTCTCGTTGCTGGGTTTTCGCTTTTTTTGGTGATCAAGGGGATTGAGCTTGTGGGATTTCAAGTTGACTTCTCTTCTCCTTATTTTATTGGGTTATCTGTGGTAGTTTCGATTGTTTTGCTTTTGGTTTTAGTGTATTTGCGACTGAACTGGGCTCTAGTAGATGTTGTTGTGGTTGTAGATTCAAGTTGGGGGCTTGAGCCATTGAAAAGGAGTAGTTTTCTGATAAAAGGAATGAGAAGAGTGGCTTTGGCTTTACTGTTGTTTTTTGGGTTTTTGGCCGGTATTTTGCTATTCGTTAGCTCTGCGTCAGGTTTGACACTGGGTATTGGCACCGACGATGGATGGAAGAGTAGCGCATTTGTTGTGCAAATTGTGATAACTTCAACTTTCCTGATGCTATTGCTTCTTTACTTTGTGGCAGCAAATACAGTTCTGTATATGTATTGCAAGGCTGTGCATGGGGAGCTTGCTTGGGAGATTGCTGAGGAATTTGCAAGGGAGTATGTCAGTTTGCCCTTTGATGATGGGAAAGTCCCTCACCTTGTCTCTGTTGCTTATACTTAACAAATACAAAGGTTAGTGGCCTTGTAATGCCTTTATCTACTGTGTTCCTATTTTCTTTGTTTTTGTTTGTCATTGTTGATGTATAAAAAATATGTCCTGTAGGATGAAGCAAAGAATATGAAACCTGTGAATAACATTAGTTGGAATAAAGCTATTAGATTTTTGTTGATGCTGAAGTCTGGAAATCTTTAAGCTCTCTTTTTCTAGCATATGTATGGTTGCTATGAAGAATGAATTTGGCTTGTGGGGATCATGTAAGTTTTCCAAGAAGAGGTGGTGATTACCACTTATCTGCGATTAACTAACAACCAGCACTAGATGTTTAATTGCAATCTTTAGATATAGATTGATTCATCTTCCATGCTAGGAGCATATAATTCTTCAGGTTTTCTAGATGATTGTGATCAGTATATTAAGTTATCAATGGTTGGTGAATTTATTTCAATTTTCCCTAGTCCTTTTCTGTTTGCGACTTCATCAGTCTAATTAGGCTTTTGAAATTCAACTGTCATGCACAGACTTAATGAAACATGCACCATAGAGTTACATTGTGTAGATGACAAGATTATGAAAATCGTGAATCTAATATGCTTATACAAATTTCAAGGAAATTGTCATAAATTAAATTACCATGTACTTTATGATGATTAATGGTTAGGTTTTGATACAGAGCAAGCGGACCATTTATAAGTCCAAGCAACAATTCTCCTAAAAATGATAGAAGGTCGAAGTTCATGATATGCCCATTATCAGTTTATTGGCTGGCCGTTGGCATTTCTAACCTGCTTAAAACCATTAAACAATCCTTAGTACTAAGAAAGTATAGCCACATAGTTATTTTTTGCATAAATAGCCAAAAATCCTTTGAAGGATGTGTAGGATACTGACGGATGAACCCTGTACCAGGAAGAGTTAATAAGACTACTATCTTAATGGAAAATGTATTATAAGATGTTACTTTGTTACCAGTTTCGAGCATTTTCACTTGACCATCATATAAATTGGAATGCCCGCTACTGTGTCAATTTTGACCTCAACTGAAATGAATTTGGCTTTAGCAGCAAAATATGTAATTGCTCAAACTAAAGATACTTCATACATGGTTCGCAATTGTATGAATGAGCTGATTCTGTGTCAGCTATATTTGTCAGATAATTTTGGTTTTCTCTGTCAATTTTGATTCTACTGTGACAACATGTGTGAGTGTTGCATCTCACCATTTTTTAATGCTTACTCGTAACGGTGAATTAAGAAGGTATTCGGTTCAGCTGTTGGAGACAACTAATAGCATTTTGATCCTCAACAATTGAACATGAATGTTTGGCAACCTCAGCTGATAAAAGCTTAAACAACTGATGTTTTTTCTAATAAAATGACAAAATTAGTCTATTTATAATAAATACATCATATTGTAAATTTTTTTATTAAAAACAAAATATCTCTCTTCAAAATCACTCTATTCAGCATAAAAAAAATATTATATTAAAAATATATTAAATTAATTGATTATATTTATAAATTATAGATATACATTTATAGAAATTTTTATTTATAATTAATTATATATTATTGTTATTATTATTTTACTCATTAAAATAAATAATTATATCAAGTAATACATAATATTTTATTTTATTTATATGTCATAGAAAATTATTTTTTAAAATAAATTATACCCCTAATGATAATTTCACATTCTAACAGCAACAAATCAATCAATTTTATCAAACACTAATATCAATCAAATACCAGTTATCAATTGCATACAACAGACGTCCCTTAAGTTCGTTGTCAAAATGAAGAAGATTTGTAAGATTGAATGTTATTTGTAAGGTTTCAAGTGTAGGGATGGTAATTTTGCTGTCCCAAGCTCAACCCAAACTAGCCTCTTATACCCATTCATATATTTTATACAATACAAATTTTAATTTCCTTTTACTTATTTATTATGTTTAGTTACTTTCTTAGATCGACCATACATAATATATTCATTTATATGTAAATTATGCGGTATTATGTCACATAAAGAAATGAAATATTTGAATAATATTTTTGTATATAAAAAATAATCAGGCTGTACCTGTCATTGGAGATATAAGACAGGGCAGGTATGGATATATCAAAACCTATGATATTTGTTCAGGTATTCGGCACGGTTACATATCTAAAAGTCTAACTTCTTATTTTTTAAAATTTAAAATACGTAGTTACGACTAAAAAGTAACTAAAATTAAGATACATATACGAGAATATGTCTATATATATAAAAATGTAAATATTTTTATTTATAATAATTTAAGTTAAAAGATAAATAAAATTATAACATTTAAATTGTTAAATAAAATAAAATTGCAATACTCCATTTTACTTTAAAATAAAATATTTTAAACTATAAGCTTAAAAATCTAAAGTTCAAACCACAAAAACAAACAATAAAATAATATCATATAACTTAAAAAAATTAAAAAAATTAATATTAAACAAACTAGTAATGACTCATTTTAAAAGCTCAAACAACATGTTTTTGTACTGAAAAATACTCACTCTTAATGTGAAGGATCTCATTCTCATACTCATATCGTAAGTATCCGACAAAGATACTTCTTCATTTTTGAAGTGTCCGAGTAACATAGATCAAAACTTGCCCCACACTTACCCCTTTACTATCCTTATCCAACAAAAACCATCGACATGATTTGAATTTAACATCAAAGTGATGGATATTCTTATATGAACCATTTCATCCGCTTCAAAATGGAATTTCATTTCTTTGAAATATAACGAGACCATTGAACATGGTCTTATTGTTCATGACTTCTATTATACCAAAAAATTAACATATGGTTTTTTCGTATTTGAACTAGGAAAGTTATTTTCAAAGTGCTTTTCACTGTTGTTATACTCTATTTAGAATACGTGAATAATTTTTGTGGTGGACAACAAGTTCGAGCTTGGAGTCTTTTGAATTGGTGGTTTTGTTGGAGGAATCGCATGGCTCTGATCGTCAGGCAGTTTTAGAATTTGGCTAGGGAATGAGAGACAGAAGATTTACCTTTGTTGGCATATATTAGGATTGGCGCTTCAGCGGATTTTTATGCTGTGAAGCAGTCCAGTGTTGGCAGCATATAGATGTCTATAGTAGTGGCACTTGGAGTAGTTGAATTTTGTTCTGATAATTCACATCTGCATTGAAAGTACTGTTATAAAAAGTTTGTATATGAGATCTATCAAATGAGATGATGAATTTGCCTAAATGATCATTTAGCTATTTAGCTATCAGTTTGTAAATAACAGTCTCTCAGCTTGTCTGAATTGTCAAAGCTACTTTAAAATAAAACTACCGGGTTTATTGGTGTTTGTTTGTGCAGAGAATGTAAAACCGTCAACATCAATCTTTTTGCAGTTTCTAAATTACTTGCTGATGAATTTGAATAGTGAGAAAATGGGGTCTGGACAGCTAGGTAACTCAGAACGTTTCCTACCATTGAAATAGAACTGACGTTTAAATGTTTTTGTTTTTGGTGTAGGGGTAAGGGTCGAAATTCAGTGATTCAGATCAGACATGGACCCAGTGTGTAATGAATATGCTGATGAGAATTCCATTATTAGGTGTTTTTTTTAATCTTTTTCATGCTTTATAGACATTTAAGAGCTCAGTTGAATGGTAGGTATCCATGTATTCGTTTTCTAAATTGTAAAAGCAAAAATCAAATTCCTAAGGACTTTTATGTAGGCTGAGGACAGATTGCAGTTATACCTGCATTTTTAGTCTTGTTAGATCTCACCCTCGTTCAAATTTCCAGATTTGATATTGAAATGGAAAACCACAAGATACTTTCTGATGGGCTATTTTCCTTCGCTCAAGGTTAGATTTCAATGACAGAATGATAATCTTTCCGGTTTATCTTTCAGTTCGATGTGGTGGTTGAACTAAAATTGTTTCGATAATAATAATTTCAATAATAAAACCAGATTATTTATTTTTAATTAGGTATAAAATCAAGAATGGAATATCAACTCCAGCTTACAATTTATATGAATTAAGCTGATATAAGAGTAACAATGGTGCAGTTTTCCCCTGTCAAACCAACCAGGGTGAAAATAAGCTTTCTTAATTCGACGTTCAAATTCCGTCCACATATTCATAGCTTTGAAGGGAAAGCTCAACATCTACACAGCATGAAAATTACAATGCAAGATAAAATGGGTAAAGCTCTTTTCATGGGTTGAAAAGAAGGCAAAAAGGAAAAAAAAATCAGTAGAAGAGAATCCATCAATCAAACTTTAACAAAAGCCCAACAAGAGATTACAAATGAGAATAATATAAACAGACAAATTTTTCATCTTGTCAGGTCCCAAATGAGAGCCACAATTAAAGCTTATGCGACGAGCGGTTTGCAGCTTGAAGAAACATCAAGTGTACCTAAACCTCTTTACAGCATTCTCATGTCCTCATGAAGCCTGATTCCATATTCCAAAATCAAATGCCAAATCAATGGGCAAGCTGAATAGCCAGTTAGTTCTTGCAATGTTTTGGCCCAAAAATGAAAGAACGTTCCGGAAATCAAAATGAACCAATCTTCAATGCTGTGTCATTACTCACGCTCAAAGCTTTCTATTGTTAGCTTGGCAAGATGAAGATGCTTTCAATCTAAAAACACCATCATCCTGTTCTGGGCGAAAGAGAAGGTTACTCCAGTTAGTTGACCTTTGGATGATCCTAGAGGGAACCCTGTCACTATCTTCCCCACCTGATGCCTCGTATCCATCACTGGTAGACCTAGACAGTGGGATTCCACTGTAAGAAGCAGCACCTGTAACTGATAGACCTGTGAGCCGCCGTGCCTCTTCAGCCCCTGATGAAGAAACCCGGAATGGATGAATATCAGGCGAGTCTAAACTACTTTCAGGAGAAGAAGCAACAATCCCAACCGAGCTTGACATTGCTAGGCTAGTTTGAAAAGCACTTCTTGCCTCAAGCTGAAGAGGGGCCAAACTTGTGGCAGTAAAACCTTTCTCAGTAACCATCATTGGAGCTGCAGTACCAGGCTCCAAGGGTAGTTCAGATGAAAGCCGTACTCTCTTATTAATTCGCCTTCTATTATTGTCAGGCCTTGGAAGCATCCTACGGCCACTGCTACCAAAGCTACTATCTCCTTCTAGGCCAAATGGAGCTTCCCGCCTTGCCACAGGCTGCAGGATCCTGGATTTTTTTCTTGCCTCTGCTACAGCTTTTGAAACGTCCTCTGCATTTAATCTAGCCAATGTCCATGGACTGATCTTCACTGCTGCGGGGCTCTTTTTCCTGATTGGCTCCTCTCCCATTGTCTTTTTTCCTAATGAACTGACAGACCCAGTTTCTGGAGGAACAACATCAAACTGGACAAAGGAAAAAGGAAAAAGAAAAAAAGAAATTGCAGAACCATAAGAAATAATTATACTTTGTAATATGATTATAAGTAGAAAACCCATGTAAGAACCAAGTTCATGAGATCTCTTGGAGCTTAAAGAACTGATAAGTTAATGAGGTCTCTTATAGCCTCAAGACCAGATAAGTTAATAAGGTTTCCTAAAGCTAGAAGACCCGGCATAAGAAGCAAGCAACTAAAAACTAAGTGACCATATTTATAATGGAATGCAAAATACTTCCACTGTTAACACTAATAAGAGTGATTTCCTAAAAAACAACACTAATAAGAGTCATAACATGGAATAGAAGATAGGCTTCACTAAGATGTTGGAGCAACTAACTTCATCCAAATGGCTCTAGAAAATGTAATCAATGCAAAATAGAAACAATACTTCATTCTTCAATGTTGTTCAGATCACACAGGATTAAGTACGTATGCAATTGGAAGCCCTTTTGCACATATTAGGACAAACAAGAGTATAGGGACACAACCAATCCATGAGAAAATTAAAACAAATGTTGATCAAGAAATAACAAAGCACAACTTGTATCAGTTCAACAGAATGATAAGATGCACAAACTGCGAGCTTTACAGTAAGACTGCTTCGAGGATAATGAGCTTCATTTAAGGAAAAAAAAATTCTCCACCACACTTTATACTCCAACTAATGCAGCATGTTTAGTATTTCTGGCAGCTAAGTTCACCTGAAATTAAAAATGATATCTAATAGGTTCTCACTTCACAGACTGCTCTAATAGTTATTTGATCATTCCAAACATAGCATAATCAAATAGGGTGCATGGCTCCATGTTGTTTGGCAAAGAAATATTATATTATGCCTTTTGCTGTAGTGCAAAGCAATTAACATTCACCAAACCATCATACATCATAGTCTTTATAATGAAGAAAGCAATTCAAGACTCAATTAGCCTCCTCAATGCAGTTACTTTTTCCAGATAAAGGGAAAAAAAATCATTCACTGTGTGTGACTCCGAAACATTTAAGAAGGTTAAGGGCTAATCAGGAATCAAATAAAAAATGGCATTTCATCCGATTATTCACAAAACATCTGTGCTCCCTGCATCTCTGAAAAATGAGGAAACCCTAACTTACAAGATTGCTGAAGGAATATTATAAGAGCGTGCGTGTGTGTGTGCTTTACTGCAGTATCTATGCAATACACTTTGACATATATACCAAAAAAGAAACCCATTTAACTTCTTAAAATAATCAAGTATGTTCACAAGACTCCAAAACCAATGAATAGTGAATCCCGCATAGAATATTTTTTAGCACCAAAGTTCAAACTGGTTAGATTTTGGCCAGCTTGAACTGCATACTGAAGCATTGTCTTAAACTAAATCCCATTATAAGCAGAAAGCAATAAAACAAGGGAGGTAAGAGTAGCTAGCACAATATACAGATTCACAATTACAAAAAGTCACAACCTCAGGGAAAAGATGAAATACCTGATCCTCCAAGAACAGGCGAGGTGGTGTACACCATGCACCCCGATGGAAAGTTGAAAAGGAACTTGCACTGCTTAATCCAGTAAGTGAACTGGCAGGAGACATCTGGGGACTCTGCTGGCCTCCAACTCCTTGTTGCTCTTGCTCCTGTTCCCTGAGAGCTATAATGTAGTCATATGTGCTGATTCCCTGTAATATAAACCATATTAACCCATTGGCATACTAACTTGATACAGAAACTGCATCAGCTGAATAAAAACATTAGCAAAAAATTTCAAATATAAATAAATAAGGCAAAAAGGGTTGCTTCCTAGAGAGACAATAAAGATTGCAAAGAAAAGGGCACAAAAAAAAACTAGGGTAAAGTTTTGCACAACAAGATAGTAAGCATAACCAAAAGTAACTTTAGGTAACCTTTTTAATGAGGAGGATATGAAAGAAGAAAAGCTGAGCAAGGGGTAGGGTAGCAATCATTGCTAAAATGGTGCACACTGCCTGCAAGAATGTAACAATTACATCACATTATTCTGATGCTAACAAAAGCTGAAATAGTAAATAACAATAAAAAGGTTCTATTGATCTTTAAATTGCTAGTTAGAGAAATACCACGACAATAACAAATGGGACCAAGGAGAAACTGCTTCCTAATTTAGAGGAGATATCTGCAGAGAATCGCTTCCGCTCAACGAAACAGCAAATCAGTACAAGGATTCCAGTTGACCATTGTAGAATAAGCTGCAATCTCAAGCCCAAGGTGCACAAACCATGTATATACCTGTCAATAATCAGTTAAAATGGAAATGACTTGAAACTAAATGTCTTACTCTGGACAATCTTCAGACAGTCACATGGGAAAGCACAGCAGCAAATTCAGGATGTCAAAATATCTTAAGAATTTTTAAGATTTCATTGGGTACTAAAGAAAAAGAAGAGTGGAAGCCAAAAAGTATTCCACAATCAAGCAATATGGCAGACCAAGGACAGTGGACTAAATGGAAAAGCTCAATAGCATGATTTTCAAGGGTCATTTGAGCAGAAATTTCAATGATAATCTAAGGTGGTTAAAGAAGGATAGTTTCATCTTGATAGGGATTAGGACAATTTCGTGGGGAAGGATGGAAGGAGTTGAAACATGGAGTATCCTGGATTTTGCAACAGTTAGTACAGGATTTGCAGTTTTAAAATTTTCCAGTGATTGTGATCTGACCATTTGAAGATTCCAGGTAAGGCAGAATTTGAAAGCCTAAACATACCAAGAAAAGAGCAGAAACCATTAGGGTGAAAAACTGTCTGTAGTTCCTTTTGCCTACACAGTTGTTAAGCCACTGCAAAAATTAATTACCAAAAGTGAATTACAGGAATGTTAAACGAAGTTAGAATAAGAAGGAAACTGTCCAATTAACAATATCCTTTATACCCTGCAGTGATGATCAAAATGGTCAACACATTTGTCACAAACTCTACAGTGCTTGCTGTACTTGAAAACCTGGGCAAGAGCATAAATTAATAAGCAAAAGCACTTGTAAACTACATGCCATAATAAAGTACCACATAAATCATAAAATCATCAAACAGACATGCAAAAGAAAGACTTATCATCTTAATAGCTGTCATCTGTACATTTGTTTATGAAGTATATTTACAAGGCTTTATCATCCCTTATTCAGGGCATAGAATTCAGAAAAGTTCAAAACATTGAAAATTGAGCAAGATGTGAATTAACTCAAAGGATTCTACCAACCTCAACCTCACACAAACTGCAGTAAAACATGCCATCTTCACTCATCTGTTGTGATGAAGATTCACCACTCGAACTGCAGCAATTGGAGATAAGAGCACAAGGAAAGAGAGCTGACTGTAAGCAGGATGAATTTCCTAATGTCACATTCTTCTGCTCAAAATCATCATTAGGATCTTTCAAAGTTGAATAATCTGTACCCACTGCACCCTTGTCCAGAGACTTCCCCTCAATAGTAGAAGCAGTTCCATCATGAATTGACGAAGTTGATTCCCCACCCAGTTTAGAAGCCTTTTGTTGGGTATGTTTTCTATCATGTGGAATGTTGAGATGCTTTTTAGACCTAAAAACTCCTGGGTCTGCAGGATCAGCTGCTGCACACCAGATATATAGGCCAAAGACACATGTAATCTGTAAAGGAAAGAGATATTAATTAAGTTCTACGAAGAGAGGAAGGCACATTAGATACTTCTGAAAAGGGAACACAACTATTTGCATGTATATCTATATTTCACTAACATATTACCTCTTATATTCTTTAAAAGCCAGAGCCAAAGGTCAAACACATGTGCATTTATCCATAGGACGGCAACATTACTGAAACTAAGGACTATTGCTCAGCTTTTGACAAATAAGTTTGAAATGACAACCATATTTAAAATTTGTAAAAATGTCCAAATTTATCATCAAGACAAGAAACTTTATATGACAGATTTGTAATACAACATATTAGAATTAAATGCATTGATATTCATTGTTAATGCCCATTAAACTGATTTTGGCTAGCTGTTGCAAATATGCTATGTGAAATCATATGCAGAATCTAGATCCAAAAGTTTTTATATAAAAAAAGTGAGGCGGAATGGTAAAACTCCATTTAATGCTAATAACAGGTCCTCTTAGTGTGTCATTATCATATATTTATGCTCCCTTAGACCAAGAAAACCACAATAACTAACCCATGTATCAAAAATTATAGTTCTTGAGGAATGTGTCTTGCAGGTTCTTCAAATTTCTGCCCTAGAATAATCTCAGACAAAAAGAATTGAGTGGTCCAAATTAAAGTGATGGGCATTGGTTAACATCCTTCTTGTTTGCCAATTGCAAATGAATGTCATCAAGTTCATTGGAAATCTTTGTTAAATACAGTGCTAGTGGAATGTTTTGACAATTATCCATTTGCATTCCAAGAAGAATGTCTAAATTTGGCCATCAAACTTGTAATTTTTCAAACGTGTCTCTTACCTTTCAATATGTGTAATCAAGTCCTAAACTAGAGCTTTTATTTTGATTTCCAAGATTTTGAAAGAATGGAATATGAACCCAAAAATTACTCTCTACTATTCCAATGGCAACAAATACGCACAACAATTCAAGGTGAAGAAAGATAAGCAATTTGGAGAAAATAAAAATTAAGTGTATACAACTAAATAGATGAACAGGAATCAAGAAGCACAGAAGGCACAGATCTCAGCTCTTCAACCTATTAAGAAACTATTCAAGTACACATAAAGAAACTAGAGAAAAAGATGAGAAATGGCTTACTAAAGGAGTGTAAATTCCCATCGCAATATATTGAAACATCTTCCTCCCAACAAAGGGCGCAAAGAACACATAAAAGGCAAAACCCAATGCCAGAAATACAGCAACAGCTACCACCTTTGCAAGACAGAATAAACACTAAAAATCAGAGCTTGAAGGATAACAAAGATACTATAAACACCAGAAGTAAAGCTAGAAATTAGAAAGGGCATAAGAATGAGGAACTACCTGAAGGGGGTGATAAGGAAGCTGCCATCCATGCTTCCTCATTGTTTAGCCTAAATGCAGCAACAGGCGAGGACAAACTGTACTTGGGATAAGAACGAAAGGGGGAAGAAGTTGAAGAAAGAGAAGGACTTGGGTATTGCTTATTTTCCTTCACTTTCCCTCATCTGTCTAGAAAAGAAAAGAAAAAAAGAGGACCCTTCACTCCACTACATTACCAACAAAACAAAAGAAACATGGCCAAACCATTATCCCCAAGTGTCTAATCAGGGGAGAAGAAAGAGATGGAGAAGAAAAAAGGCAGCAAAAAAAGTAGCAGATGGGAGAAGCAATGAATGTTGGGGGATGAAAATGGACAGAGGAAACCTTTGTCCGGTTCACAACATAATCATAGCCTAAGGTTGTGGGAGGTGAGAGAAGGGAGATAAAAAAAAGGGGTAAAAGAGAAAAACTTGGCCTGATTTTGGATTTGGGTTTCTCTTCTTCAGTTCTTTGTTGCTATGCAAGAAAAGAGCTTTCTTTTTTTTTTTTTCACTTGGGCAAACAAAGATCTAATATTTATGTAACTCTGAGAGAGAGAGAGAGATGGGTGTGGATTTCTTTAGATGCCTATAATTACCTTCGGTTTACGAACTCACTTTACCTTTTCACTTGTTTGTAGTAGCGTTCCCCTTTTTCCCAAAGGTAAATCATGTGTCACACAGCACACTGCAACTGACAGTTTGATTAGTTTCGCTTTTGTTAATGCCAACCAACCTCCTTTCAACCTTCTTTGTCTGGCCAGTCCTTCACCTCTTTTACTCTCTTGCTTTTAAGTTAATGGTAATTTTCTTTTTTATTTTGGCTATTAAATATAGATTGTTTTCTATGCTGATTAAATTTCTATAACGTTGTAAATAAATTAAACTGCTCACGAGCTATTCGGATTTCGAAATGGAAAAAAATTCGTTCAAAATTATTTATTATTGTTAACTCACGAATATATTTATTTAAAAGTTCGTAAACATATTTGTTTAAAAGTTTATAAATGCATTCTTTTCAAAATTCGCTAACGTATTCGTTTCTAGCTTATTGATGTTATATTTTGTTATCGAACTCGAGTTTAAAATTAAATTTTTATCATTATTAGTTAACGAATCGAATTTAAATTAAATTTATTAAGTATAATAAACAAATTTTTTACGAATCAAGTTTGAACCACTCGCAAATTTGATAATTTTTAAACAAGCCGATTTCGAATTCAAATATAAAAATTCGAATTAAATTCGAATATGTAATAAATTTAAATGAATCGACTCGAACTCACTAATATTCGGCTCGGTTTGTTTACATTATTACAAATAATTATTATTTTTTATATAAAATCTTTATGGAACTAAAAAAAATGAGAGTGGATATCGTACACAATTTTCTATTGAATAAATCTTCTCAGCAGGACTTGGTGACCGTTGGATCAAGTGGGACCCACCTCATCAGTATGGCACGATTCTTTTATTTCATTTATTCCAATATTTCTCTCTTTTTTTATGTTCTTATATATTTTAAAATTTGTATTTAAATTGATAAAACATCAAAAATATCATAGTAAAAAGTTTCAATTAATATACTCTCTCGGTTTCTGTTTAAACATCCATTTTGACTTCTTTATGTATAATAATAAAATAATTAATCACCCATAATTTTATAAAATTTTCATTGTAATTTACCTTTATATCTTTTTATCAAATTTTTAATTAATGAAGAAAATGCTTAATGAGAAAAAGTGTGATCCTTCTCATAAATAAGTATAAAATCAAAAAATATATATTAAATACTCTTATAATTTTTAAAATTAACATTTAAAATGAAACAAAAGTATATTTTTTTGTCTAAAAATAATTATTTATATTACCATATATAAGTAAATAACCCACCTCTGTTATATATGTTACTACCATCCACTTTCATTTTTGTTATCTAACAAGAATTTGATGTAAAAAATAATAATTACTTAAAAATTTTACGTGACAAAATTATAAACTTAATAATTAAAATACAAAAGGTGTAGGACTTAAGGGTATGTCTTTTTTTTTTTATTAAAAATTAACCAAATATCAATTTAAGACTCCAAGAAAAAAGTATACTTTAAATTGAATTAATATCTTATTTTGTTTGACAATGAAAATATTTATTATTCACAACTAATTTAAGCTCCGACACAATTTCAAATACAATTCAAATAACATCAAACTCAAATTTATCATCAAATCTCTTATTCTTTGTCAATTTTTAAAATGAGATGACATGTCTTTCTCAAATAAATAATGTGCAAAATACTTTATTTCATTTTCATCAAACTAAATCACAAGATTGTTTTAAACAAGCTAAGCATAGTCATTGGTAACCTTAAACAATATTTTTAGACCCAATCCGATTAATAAACCAAAAAAGAAAAAGTATCAATGATCATAGATTTAATTAGAGCTGAAACAATCAAAGTGAAATTTTATCAAAATATAATATTTAATATGTCTATATATAGTAAAATGAGAAAAATATTTATACTAAATTTGTTTCATGTATGATAATACGTTAAAAATATATTCATAGTTCAAATTAATATATAATCATATTAAAAAATATCATCAAATATAATAATTATTATTTTAATAAATAATTGAATTGATTTATTTATATATATTTTTTTTTAAAAATAAAAATAGATAATGTTTTTAAGGAAAATGCAATAAAAAATTGTTCTCTCGATTAAATTAATATTTTTTTATATAATTCAAAATAAATTTAAAATAATTTATATAAAAATTTTGTTATAATGTATATTAATAATGAATTCACCTTTATTAATTATACATCTCTTAAAAAATGTGAATAATTAACATAAATATTTTATAATATTTATATATATTTAATATATGTTATTAAAAAAAATTTATATGAATTATTTTTATTTCTATAAAAAATTATTTTAATTAAAAATGAATTACATATAAGTAAATATATGTTTTTGCCATTAAATTTTAATATTATATGTATGGTAAAAATCTAAGAGAAAAGTAGGAAGCTACAATGATATTATTAAAAAAATACATTAATTTAAGTAATTTGAGAGGGGCTCCTATTTTCTAAATATGATTTTTATTAGTATTTGTAAATCTTGGAAGACGTACATGGTAATGGTTATGGCCACCTTAATATAGATTGTGGTTTGCAGATGAAGACATCCTTTGTAAGAAGTAATAGCACAGTGAGGAAACACAACCCACACTTAATGAATTGCATTTTTTCTCTTTTTTCAGCTTTTAAGTGTATCTATCATGTTGGAAACTTCTCTGCAACAATTAGACAAACACCTACTCTATTTAATGTTTTTCTTTCCAACCAATGTCAAATTTATTTAGTTAGAGTCTAGATTCCAATATATATATATATATATGCGCGCGCGCCTTTGTTATCGTCGATAACTACTTTAAATTCACTTAGGTAATTTGCTTAGTTCAAAAAAGTAATGCTTTTGAAACTTTCAAAACCTTTGCTAAGAGAGTTCAAAATGAAAAAAAATATTATATTTCAAAAATAAGAAGTGATTATGGCAAAAAATTTGAAAATGAAAACTTTGAAAATTTTTATACAGAACATGACATTTCACAGAATTTTTCATCTCCTACAACACCTCAACAAAATAGGGTGGTCGAAAGAAAAAATCGAACTTTAATTGAAATAACTCGAACAATGCTCAATGAGTATGATTTATCAACTTACTTTTGGGCCGAAGCCACAAATACTACATGTTATATTTCAAATCGAGTTTTCAAAAGACATCTCTTAAACAAAACTTCTTTTGAGTTATGGAATGGAAGAAAGCTCATGATATCATATTTTAGAGTATTTGAATGCAAGTGTTTCATATTGAATATCAATGACAACTTTGAAAAATTTGCCTCTAAATCTGATGAGGGTATATTTTTAGGATACTCCACCACAAGCAAAACTTATAAAGTCTTTAATAAAAAGTCATTAGCTATTGAAGAATTTATGCATGTTGTTTTTGATGAATTTAGTAAGCTTGATCTTGTGAAAGGTAGCGTTCTTGATGATATTGTAGATACAATGGAAAAACTTGATCTTGAAAATGAAAAAAGAGAAAATGATCAAGAAAATTCACATCAAGATGACTCTCTACCTCAAGCTTAAAAGAAAAACAAGCAAGAGCTCCTAAAGGAATGAAGATTGACAAAAGATCACCCCAACGAGCAAATCATTGGTGATCCTACAAATGGAGTAAGTACTAGATCTCATCTCAAACTTTTATATTCTAATCTTGCCTTTGTCTCTCAAATTGAGCCTAAAAATATTGATGAGGCTCTTAATGATGAAAGTTGGGCGATTGCTACGCAAGAAGAACTCAACCAATTTGAGAGAAGTAAGGTATAAATCCAAAGAGCATCAAATCATTGGAAGTAAATGAGTATTTAGAAATAACCTAGATGAACAAGGTTCAATAACTAGGAATAAGGCTAGGTTAGTTGCAGAGGGATATAATCAAGATGAATGAATAAATTATGATGAGACCTATGCTCCGGTAGCTAGATTAGAAGTCATAAGAATACTTTTAGCATATGCATGCCATATGAATTTCAAACTCTTTCAAATGGATGTCAAAAGTGCTTTCTTAAATGATTTTATAGAATAAGAAGTTTATGTAGAACAACCACCAGGTTTTGAAAGCCATAATTTTCCTAACCATGTATTTAAACTTTCAAAAGCTTTATATAGTTTGAAACAAGTCCCAAGAGCTTGGTATGAAAGACTAAGTTCTTTTCTTTTAGAAAATAATTTTTCAAAGGAAATGTTGACACTACTTTATTTATTAAAAAATATAAGCATGATATTCTAATTATTCAAATTTATGTTAATGACATCATATTTGGGTTTACTAATGAACTGTTTTGTTAAGATTTTGCTAAGTGTATGATTAGGGAATTCGAAATGAGCATGATGGGTGAGCTCAAGTTCTTCCTTGGTCTACAAATAAAACAAAGCAATGAGGGCATATTCATCAACCAATCCAAATACGCCAAAGACTTAATCAAGAAATTTGGAATGGAAGGAAGCAAAAATGTCAAGACTCCAATGAGCACATCAACAAAATTGGATAAAGATGAAAAGAGTAAAAACATTAATGAAAAGCTCTATAGAGGTATGATCGGATCACTCTTATATCTTACTACCTCTAGACCCAATATAATGTATAGTGTATCCTTATGTGCTAACTTTCAATCATGTCCTAAAGAATCACATTTGAATGTTGTGAAAAGAATTTTAAAATATTTACATGACTCATTGCATCTAGGTCTATGGTATCCTAGAAATTCATCATTTCATATTATAGGATATTCAGATGCTGATTACGCTGGAAGTCTCTTGGATAGAAAAAGTACTTCAAGCCCTTGTCACTTTATTGGTGAATGCTTAGTTTCTTGGTTTAGCAAGAAACAAGTTTCGGTTGCTCTTTCTACCGCTGAAGTGGAGTATATGGCAGCAGGATGTTATTGTACTCAAATTCTTTGGATGAGACAACAACTTAAGGATTGTGGTCATAGTTTGGACCATATACCTATCAGATGTGACAATACAAGTGCTATAAAACCTATCTAAGAATCTCATTCAACATTCTCAAAGTAAGCATATTCACATAAGACATCATTTTCTTAGAGATCATATTCAATATGGAGATGTTGTATTGGAATTCATAGACACAGAGAATCAATTGACATATATTTTTACTAAGTCTCTAAATAAAGAAAGATTTAACTTCATAAGAAGAGAGCTTGATATGATTGATAGATTAACTTTATGATTGCCAAATTTGTCAAACCTTGGATGTTAATCTTGTGTTATTGTCTCATTTTTTAAGGTATGAAGTGGCAATTTGATGAAAAATATGTTATAAGAGATAGAAGCACTTTAGAAATCTTTTAGTCTTGTTTTAGACTTAGTTTTATTTAATGAGGATTTTAGGCAATTCACGCATGTGACATATATTCACGGTCGTGATCATAATCGCCAAAAGCTCCAGAAGCTTTCATGCCTTTTTTCACACTTTGTCTCACGGTCACAAGTATTAAAGATTGTACTTCATGACCGTGACTCATTTTGTCACCACCGTAAAAATTCATCATTCATCCCCGTGACTATTAAATGTTTCATATTCTTCATCATGGGTAGAGCACCTCTTCAGCAAACTGTGAATACGACATTTCACGCTCGTGACTTTGCATTCACGACTGTGACGATGTCGACTATAAAACTTTTTCTGTCGTTTTTCTCTCATTTCCAACTCTACAAATTCTCTCATTTATCACCACATTCAATACCTCTCATAGATTCCGGCCCCATAACAACCTTTTCCATCTATAAATACCTTCAAAAACTTTTTCCTTCATCAGAAATCACAAAGTATTCTTCAAAAATTCTATCAGAATTTTTTCTCTTCAAAAATCAATCTCAACTCAAAAATGGAACCCGGCTCCTCTAAAAGCACCAGAAAGAAGTATCATTCTCCAATAAGGTACACAGACTATCTTATCAATATCATTCCGGAGCATTGTCATCCGAGGTATGCGGTTCTCAAGAAAAGATCACTCCTTTTTTCTCAATCCTTCGAATGACATGCTGTTAGGACCCTTGGTCTTGAGACAAGCATGAAGAAATAACAACAGGTTTGTCATCTAAAAGAATTTATTGATATCCATCAACCGATGCTAAGGGAACCTACCCTCGAGTTCCTTAGCATCCTACAAATCTCTCCCACCGGCACAGTGAAATTTCAATTTTGCAAGCATCCGAACACCCTCACAGCAATGGAGTTTGGTGACATCTTCAAACTTCTCTCTGATGGTATCCTCAATGAGAGTGAAGTGGAGTTCTATGCCAATCCGGCATGGACTCATTTTGGGCAAGATTATAGCTGGGACATCAAGAAGATGAAGAGCACCCACCTTTGATTACCAATGCACAAATGTTTGCATAGGTTTCTGACCTATAGCATCTTTGCAAGAGGGGATAACAATGGTGCAATTCGAAAATCTGAGCTTTTTCTCCTAGAGATGGCCCGAATAGGTCTAACAGTGGCCTTATCTCGATGGTTTGCAAACCATCTACTCTCAATTGCAATGAAGCCCTCAGAAGATATCTTGATTGGTGGGTACGTGACTCACCTTGCTATCAAGCTTGGATATTTGAAGCTAGAAGAGCACAACTTCAACCTCGTACCACCACATCCTAGAGACCAGCTACACATCGAGTCTTTTATCAAGATGGGAGTATCGGTTCGAATAATTCATGAGAATAACATCTACTACCATTTCACCACTTCAGCTGGTGAAATTATTTGGGAAGACAATGATTCGGATGACTTAAAAGCTAACCTCCAAGGAATCCAGCAAAAAAAAAAAGTTCGAGTCGAGACGACGACCCCAGAGGTTGAGCAGAAGGTTGGACAATCCTTGACCTCCAGATCGAACTTGGCTCAGTAGGTGGCTGACCTTTTAGCACCTTGTTTTGACCAACTGCATGCTTCGATTGATGAAAGGTTGAAAAATCTCAAAGATTTTATGGAGTCTCGCATGGATAGCCTCGAGACGGAAGTAGGACGCCTTACGGATGGGTTGTCTGACTCCAAGTCTCGCTAGAGCTTTAGTTTTTTTATTTCATTTTGTGTGCTAGTTTCTAGTATTGCAAATGTAAGATTTTAATTTACTTTTCAATTTTTTGTACTCTTACATTTGGTACTAATTTAATTGGTTTTTTATTGCATTAGTTTTTCCCTTATGATTTATCTTTTATGTTCTTTTTGTTGATGACAAAAGGGGGAGAACCTAACAATATAAATAAATTAAATGAATATGCAAGTACATGAATGCAAATGTGTTGATATTTTGAATATAGTATTGAGATACACTTTCAATATACTTTCAATATACTTAACTAGTTAAAAGCAAACATTTGATATACTTTCAATATACTTTGCATATATTTTGCATATACTTAACTAGTTAAAAGCAAAAATTTGATATACATTGAATATACTTTGCATATACCTAAACTAGGAAGCAAACATCCATGTTATACTTCATCAATTCTTAAAAATTCTTACACTTTATTATTTTTTATCTTAAGCATCTTCTCAAAAGCACATATTGCTAAATTATTTGTCACTATCAAAAATGAGGTGATTGTTGAACCATGAGAGGTATTTTCGTCATTTTGATGCTAATAAATAAAATAGCAATAATGTATTTAACATACTTATATTCTAAGTTTATTGAACATGGTATGGAATATGATGCAAGAATGGAAGACTAACTTTGAAAGTAAAAAAAAATGAAGAAATAGCATGTTCATGCCCATGACTGTTTATGTCACGTCCGTGATGTAGCTTAGCGCCAACTATCCAACATTTAAAGTTCACGACCATGAAGAATCATAGCAACTGTGAATGATCATACCAATCACACTCGTGAGAAAACATGTCAAATTCCTCCAAAGAGATTCATGGTCAGAGTCACCACTTGGACCACGGTTTGGAAGGATATTCACACCCATGAAAAAATAAAGTCACACCCATAATCAAACACTTTAATTCCTTCCAGAATATTTCACGGTCAAAGTCACCACTTGGACCACAGCTTGGAAGAACATTCACGATCGTGACACACATATTCACGACCGTAAATGAGGAAAGAAAAACATGTCAGGTGCGAAATTAAGAGTTGATGCAACGACTATTTTCGCATTAAATGCAACCAAACGAACTATAATTTTCCAGGAAAGTATAAATGCAAGTCATTTATGAATCCAGAACAAGAGAATAACAATTACTTCGAATCAAAATCTTGTTGTAGCTATTTGTGCATTAATTACTTTCAACAAAACATTAATTCTTTGTAAAAATCTTTTTTCTCATAATTTATGAGCATTATAGATTTGTGAGTGTTTCTCTTTATAATCTACTACTCAATTGAGTTTGGATATATTGGGTTAAGAGTAGAACACTTGTAAGGGTTATTTGTGTGAGTCATAAAACACAAAGAATTGGTTTATTGTGCGAGCCATTAAAACACAAGAAATTTCTGGAAAATGTGTGATTCATTGATAGAAACATCATAGTTGGGAGTGAGCTTGTAAAACTCAATTGTAACACTTAGTGTGTTAGTGAAACTCCCAATTGAGATTGGAGAGAAGAGTACGGTTTGTTAACACCCGAACTTCTATAAATTTCTTGTGTGATATCTTTCTATCTCTACTCTACTTAACTTTTTATTCCACACTTTAAAGTTAAGAATTTTTAATATCTAATTCAACTCCCATTCTTGGTTCATTATTTGGGCAACACTTTTAATGTCCTTAATCAATATAAATAATATATTTATATATATGTGTGTGTAATTTTAATTATATGAGTTAAATTTATTAATAAATGTGAAAATGAAAATTAAATTAATATTTGTGGGTTAGAAAAGGCAACATATTTAACACATTTTTTTTGTTGTAATTCTGTTTTTAATAAAAATGGAGTGGTTACTGGTTAGTGTCTAGTGGCTACTACTTACTTTATCTAGTAGAAGATGTAGCTATTACTTATAATTTATTAACAACCCCATGTATTCATAATATTTTCAATATTGGATGTTAAATATTTTATATTATGCTATAACCTAATTTGTAGATCCAAAAACTTTAGGTTTGAAATTGATACTGTAAGTAAGACAAATGGTAGCATTTAAACAATTGCATAGATAGACTTCATAGTAAAATTAAAAAGCTTATTAAAACCATTAACACGGTCAAGAAAACTAATCTCACACGATTGCTTCACTACATGGGAAGATCATCAAACATTTGAAAACAAAATGGGTTGCAATTTTTTCTTTTATTTATTCATTTATTATTGAAAATGGAAAATGAACTACAGGGTAATAAATATTTTTTTTAAATGGTTTTTTAGAAGAAGAATTTTAAAAATAAGTTTGAAACCAAAGACAATATAGAAAAGGGAAAGAGGAAAGAAAGTAACCTAACATGGAGGGAGGGATAAAGTGCTTTCAATTGGGGATGATATGTAGTTAAAGTGGGTTTTTTGAATTAAATAAGTGAAAAAAATATTAAAAAATTATTTAAATCAAATATATTTTTCTAAATTATGCATTTTTTTATTAAATAGAGTGAGAGAGAGTCTCGTATGATTCATCATAAGTTATATTGGCGGTTTAAGTCACTGTGTATAGTCGCCAATTATAAGTAGCGATCTTAGTCATAACATATTTTCACCTATACCAACGATCCGCTTCCACGCCAACTCTATACTCTTAGCTAATTACAGTATAACCGTCTCTTATAGTGGCGATCATATGCAAAATTGTACTTCGCCAATCATAGTCACAATCATTTGTTTGAGAAAAGTATCTCTCGCCCACTCGATGTAAAAACACATAATTGGAAAAATATGTTTCATTTTCATACAAAATGAATAATTTTTTTTTATTTTTTTGACTTATTTATGTAAAAAATCTGTTAAAAATAGTATTTTGAATAACGTCCCACATGTTATGTATTGGCTATTAAATAACAATTTTTTTAAAAAATTAATACGATATGAGATCGATATATATTTACCAATTGAAAATAACAATATAATATTTTTGTATAATTTGTTACGAGTGACACGGACAATATGAACATTACATAACGGTTCCAAAAAGTTAAATTTTTTTAATTATTATTAATTTAAATTACAAATATATATTTTTTAATTATTATTAATTTAAATTATAAATGTAAAATTTTACAATATATATTTCTATAAATATATTTTTTAATTTTTCTTATTGTTTAGTTATAGGAAGAAATTTTTGTCTCACATTTCTCTTTTTGAAAAATATAAATTTTTCCATCGTATTCAATAAAATATTTATTTATTTATAAAAATAAAAAATTATTCTACAATTTAGTTGTTTAATTTAATAGTATTTATTATAATATTATTATAAAAATATCACACAATTTATATTTTTAAATAAAATAATATTTATTAATTTAATCGATTACATATTAATTTATTTTTTATCAATTCAGATAATTTATCTAGTTAATTTTTAAAATTTATCATATACAACCCAATTCAAACTAATATTGTTACACCAATTCTCATGCACAAACATTTTGTGGTACAATTATTTAAAATCATGGTTAAGAGAACTTTTTTTTTTAATTTATAGTTTTCAAAGCTTGGGAGAGATGCATTTGTCATTTTCTTGTCAGATATTGGACTTGATGAAAAGAAATACTATGTTATTATTATCCAATTAATTCTCTTTTATTTATAGGTATATTCAGTCAATTGGTTTTAATTCTAATTAGGTGTTAATTTTATTAGCATTTAATTAGCTTCATAGATTTGTCTAATCAATTGGTAATTAATTTGATCTTATGTTTTATTTAACTTATATATATAAGAGAGTACGTATTTTAGTTTTATCAAGAAATTTAATCTATTAATATTAAAATATATCTGTTAAAAGAAAATCAAAAAAATTCATATTTTATTCCATGAAATATCCTTAAAATTAAATTTGTTTAAATTAAATTTTCAAAATTTTTTCATAAAAAAATTTGGCATTTATTTTATCAAAATTAAGTCTTCTGACTTTAATTTTATTTAAACTAAGCTTTTTAATTTCTATTTTTCAATCAACAAATATTTTACTCTATTTGAATAAGATTTAATTTTGAAGAAAAAAATAAAAATAAAATTTTTAATATGAGTTTAAATATTTAATAAATGAAATACATATAATTAAAGCATGGTCAAAATACTAATTTTTCTTTACATCAAATTACAGTTTATTTTCATAAAATTTTAATAAATTACAATAAAAAAATAAAATTTTAAAAAATTAACAGTTTATTTTTATATCGTTTGATAAAAATATTATTTGAAATAATAATTAAAAATATCAAGACGTAAATATAATAGTTATTTTGTAATTATAATAATTAATAAAGAGTAAAAATTTTAAATTTTTATAAAATTAAATATTTATATATTATTAAATAAATAATAATTTTATTTATAATACGAACTATTAGGTTTTTAAAATTTGTAGTTTGGTAAAATTTTAAGGATAACAGTAATATTCTCTTTTCTTTCTTTGAACGAAGAGGGACCGTTGAAGAATCTGACAGGGTTCAGAGTATTAATTTCCTGGGATTTGATCTCAAAAAACCATGTTCCTAAGCATGCGCACACATACATCTTAGAATACACCTTATCTTTCACCCGCGCAGACATCTACAAACTCTAAATGTTTCTGAGCGAAAGACAAGGATCAAGCTCGCGCTCCCTAAGAAGGGAAGCACGAAATAATTACCTTATTAAATTATTAATAATAATAAGAAGAAATTGATAAAGAAAAGGACGAGAGAGCAGAGGAGCAAAAAGGTGAGTAATACTGAAGGGATCGGACGATGAACATTAAAGAAACATGATATTGTACAAATTGACCAGCTGTACCGTATCCACCTTTCTACAAATTTTGCCTTTTCTGTTTTCTAGCTCACCATTGTCTCTATTTAATTTTTTTAAGTTAAAAAAAACAAAGAAAAAACCCTTTATTTACAATTTTCTAAACATGATAAAATTAATTAAATTTTTATTAAAGTAAGGACAGAGTTTGGAAAAAAAATAACTTTTTTTATAAAATAGATAATTTTTTTCTCCGAAATGAATTAATATTTTGATAATATATCAATATCAGGTAATATATTGAGAGACATTTTAGAGTGCATTTGATTTATAGATAAATTTTAGACTTTAAAACTATTATATCACTCATTTTTAATTTTGACCATTGAATGAAATTACCAGCTACTTGCTGAAATTGTAAATAAATTTCAATTATTTAACTTGTAACTTGTTTAATAAGTTATTTCTTATTTGATTTGATAATTATGATCATTTTATTTTATATCAATAACTAACTACTTACAAATCAAAACATAAATAAAAAAAAAATTCTAAAATAGGTTATCATTTTAGTATTTAGATATTATATATATATATATATATATATATATATATAACTAATAAAGTTGAATTTAATTATTTATATTTTCATTTTAAATTATGATAACATTTTTAAAATAATTTTTTTAAATAATTTGATTTCTATCATTTTTTAATAAATAATTATATAGTATAATTTAGTTTTTTAAAAATTATTTTCTACTTTGAATTTAAAAATAAAAAATAAAAAATTAATTAATTATATTGTTTATTAAATTTTAATTTTTTAGTTATTGTTATGAAAGAGAAAAAAATTATTATATTTAATCTTATCTAAAAAAAGGTTACATATTTTTTTTATTGAAAATAGTGGATTAATAAAAAAGAGAGTGTTACTAGTATTCATCTTAAATAAAAGGACAATGTAGATAACAAGTTAATTTTTACCTATTTATTACGTATAATAACAGGTCAAAAGACAAGTTTATAGATAAACATATACTATTTAGAATTAGCCATATATATATATATATATATCAATTAAATGACTATACATGTAAAATATATTAAGAAAATAAAAATAAAAGCAATTATATTTTTTTTATTATATATACCTTTAGTATTCATAATAAAAACAAAATTCATAATTTTTTACAAATTAAATCAAATTAAAAATTTAATATAAAAAATTTAAAATTGAGCTAAATTGATAAATTTACGAAATAAAACTTAATAAATCAAAAGCCAAGTCGAAATCTATTAATCCAAAAAATTAAGAAATTATTAAAAAAATCATAGAATTCAGTTAATTTATTTTTTTCTTTTTAAATTGAAATTGTTGTCTAGTGCCATGTAGTGGTCACTAGTTAAGCTGAGAAGAAGAATATGGAGATAACAGATTAAACCAAATGGAGAAAACAGGAGAATGTATTAGAATAAGCATTTTGGGGCAGAGTGCTCGCGTTGGGGAAGGTATCAATTGAGTAACCAATATTTGACCAATCCTTTTCTACGTTTTTTTAATGAATTGAATTGGCACCGGTATACTTATTATGAGTAAAATATTTTAGTTTCATTTTTAAATTTTAAATTCAAATTTTCTAATTAAAAAATAATTTTTTTATTATCTCATATTAAAATTATATCTTTAACAAATAGAAAAATAAATGCTTATTGTATAAAAAATTATACTACTATACGATTCCTTTAGAAAAAAAATAAATCTATTTTAGTATATGAATTTCTTTAAACTTATATTAGTATAGGAATTAGGAAATGTAATATTTGCCACATATTTTTTTAAAGGCTTTTTCTATATAGAATGTAGATATTACATTTTTAAGAAATTATTAAATTTCTATGTACACGCTGGTTAAATTTCTGCTGAATCTTTTCTAAAAGACAAGGGAGGGGAAAAAAAGTAAAAAATTATTAAGAAATTATTTTTTTGAAAAATAGAAAATAATTAAAAATTATTTTTCTTACCGTTCACGCTAGCAATACTCTAAAAAAGAAAGAAACATCTTATCTTTACTGTGACAAAACAAAGAGATTTGGCCCCGTGAACTATTAATGTATAGTCTATATCCTATTTTCTATCTGCTTTCTTATTGGTTTGTGAGTTGTGATCCTCACCCGTGACCTATTTTTGTAGCTGGCTGGCTCACTGCCTAGTCAACTTAAAAAAAAATTATTTATTTTTTTGCATTTTTCAAGAAAAGACAATAAGTTACTAAATTTACATATACTAGTTATTAAAATTTAATCAAGTACAATGTGTAATGATTAAAAAATTTACGTTTTTTTAATATGGTCAGAGGAAATTTTGTGGTAATCTTTTTTTGAGAAAAAAATTGTGGTCATTTTAAAGAAAAGAAATACACGTGATTTATTTTAGATGTAAATTAAACATTAATGTAGCAACTTTTTCTATTGTTTTCTAATTCCAATGTTCCTTTTGAAAAAAAAAATAGAAAACTATAATTTGTAGTATAATTTTTTCATTTGAGTAGTACCTCTCTAAGAGACTCCACAAAATAAATAAACAAATTTCAAGGATGTGATTCATTATTGTTATATTATTTTGGTCAAATTGCATAAAAATATATTTTAAATTAGTATCGAATAAATTTAAATTTTATTTGATAATAACATGATACTATAAATTTTTTTTTTATTTGACATTGCTAATATAGATTAATAAATTAAAAAAATACATAGATTTGAGCATATCTAACCCAAAACTCAAAATAAACTAAATTTTCAAATATATATTTAGATATGTGCATAACTAGCTATCATCTAATTTAGTTAAAAAATCTAAAAATAATTTAGATATGCATAGATATAAATATATTTCTTCAAAACTAATTGTATTTTACTTAGATCTACGTAAATATAACTAGATTAATGCATACTTAATTTTAGTATGAGAGTTATTTACATAACTAAATGAACACAAATATATTTTAAAAAAAACTAAATGTTATATATACATATTAATACATATTAATATTGCCAAATGAAAAAAAATAAGATTCAAAGTATTACATTACTGTCAAATTAAATTAAATTATTTTAGATTATATTTGATATAAAATTGAAAGTATGTATAATTAAAAGTAAAAAAAATAATTATTTTAATATAAAAATAAAATTACATTTTTTTATGAAAATTATTCTATTATTTTTTGGGTCCTACCCTTTTAGAAAAGATTCATAAATTTTGCAATCTATGGGTGAAAATGTGATGAAAGTGGACCAAAAATTTGATAATTGAAGGGACATTTTTTCTACCCAAAAAGTTTGATAGAGTCCAAATGCCAACAAAATATCAATCGAGAAATTGCTTCAATTGGAAGCAAAGAAAAATTGGGATTGAAAAGCAAAAAAAACATACCTTTTGTCAAGCCATTTCCAATTTGCTATTTTCCTTTAAACAAGTTCAAAATTTTGTTCAATCCAAGTATGAAAAAAAAAATAAATTATTTCACTTGGAGAGATCTAGTATTAATAATTTTTAGGGTTACAACTAATCCAGTTCAAACCGGATCGGATTACGAAAAAGTAAAACTCTCCTCATACAAATTTTTTTTATTAATAAGACTCAACTCGAAATCTTATTTGAGAACAAATATTGAATCCCTTGAACATCCTGCAGTTTGTTATAAATATTGAATTTTATTTCACTTGGATTTGAACATATGATACGAAAGTGAGATTCCCACTTTACGTCCATTATGGTATTTTTTTTTTCTTTCTCTCATTGATTAGACAAAGTTGGTCTTCAAAAGAGGAACAAGTTAAACCCCTCATTGAAAAGGATGCTCTTAATCAGTGTTTTGAGAACCGAATTGAGGACTAATCGGGAATCGAATCTGGTCAGTTTTAAAAACTCGTAATAGAAAAAATATCAACAAAATTTGCAAACACTTTTTGATAATGGGCTGGTCTTAGGTGAGTTGACAAGCCCATTAAGTGCCGACCAACTAAAAGAAATAGTCTAAACTTTTGGAAGGAGAAGTTATGATGCATTGGCAAACATTTAGCTTTTCATCATAGTGACAATTGTGCCAAATGTTTCTCTCTCTCCATTCATGAATAGTTGGGCCCCTTTACTTATGAATGAAAAGCATGGAAAAGAGGTGGGTTTATTTCATAATTTTCACTTTAGACAAACATGTGATGCATTTAATTATTCCAACCCACTTCCTTCTATGTGTAGACTATAGAGATGCTTTTTAGTAATTATAGTTTCACAATTTCTCAATATAATTTTTACTTGTCAAACCGTACACCTATATTTTCAATATTTCGAACAGACTAAATTATTAAAATATAATTTTTTTTACAAAACGAATACCTTAATTTTTTTTGATAAAAAGAACGAGAATAGAAAAAATTTCCAGAAAAATTACAGAGTTACAGAAGAGAGCAGTTACTTTTTCACGTTCTTCTTTTTCCTTTTTTGTAGATTAATTTGGGGGGCAGTTTTTTTAATTCAAATGAAAACTGTTTTTTTATATTAAATAAATTTGGGCTGGGCTGGACTCAGTCAAACCCACATGAATAGTCAAGACCTTTTTAAAAACCCAACAATTAAAATTTTAATTTATAAAATTAGCTCCTTTATTTAACAAATTAAATTCGATAATGTGAATCAATTATAGAGCAATTGTTAAAAAAATTATTGAAAACCAAGTGTTGCTAGCATTTATCTTTTTTTCATATTTTTGTTTTTAGATGTATTTCGTCCTTTGCTACTAATATAGTAAGAAAATGAACTTTTTTTATTCAATAAAAAAGGCGCACGAAATTAATTATTTTTATGTGAAGGAGATTTTTTTTTTGAATTTTAGAAAATCCTAGATTTCCCAAATTCCTCAAATTCTCCAATATGTAATAATAGAAATAAACCCTAAAAATCTTCTTCTTTCCCATTTTTAATTGTTAAGACCCTAGATTTATAATCTGAGAAATCCTGCGTAAAAGGAAGAATTATCTAACAAAATTAATGGCTTCAATTTTTATTTTCCATCATTAGTCCTAAATTGCAAATTTTCAGGCCTTGACAGCAGCATGTAGTTCCACTCGTAGCAAGTTCAAACATAAAAACATAAAGGAAATCAATATCATATACCGAATTCCACATTGGCGACAAGTTAACAATTGAGAGTTTCATGTTAGATTTCATAATCCATAGGAAAATATGTTTTCATTTTTTTTTTACAAAAATAGCATAATCATGCAGGTAATGTAGATTCATAAATGAACCCAAAGGGAAAAACAAGAAAATAGAACCAATCATGAAGAAAAAATTAAAAACAAAAAATAAACAAAAATTGAATAATCATGAAAATTTGATAATATTGGATATGATTTAAGAGGTGTTTGAGATTATTATTGAATGTTAAAAAGTAAATTTAATTTTTTTATAAATTATTTTTTTCAAACATGTTTATATAAAAAATATTTATTTATTTCTCTTTAAAAATAAGTTTTAAAACTCAAAAATAATTAAAAATAATTTTTTTAAATTTTTTTTCAAATAAAATGTCCAATAGGACTTTAGCAATTTCTTCACTTCAAATACTTGAATTTTTACAAATTCTAATTCCTCACTTCAACAAGATTTCTACCTGTCTTTTCTCCTTTGTTAATATATACGTGCACAATTTCTTGATAGCCTTTCTCTCTAGCCATAATATCACTGCAATTCTCTCCCCATCAACAATCTTGATAGTCTTTCTCTCTATTAATATGTCATTCCCCCCATGATTTCCAGACCTAAAGATATTTAAGGATGAAAATTGTGGGATTTTGAATTTTAGGATTTACGAGGAAGAAGAAATAGAAAAGAAATAAAGATTGCATTTAACTTTGAAAGAGGAAGAGCAAAGGGCGACAGCGGAGGTAAAGATGACAATTAGATTTATTCATGCGGTATCCTGTTCCGAACAAGATAATTTTTTTATTATGTTCATGTCTTATCCTAATTCTAAATTTCTTGTAGCGATGCCGATATGTATATATTACGCTCCGAAATATGGGGTTAGAAACGGGATTAGTGACTTCTATCCCGAATTCACCCCGTTGTCACTCCTAACAAGAGAGAAAAGAAATAGATGAGGCTATGATGAGATAAGAAAAAAAGAGGAAAGGAAAGATATGTCAAATTATTTTTTTCTTTTTTAATAGAAAAAATTTCTAAGCAACATGACACCTTCTAATTGAAATTTAAATTTTTTAAGGGCTAGTTGTACCAAAAATAAATTTTAGATGACATTTTATACCCAAAAAAAACTTACAAATGATAAAATGATAAAAATGAACAAATACAATAGTGATATTATACTCAATAATATTTTATTAATATATGTATTGTTATGAATATTTATGTCTTTTGAATGTCTATAATTCAAAATTGCATAATCTCTTTTGTAGCTTAATTGTCCATTTTAATTGAAATTTATTTTCACAATATTACTTGTAATTTATATCTCTTGAATGCCTACAAGCTTATAAATAGAGGCTTTGGAAAGAACAAGTGAATTACTTCCTATATTCTCTGCTTTCTTCTCTATTTATATTATATATTCTATTCTTTATTACATATATTTTATCTAATTTTATGATAAGACATAAATTTTAAGGTAATGCTAATACCGTAGGTTTTCTCCATGCTTCTTATTTATACATCCTTCATATTATTGTAAAATTTGTTGATTCTATATCAGAAAAAAAAAACATTTCTCAATTGTTAGTAGTAAAAAGGAAAAATAATTATCTTGACATGATGCTAACGGTTTTAGTATATGCTAGTCAATATTAATTATGCACAAATATTATTCTACTAAAAGTAAATCCATCACTGTATTGTTGTAATTTAAATTTTTTAATTATTTATTATATATAATTATTTATTATCATATACCTATTATAATTAAAAACTTAAACTAAATTATAAATATATTTTTAATTACGATAGTTATATTTTTTTTTCTAACATTACATTTTAATTTAATATTATTAAATTTCGATAGTTATATTGTTAATATTTATTTTTAATTACGTTTTTCTTCATTATGTTTTATAGTTGTAGTTATAGTTATCTTTTAATAATTTTACGTTTTTTTTTCTTTATGAGCATAGCAAATGAGTTTTATGTCATTTTCTTCAAATAATAATAATAATAATAATAATAATAATAATAACAACAACAACAACAACAATAACAACCTATATACATGTTATCACTTATAAATACTCATTAAATATGTCTACTTATAAATATATATGAATATTATTTAATATTATACATTATTCTTTTAATGATAATATGTTAATTGTAATGCCCGTAATTATAATTTAATAATTAATACAGATTAAGAAATATAAGTATGTAATTAAGGGTTATAAGAAAAGAGTTGAAAAGAGACAAGAATGTGAAATGTCACAAAGTTCACACCCATAACAATATTTTCACGACCGTGAACTATCGCGAGATGAAATTCTGGGTTTAAGCAGACTCATAGTCGTGACAGTAGTTGTCACGCCCGTAAATATCGTCAAATATAAATTTTCATCAGTTGTTCATTATTTCTTTCTTTTATGATATAAAATTAAAAGGAACCATAGAATTCAAAGTTTTCTCACACTAGTGGCTAATGTCTTTTGTTTTCATTTGATTTCCAGCCCTAAACACCTAATCTAAAGCAAAACATCAAAATTTCAACAAGTTATTGGGAAAAAAAGAGCATGAAGAAGTGATATTCTTGAGGAGTCCGAACCTAAGAAGGAATAGGGAAGTCGAATCTTCCTTTTCAACTGTGTTTCCTTCAATAAAGGTAAGAAATCACGTTTTCCTTTCATTTTTATAAGTTTTCATGACTTTAATCATATTTAGTTTGTTTATGGTAGAGACCCATTTCCAAGTGGGTTAGGGTTTCGAGTGATTAATGAGTTTTCATTGCTTAAGACCTTATTTTAAGTTGTTTAAAGGTTATAACAAGTGTTAATAAAGAGTTATATGAGATTAAGGTTGTTAAAAGGGTTAAAGTTAGGGTTTTCATCTTTATGGGTTTAAAAGCTAAGTTTAAGGGTTATAGATTTTGATATAGATGTGTTATATGTAATCGGAGTTGAAAGAGGAGGTGGTGAAATCCACTGAAGGGATAAGCACGCTTGAGAGAAGTTTGGTTTTTAAGGCTCCATTAGACGTATGTACATATATGTATTTAAATTTCCAAATTTATGGCATGTCGTATGTTAATTAAGTGAAAATTGAATTGTATGCTTTATATGCTAAATGCAAAGTTCAATGATGTAATTAATGCCATGAGATGTGAATAATTGTATGAAAAAATTAAGTATGCCTTAAATGAGTATTGATGATGCTTGTAGTATTATATGCAATAAATGTGCCTAAAAATGTATTAAATGAAAATGAATGATGATGACTTAATGGGTGAAAAAGGTAAGTAAGAATGGTTATATGCATATGGAAATATAAATACTTAATAGGATGACTTGTGAACATGAAAAAGGGTTAATGGAGTGATTATATATTATTTAATACTTTAACATGTTTTAATATATGTTTGATATGAATGTTGGTAGGAAAAGGTTGTTATGGGACAACCATTAGAGACCTTGTATGTGACTTGTAATAAATGCATGATTTAATATTGTTAACAGCTGGATAATCCATATTCATACCTGTGACTAGGTGTTCACGATAGTTAATCTCATTAGATAAATAAGGTCACGCCCATGACTTTTTATTCACGCATGTAAAGAAAGTGCACAAAATGGACAAAAACTTTCATGACTTAGTTCACAATTTGGTTCATGGGTAGGCTACCCATGACTGAGGTATTCAAGGTTGTGAACATATAGTTCACGCCTGTGAAGCTTGTATAAATTGATATATGTTGTTTTCCTTAAATGTTTACAATGCAATGACTATTCATATGCCTTCACAATGATATGTTAATGTATGCTCCTATGAATATCAGTACATGGATGTTATATGATGGATTAAATATGAACAAAGTATATATATTATGAGATATAAATGTCTTGGTGAAGTATAAAAAGAATAACATGAATAAGTAAAACCTACACTCGATATTAAAAGTAAGAGTAAGATAGATGACATGCTATTAAGGGGGTTTACGGTATTGTAGTTATATATTTATCTAGGCAATATGGTTTAAGCTCATAGAGCATCATTGACTTGAGGAGTCTGAACTGATATATGATTATAAACAGTGATAGTGTGGCTTAGCTTGGACGAACGCTTCTACTCACGACTCGTATATGAATAGTCTGTGTTGAGAGTTGTTGGACAATATTTTTAAAGTTATTAATAAATGAAATGAAATGGAAAAAGAGGTTCAAAGATACAAGTATTCAAAAATGCACTATTGATATGTTATATATTCTTAAAGAAGTTAAATGCTCTTTTTTATGTTGTGAAATTTAATGACCTATCACACCTATAAGGTAAGGAATTTTACATGATAGTATAATTATCTCTCTTGTCATAACGTTTTATATAATAAAATAATTGTATATGACTTGATGCATGATTGCATGAATACATTTCTATGCCTATATATACTACTAACCTTTCAGAGCGTAAGATTATTTTTTCCACGCAGGTCAAAGTCAGTAGACAAAGATAAAAGTTGATCAAGAGAAACTAGCGTAACATCAGAGATAACATATCAGACCCTATGGGGGTTAGTGATATTTAATGTCACATTTTTGCATTTTGTACATGTCATTGCAAAAAGGGTTGTTTACTTGTATACGTGCAACACCCTTCAATATAATTAAGATCAAACCCAATTATACCAAAGGACACTACGATGCACATGAGTTAAAATGTCACAAATTTTAAAGTTTTCATGCACCATAACCACGATTACTTATCAAAATAAAAATATTTTTAAAATCATGAAATCAAACTCCAAATAAATAAAAGTTTAATTAAAAATCATACGAGCATGCACAAACCCAATGTTTTACAAAATGAGTAGTCATAAAAGTAAATGTCTCTCAAATACAACATGTAAAACTATAACTACCCAATCCACAACAAAAAAACAGATGCAACAGTGTATCACCTAACCCAAATGAATATCCTTGACTTTGATCACTGGGCGTCTTCATCTGTCGGCTCTCCCTTAAGCTCTAAACCTACGCTTGGGAAGTCCATACACTAAGCAACTCGTGCCTAGTGATACATAACAACGTGCAAAGTATATAATAACATATAAATAATACGCATGATATACCCACCAAGCTACTATTGTAACACTCCTTAATCTAACAAAATTTCTATCAGATCAAGAGATGTCTCCGACTGACTTACTGAAACGCCTGCGCAAGATTTACAACCATGTATCGATATATGCATTTATATTAATTAAATATGTATACATAAAACTTTCATATTTCAGAAAAATTATACAATGTCACTACTGAACTTATTTTTCATAAAGTTTAGAAACAAAATGTGAATATCCAAGTTGCTCTTCTCTGATATTGACCCCACTGGTTTTGTGGTACTAGCTACAACCCTCATCATTTTGAACCCTTCTATTTACAACATGCACGAGAGAAAAATTCTCTCTTGCTGAGTATAATACTAAGTAGTACAAACTTTATAATGATAGAATCATGACATTCATATTAACCCCTTTAATATTACAATATACCTTTATTCTTCGAACATACATTTCTATCACACCTTTATATACTTATATGTATACATGATTTAAACCACTGTAACATGCTTTTTTAGATCAATAAAATAAATATGTTTTACATTGTATTCATATTTACAAATTTAAATAAGAAAAATAGTTCAATCTATATTTCTGGATGTCACATTAATAATTATCATGATAACATTTTAATATAACATTATGATACCAAATATTTCAAGTTTTTTACCTGTTGTACCCATAAATTGACTATCTTGACTTAGTACTAGGGAGACACAATAGACATCCATATGAATAAAACGTTTATCCGTATGTAGATGACAAACATCTGTATAACTGTATGTTTCGACTAAGTCGGATATAACCGTATGTTCTAGGTGAGTTGGATAATCCTTATGATCCTATTGGCATACCAACAAGTTTATCATATTCTAGTATAAGTTTATTTATGAGCTAATATAATATCCAGCTGTACATGTTATCTCATATATAATATCATAATGAACATTCAACCAATACTAAATATATATTAATCATATACCTTACGTATACCCACAATATGCCTTATGTATACCTACCATGTACTTTATATATACCATTTTACATACTATATATATACTTATATACTATGTAACATTTATATAAAATATATTCATCACATCAATCGTATTTATAACATCAATAAATTCATATTTTATATTAATTCACTACCATATAGCATTCACAATACCATATTAATTACTATTTAATATAAGTCATATTATATTATATATATTATCAAATATTATTATTATTATTATGACTATTATCATAAACCTTGTACAAACATGTTTAGACCCTTCTTTGATTTATCGAGTCATTGCCCTTATCTACTATTGACACCAACTTTGTTGCTGTATCTGACAATAATTAAATTTCTAATTAATTATTTTTGTCAATAACTATTTACATTTCTTTTTAAAAATTAAATATTCCAATAAAATTTTCCGATTTCCACACGTGCATTTAATATATAATTCACCATTCTCAGTTGCCCAAATCTTATTACAGTGCAACCACTTATTCTCTAATAATATTTCCCTTTTTTCTCTTTTTTTTTGCCATATTTTCCTATAATTAATCCATTACCCAAAAATTCATCTTCAAAAATTTTATTTAATTCAATTTTCTTATTTTCCTTCCCCATAATTTCCCTCAATTAATTTTTCTCTTTTTAATGATTTATTATTACTTTTTATATTCTAATTTTCCACTCAAAATTTTCATTAATTATTCAATTTCTCCAAAAATCCCCAATAAATTCCTATAATTATTTCAATTCATATTCTTTAATTTTCAACTACCAATTTTACTTAATTAAGTCAAAATATTCAAGAATTAATTCTTCAATAAATTGGCCATACTTTGAAAAGTTCCCAAAAATTGTTTCTTCACTCCAAAAATTATTTCATACCTCTAAATATACAAAATAACTCCAATGTCATCAAATCAAGCTATAGTTCACCTAATTTTTTCATCCAAAATTTCGGACATAATTATGAAAATTTCTAAAAATTCCACAAAAATTATTTTTACCAATTTTCCATCACTTCTCATTAATTCCATCTCTAAAATTCCTCATTTTCATTTTTTATCTATTGTTTTTTACTATTATTATCTACCAAATCCTAATTAAACCTCAACCCAACAAAATCAACTTAAAACAAACATCAAAACTAATTTAAAGCCATAAGAATTTAAAGGAAAAGTAAAGAAATTCTTACCCCAAATTTTCTTGAAATTTTCGGCTAAGAGAAAAAAAATTCCCCAAATTTATCTTTCTTCTCCTTCTTGTTTCTCCCTTATACTTGGATAATTAATTATTTGTAAGAAAAATGAAAGAAAGCTTGAAGACTCCATCTATGGTGGTTCAGCCAAATGGGAAGGAAGATGAGGGCTTTTTGCTTGATATTTTCGGTAGAGATTCTAGATTCATGGAGAAATATGAGCATTTGTCATTACATAGCTTAATTAATTCTTAATCTTCATTATCATTGGCCAACTAAAACTTAATTTGGAGCTTAAGTTGACAAATGACCCAATTGCATCTTAATTTAATTTGACTTGATCATAACTTCCACCAATCACAATTTTTCTTCAAATTAATTTATGATAATTTATTTTTCTCAAATAATTCTCCAAACGATATAATTATGTCAAATTGAATATACTAAAAATTTTAAAATAATTTTTTCTTTAAAACGGTCTTTTCAATTTTGTGCAATGACATTCGGTGCAAAAATTATATTTTTACGGTTTAATTATTTTTCTTAATTTGGTCTGTAAAAATTCATTCGCTATCCGATTTCTAAATTATCAGTGTTAAAAATTTTAGAATCCAATTACGATCACATTGACACCTTTACAATAATGAACACATATCTTGAACTCTCAGTCAATAAATCAAACCTTAAATCTGCATCGGGTACTATATTTCTGTAAATTGGAACCCTTAACTTTTAAAATTTTTTTGTATAACTTCACATATGACTTTAAAATATTATTATCTATATTTTGGTATGCTTAAATCAAAATTTTCTCGTTGGACAAAAACTATGTATTTCTCACCCGGTATATCACATCGATTTACATGTCAAACACGTAATTGCAATAATGTGCTTTTATTCTCTAGTCTTCATACTACACTAACATTACCATCTTAAACTAAAATTTTGGTACTTATATGATCATATTTAAACTCGAATAATAATTCCCCTATACCGGTCAACCTTTACTGACTTAATTATGTCAATCACGGAGAGCACCTACCATATAAGGCTTAAATCGACGGTCATGACGATTGTGACGACTTACCTCGAACTCCGTACATGCATTATCTCATGTACTACATGACATGACATGCCATGCCATTAGAATTATATATATGTGTGTATATATATATATATATATATATATATATATATAATGTACAATAACACATGACATCTCAAACTCAGTGTTATACACGTGTTTATCACATATAAAATTTATCAATTATTTTACCTTTGCCCACCTTACTCATAACAAGACTAAAATGGATACAACTGCTCTACAACTCTCGCTAAAACCAAAATAACCCATCGAAGAAGCTCTCATTGCTTACCTATGGGCTTTCAAGTATCTCAATATAATCCACTGAAGAAAAACGAGTGCACGAAACAACTACGAGGGAAGCACACTTGGAAAAAATCTGAGCCTTCTAAACACCTTGTCAATCTTCAAAATATCTAAGTATAAATCAATTGAAGAAAATGAGTGCACAGAACAACTGTGAGGGAAGCCCACTTGGCTAGACCTCGAGCCTTCTAAACACCTTGTAATTCTTCAAAATATCACAATCATATACGAAACAGCTGCGAGGGATGCCCACCTGGCTACACGCGAGGCCTTCTAAACACCTTATAATTCTTCAAAATATCTCAATTGTGACCAATATACGTCACTTGGTATCAATCTCCCCCTTTAATGGCATATCATTTATCTTTGCTTTAGTCCTAGTCGGAGTATTAGGCTTAAAATGTCACCACACGTATATTCAAATTATGCATTACCATAATTTATATAATTCTCATGATTTCTATGTTCATTTTCACAACATATATTTTCATACCATGTTATAAGCATGCAACCGAGACCTACCGCCTCATAATGAATCAATTTCGATTTAAAAACAAATATATAATTTTTTTATCATAAACAACTTCATGCCCTTGAATAACCATTCATTACTGTAAAACACTACTTTATAGGTAGTCCCCCTTCCCTTCCGGTGAATCAGTACACGTTCACGACCTTGATCACCCATTCATGGGTATGAACTCAATCGTGAACCCAACCTTGAATCTACCCTTGAATGGGTCTACTTTAGCAAAATATAGATAATAACATGAAAATTTTCCAGAAAACAATTCATCACAAATTATGCTATTTCCACAAGAAATACTCACTACGGTTGACCAATGCCAGCCACCCTACCAATATTCTAGCATACATTCAAGTTATCTATCACAACCATATCATCTCTAATCATCAAAATTAATCAGAAATGATCCTCAAATATCTCAATCTAACCAATTTCATGCAAAATTTTCATCATACATATTAACCCCATATTTTGCCATTTAACTACCCAACGGACATTTTCAGCATGTATTCAAAGTCATTAACACAAAAACATCAATTTATTTGCCTTTAGGGTTGTTATGTACAAATCATACACCCAGGATGGAGATTAGCTAAAGCTTGAGCTCTTCAAGCTTGTCCTCTCCCTTAGGATAGACTTCTAGCATCTCTTCCAGATCCTAGTAAGATGAGAAACATCCTCTTAGCCTTTAAAATTCAAACTAAGTCCAAAAAAGAAAAACTAAGTTTTTTTTCTAAACTCACAACCTCCCTCTTCTCACTCTTATTTCTCACTTTTCCCTCATGAAACACTGATCTTTCAATGGAAGAAGATGAAGTCTAGAGGAAGAAGAAGATGCAAAAACATGTTTTATTGGTTAATAGGGAGTGGGAAGCGAATTTAAAGGGGATGATAGAGAGAAAAATGTGATTGTCTCACTTACTATGTCTGCCCAGACTTCACGGTAGTGACTCATCTTTCATGGGTGTGAGCCTCTCATTCACAGTCGTGAATCAACTTTTCATGCCCATGAAGAACCTTATCACGGATGTTTACTAAAATCCGACATTCATGATCGTAACACCCATTGTCACGGGCATGAAACATATGATTTCATCCATTCTCAAACTTTCCAAAACTCCATTTAACCCCCAATTCCCACTAACCAATAGCATAACCTATAGGCCCTAATTTGAGCGTTACATTTCTCTCCCCCTTAGGATATTTTGTCCCAAAAATTACCTATCATGATGTCTCAGAACAACTGTGGATATTGTGCCCTTATCACATTCTCGCTTTCCCATATTGCTTATTCAACTGTATGGCTCTTCCATAACACTTTCACCAACGAAACTCGCATGTTACTAAGCTCCTTAATCTCTTGAGTTAAGATGTTAACTGGTTCTTCTTCATAAGACAAATTCGGTCTCAACTCTATGCTCTCGGATGTGATGATATAAGAAGGATCGGACTGATACCTCCTCAACATGGATATATGGAAGACATTGTGTATCCTACTCAACTCTGGCGGTAAAATGAGTCTATATGCAACTAATGTGATCCTCTCTAGGATCTCATAAGGTTTGTTGAATCTTGAGGGGTATTTTTACCATTTTGATGCTAACAAATAAAATAGCAATATTGTATTTAACATATTTGTGTTCTAAGTTTGTTGAACATGGTATGAAATATGATGCCAGAATGGAATACTACTTTTGCAAGTCAAAAAATGAAGAAATAGTATGTTCACGCCCGTGACTGATTATGTCATGCCTGTGATATAACTTAGCGCCAACTCTCCAACATTTAAAATTCACGGCCATGAAGAATCATAACAATCCTGAATGATCAAACCAGTCACGCCCATGAGATAACATGTCAAATTATTTCAGAAAGCTTCACGACCATAGTCACCACTTGGACCATGGCTTGGAAGGATATTCACGCCTGTGAAAGTATAAAGTCACGCCCGTAATCAAACACTTCAAATTCTTCCAGAATGTTTCACGGTCAAAGTCACCACCTGAGCCACGACTTGGAAGAAGATTCACGACTGTGACACACATATTCACGACCGTGAATGAGGAAAGAGAAACATGTTAGACGCGAAATTAAGAGTTGGTACAATGGCTATTTTAGCATTAAATGCATCCAAACGACTATAATTCGCTAAAGAAGTATAATGCAAGTCATTTATGAATTCAGAACAAGAAAATAAGCAATTACTTTAAATCAAAATCTTGTTGTAGCCATTTGTGCATTAATTATTTTCAACAAAACTCTTATTTTCTGTTAAAATCTATTTGGTCATAATTTCTGAGCATTATAGATTGGTGAGTGTTTCTCTTTGTAATCTACTACTCAAGTGAGTTTGAGTATATTGGGTTAAGAGTAAAACACTTGTAAGGGTTATTTGTGTGAGCCATAAAACATAAGGAATTGGTTTATTATGTGAGCCATTAAAACACAAGGGAATTTCTGGGTTAGGTGTGAGCCATTGATAAAAACATCATAGTTTGGAGTGAGCTTATAAAACTTCATTGTAACACTCAGTATGTCAGTGAAACTCCCAATTAAGATTGGGGAGAGGGGTAGGGTTTGCTAATATTTGAACCTCTATAAATTTCTTGTGTGATATCTTTCTATCCCTACTCTATTTAAATTTTTATTTCGCATTTAAAAGTTAATTTTTTTTAATATCCAATTCAACCCCCCATTCTTGGTTCATTATCTGGGCAACAATTGGTATCAGAGCTTAGTCTAGCATCGAAGCCTAAAAAGTGCTAGCAAAGATCAAGAAATGACCAATGAGCCTTACTTTGATGGAGCAAATTACGCTCATTGGAAGTTCTGGATGGAGACATATCTCATAGTGAGGGAATTGAAGTCTGGGATAACGTTCAGAAAGAATGGACACCACCATCCAGAAGAGGAGTTGATGGTGAAAAAGAAATCCTGTTAAGAGATGATAGGATAGAGCCTAAACATAGAGCAAATTTCAAAAACAAAAAGGCAATGACAATTATCTCAAGCTCATTATCCATTGAAGAATGTGGTAGAATACAACACTGCCCAACTGCGTATAGCATGTGGAAAACATTGGAAAATTATATCATGAAGGAACAAAGCAAGTTAAATCCAAGAAGATTCAACTTCTCACTTCAGAGTACGAACTCTTCAAGATGAAATCCAATGAGTCAATCACCAATATGACAAACTGTCTTCTAACCATCATAAATGGCATGAGAAAGCTTGGGAAACACTTGATCTTGGAAGATGTAAATAATAAAATTATGAGAAGCCTTCCTTTAAAAAATTATGGTTCAAGAGTTGCTGGTATAGAAGAAGCCAACAAAGACATGAGCGTAATGAATATTGATGTGCTTATTGGCAAAATTCTAACACATGAAATGACAATAAAGAGAGATAGAGAACTCAAAACTGAGCCAGAAAAAAGGAAGCCTATAGTACTAAGAGTCTCTACTTCAAAATCTCAAGAAGAAGTTGAAGATGATGTAGAAAAGAGTGATGATGTAAATGAGGACATAGCAATGCTCTCGAGAAGATTGAAAAAAATAATTGAAAAGGGAATGGGCAACTCTTGAAAATTCAAGCAAAGAAATCTCAAACACTCCTCAAATGACTTTCAAATGAGTAAAAAGGAGGTAAAGTGCTATGATTATGTGAAGAAGGGACATATCAAACCAGAATGTCCAACGCTCAAGAAACACAAGAGCAAATACCAAAAAGACAATAGGGAGAAATGTCACAAAGCAACATGGGATGACGAAAGCTCTTCAAGCAAAAAAGATGACAATGAAAGTGAAGAGGTCAACCTATGCTTCATGGCTATAGAGGATCATGTCTCGGATAAGGTAGGATCACTCTACTCATACTCATTCAATAATGATAATAGTGATAATGATAGTAATAGTGAAGATGATGATGAACAAATTTTAATAGAAGTATTGAATCTAGAACTAGAAAAATATAGATGTAAATTCAATACTTATAAAAATAACATTTCTAGTTTGAAAAACAAAACAAAAGTTTTAGAAAAGGAAAATCTTGAGCTTAAATCTTCTAATGAATCATTAGATCAGTACTCCTAAAGACCTTCAACTAAATCTTTGCTTAAAGAGAACAATGTTTTGAAAAATGAAGTTGAGGAACTTAGAAACTTCATTTCAAAATTTCGCAAGGGCAAGGAGAGTTTGGATACTCTCATTGTGTCTCAAAAGCCACATTTAATAAGATATGGTCTATGATTTAAGGGAACATCATCTTTATCTCACAAGACCACTTTTGTTAAGTCAAGTGAACCCCACATCTCCACATTAGAAGTAACTTCCCCAAGGGCTAAGTGCACAACATACACTAAATCTTTTATACGTAAAAGGAATGATCAAGGGTCGGTAAGCCTAAGAAGGAAACCTCAAAAGGTCAATCATGCTTTTATGTATAAGAAGCATGCACCTAGGAAAACACCAAGTCATCATGCATGTGCATGCCATTGCTCATAAACTTTACCGAATAGGAAAATGGTAGTTAAAAGCATGAGAAAACCGAAAAACATATTTAGAGCTAAACAATGTAATTATTGTATGAAATTTGGTCATATCAATAAACATTGCTGGATAAGGAAGGCTCATTGGGAACCTTCATGTTCTAACCCTTAAGGACCCAAGCTCATTTGGGTGCCTAAAAACAATACTTGAATTGTGATCTTATAGGTATGCCTCAAATGCACAATAAATAAAAATGTTTGTCTAGTAGATAGTGGATGCTCAAGGCATATGACCGGAGACAAAGAACTATTCAATGACATCAAACGTATTGATGAAGGTAAAATAACCTTTGAAAATAATGCTAAGGTTAAGGTAATTGGCATTGACTCTATCGGTATTAATAATACTACTTTCATTAAATATGTCTTACTTGTTGATGGTTTAAAACATAACTTGTTAAGTGTAAGTCAATTATATGATAAGGGAAGCCAAATAATCTTTATTTCTAACGAATGTCTTGTAACCTCTAAAAATGGACGAGAGATATTTAAAGAAAGTAGAGATGTCAATACCTACATAATAGACTTACACAAAATATCTAACATTTCCTCTAAGTGTCTTGTGACTACTAGTGATGAATATTGGTTGTGACATAGAAGGTTTGGTCATGCAAACATGGATTTAGTTCAAAGCCTCAGCAAAGGAGAGCTAGTAAAGGGACTACCAAAAGTCAAATTTGAAAAAGACAAGAAATGTGAATCTTGTCAAAGAGGAAAATAACACAAGTCATCCTTCAAATCCAAAAATATTGTAAGTACCTCAAAACCTCTGCAACTCTTGCATATAGATCTTTTTGGACCTACTAGAGTTGCAAGCTTAGGAGATAAACACTATGCCTTTATCATCGTCGATGACTGCACTAGATTCACTTGGGTAATTTTCTTAGCTCAAAAGAGTGATGTTTTTGAATCTTTTACAAACTTTGCTAAGAGAGTTCAAAATGAAAAATGATATTTTATTTCAAAAATAAGAAGCGATCATGACAATGAATTTGAAAATGAAAAATTTGAAATTTTTTGTCTAGAACATGGCATTTCACAAAAATTTTCATCTCTTTGGACACCTCAACAAAATGGGGTGCTCGAAAGGAAAAATCGAACTTTAATTAAAATGGCTCGAACAATGCTCAATGAGTATGGATTACTAACTTATTTTTGGGCCGAAGCCACAAATACTGCATATTATATTTCAAATCGAGTTTTCAAAAGACTACTCTTAAACAAAACTTCTTTTGAGTTATGGAATGGAAGAAAACCCATGATATTATACTTTAGAGTATTTGGATGCAAGTGTTTCATATTGAATACCAAGGACAACCTTGAGAAATTTGCCTCTAAATCTGAAGGTATATTTTTAGGATACTCCACCACTAGCAAAGCTTATAGAGTCTTTAATAAAAAGTTATTAGTTGTTGAAGAATCTATGCATGTTGTTTTTGATGAATCTAGTAAGCTTGATCTTGTGAAAGGTAGTGTTCTTGATGATGTTGTAGGTATAATGGCAAAACTTGATCTTGAAAATGAAAAAGGAGAAAATGATCAAGAAAATTCACATCAAGATGACTCTCTACCTCTAGCTCAAGAGGAAAACAAGCAAAATCTCCTAAAGGAATGGAGATTGACAAAAGATCACCCCAAGGAGCAAATCATTGGTGATCCTATAAAGGGAGTAAGTACTAGATCTCATCTCAAATCTTTAGATTCTAATCTTGCATTTGTCTCTCAAATTGAGCCTAAAAATATGGATGAGGCTCTTAATGATGAAAGTTGGGTGATTGCTATGCAAGAGGAACTCAACCAATTTGGGAGAAGTAAGGTATGAACCTTAGTTCCTAGACCCAAGGATCATCAAATCATTGTAAGTAAATGAGTATTTAGAAATAAACTAGATGAACAAGGTTTAATAACTAGGAATAAAGCTAGGTTAGTTGCAAAGGGATATAATCAAGAAGAAGGAATAGATTATGATGAGACCTATGCTTCGATAGCTAGATTAGAAGCCATAAGAATACTTTTAGCATATGCATGCCATATGAATTTCTAACTCTTTCAAATGGATATCAAAAGTGCTTTCTTAAATGGTTTTATAAAAGAAGAAGTCTATGTAGAACAACCACCAGGTTTTGAAAGCCATAATTTACCTGACCATGTATTTAAACTTTCAAAAGATTTGTATGGTTTAAAACAAGCCCCAAGAGTTTGGTATGAAAGACTAAATTCTTTTCTTTTAGAAAATAATTTTTCAAAGGGAAATGTTGACACTACTTTATTTATTAAAAAGCATAAGCATGATATTCTAATTGTTCAAATTTATATTGAGGACATCATATTTGGGTCTATTAATGAATTGTTTTACCAAGAATTTGCTAAGTGTATGACTAGGGAATTTGAAATGAGCATAATGGGGGAGCTCAAGTTCTTCCTCGGTCTACAAATAAAACAAAGCAATGAAAGCATATTCATTAACCAATCCAAATATGCCAAAGACTTAATCAAGAAATTTGGAATGGAATGATGAAAAAATGCCAAGACTCCAATAAGCACATCAACAAAATTGGACAAAGATGAAAAGTGTAAGAGCATTAATGAAAAGCTCTATAGAGGTATGATCAGATCACTCTTATATCTTACTGTCTCTAGGCCTGATATAATGTATAGTGTATACTTATGTGCTCGCTTTCAATCGTGTCCTAAAAAATCACATTTGAATCTTGTGAAAAGAATTTTAATATATTTACATGACTCATTGCATCTAGGTTATGGTATCCTAGAAATTCATGCTTTCATATCATAGGATATTCAGATGCTGATTACACTGAAAGTCACTTAGATAGAAAGAGTACTTCAGGCACTTGTCACTTTATTGGTGAATGCTTAGTTTCTTGGTTTAGCAATAAACAAGTTTCAATTGCTCTTTCTATCGCTGAAGCGGAGTATGTGGCAGCAGGATGTTGTTGTACTCAAATCCTATGGATGACACAACAACTTAAGAATTATGGTTATAGTTTGGACCATATACCTATCAGATGTGAGAATACAAGTGTTATAAACATATCTAAAAATCCCATTCAACACTTTAGAAGTAAGCATATTGACATAAGACATCATTTTCTTAGAGATCATGTTCAATATGGAGATGTTGTATTAGAATTTATCAATACAGACTATCAATTGGCAGATATTTTCACTAAGTCTCTTAATAAAGAATGATTTAACTTCATAAGAAGAGAGCTTGGTATGATTAATGGATTAAACTTATCTTAAGTATGATTGTCAAATTTGTCAAACCTTGAATGTTAATTTCTATCTTATGTTACTGTCTCATCTTTTAAGGTATGAAGTGGCAAAACTTGATGGAAATATATGTTATAAGGGATAGAAGCACCTTAGGAATCCTTTAGTCATGTTTTAGACTTAGTTTTATTTAATGAGGATTTTAGGCAATTCATGCCCGTGACATATATTCATGGCCGTGATCATAATCGCCAAAAGCTCCAGAAGCTTTCACACTTTGCTTCACGACATGTTTCACAGTTGAAGGTAGTGAAGACTATGTTTCACGCCCATAACTTTTTTCTGTCACTCCCATGAAACTCTTTGTTCATGACCGTGACACTTCTTCACTACCGTAAACATTAACACCAAATAATTACATAAGCGTTCACGCTTTATTTGTCTCACGATCACAAATAGTGAATATTGTACTTCACGACCGTGACTCATTTTGTCACCATCATGAAAATTCACTATTGACCCCCATGACTATTAAATGTCACGATTGTGAATCGTTTCATATCCTTCATCACGGGTAGAACGCCACTTCAACAAACTGTAACCACGACATTTCGCACTTGTGACTTACCATTCATGACCGTGATGAGGTCAGCTATAAAATATTTTCTGCCGTTTTTCTCTCATTTCTAATTCTACAAATTCTCTCATTTATCACCACATTCAATACCTCTCACATATTTCGGCCCCCTAATAGCATTTTCCATCTATAAATACCTTTAAAAACACTTATTTTCATCAAAAATCACAACATCACAAGGTATTCTTCAAAATCCCTATCAGAAAATCTCTCTTCAAAAAACTTATTCTTAACTCAAAAATGGAACCCGACTCCTCAAAAGGCACAAGAAAGAAGTCTCATGCTCCAAGAAGGTATACGGACTACCTTCTCAACATCATTCTGGAGCATTGTCATTCGATTTATGCCGTTTTTAAGAAAAGACCACTGCTTTCTTTGCAATCCTTCGAATGGCATGCTGTCAGGACCCTAAGACTGGAGATAAGCATGACGGAACAACTACAAGCTTGTCATCTTAAGGAGTTTGTAGATATCCATCAACCGACACTAAGGGAACCAACTCTCGAGTTCCTTAGCACCTTGCAAGTCTCTCCCACCGGCATAGTAAAATTTCAACTTTGCGAACACCCGAATACTCTCACAACAATGGAGTTTGGTGACATCTTCAAACTTCCCTCAGATGACATCCTGAATGAGAGTGAGGTGAAATTCTATGCCAATCCAGCATGGACTCATTTTGGACTAGACTACAGCTGAGACGTGAAAAAGATGAAAAGTACTCATCTTTGGTCTCCAGTGCATAAATATTTGCATAGGTTTCTGACCTATAGTATCTTTACAAGAGGGGATAGCAATGGTACAATTCATAAATCCGAGCTTTTCCTTCCAGATATAGCCCAAAGAGGTGTAATGGTGGCCCTGTCTTGATGGTTTCCAAACCATCTTCTCGCAATCTTAACGAAGCCATCAGAAGATATATTGATTGGTGGTACGTGACTCATCTTGATATTAAGCTTGGATATCTGAAGCTAGAAGAACACAACTTCAACCTCATCCCAGCACATCCTCGAAATCGGCTAGATGTCGAATCTTTTATCAAGATGGGAGCAGCGGTTCGTATAATTCATGAGAATAATATTTATTACCGCTTCACCACTTCAGCTGGTGAAATTGTTTAGGAAGATGATTCAGACGAATTCAAAGCTAGCCTCCAAGGAATCCAGTAAAGAAAAACGTCCGAGTCGAGACGGCGATCCCAGAGGTTAAGTAGGAGATTGGTCAATCCTCAGCATCCACACCTAACTTGGCTCAGCAGGTGGCTGATCTATTTTTAGCACCTCCTCACCCAAACTGCACGTGCCCAGATGAGGGAGCGCTAATGTCCGTCTTCCTTCTTAAAATCGCTATTTTTTTTGCACTCATATATACATATGGATATAAACACAAAAACCAGGTATAATGTATTTACATAAGATAGTAATCTTAAACATCAAATTAACTCTTAACAAACTTTAAAAGTAGGTTTTACAACTCTACCATTCTTCAATATAAAAACAAAATACAAAATTTCAAAACTTGTAACCCACTTTCTCAAGGTTCAGCTGCTTTACTTGAATGGGATCACCGCTTGCTTTATCTAATTCCTTTGGCTACCTTTCTATATCTACGTGGAAATTAAACTCCACGCTAAGCTCTAAGTTTAGTGGTGCATATAAATAAGGCAATATACTATATCATGCAACAAACATTAGCATGTATCATTTTGTGCATTAAATTGTTTGCATGCCATGACTATCAACATATTCCTATTTCATGCAAGTATACATATCATGCTCACATGTACAATGCAAGTATACATATCATGCTCACATGTACAATGTTATTTTTATTTATCTTTAATGGTAAATTACTCTGTTAATCTCTTTATCATTACATCTATCTCATATCATCATCATTTTCTTATTCTTTTCTTTTCTTATTTTCCAACATATCCTTATTATCTTGCCCACATCACTCTAAATTTTGGACTGAATGGATACGGGTTATGGATCAGGAGCGCTCCCAGAGCTTAAGCCACCCTGTCCACTATCTGGCTCATAAGAGCTTATCAAATCAATGGCGCTCTTCGAGCTTAAGCCACATTGATTGAGTATAATTTCATCATAGATGAATAACCGGACCAAGGACGCTTCCCGAGCTTAAGCCACCTTATCCTCATTTATATGTGCTCATCAGAGCTTCTCAAGTCAGTAGCGCTCCCAGAGCTTAAGCCTCACTGACCGAGCATCTCAGACCAATGGCGCTCCCAGAGCTTAAGCCACATTGGTTGAGGTATAGTACGATACCGTTCGCCCCCTTAATGACATTTCATCTATCCTGTTTCTAGTCCATAAGTAGAGTAATGAGCTTCTTTATATTTTCACATCAATCATAATTCTCAAATTTCAACACATGAATATTCTCATGTTTATCCATATCTCAATTTTCTTGTTTTGCAAACATATAGTCAATCGCATACATACTGGATATCATCTTTTCATTTATTTAACTAGTTACATCAATATTCTCATGCTTATCATCTGCATCAGATTTCATATATCATCCATGACAATTCATTTTTCTATATCACAACATAACACATTCTTACATCAATATATATATATATATATATATATATATATATATATATATATATATATATATATATATATATATATCATTCATGATTACTAATTTCACGCCCGTGAATTAGTTCACGCCCATAATCCTAAGCCGTGAACGCTACTGGAATGAATCGCCCAAAAGCATTCACGGTCGTGATTACTCATTCACGCCTGTGAATAATCTCACGTCCGTGATTCCAACCCGTGAATGCTTCTGGAATGAATAGAACCATTTCCACACAGAAGTCACAACCGTGAAACAATCAGTCACAACCGTGAACCCTCAAGTTCACACCCGTGGCTAAATAGTCATGCCCGTGACTTTTAGAAAAAAATCTGCATATTCACTTTTCATTCATTCTTACATTATCCAAATCATACCAAATTTTGTTTCATGCATTTCTAAGGTTTTTTACTCAACTTATTACTTTCCAATACATGTAAATGCCTTGATCATACAAGATTTTCTAACATGCATCATTAATTCAATGTCACACAAGGATCTCATTCATACATGTCTAAACTTATGGTTTCTTGGCATAATCATCCTCATTCTTGAAATGCATTTATCTAATATCATGTTCAACATGCATTATTTCAAACAAAGATAGGTTATTGCCTTAAGTTATGCACAAACCTTAATCTTTCTCCTTCACTCTTCTAGGTAGCTTTCTCTTTTCCTTTGCTCCTTAGAGCTTGTTCCTTGTCACTTGGAATTCCTACAATATCATAATTCATTATTATCATTTGATTTCCTCAAGACCCTAACTCTTTTTTTTTCTCTCCCAAAACCCTAGTTTCTCTCTCTTTCCACATGATTCTTGGATGAGTTCAAAATTTGAACTTCCTTTAAGAAAAGATGATGAAGAAGAAGAAATGCTTCTTACCTTACACTTTTCTTCACTTGATCACCACTTTGGAGATTTTCTCTATCTACCAAACTTGATTTTTCTTCCTCTTTCTTATTCTTTCCAGCTTCCTTAAGAGTTATGAACCATGAAGATCACCTTGTCTTGCTCTTTCCCTTCTCTTCCATTCCTTTCTCTCTCTAGAATTCAAGATTGGCTATGGAGGAATGGGGCTGGCGTGACTAGTATAGAAGAGAGAGAAAAAGACATAAAATGAAGAGAAAAAGAAGAAGAAATGAGAGTCTTAAATAGGGTACCCAAAGGTCTTTATGTGGGACCCACCATTTTGACCATTTTTTGACATTAGGCTTAATGAACCCATTTATCTCATTCTTCCTCCTTGAGTGGCCAGCCAAAACTATCAAAATGTGCCCAAAATTAATATGTTGTTTAGCAATTAATCTTATTAATCCTTCAATTTTTGACACACATATTCACAATCGTGAATGAGGAAAGAAAAACATATCAGATGCAAAATTAAGAGTTGGTGCAACGACTATTTTCGCACTAAATGCATCCAAACAGTTATAATTCACTAAGAAAGTATAAATGCAAGTCATTTATGAATCCAGAACAAGGAAACAAGCAATTACTTCGAATCAAAATCTTATTGTAGCCATTTGTGCATTAATTATTTCCAACAAAACTCTTATTCTCTGTTAAATTTTTTTTGCTCATAATTTCTGAGGATTATAGATTAGTGAGTATTTCTCTTTGTAATCTACTACTCTAGTGAGTTTGGGTATATTGGGTTAAGAGCAAACACTTGTAAGGGTTATTTGTGTGAGCCATAAAACACAAGGAATTGGTTTATTGTGTGAGCCATTAAAACACAAGGGAATTTATGGGTTAGGTGTGAGCCATTGATAGAAAACAATAATTGGGAGTGAGCTTGTAAAACTCCATTGTAATACTAAGTGTGTTAGTGAAACTCCCAATTGATATTGGGGAGATGAGTAAGGTTTGTTAATACCCGAACCTCTATAAATTTCTTGTGTGATATCTTCTTATCCCTACTCTATTTAACTTGTTATTCTGCACTTAAAAGTTAAGAATTTTTTAATATCCAATTCAACCCCCCTTCTTGGTTCATTATCTGGGCAACAAGGTCTAAAAAACCTTGGGCTCAACTTGCCATTTTTCCCAAATTTGAGAACCTTCTTCCACGAAGATTGAGAAACAACTTGCCTCTCACTAAGTACTTCTCATCCTTTCTCTTGAGATTTGGATAGAATTTTTGTCTATTGAAAGCTACTTTTAGTCGATCTCTAATGATATTCACTTTTTCTTATGTCTATTGTACCATATTTGGGCCTACTAACTTTCTTTCACTGAGTTCAACCCAATATAACGGTGTTCGACACTTTTTATAGTAAAATGCCTTATATGTAGACATCTGAATACTGGATTGATAATTGTTGTTGTAGGCGAACTCCATGAACGATAGATATCTATCCCAACTTCCCTCAAATTTGATCACACAACACCTCATCATGTCTTCCAGGATCTGAATAACTCTTTCTGATTGACCGTCTATCTAGGGATGGAAATTCATGCTGGTGTTGAGCTTGGTACCCAAAGCTCACTGTAGACTACCCCAAAACTGAGATATGTACCCAGATCTCTATCCGAAATGATAGAGACTGGATCTCCATGAAGATGCACTATCATTCATGTATAACTTTGCCAACCAGTTGAAAGGATAGTCTCTTCGAATAGGTAAAAACTGAGATGACTTCATTAATCTATCCACGATCACCTATACGACATCATATTTCTTCGACATAAACGATAATCCAATCACAAAATCCACAGTGATTCTCTCTCATTTCCATTTCGGAATTGTGATTTGCTGTAATAACCCTAATGATATATGATATTTGACCTTTATCTACTGACATGTAAGACATCTAGTCGTGAACTCCGTGATGTCTTTCTTCATCCCTAACCACTAATGCACTATTTTCAAGTTTTGATACATCTTGTTACTGCCTTGGTGCATTGTAAATCTCGACTCATGGGCCTCCCTCATCCTTTGTCTCAACTTTGATACCTTTGGTACACATAACCTACCTTAGTAGTGTAAACTACCATTTGGCTCGATTGAAAAATCTAGTCTCTTCCTCTTAGAGATCAAAACAACTAATTCCACTAGCTTGCCATCAAGCTCTTGTACATCTTTAATCTTTTAACTTAAGATTGGTCGGATGTGCAACTTTGCCACAGTCTTCCTACTGAGCACATCAACCACCACATTGGCCTCCCTTAGATAATAATCAATTACACATTCGTAATCTTTTATTAACTATAACCATCTTCTTTACCTCAAATTCAAATATCGCTGTGTAGGAAGATACTTCAAACTCGTTTGATCAGTATAGATGTAACACATCTCTCCATATAGATAATGATTCCATATCTTTAATGCAAAGACGATGACTAACAATTCTATATTGTGTGTCAGGTAATTCTTTTTATGAGGCTTTAATTGTTTGGAGGCATAGGCAACGACTTTTCCTTCTTGCATTAACACATAACCTAATTCATTGTGTGATACGTCACTGTAAATCACATATTTCTTGTCTAGAATCGGCTATGTAAACACTTGAGCTTCTGTCAGAAGACTAGCTGATCAAAACTGTTTTAGCATTTGTTCGTCCAATCAAACTTGATATCCTTCTACAATATCTTAGTTAATGAAAAAGCAATCATAAAAAACCCTACTAAGCCAAGAAAATTCCTGTTTTTGATAATATTCAGTGGGGGTTTCCAATCCAAGATTGCCTCAACCTTGTCTGGGTCCACTATAACCCCATCAGCCAATATCACATATCCGAACATGGCAACCTTATTTAGCCAAAACTCATTGTAACACCCGCCAATTTAGGCTTGGATAATTAATATATTTAATTATCGTAATTAAAATTATTTGAGACTAAATTTGGAAATAAAATATAATAAGAATATTTATAAGTGAATTTTTATTAAGTTATGTGTGTTAATATAATAAGAATAGAAAGGTTGGGTAAGTTAATAATAATAATAAGATAAAAACCAAGGATTTAAATGGATATTTGGCAAAAACAAGGGGGGACCTAATAGGGTATTTACCATGAGTATAAAAATGTTATTTTTTATTCTTCTTCCAAATTTTAGAACCCTAGCCTTCCTCCGACTCTTCCATACACAAATTCTCTCTTCTTTCACCCATTTTCTTCTTCCTCTCCATCCTCTTCCTCTTCCTCTCTTCAAAAACTTAAAACAATTATAATAGCTTAAGGTTTGAAGAGGTTTAGACTTCATTGTGTTTAGGTTTGTACATATGAGCATGTTTATTCCTTTGTGTGTTTTATTTGCATTACAATGATGTTTGATGTTGAAAGAAGAGTGAACAAATAACTTGTTGTGGTTGCTGATTTTGTTAAAATTCGTCTGGAACAGTCTTTATGTATTTGACCATATATTTTGTTATGGAACTTGGATCGGGATAAAATTAGTTGGAAATGAAAAATAGGCACATAGACCTAAAACTTTTATGATTAGTGCAAATACTATATCTGATTCTAAGTTGGTCTAAAAATTTCTACAAAATCTCGGATTTGAAAGTACCCAGAAAATTTTGGGTAGTTATTTTATGAACATTCTATGGTATTTTGATTATATCTTTTGTTATGAAACTTGGATGGGGATGAACTCAATTGGAAATAAAACTAGACACATAGAACTAAAACTGTTATAAAGAGTGTAAATGTTATATCTGACTCTAAGTTGGTTTAACAATTTTTACAAATTCTCGGATTTAAAAGTACCAAGAAAATTCTGGGTAGTTATTTTCTAAACATTTTATGATATTTTGATTATATCTTTTGTTCTGGAACTTGGATCGGGATGAAATCAGTTGGCAAGAAAACTTGACACATAGACCTAAAACTGTTATAAAGAGTATAAATGCTATATCCAATTTTAAGTTGGTCTAAAAATTTCTACAAAATCTCATATTTGAAAGTACCCAGAAAATTCTGGGTAATTATTTTCTGAACATTTTATGGTATTTTGATTATATCTTTTATTCTGAAACTTAGATCGAGATGAAACTAGTGAGAAATTAAATTAGACACATAGATACAAAAACCTTATGAAAAGTATAAATGTTAGTTAGGATTTATATTGGACCTAAATTTTGATATAAAATCTCGAACCTAAGAATATTCTGAAAAATACTGAACATATTTTTACTAAGCACTATACGGTTATTTTGATATAACTTTAGCTAGAAAATTTAGATTTATATGATTCTTTTTGTATATGAAAGATAAGACATTAATCTAAAATTCATAGAATACCATAAAGTCAAATTCGAAATCAAAAATAGGTGAAAGGTTCAATCCAAAATCAGGGCAGGAATCCGTCCAGAAATAAAAATTTAGTAATTTGGTATTTTAAATAATGGGTGATATATATATGTGTGTGTGTGTGTGTGTGTGTGTATGTGTTTTAATTTTATATAATATGATAATAGTTATATTTAAAATTCTTATTGTGTATTGACTAAATTAATATGATGTGTTGTAATTTGAGATTTCAAATGAGATTGAAAATTTTTTATATGTATAGGGCATGTAAACTGAAATTTTTTATGAATATGTGAATTTTGATGATTTATGTAAATAATAAGATGATAACATCAATTAAGCCCAATTCTCTAATTTAGGACTAGAAATAGGATAGAAGGCATGTCATTGAGGGGTTTACGGTACCGTAGAAATTATGATGATATGAAAATTTTCATTATATGGACAAGGTGGCTTAAGCTCGGGTGAGAGCGTCATTGATCCTAAATGCATGCAATTATTTATTTTACTTAGTTAAGATGGGTTAAGCTCGGGTGAGAGTACTCTTGACTTGAGAAAGCTCGGTTGAGCACTTATACAGACAGATATAGATAGTGAGCAGGGTGGCTTAAGCTAGGGTGAGAGCGCTCCTGTTTCACAACCCGCATCCAAATAGTCTGGATTTAAAGTTTTGGGGCTATAAAATATAAAATATTTTAAAAAAAGAAATATGAGAAAAATTATTTATCAGGTAAATGAAACAACAAAATAAAATTCATAAATGAGGTATGAATATGAATTTACCTTTGTAAATGATGACATGTATATGTGTTGAACCAGTAAACTAGGTATGCAATATTCCATATTCATATATGATAAATTGATTTTTTTATATTGCTATAAAAAGGATTGTGATATATGAATTATTATTTATGATTATTTATATGCGAAATTGGATAATATGAATATGAAATTTTTATGATATATCATAAGTGTATGTATGAATATTTATGCACATATGTACCACTAAACATTAGGTTGCTTAGCGTGTGGATGTTTTCCCATACGCAGGTTCGGAGCCTATAGAGAGAAGCTGACAGAAAGAGAAGCAAGCCCATACAGAGTCAAATAAAGTAAATCCACATCAGAGGGTTGGTGTTTTACATGACATGCATTTTGTTCCTGTCCACATGTCATGAGTGATGAGTATAATTATAGTTTTCAAAAGTTTTACATGTTTTTTTTTATGTTGGGAACATGTAATTTTGTTTGGATCATATGTATTTTGTAAACATTGGGATAATGAAAGCCTAAACTTCTGTTTGAAAATATGGTCATGGTTTGTTAATTCCGCATGTAAAATAGATTCATTAATTGTATGACATATTGCTATCATGAAAAAAAACTAACATATGAAAATATAATAACTAAAATAGAAGAAACTTTAATTCAAATGAATTTTAAGGTAATAGGCATATGACATTTTCCTATATAGTTGGAATTATTCCTAACTATATAAGAGGGTGTTACACTCACACTTAGAGAGCTTGGCATATGACTTATGCTCCTTAAGAGTCTGCAAAACTGTTCTCAAATGCTGCTCATACTCATTCTTGTTTTTCGAATACACCAAGATGTCGTCTATGAACACCACGACAAACTGATCCAGAAATGGTTTGAAAATCCAATTTATAAGATCTATAAAAGCTGTCTAAGCATTGGTCATCCCAAAAGGCATAACCAAGCGCTCATAATTACTATACCCGATTCTGAAAGTTGTCTTCTCTGCATCGTCCGCCTTAATTCTCAATTGATGGTACTTGACTCAAGTAAATCTTAGAGAATACCTTTGCATCTCTCAACTGATCGAAGAGATCGTCAATCCATGGTAATGGATATATGTTCTTAACGGTCACTCTGTTCAATTGCCTGTAGTCTATACACAACCTCATAAACCTGTCTTTCTTCTTAACAAACAATACCAGTGCACCCCATGAAGATACACTCGATCTAATGAAGCCCTTACCTAGCAATTCCTATAATTGTATTGTGAACTCTTTCATCTCTAATTGAGCAATCCGATATGGTACTGTTGATATATGAGCTGTACTTAGAGTAAGCACAATTGAGAACTCTATCCCTCTTTCTGGAGCTAGCCCTAGTAACTCATCTACGAACACATCTGAAAATTCCTCTATTGTCGAAATATCTCTAAGATCTGAGTTCTCCCTCCTGATGTCAATCACGTGAGCTAAATAGGCCTTACACCCCTTTTTGATCATCTTTTATGCTTTCATTATGGAGATGATCATTGTTTGCTGTGAGGATCTCTTCCCCAGAACAATCACTATCTCATCTTTCAATGTTCTCAATTATACTGTCTTCATCCTATAGTCAACTACTGCACCATGCTGAGATAGTCAATCCATATCCAGAATAGCATCATACTCATGAAAGGGAAACTCAATTAAGTCTACTATGAATTCTTTCCCTTGAACCATAATTGGGTAAATCTTATACACTCGATTTACCACTGTGTTATGCCTCAAAGGGCTAGTCACCTCTATCTCATAATCTAATCTATTTGCTAACATGTTATACCGCTCAACTATATTGGTACATATATAAGAATGTGTGGAACCCAGATCTATTAAATAAATTAAAACTAAGTCAAAGAGAAGCAATGCACCAACAACCACATCTGATGCACTCGGATCCTCTATGGCCCTTATAACATAGGCCCTCGTTGGTGCTCTACTAGGTCTTAGCCTATTCACTGTCCTTGATATGGTCGATCTAGATCCACATTTGCTTGAATTGACCTATCCTCGACCTCTGGTTTGTGTTGGCATTGAACCCTGAGTTTGAGTGGGAGCCTTAACCATCTATAACGGATAAGCTCTCTTATAGAATCTCGGGACCCACACTTGTAGCAAGACCCGGTGCATCCCCAGTACTCTCCTTTATGCATCCTCCCACACACTGTACACTATGGTACTGTCTCTCTCTGTGTCTGAGGCTGACTACTGGTGGCAATGGAAATTGTTACTGAAGATGGTGCTTGTTTGGGGTACCCTATCTAACTCAATCACCTTCTTGCTCGATGACTATGCAACACTGTATACTAACCTTCTGAAGTCTCTTCTGGAAGAATCATCTGCCCTCTTTAGCTTTACCCTCTTCTCTATAGTGATAGAAGAAGATACCAACCATGTGAAATCTTCATATTGTTGTGAGATCATATGGAGCCTGATCTTATCTTTCAAACCATCCTCAAACTCGTGACATTTTTCCCCCTCATCCCCAATGATACCGGTTGCATACCTACTCAATCGGGTAAACTCTCTCTCATACACTGTTACAGTCATATTTCCCTGTCGTAAGTTCAAAAACTTTCGTTTCTTCTCATCTGTATATGCCCTCAGCATATACTATTTCTTGAACTCGACTATGAAGAAATCCAAGTTAATTGGCTTTAGAATCTACGGTTTCTGGAAAATCGACTTCCACTAATCATAGGTATGCTCTTGAAGAAATGAAACAACATACCTAACCTTATGCTCTTCGGCACAATCCAACTCCTCGAATATCCTCTTGATCCTCTCTAACTATAACTCAGCAACTACCGAATCATCCTCAATACCACCTATAAAGTTCGTAGCCCCATACTTATTCAGCTTGTCAATTTGAACCCTACATCTCAGGAGTGACTAAAAAGGTGGTGGAAGTGGATGAGGAGGTGGCGGTGGTATAGCCTGTACTAACTGCTATAACAGAGTAACAAGATTTTGCATCAGAAGATCCTATGTCTGATCTGACTGACTAGCCATCGACTGCTGTAAAGAAGGTATGCCAGTCGACCCTTGCACACTAGTTTGGCTCGACTGATTCTGAGCCTCAACATCTATAGAATTGTTAGTCTCGGTTGCGTCATGCAGTTCAATCTCTATACTCACTTTTTAGCATACACATTGATAGAGAATATCCCACATCAGAGTCATATAGGATAACACTCGCACATGTTATACACCCATCCTCACCTAGGTTCAGAATCACTTAAACCTAAGCTCTGATACCATTAAACGTAACACCATTCAATATAATTAAGATTAAACCTAATTATACCAAAGGACGTTACAATGCACATGAGTTAAAATGCCTCAAATTTTAAAGCTTTCATGCATCATGACCATGATGACTTATCAAAATAAAAACATTTTTAAAATCATGAAATCAAGCTCCAAATAAATAAAAGTTTAATTACAAATCATATGGGTATGCATAAGCCTAAGGTTTTAGAAAATGAGTAGTTATAAAACTACATGTCTCTGAAATACAACATGTAAAACTATAACTACCCAACCCACAACAAAACAGCAAAAAACCATATGCAACAGTGTATCACCCACCCCGAATGTATATCCTTGATTTTGATTACTGGGCTTCTTCCTCTGTCGATTTTTTCCTAAGCTTCAAACCTACGCATAGGAAGTCCATACGCTAAGCCACTCGTGCCTAGTGGTACATAATAACGTGCAAGGCATACAACAACATATAAATAATATGCATGATATAATCACTGAGCTATTATGACTACTTACCTCAAACTCTGCATATGCACTAACTCGTATACTATATGACATGCCATATATATATATATATATATATATATATATATATATATATATATATATAATGCACAATACCACATGGCATCTCAAACAATCTCTTAGTATCATACATGTGTTTATCACACATAAAATTTATCATCTTACCTTTGCCCACCTTACTCATACTAGACTAAAATGGATACGGCTACTCTACAGCTCTCGCTAAAGCCAAAATAACCCACCGAGGAAGCTCTTATTGCTTACCTCTAGGCCTTCAAGTATCTCAATGTAATCCACTAAAGAAAAATGAGTGCACAAAACAACTATAAGGGAAGCACACTTGGTTAAACCTTGAGCCTTCTAAGCACCTCGTTAAACTTCAAAATATCTCAGCATAAATCAACTGAAGAAAACAAGTACACGAAACAATTGTGAGGAAAGACCACCTAGGTACACCCCGAACCTTATAAATACCTTGTAATTCTTCAAAATATCACAATCATAAGTCCACTTAAGAAAATGAGTGCACGAAATAACTGAGAGAGAATCCCATCTGGCTAAACCCCTAGCCTTCTAAACACCTCGTAATTCTTCAAAATATCTCAATCGTGACTAATATACATCACCATGTACCGATCTCCCCTCTTAATAACATGCCATATATCCTAGCTCAAGTCCTAGTCAGAGTATTGGGCTTACAATGTCACCAGTGTATATTCATATTATCTATTACCATAATTTATATAATTCTAATGATTTCGATAATCATTTTCACAACATATATTTTCATACCATGCTATAAGCATGCAACCAAGGCCTACTGTCTTACAATGAATCAATTTCGATCAAAAAACAAACATATAATTTTTTTTTATCATAAACAACTTTATGCTTATGAATAACCATTCATGGTCGTGAAGCACAACTTCACGGGTAGCCCCCCTGTGAAACAAGCTGTAATTCAACCTGTGAATCAGAACACGTTCACGCCTATAATCACCCTTTCACGGGCGTGAACCCAACCGTAAAGCTGCCTATGAACGGGTCTGCCTTCAGTAACAAAATTGGATTTCACGACATTCACGCCCGTGAACCCACCTTTCATGGTCGTGAATCTGGAAATTTTTTCAGAAAACAAAACATCACAAATTGTGCTATTTTCACATGAAATACTCATTACGGTTAACTAATGTCAGCCACCCTATCAACATTTTAGCATGCATTTAAGCTATCTATCACAACCATATCATCTCTAATCATTAACATTAATCAGAATGATCCTCAAACATCTCAATTTAACCAATTTGATACAAAATTTCTATCATGTATATTAACCCCATATTTTTCCATTTAACTACCCAATGGTCATTTTCAACATGTATTCAAAGTCATTAACACATAAACATCAATTTATTTTCCTTTAGGGTTGTTATGTACAAATCTTACACCTATGATGGAGATTAGCTAAAACTTGAGCTCTTCAAACTTGTCCTCTTCCTCAGGATAGACTTCCAGCACCTCTTTCAGATCCTATCAAGATGAGAAATGTCCTATTAGACTCTGGAAATCGAACCAAGGTCTGGAAAAGAAAAACCAAGTTTTTCTCTAAACTCATAAACTCCCCTTTCTTTCTCACTTTTTCCTCATGAAACACTGATCTTCTAAGCTTCTCCAATGGAAGAAGATAGAGTCTGAAAGAAGAATAAGATGCAAAAGCATGTTTTATTGGTTAACAGAGAGTAGGGAGCGAATTTAAAGGGGATGACAGAAAGAAAAATGTGACTGTCTCACATGCTCTCTCTGCCTAAGCTTCACGACCATGACTCATCTTTCACGGACGCGAGCCTCTCCTTCACGATCATGAAGCAATTCTTGATAATCGAGAAGAACCTTATCACGATTATGTACTGAAACCCGATATTTATGGTCGTGACACCCATTGTCACGGATGTGAAATATTTGATTTCAGTCACTCTCAAACTTCCCAAAAATCCACTTAACCCCCAATTTCCACTAACCAATAGCATAACTTATAGGCCCTAATTACGGGTGTTACAATACATGTTTGTAAATGTTAGTATTGTGTAATTTATTTCAAAGGTTATATTTTTGTAAATCTCTGGACAAGAGTTAGTTATATTTTTATAAAATTGTGATTTTAAATGTTAAGTTGAGCATTATCTTTACTTGATGTTTTATGCAAGTCATCATGGCTATGGTGCAAAGAAAAAATTTAAATTTTCACAGATTTTCGGCATACAGTTTGTATGACACTCACTCATTTAGCTGGATTAATTTTGGTTAGGCAAGAGGATGCTACATTAATTGTACTCATATATTTGATATTAATATAATCATATCATGCTAATCAATAATATGATTAGATGCACATGATATTATTTTCTAATTTGATTAATATTTTTTGTGATAATATTAATGGGAATATTGCAAAAACTAGAGTTTATGGCTCTTAACATTAGTGGAAAAAAATATTTGTCAAGGATATTAGATGTTGAAATTCATCTAGATGCGAATGGTCTTAGTGATACTATCAAAGATGGAAATAAAATATCTAATCAAGATAAAGCTAAAGCCATGATTTTCATTCGTCACCATCTTCACGAGGGATTAAAATATGAATATCTAACAATAAAGAATCCTCTTGTTCTTTGGAAAAATTTGAAAGACAGGTATGATCACTAAAAAACTATCATCCTTCAAAATGCTCGATATGACTGGAAGCACTTGCGGCTACAAGATTATAAATCAGTAGGTGAGTATAACTCTACAATGTTTAAAATAAGTTATCAATTGAAATTATGTGGAGAAAATATTATTGAAAATGATACATTAGAGAAAAATTTCTCTACATTTCATGCCTCAAATTTGCTTCTACAACAACAATATCGTGAACAAGGCTTCAAAAAGTATTATGAGTTTATCTCTTGTCTTCTTGTGACTGAAAAAAATAATGAACTTTTTTTTATGAAAAATCATGAATATCATCCAACTAGTTCTATTGCACTCCCTGAAGTGAATGTAACAACATCTAATAGTCATGGTCGTGATCATAGTCGTGGTCGTGGATGAAGGTGAGGTAATTGTAGCATTTGCCGATACAACCAAGAAACGCTAACCAACTGTACCGATGGATGTCACGATATTGTTTTATAGAAAAAATCATTAAATTAAAATTTTCACATTTAAAACTTGTTTAAATATCATATTGCAATTAATGCATAAAACCGTCATAAATAAAACCTCGATCCCACAATTGATATCATAATATAAAATATGTTTCTGGCTTCACTAGCCTCATATTACATAAATACATATTAAATTATCATAACATGATTTTAAAACATAAAAGACATGTAAAATAGTATCCCAAAATAACATATGACATAAACATAAATAAAAAGTATGTAATGAATGTACACACCCTAATTGGATGCTTTTTAATTGAACTTTGGTGGCTTGATGCTTTACCGGTTAGCTCATGTATACTGGCTCTGAACATGCATGAAGGAAATCCACACACTAAGCAAACTAATGCTTAGTGGTACACATGTGCATAAAAACTCTACATTTAACTCGTGTTATACCATATCATGTAATTCATCTCATAATCATTCCTAAAATCATACATTCTAGCTGTTTCATGCATCAATGACCCATATGATAAAAACTGGAACTCCACGAAGTCTTGCCACTTCGTTCATATATAATTATACTAGTTTATTCAACCGATAATCTCTCTTGATAGACAAGAAGTGAGATGACCTCATTAACCTATCAACAAGAACCTATACAACATCATACTTTCTCGGTGTCAAAGGTAAACCAATCACAAAATCTAATATGATTCTTTCCCATTTCCATTTCGGAATAATGATTGATTATAGTAATCCTAACGGTACTTGATATTCTGCCTTGACTAACTGACATGTCAGACATCTTGTAGTGAATTATGTAATTTCCTTCTTCATTCTTAACCACTAATATCTTATCTTCAAAATTTGATACATTTTGTTTCTTTCTGGATGTATCATATATCTAGTCTCATATGTCTCCTTCAATATCCTCTGTCTCAAATCAGTACATTCGACACACATAATTGTTCCTGTTAGTACAATCCATTATCTAACTCAACTGAAACTCAAGTCTCTTCCCCTTAGAGACTAACTTGATTAACTCAACTAATCTGGCATTGTACCTCTATGCATCTCTAATCTCTTGATTCAAAGTAGGTCGAATATGTAACTCTGCCATGACCTTTCTACTTAACGCATTGGTAATAACATTGGCTTTGACTGGATGATAATCGATTACGCAATTGTAATCTTTGATCAACTTCAACCACATTTTTTGTCTCAAATTCAACTCTCTCCGAGTAGAAAGATATTTCAAACTTTTGTGGTCGGTGTAGAAGAAACACTTTTCCCCATATAGATAATGACGCCAAATCTTGAATGCAAAGACTATAACTGCCAATATTATATCATGTGTTGGATAATTCTTCTAATGAGGTTTTAATTGCTTGGAAGCATAGGCAACAATTTTTCCCTCCTACATCAACACACCTCCCAATCCATTGTGAGAAGCATCGCTGTAAACATACTTCTTCTTAGGAACTAGTTGTGACAAAACTGAAGCTTCTGTTAACAAAGTCTTAAGCTGATCAAAACTATGTTGACACTTGTTGGACCATTAAAATTTCACATCTTTCTTAATAATCTGGTCAATGTAGAATCCATCACAGAGAATCCTTTAACAAATCTCCTGTAGTAACCCACTAATACAGAATACTCCTCTTTATCACATTCTTTGGAGGCTTCCAATCCAATACCGCCTCAATCTTACTAGGATCCATTCTAACTCCATTTACTGATACAACATGTCCAAGTAATGCCACCTCATCTAACCAAAACTCATATTTAAAGAGTTTGGCATATAACTTACGATCCCTAAGAATCTATAACACTGTCCTCAAGTGCTAATTATGATATTCTCTGATGTTATTAATGAAAATGACAACAAATTGATATAAATATGGCTTGAAGATCCAATTCATCAAATCCAATAAAGTTGTTGGGGCATTGGTCAACCCAAATGATATAACTGAAAACTCATAGTAACCATATCTACTCCTGAAAGCTATTTTGGCAACGTTGATGGACTTAACCTTCAACTGATGGTACCCTGACCTGAGGTATATCTTGGAGAAAACTCCTGCACCCTTTAATTGATCAAACGGATCATCTATCCATGGAAATGGATATTTACTCTTGATAGTAGGCTTGTTCAATTGCCTTTATTCGACACACAACCTCATTGACACATCTTTCTTTTTAACAAACAACACTGGTGCACCCCATGGGGATACACTAGATCTGATAAAACCTTTATCTATCAATTTTTGCATCTGTGCATTTAACTCCTTTAACTCTGAAGGCGTCATCCTATATGGTGTAACTGATATCGAAGTTATGTTTGGTGCAAACTTTATAGAGAACTCTATCTCTCTATCTAGAGGTAATCTTAGTAAGTCATCTAGAAATACCTCTGGATATTCCCTCACTGTGGGGAAATCCTGAAGATTTTGTCCTTTCTTACTTGTATCAATCACATGAGCTAAGTAAGCCTCACATCATTTTCTAATAATTTTTTAAGCCTTCATAATGGAAATGACTTGGGCTGGATGTGGAAATCTCTCACCATCCACTATTATCTCTTATTGATCTGGGGTTTTAAGAATCAACTTCTCAAACCTACAGTTAAGTACTGCTTCATGTTGAAAAAGCCAATTTATGCCTAAAATGGCATCAAACTCGTGGAAAGGTAACTTGATCAAGTATGCGGGAAACTCCCTTCTATGTATAACCAAAAAATAACCCTTATACACTCAATTCACAATCACACTATGACTTAAAGGATTTGTGATTTCAATCTCATATTCTAAGTTCTCAACTATCACACTATACTGGCCAGGTGTTTGAGTGTGTAGATCTAGGATCTATTAAAGCATATAGACATAATCCACGGAGAGAAAACATATCCATGATAACATCAGTGGCATCATGATCCTCTATTGCTCTCATAGCATATGTTATCGCTGAAGTGCTGCTCAGTCATGGTCTATCAACCGTCATTGATGCAATATGACTAGGTCCTGATCGACCTCGATTCTGCTGTTAACTTGGTATTGGAGTTGATCCCATTATCTGTGTAGACGTTGTACTTTCCCATAATGGACAATCTCTCTTCAGATGATCTTGGAATCCACATCTGTAACAAGCCCTGGTGTTTAACCAACACTCGCCCCCGTGACACTTGTTGCAAATCCCATATACTGGTATAAATATTTTCATGTTTTGCAACTGTCAACTAGCGATGGTAGAAATAGCTTTGGAAGGTGGTCCCCTCCCATAAGAATTCAGCTGTTGAAAGCCCTGACTGTTTCCCCTGTACTGTGAGTATCAGGAGAAAAAGTGACCTTTTTGCCTGAAGGTTGTGTCATGCTAGCTAAGGGCTTCCTAGAAGACTCATCTATCTTCTTCCTCATTTTCTTTTCAAAACTGATGGCTATGGATATAAACCTTGCAAAGTCCTTAATCTGAAGAGTTGTAACCTGATAGCTAATATCCTCACGTAAACCATCCTCAAATCAGTGGCACTGATATGCATCCTGATGAACCCTCGCTCATACTCTGTAACAATCAGATTTTTCTACTACAGATCTTGAAATTCCTTCTTCTTTTCATTCACTTATACTCGTGGCACATATTTCTTCCTAAATTCTGCTACAAAGAAAACTCATGTCAGTGGTTGTGGTGTCTGTGGCTTCAACAGAATTATTTTTCACCAATCATATACTTGATCTTGAAGCAAAGAAACTTCATACCTTACCTTGTGCTCCTCGGCACACATTATCTCTTCAAAGACTCTATCGGTCTTCTTTAACCAAAACTTAGTAGCTGCTTGATCATCCTTGCTTTTACCAGTGAAATCGGTAGCCCCATACTTTTTGATCTTATCTATCTGTATCTGTAGTCTAGGTGGTAGAGGAAGTGGTACCGGTTGCAAGCTGTCTGCAACATATTCTATACCAACTGCTACAGCAAACCTATTATCATTTGGCCCTGTTCGGGCTGTCTTGCAGTGTGTTATGAAGGTAGTGGTGCAACACTCGAACCATGTATGCTAGCAATGATAGGCTGATCCTAAGCCTGAACATTGGTAGGACTGTTACTTTTTACAACCTCATGAGGATCCACCTCCTCAATCTCCGTAACGTCTCACTTAATCCTACAAGCTGACAAAGTATAAGCCCATATCAGAGCTAGATGAGACACAATGAATGCATGATTAAAAAAAATCCCTTTACCCCATTAAGGTTCATAAATACCTAAACCTAAGCTTTGATACTAATAAATCTAGCACCTATTGATATAGCCGAGAAACCCTCACCAATTGTATCAATGGACGCCATGATGTTGTTTTGCACAAAAACTCATTAAATTAAAACTTTCACATTTTAAACTTGTTTAAATATCATAATGAAATTAATGCATAAAACTACCATAAATAAAATATTGATCCAATGATTGATATTATAACATAAAATCTATTTCTAGCTTCACTAGCCTGATATTATATAAATACATATTAAATTATCATCACATGATCTTAAAAGCATAAAAGACCTGTAAAACAATATCCCAAAATAACCCATGACATAAACATAAATAAAAAGTGTGCCATAAATGTACATGCCCCAATTGGGTGCTTTCTAACTGAACTTTGGTGGCTTGCTACTTTATTGGTCAACTCCTGTCTACCAGCTCCGAACTTGCATTCAGAAAACCCACACACTAAGCAAACTAATACTTAGTGGTACATATGTGCATAAAGATTCTACATTTAACTCTTGTCATACCGTGTTATGCAATTCACCTCATGATCTTTCCTAGAATCATACATTCTCCCTGTTTTATGTATCAATGCAAGTTCACATGCCTATTAATACCATAGAAACCATGTGACATTACCATGTATATTACACACATATACATATTTAACACATCATATATCAGATATCATTATCAACAAATACATGTCTATAAAAGTTTTCATCTAAATTTTCAACCAATATATTTTATTTCATTCAGCCCTAGATTCTCTATAGTTGACAATCCAGATGTGGGACATAAGTTAGGGGCACTCATAGTCGAGGTTAAGCCACTAAGCTTACAACATGTAACCGCTCACTCTAAGCTCCTCAAGTCAATGACGCTCCATAACCCGAGCTTAAGCCACATTGATTGAGTATAATAATACATGTTAGCATATCTAGGATCAAGTGCTCATAATACCCGAGTCACCTTGTCCTCATTTAATAATACATTATAGCTATTTCATTTATCTCTATCGGATATGATGGAAACTGGAACTCCATGAAGTTTTACCACTTCGTTGACATACAATTATGCTGATCTATTCAACTGATAATCTCTTCTGATAGGCAAGAAGTGAGATGACTTCATTAACCTATCAACAATGACCCATATGACATCATACTTTCTTGGTGTCAAAGGTAAACCAATCATAAAATCCATTGTGACCCTTTCTTATTTCCATTCTGGAATAGTGATATACTATAATAACCTTGATGGTACTTGATGCTCTGCCTTGTCTTGCTGTCATGTCAGATATCTTGTAATGAATTTTGTAATTTCCTTCTTCATTCCTGACCACCATTATCTTATCTTCAAAATTTGATGCATCTTGTTTCTTCCTTGATGCATCACATATCTAGTCTCATGTGTCTCCTTCAATATCCTTTGTCTCAAATTTGGTACATTCGACACACATAACCATCCTTGATAGTATAATCCATTATCTGACTCAACTGAAAACTCAAGTCTCTTTCCATTGGAGACTGACTCAATTAACTCAACTAATCTGGCATCCTGCCTCTATACATCTCTAGTCTCTTGATTCAAAGTAGATCAAATATGCAACTCTGCCATGATCTTTTTACTCAACGCAATGGCCACAACATTGGTCTTGCCTGGATGATAATTGATTATGCAATTGTAATCCTTGATAAACTCTAATCACCTTTTTTGTCTCAAATTCAACTCCCTCTGAGTAGGAAGATATTTCAAACTCTTATGGTCGGTGTAGATGGAACATTTTTTGACACTTTTCCCCATATAGATAATGATGCTAAATCTTTAATACAAAAACTATAGTTGTCAACTCTATATCATGTGTCAAACAATTATTCTCATGAGATTTCAATTACTTGGAAGCATAGGAAATAACCTTTCCCTTATGCATCAACACACCTCCAATCCGATACGAGAATAATCGTTATAAACAACATACTCTTTGTCAGGAACTAGTTGTGATTAGAATTAGAATTTTTGTTAACAAAATCTTAAGCTAATAAAAACTATGCTGACACTTGTCGGACCATTCAAATTTCACATTTCAACAGAGAAGTTATCACGAAGAATCCTTTCACAAATCTCCTGTAGTAACCCAATAAACCAAGAAAACTTCTGATCTTTATTATGTTCTTTTTAAGCTTTTAATCCAATATCGCCTCAATCTTACTGGGATCCACTCTAACTCCATATGTTGATACAACATGTTCGAAGAATGCCACCTTATCTAACCAAAACTCACATTTAGAGAGTTTGGCATATAACTTTCGATCCCTAAAAATTTGTAACACTGTTCTCAAATACTGATCGTGATCTTTTATGTCCTTGGAATAAACCAAGATGTCGTTAATGAAAACCATAATGAACTTATCTAAATATGGCCTTAAGATTCAATTCATCAAATCTATGAAAGCTTTTGGGGCATTGGTTAACCCAAATGCCATAATAAAAAACTCATAGTGATAATATCTAGTCCTGAAAGTTGTATTGGTAATAGCAATTGACTTAATCTTCAATTGATGGTACCCTGACTTGAGGTCTATCTTGGAGAAAATTCATGCACAATTTAATTGATCAAATATATCATATATTCGTGGCAATTGATATTTGTTATTGATAGTAGCTTTGTTCAACTGCATATAATCGACACACAACCTCATCGATGCATCCTTCTTTTTAACGAAAAATTCTGGTGCGACTTATGGGGATACACTCGGTCTGATGAAACTTTTATCTAACAATTCTTGCAACTGTGCCTTTAACTCCTTTAACTTTGAAGGTGCCATCTTGTATGGTGTAATTGATATTGGAGCTTTACATGGTGCAAGCTCTATGACGGACTCTATCTTCCTATCTAGAGGTAATCCTGGTAAATCATCTAAAAATACTTTTGCATATTCCCTCACTGTGGGGAAATCCTGAAGATCTGGTCCTTTCTTCCTTGTATCAATCACAAAAGCTAAGTAAGCCCCACATCCTTTTCTAATCATTTTTTGAGCCTTCATTAAGTAAATGACTTGGGTTGGCTATGAAAATCTCTCACCATCCACTATTATCTCTTCTCGACCTGGGGTCTTAAGAATCAACTTCTTAGACCTGCAGTTAACTACTACCTCATGTCGAGAAAGTCAATCCATACCTAAAATGGCATCAAATTCGTGAAAAGGTAACTCGATTAAGTTTGCAGGAAACTCCATTCTGTGTACAACCAACGAACAACCCTTATACACTTGATTCACAATCACACTGTGACCTAAAGGGTTAGTGGCTTCAATCTCATATTCTAAGTTCTTAACTATCATACTTTGTTGGCTAGGTGTTCTTGTGCAAACATATGAGTTTGTAGATCCAAGTTCTATTAAAGCACATAAACATAATCCATAGAGAGAAAATGTACCCAGGATAACATTAGTGGCCTCGTTATCCTCTTGTGCTCTCATAGATATTGGTGGTCAAGAATGAAGAAGAAAATTACAGAATTCACTACAATATGTCTGACATGTCAGCAAGTCAAGGCAGAATATCAAGTACCATTAGGCTATAGTCGATCACTATTCTGGAATGGAAATAGGAAAGGATCATAATGGATTTTATGATTGGTTTACCTTTAACACTGAGAAAGTATGATGCCATATGTGTTGATAGGTTAATGAAGTAATCTCACTTTTTGCCTATCAGAAAAGATTATCAATTGAATAGACTGGCAGAATTATATGTGAATGAAGTGGTAAAACTTCATGGAGTTCCAGTTTCCATCATATCAGATAGAGATATATGAAACATCCTCAAACTCTCTATAGTTGACTATTCAGATGTGGGGCATAAGTCAACGGTGCTCATAGCAGACGTTAAGCCATCCAACTTACAACCTGTAATCGCTCACATTAAGCTACTCAAGTCAATGGCACTCCATAATCCGAGCTTAAGCCACATTGACTGAGTATAATAATACATATTAGCATATCCAGGATCAAGTGCTCATAATACCTGAGTCACTTTGTCTTCATATAAAAGTATCTCATACGGTACAATTTACCTCATTCATTGGAATATCATCTATCCTATGTCAAGTCCAAGACTACAGAACCAGACTTTTTATCTCATAACCATTTATCTTTCGATTCATTTTAAAACACATGTTATTACTAGCATTCACTTTATCACATGTTATTACCAACATTTACTTTTCCATTTAGGCATTATCATATCCAATACATAAATATTACATCGTGTCATTCACACATTATTTACTATGTATACATACATTTATAACATGCATTAAGCCAACCTATCACCATAGGTCATAATATTAACTGTACACATTTTACACTCAAATAGCTTCACGGGCGTGAACTATTTATTCACAACCGTGAAGGAACACACCTGTAAAGGAACATTTCATAGTTACCTTATTTGTGAACCATCATTTGAATCACTATATAATCATCATGGGCATGAATAAGTAATTCACGGTTGTGACATCATATTATCACGATTTTCCAATCGTGACACCAACCCGTGAAATGTAGTTCATACCAACTCGACATTCACAGCTATGATACCCTTGTTCACGGGCATGAATAATGCATTTCCGACAAACCCAAAACAAAGCACATCATGTATTTCATGCAAAATCTCTAAGATTAACCAATGATAATCTCTTCTATCAACACTTACATATTCATACCATGTTTGCAACACATTTAAACCATATTTAACTCATCAAATTCATTATTAGGTCATATCATGTCATAACATAACACATTTTCCATTTTAACGCATAATCCATACATCCATGTTATTTGTTAACCATAAAATGTCTTTTTTTTTCCATTCATTCACATTTCTAGAAACACAACATACATTAATATGCATGAAAATCGAATTAATATGCCTATATGTACCTACCTTTCACCAAAATGGAGCCTTAACTATCCCTTCAACCTTTTCAAGCTTGATTTTCTCTTTGTGATATGTTTCCTTGCCCTCTATCCGAACCTAACATCACAAACATGTTCTTATTAGAACCTTATAATTATAAACAACCTATAACAAACCCTAATAACTGAGTTCTACCTCAACTTTGGCAAAACTCTAACAAAACTACATGTTTCTCAAGCTTATAAGCTTCGACAATGGTGTTTAGGATTTTTTGAGGGTGGAGAAGAAGAATAAAAAGTCTTGGCATGTGTCAGAGGAAGATAAGGGGTGGTGGAAATGATTTTAAAGCAAGATTTGGTGCAGAGGAAAAAGAAAAGTACGGCTGGTCATGACCATTCGACCTGCATTTCATGGGCGTGACCCTTACTTCATGGGTGTGAAACATCTTTTATGGCCATTACTAAACCATTCACGGGCATGAAAGTTCTCTCTTCTCAAATACTCCCGCCATGTCCAAAACTTTATCGTTTGAACCACAATATGACCTTTCATGGGCATGAACAAATATTTACGGGCGTGAAATCTTTCCTTTTTAAAATTTGAACACACCTTAAACCCTATTTTTTCCCACTCTAAACACGTATATAACTTATAAGCCAGTAATGGTGGTCAATTTTATAAAAAAAGTGAAAAGAGATGAAAAATAAAGAAAGGGAAATCCTTCACAGTACAAAAAAGAAAATTCATGTTTTAGATGCGGTAATAAAGGGCATTGGTCACGTACATGTCATATACCTAAATATTTAGTTAATTTATATCAAGTCTCCCTAAAGGAAAAAAAGAAACATGTTGAAGCAAACTTGGCAGAAAATACATAAGCAAACTTTGTATACCAAAATAATGAATTATTTTTTAACCAATTGGGCAAGATGCACTTAAATATTGTGAACTTTTTCAAACAAGATAATGGGAAGATTGATCCATAACAATGTTTGAAAAAATAAAGCATATGTCAAGAATTTTATTTATGTGTGTTTTTATTTATTTATTTTAATTGTTGTTTTTAAGGTTGTTATCAGTTTTTGTTATCAAATAATATATTATATCTTTATAGTTACTTATCGTAATTTTTTTCTTAAGAAATATGGATTTTCCTTACTCATCGAGAACTTTCAAGAATAATGATGAAGATATATGCTTAGCAGACAGTGCAATGAGACATACTATATTGAGAAATATAAAATATTTTTCTAAATTGACAATGATGGAAGCAAATGTTAGTACAATATTAGGTTTTACAAACTTAATAGAAGGTTCTGGAATAGTTCATATCCTCTTAAGTAATGGAACATGATTCATAATTGATAATATTTTATTATCTAATAAATCAAAGAGGAATCTGCTAAGTTTTAAAGATATATGTTGTATTGTGGCTTGTAATCACAATGATATAGAATATCTCTATATTACGTCAATAGTCTCAAATGAAAAATAAATTTAGAAAGGTTACCTGCTTTATCTCTTGGTTTGTACAACACAATAATTATTGCAATTGAAGTACATACAATAGTGAACCAGAAATTCATTGATTGGAATTTTTTCACTGTTTGGCATGACCGATTGGGTCATCCCGAGTCAACAATGATGCGTAAAATAATTGAGATTTCAAATGGACATCCCTTAAAGAACCAAAAGATTCATCAATTCAATAAATTCTCATATATTTTTTGTTCTCAATATAAATTAATTATTCGACCTTCATTAGCAAAAGTTGAATTGGATTTGTAACACTATTATAACACTTATTCTATATGTATGTTACGTGGGTAAATACGATTATAGCCGATATATGCCAAATTTTTTTTAATTTAATGACTATAATATTATCAACACTTAATTAATCTTTTTTACTTTTCCAAAAATTTCAGCAGTATAATGGTTATAAACTAACTCACCCACCTGCAAAACAAACAATCCATAGCCCATTTTTGGGCACAACAATTCACATATAATACAAAATATTTTACATTCATCCACAAATCATCATTTCATTCTTTACACGCATAATAATTTACAAATACCATTTTATCATAATATGTACAAAGTTCATTTTTACAACTTCATATCTATGCATATATATACATGTCATTATTAGTAATATTCTACTACTATTTTATTCTTCTGTCTGCTCCCAAAATTTGCATACTTGCTCCTGCTTTTTTCACTACTACTTGCATACAATCAAATAATTACGTGCTGAGTATTAATATGCTCAGTGGTGATTACTAATGTAATGGCTCAAATACCGGGTTAGTCATAAACTGTAGTTTTCGAGATTGATCAGTATACTCGGGGGTCAAAAATACACCCGTGGGTGAAAAATATTTTATTTGATTATCGAAAAATATATGTTATGAATAATCTGAGGGAAAATTTTGGAGTGAAAATGAAGTCAAATAAACCTTCAAAAGTCAAAATTAAGAAAAAAAAAGGACCCGATTTAATTAAATAGTTGGTTGACCGTAATTTGACCGGACTATGAAAAAATAGCAAACGACATTCAAAAATTTATTTTAAGATATGAATAGACTCTAAATAATATGTAGAATTATTTGAAATTGAAAAGTGAATTTTACGGTAACACCGAAAATTGAATTATCTGTCCGATTTAACTGAGCTGGACAGAAAATGAACTACTTTTATAATAATAGCCATGTAAATATGTTTTATGTGAAAATTGGAATTTTTTTTCAATTATTGTATTGAAAATATATTTTTGTATTCCAGAAAATTTAAATGTTAAAAATTCTCTATGATGATAATTATTTTGGTATTGAAAGAATATTTATTAATTTTATGAAAAATGAAGTGAACTATGAATATGAGAATTTTTCCCACATGTTAGCCTAGACGTGAACTAGGGTATTGTTGGCATGTCAATAGGGTAGAAATTATGGTCCTGTGCATTTCTGTGGACCAATGAAATATTGTAATCCTGTGCATTTCTGTGGATCACCTGATATAATTGTCAGTCCTGTGCATTTCTGTGGGCTGAGTCATATTACATTTGGATCCTGTGCATTTCTGTGGATCCTAAGTTGGGATGTAATATGATACCCCTTTGATTCCCTAGGAGTAAGTCTAGGACGTTATAATATGTGGGTATATGAAAAATATATTATTAAGAATTCAACGATATTTGAATTATAAAAATATTGTATTATGATATTTACAGAAAAAGATAGAAATTTTGAATTGATTTTATTTTAAATACATGTTTTTATTTTAATGATTATTATTATAAGAGTTTTTGCACCACTGAGTTATATACTCAGCGCGAGAGTTTGTTTTCTCTCGCGTAGGTTACCAAAGTAGCAAAGAGCATCCTGATTTGTAGATAGAGACGTTGATTGGGGACCGCATTATGGAGCACAACAGTAGCAGTGGTAGCCACCCAGAACGGGTTGGTCCCTTTATTCTATTTTGATATGTATATATATAAGTTTTTAAATTTCATTATAGCATGTATATAAATAAAATAAAAAGGTGTGTATGTATAATATTTTAGTATATATTTTAAAATTTCTTATATTAAATATGTTTAAAATTAAAGAAGTATTTTTGGAGAGTTTTATTTTCTGTAGCACCTCTTATCCGTCCGGTATACGGATGGGTGTACGGAAGGGTAAGGGGTGTTACAATTTTATTGGTATCAGAGCGTGGTTTAGGCGATTCTAGGATAACGAGGGGTAGAATCAAGATTGTTTGCTCATGCATTTATTTTTGAAAAATAATTTGAATGTATAAATATAACTGCTACTGCTGCCTAATGTGAGTCACTGTTGTGCTTTATAGGGTTATAGATTTCAAATGCGGAGGGTTAGAGAAGAAACCCCAGATACTTATGAGCCGCTTGACACTGATGCTTCATACCCTTCATCACGGCGGAGGACAGTTGAGGCCAGTGTATCCACCCATGGATCGGATAGATCACATAGACATGAGAGACATGCACCGGTCTCGGGTTCAGCTAGGGAGGAGTTGTTAGAGGATATGGCTGAGATCTTACGGCGTTCTGCCAGACCAGCCACTGCTGAGATGGGATTTGAGAGACTTCGGAAATTGGGAGCTCCAGATTTCTATGGCCGCAGGGAGGATGACGCGGCAGCTGCAGAATATTGGTTGGAGAGGGTAGAGAGAGTGTTCCGACAGATGAATTGCACATCGCGAGAAAAATATAGATATGCAGAGTTTCTACTGCAGGAGGGGGCTTATGACTGGTGGAAGACAATATTACAGCGCCCCCAGACACCTGATCCACCTTCCTGGAAGTTCTTTTGGGAGCATTTCAGAGAGAGGTACATTCATCGGGCCTATATTGATCGGAAGAGACAATAATTCCTGGACCTCAGACAAGGGGATATGACTGTGGAAGAATACGAGAATGAGTACACCTGACTCAGTAAATATGCAGGGGGTATTATTGCAGATGAGGTTGATAGTTGCAGGAGGTTTGAGAAGGGACTGCGACCCCCTATTAGAGCTAGGTTGGCTGGAGCACAGATTAAGGAGTTTACTGCTTTGAGAACTGCTGCTGAGGCGGTTGAGGAGGTCGTGGCTGAGGAGATGAAGACAATAGTTTCGAGCCACCCTAAGAGACCACATTTTCAGTCAGGTGCTAGTTCATCCACTAGTAAGAAGATCAGATTTTCTGGTAGCAGATTCCAGAGGGGATCTAGAGGTTCAGACGCATCAGCCTGGTGAGGACAGCCTGCTAGGGCAGTACCATCAGTTGCCAGTACTCCGGGTTCAGCAGGGGGAAGATTTGTTCCTCGTCCTCAGTGTCAGCAGTGTGGCAGATATCATGTTGGTGAGTGTTGGCTGACATCCAGAGCCTGTTTCATTTGTGGGGCTACAGACTACTTCAGGAGGGATTGTCCCTACAGAGACCAGAGTGCAGAACCTACAGGGGAAAGACCGATTTCGACACAGGGATCAGTACCTGTTAGAGGTCGAGGCAGAGGTCAGGCTAGGGGAGATCGTACTGGATCAGTGCAGGCCGGGTCAGAAACTGTTAGTAGGCCAGGGGGTAGCCACACCGCACCTGCCCGAGCATATGCTATGAGAGCACGAGAGGAGCATGATGCCCCAGATGTTATCGTTGGTAAATTCTCTTTACTTGATTATGATATATATGCTTAAATTGATCCCGGGTCTACACATTCCTACATATGCACTAAACTATTGCCTGGAGAGCATTTAGAGGTTGAGAATTTAGAATTTGATATAGTAGTGACGAATCCCCTAGGTCATAGTGCCAGGGTTAACAGAATGCACCAACAGCTACCCTTAGTGAGTCAGGGTGAGCTATATCCCGCAGATCTGATTGAATTACCATTTCATGAATATGATGTCATATTAGGGATGGATTGGTTAGTATGACATGGGGCAGTAGTAGATTGTGTCGCCAGAAAGGTAATTTTTATGAAGTCTGGGTGCAAGGATAGAGTGGTACAAGACATTAGAAAGAAGATGTCATCTAATGTTATGTCTGCTTTAAAGGCTCAGAGGTTGATTAGGAAGGGCAATGAAGCTTATTTGGCATATGTGGTGGATACCAGGAAGGAGAGTCCGAGGCTTCAGGACATTGCTACAGTTTGTGAGTTTCCTGATGTATTTCCTGAGGATTTACCAGGATTACCTCCGGATAGAGAGATAGAATTTTCCATTGAATTGTTACCTGGTACTGCACCCATATCCATCACACCGTACCGAATGGCACCGGCAGAGCTTAGAGAATTGAAAGTGCAGTTGCAAGAGTTGTTGGATAAGGGGTTTATTAGACCTAGTGTATCACCTTGGGGTGCGCCTGTATTGTTTGTGAAGAAAAAAGATGGCACCCTACGACTGTGCATTGATTACAGACAATTAAATAAGGTGATAGTGAAGAACAGATACCCACTGCCACGGATAGATGACCTGTTTGATCAGTTGAAAGGTGCAGCGGTATTCTCCAAGATTGATTTGAGATCGGGATATCATCAGTTAAAAGTCAAGGAGAATGATGCGCCTAAGACTGCCTTTAGGACTCGGTATGGCCACTACGAGTTCCTAGTCATGCCATTTGGACTAACGAACGCTCCAGCAGCATTTATGGATATGATGAATATGATCTTCATACCCTATTTAGATCAATTTGTTGTAGTTTTCATTGATGATATTCTGGTATATTCCAAGAAAAGAGAGGACCATGATCAGCATCTTCGGATTGTGCTTCAGACTTTGAGGGAGAAACAGTTGTATGCTAAACTATCGAAATGTGAGTTCTGGCTCGAGGAAGTTGGGTTTCTGGGTCACGTGGTATCTGCAGATGGGATCAGAGTTGACCCTAGTAAGATTGAAGCCATTCTCAATTGGAAGCCGCCTCGAAATATAACTGAGATACGAAGTTTTCTTGGGTTAGCAGGCTACTATAGACAATTTGTTAAGGGTTTCTCTTCCATAGCCGCTCCCATAACACGATTAATTCACAAGGATGTTAAATTTGAGTGGACAGATAAGTGTCAAGCAAGATTTGATCAGTTGAAGACTATATTGACAGAGGCACCAGTTTTGCGCAACCTACTGCAGAAAAAGAGTTTGTGGTATACAACGATGCTTCACTGAATGGATTAGGTTGTGTACTGATGCAAGAGGGTAAAGTAATAGCGTATGTCTCTAGACAATTGAAGCCGCATGAGAGGAATTATCCTACGTATGATCTGGAGCTAGCAGCTATTGTTTTTGCCTTGAAAATTTGGAGACACTATTTGTACGGAGAGAAGTGTTACATCTATACAGATCATAAGAGTTTAAAGTATTTATCTTCACAGAAAGAGCTAAATTTGAGACAGAGGCAGTGGTTAGAGCTTATTAAAGACTACGATTGTGTTATTGATTATCAGCCTGAAAAGGCTAATGCTATGGCTGACGCTTTGAGTCGAAAGACTCTAGCAGAGCTTAGGGTTCTACCTACATTGGTCTGTCGGATCAAAGAAGCTCAGAAGCATGATTCCAAGTTAATTGAAATAAGAGAATCCATTTCCAACAGGGAGAAACCGAAATACTCAGTTGAAGTTGATGGTGGTATCTATTATAGAGGCAGACTATGTGTGCCTGATGTCTCAAAATTGAGACAGGATATATTGAAAGAGGCACATGAATCGACTTTTTCCATGCATCCTGGAAGCAACAAAATGTATCAAGATTTGAAGCCTTACTATTGGTGGCCGGGTATGAAGAAAGACATTTCAGAGTATACTACCAGATGTCTGACGTGTCAGCAAGTAAAAGCAGAACACCAGTTGCCATCAGGGTTACTGCAACCTATTGCCATACCAGAATGGAAATGGAAAAGAGTTACTATGGATTTCGTGTCAGGACTACCATTGACTCAAAGAAAACATGATGCAGTATGGGTGATTGTCGATAAGCTGACGAAGTCTGCACACTTTTTACCAGTCAGGATGGACTACTTTATGGATCGATTAGCAGAATTATATGTACAAGAGATAGTCTGATTGCATGGTGTGCCATTGTCTATCATTTCAGATAGAGATCCCAAATTCACCTCACATTTTTTGAAGAGCTTACAGAGATCTTTGGGTACTCGCCTCCATTTCAGTACCGCGTTCCATCCTCAGACAGATGGACAATCGGAACCGGTAATCCAATTGCTTGAGGATATGCTTCGGAGTTGTGTGATTGAGTTAACAAGTAGTTGGGATAAGTACTTGCCACTGATGGAATTTGCATATAATAACAGTTACCAGACAAGTATTGGTATGGCTCCTTATGAAGCACTGTATGGCAGGAAATGTAGAACTCCAATTTGTTGGACTAAACTCAGTGAACGGAGGATAATGGGACCCGACTTGGTTCAACAGACAGAGGAGAAGATTAGAATTATCAAAGATAGACTTAAAGCAGCCAGTGATAGACAGAAGTCTTATGCAGACTTGAGACGCAGGGACATCGAATACGAGGTTGGTGACAAAGTGTTCCTGAAGGTATCTCCTTGGAAGAAAGTACTACGTTTTGGAAGAAAATGCAAGCTGAGCCCCAGATTTATTGGGCCTTTTGAGATAATTGAGCGAGTGGGACCAGTAGGCTATAGGTTGGCTTTACCTCCAGAGTTGGAAAAAATTCACAATGTATTCCATGTATCGATGCTCAGAAGGTATAGATCAGATCCATCTCATGTCATTCGGGTAGAGGAAATTGAGGTACAACCAGATTTATCGTACGAGGAAGAACCGATAGCTATTTTAGCTAGGGAAGTGAAACAACTGCGGAATAAGCAGATACCTCTAGTGAAAGTTCTCTGGCGGAGACATTCAGCTGAAGAGGCGACATGGGAAAGTGAGGAGATAATGAGGAGCCAACATCCTCAACTATTCAGTAATGACTTAACAGGTATGATTTCGTGGACAAAATTTTTAAGGGGGAGAGAATTGTCACATCCGTGAGTTAGACCCTGACCGTATACGTGTACTGCGGTCGTTTATACTGCAGTATAAAGGCATACGATCGGAGTCTAAATACGGATAAATACATAAAAATTTAATTATATTAATATGATAAAATTAATAGGAATTTTATCAAATGAAACAATGCAATTTCGTGTTATGCACGCAAATTGAGACGACAGCCCAAGCCGAAATTTGGATTTTTCGCTCGGTAGTGAAGTTGTAATTTAAGCATACCAAAATATGAAAAATATTATTTTAAAGTCATAGGTTAAGTTATAAGGTGAAATTTTAAGATTTAGGGTTTGAATTATGGAAATAGGATTCTTAGTTCCGGTTTATAGTCTGATATTTCAGATCAGGAGATAGAGAAATGCAATCACGATCACAATGGAGTCGATGTGATCGAAATTTAATTTTAAGATTTTTAAAACTGATAAATTAGAAATCGAACGGCGGATGAATTTTTACGGGTCAAATTAAGAAAACTAATTAACCCGTAAAAACTCAATTTTTGCACCGGTGGTCATTTTGCAAAATCGAAAAGACCGTTTCAAAGAGAAAATTATTTTATAATTTTTGGAATATTTAATTTGATGAAATTGAGTTGTTTAGAGGTGGAATTTTGGAGAATTAAAATTAATTATGAAGAAAAATGAAGAAATTTTTTTGATTGGTTGAAAATTTTTTAAGTCAAAATTAATGAAAATGTGATTGGGCCATGTGTCAATATTATGGGATAATTAATTATTCTATTGGCCAATGAGGAGGTTGATTAAAGAATTAAGTAGGATTAATTAATTTAATTAGAGTATATATATAGGAAATTAATTAAAAATTATTCAAAATAACAATTTCCCATCATCTTCTTTACTCTCCTCCATTGCCGAACCACCAAGCTTCCAATTCCAGATTTTTTTTCAATTTTCCCTCTTCAAAGCATATTATTCAACCAATTAAAAGGAAAAAAAAAGATTAGTGTGGAGAAAAAAAGATAAAGGGTGGAAATTTGGCAAAAAAAGAAATCAAAAAAATTCTTGATACCCATTCGAAGAAGGTGAGAGATCTTGTTCCTTTCTCCATGTGATTTTGTTGGTTTAATTATTTCCATAATTATTTGTTGAATTGTGGTGTGATTTTGTTGATATTTGGTTGATGGAAAAATTAGGGTTTATGGAAAAAATCTTGAAAAATTAGAGAAAAATAGGAAATGAAGAGAATAAGGTTTGAGGATGATGGATTGAGTGAAGAATTGATGGAAATAAATTTTAGGAATTTTTGTGGAATTTGTAGAGAATTTCCATAATTATGGTTAAATTTTGGAAAAATTATTTTGGAGGAATTTTGCCTTAAATTGAAGATAATGAAGTTAATTGGAGTGTATGGAAGTAGAAAATAAATTTTGGGATGAAAGGAAAATTTAATAGAATTTTTGGTGAATTTTTAGATTTTTGGCCAAATTATGGAAAAATTTATTGGGAGTTGTTGAATATTGTTTTGGTGAAATTGATGATGGAAAATGAAAGAAAATGAGTTAAAGTGATGATAGAAATTTATTTGGAATTTTTAGAGTATTTATTAGATTAATAAAAATTCTTGAATTGAAAATGGACACTAGAAGAATAAAAGAAATAAATGGAGAAAAATAGTTTTGGAGGTAGAAAAATAAAGAAAATAAATTATTATAAAATAAAATTAATATTTAAATTTTTGGTCGCACCGGGAAGCATGATAACGACCAAAACCGGAATTTATGCATTAAACATGCATAATAAGAAAATTTTAAATTATAGGATCTTGATATTCGTGAGAGCGAAAAAAATTAAATTTTGCTAGATTTTAAGTCGTAAAGGGTTCAATAGCTAATCGAAAATTTTTATCTCTAGGCGCGACATTGGACGAGGCGCCAACCCGAGATAAAGGGAAAGAGCCGGCGGATACCAGCAAAGCATAAAAAGGTTAGTACAACTACTTTTATAATAATAGTCATGTAAATATGTTTTATGTGAAAATTGGAATTTTTTTTCAATTATTGTATTGAAAATATATTTTTGTATTCCAGAAAATTTAAATGTTAAAAATTCTCTATGATGATAATTATTTTGGTATTGAAAGAATATTTATTAATTTTATGAAAAATGAAGTGAACTATGAATATGAGAATTTTTCTCACATGTTAGCCTAGACGTGAACTAGGGTATTGTTGGCATGCCAATAGGGTAGAAATTATGGTTCTGTGCATTTCTGTGGACCAATGAAATATTGTGATCCTGTGCATTTCTGTGAATCACCTGATATAATTGTCAGTCCTGTGCATTTCTGTGGGCTGAGTCATATTACATTTGGATCCTGTGCATTTTTGTGGATCCTAAGTTGAGATGTAATATGATATCCCTTTGATTCCCTAGGAGCAAGTCTATGACGTTATAATATGTGGGTATATGAAAAATATATTATTAAGAATTCAGCGATATTTGAATTATAAAAATATTGTATTATGATATTTACAGAAAAAGATAGAAATTTTGAATTGATTTTATTTTAAATACATATTTTTATTTTAATGATTATTATTATAAGAGTTTTTGCACCACTGAGTTATATACTCAGCGCAGGAGTTTGTTTTCTCTCGCGTAGGTTACCAAAGTAGCAGAGAGCGTCCTGATTTGTAATAGAGACGCTGATTGGGGACCGCATTATGAAGCACAACAGTAGCAGTGGTAGCCACCCAGAACGGATTGGTCCCTTTATTCTATTTTGATATGTTTATATATAAGTTTTTAAATTTCATTACAACATGTATATAAATAAAATAAAAAGGTGTGTATGTATAATATTTTAGTATATATTTTAAAATTTCTTATATTAAATATGTTTAAAATTAAAGAAGTATTTTTGGAGAGTTTTATTTTCTGTAGCATCTCTTATCCGTCCGGTATACGGATGAGTGTACGGAAGGGTAAGGGGTGTTACAGCATTGACTACAGACACCTGAATAAAGTTACGATCAAGTATAAGTACCCCCTTCCACGTATTGAAGACTTATTAGATCAAATGAAGGGAACAAATATATTTTCAAAGATTGACTTACGATCAGACTATCATCAGTTGAAAGTAAAAGAAGTAGATGTGCCCAAGACTGCCTTTCACACAAGATATGGTCATTATGAGTTTTTAGTCATGTCATTTGGACTTATGAATGCCCCAGCAGTTTTCATGGATCTAACGAATAGGATCTTTCATCGTTACCTATATCAATTCATGGTGGTATTTATTGATGACATTCTAGTGTATTTGAAGATGCTAGAAGAATATGACAAGCACTTACGAATTGTCTTGCAAATATTGAGAGAAAAACAATTGTATGTAAAGTTCAGTAAGTGTGACTTCTGGTTAAATGAAGTATTATTTTTGGGTCATGTAGTTGCAGCCGAAGGGATAAAGGTGAATTCAAAGAAGATTGAAGCAATCTTACAGTAGAGAATACTTAAGACTGTTATAAAAGTTAGAAATTTCTTAGGTTTGTCTGGGTATTATATGAGATTTGTAATAAAAAATAAAAAATCCCTCTATAGTAGTGCCCCTCACTCGACTGTTACAGAAGCATATTAAGTTTGAGTGGACAAATAAATGTCAATGAAGTTTTGAGAAGCTTAAAAACATGTTGATAGAAACCTCAGTGTTAACTTAACTACAATCTGGCAAGGATTTTGTGATTTACAGTGATGCCTTCAAGAATGGGTTAGGCTGTGTATTGATGCAGGAAGGTAAAGTGATTGCCTGTGTTTTCTGACAACTCAAGATTTATGAGAAGAACTATCCTACTTATGATCTTGAAATTGCAGCAATTGTACTCACCTTGAAGATTTGGAGACATTATCTTTATGGTGAAAAATGCTACATTTACACAGATCACAACGTTTGAAATATTTGCTCACATAGAAGGAACTTAATTTGAGACAGAGACATTGACTTGAATTGATAAAAGACTATGACTGCTTAATTGACTATCATCCCGAAAAGGCGAAAGTAGTAGCTGATGCACTTAGCAGAAAATTTATGGTAGCCCTTTAGATGATGAACATCATATTGGATATGACACAAGATGGAGCAGTAATAGAAAAATGTAAGTAAAACCAGACTTTCTTCAGCAAGTAAAAGCATCACAAAAGCTAAATGATCGCTTAATTGCCATAATGAAAAGAGTAAAAGAGGGCAATGAAGGTGATTATTCTTTGGGTGAAGATGGATGCCTTTATTTCAACCGGAGGTTATGCATACCCGATCAAGATGAATTGAGAAAGAACATTCTCACAAAAGCTCAACATAACAGCTACATGATGCATCCTGACGGTAACAAGATGTATTAGGATTTGAAAGTACACTATTGGTGGCCAGGAATGAAACGTGATGTGACAGAATTTGTGTGTAAATGTTTGATATGCCAGCAAGTGAAAGTTGAACATCAAGTTCCATCGAGTTTACTTTAGCCTATTGCGATACCAGAGTGGTAATGGGATCGAGTGACCATGGATCTTGTGACATGATTGCCTCTGACGAGAAAGAAACATGATGCTATTTGGATAGTTATTGATAGACTCATGAAATCAGCCCATTTCATACCAGTATAGAGGGATTATCCACTGACCAAGTTGGTAGAAATCTACATTAATGAGATAGTGAAACTCCATGGAGTGCTATCCTCTATTATTTCAGACAGGGATCCAAGATTTACTTTCTAGTTCTGGAAGAAGTTGTAAGAAGCATTGGAAACAAGATTTCATTTTAGTACAACTTTTCATCCTCAGACTGATGGACAGTCAGAGCGTGTGATTTAGATACTTGAGGATATGTTGCAAAGTTGTGTATTCGAAATTAAAAGTAGTTGGAAAAAGTATTTGCCATTAGCAGAGTTTGCTTACAACAACAGCTATTAGTTCAGCATTAAAATGGCACTATATGAAGCACTGTATGAAAGGAAATGTAGAACTCCTTTATGTTAGATAAAATTGAGTGAGAAGAAGCTTATGAGAATAGACTTGGTTTGAGAAACGGAAGAGAATGTACAGGTGACCAAGGATAGATTGAAAGAAGTCATGAACCGATAGAAATCATATGCAAATTTAAAAAGAAAAGACATAGAGTTCCAAGTTGGAGATTAAGTGTTTCTAAATGTATCACCGTGTAAGAAGGTTATAAGGTTCAGAAGAAAGGGAAAATTCAGTTTTATATTTTAAACCTTTATGAGATTATACAGCGAGTGAGACCCGTAGCCTATCGATTGAAGCTATCTCAAGAGTTGGAAAAGATTCATGATGTGTTTCACGTGTTAGTGCTACGGAGGTATAGGTTAGACCATAGCCACGTGATCAAGCCTTAAGAAATTCAAATAAAGGCTTATATGACTTATGAAGAGAAACCATTAAAGATCCTAACTAAAGAGGTTAAACAGCTCATGAACAAGTAAATTCCACAAGTGAAGGTGTTTTGGAGTCACAACAATATGGAATAAGCCACGTGGGAGCAGAAGCTGCAATGACGCGGCATTATCCACAGTTTTTCAATACAAGTAAAATTTTGAGGACGAAATTTTTATTAGTAGGGAAGAATTGTAATGGCTCAAATACCGGGTTAGTCGTAAACTGTAGTTTTCGAGATTGATCAGTATACCCGGGGGTCAAAAATACACCCGTGGGTGAAAAATATTTTATTTTATTATCGGAAAATATATGTTATGAATAATCTGAGGGAAAAATTTGGAGTGAAAATGAAGTAAAATAAACCATCAAAAGTCAAAATTAAGAAAAAAAGGGACCCAATTTAATTAAATAGTTGGTTGACCGTAATTTGACCGAACTATGAAAAAATAGCAAACGACATTCAAAAATTTATTTTAAGATATGAATAGACTCTAAATAATATGTATAATTATTTGAAATTGAAAAATAAATTTTACGGTAACACCGAAAATTGAATTATCTGTCCGATTTAAGTGAGCTGGACAGAAAATGAACTCCGATTGAGTTGAAATTTTTTGTGTAGACATATAAAAATATTTTATGAATTATGGAGTCAAATTTGGATAAAATTGAGCTTAGAAAATGAAAGAAATAATTTATAGTGTTTAATTGGGTCTTAAATTCACAAATGGACCTAATTGATTGGATCACTTATCTTGGCTCAAGCCCAACCCATTCCAGCCACCTATATAAGCTCAAAATATCAGAATTCACTAGATAATCCAGCACCTTCTTCTTCCTCCCATGCTTCCCCCTTGGACAAATGGGTTTCCTCCATTTTCTCCACCAAATTTCTCTCATTTCTCCTAATTTTGCACCAAAATCAACCACCCTAATATAAATTCAGCATCTCTAGTTGCTATTTGAAGCTTTTGATCTTCATTTGGAGGGCTAGAGTGGAAGGAAATCAAAGGAGAAAAGTTGATATATAAATTGGAGGTAAGTGAAATTTATATTTTTAAACTAGTTTAATGGTTCAAATAAGTAGTTTAAGATATGTAGATAATAAATATGAAATTTATTTGAGTTAAGGAAGTAAAATATTTGTGGATTAATGAAGTGGAATTTTTGGCTATGGTAAGGAATCAAGGAAGAGAAGGAACTTCAAAGGAAAAAAGGTAAGGAGAAGGAAGCATAGGAAAGCTAAAGAGAAGAAATAAGGTTAGTGATTTCAAAATCTACTTATTTCCATTGATTAAGCATGAATTAAGGTTATGAAAATTAGAAATTTTGTGTATTTTGCATGTAATTGATAATTGATGCTTAAATTATGATTAAGGAATTATAAAAAGTGAATTAGAATGGTTAATTTCAATAAAAAAATTAATTAGTGAAAATTGAAAAATATGACCTTATTATGTGAAAAATATAAATTAAGAGATAAATACATTTTATTGTAATATTATGATATATATGGAACAATGAATGTATAAATTAGTGAAAGGGATATTTAGAGAATTAAAGACAAATTTTAATGATGAAAATTAATTATAGGCCGGGTGGTCCTTCGGGATTAGTCTTCAGTGTAGTGGACTTTTGGGTTCACGTCCCATGTATCTGGTCTAAAGATTTTCTATCAGATTGAAACTATGGGCAAATGTGAATAAAAGTAGTACAAATGATTTAAGTGAAAAATATAATAAGAAATTATGCAAGTGAAAAGTATTTTAAAAATGAAGTATGTGAGAAAAATGATAAATGTGAAAATATATGATAAAAATGATAAATGTGAAAAAACAATTATGATAAAAATGATAAATGTGAATAAAAATAGTAGATATGAATGAAGTGAAAATTATGATAAAAAAATAAAATAAAATGAAGTAAAAATTTTGATGAAAATGAAATAAGTGAAGAAAAATAAAAGTGAAAAATGTGAGAAAGTTGATATAAGTGATAAATATAATAATTATAATAAAAGTGATAAAGATGATAAAAATGGTATAATAATAATAGTGATAAATGTGAGAAAAATAGAAAAATTTAAAAATAAAATTAAAGTGGAAGAAAAATGTTAAATTATGTAGTAAAAAAATAAAATAAATGAAAAATAAAATATTAGTGGCAAAAGTGGAAATAAATGTAAAACAATGGCAAATTTGTAAATAAATGTAAAGCAATGACAAAATTGTAAATAAATAAAAATTTAGGAACTAAAATGAAATTTGTAGTTAATTAAATAAATGATTGAAAAAAAAGAAGAAAGAAATGAATGATTAATTAAAGAAATAAAGTGAAAATGAATTGAATTGAAAGAAATTGAAAGTTCAGGAGTAAAGTAAAAAAAAATTGAATTGAAAAAAATTGTTAAAATTAATTAAGATATTAAATAGTGAATTAAAGATAAATAAAAGTAAAGTATTGATAAAATGAATAATAAATATATTAAAGAGAGAATTTGAATAATGTATTAAAAATATTATTGCATGTATAAATACATGAAAAATATATGTCAGTGAAAATTTTTAGATTTGTAATCACCACTGAGCATATTAATACTCAGCACGTAGTTATTTGACTGCGTGCAGATGGTAGCAGAAAAGGCAAGAGCAAACATACAAAATTTAGGAGCCAAAAGAAGAAGAAATAATAGAAGGTTGGTATCAAAGATAGCATGTATATATATATATTTAGGTATGGAGTTGTAGAAATAAAATGTATATATTATGATAAAAAAAAATATTTGTGAATTATTATGTGTGAAGAATGCAATGTCGAATTGTGATTGAATGGAGAATATGTTACATATCATATGTACTGTTGTTCCCAAAAATGAGCTATAGATTGTTTACTTGGCAGGTGGGATAGCTAGTTTATAGCCGTTATGCTGCCGAAATTTTTGGAAAAGTAAAAAGGATTAATTAAGTGTTGGTAATATTATAGTTATTAAATTAATATAGAAAAATTTTTTTGGCATACATCGGCTATAATCGTATTTACCCACGTAATGTACGTATAGAGTAAGTGTTATAAGAGTGTTACAACTAATCTAAAAATTTATACTAATTATATTTTCATGCAATTATATTTTTAATATACTATTCAATTTTTCTCATTAATATATAATTCATTTTATTATTTTTAAGTACTTTTCATTCACTATTTAATACCTTAATTAATTTTATCAAATTTTTTGTTTTCTCAATAATTTTTTTTCTTTTTAATCATTCTTTTCTTTCTTCTTTTCAATTTTTTTTTCATTTGTTACAAATTTCACTTAAATTCCTAAATTTTCATTTATTTACAATTTTCCATTAACTATATATTATTTACACTTTTACCACTAACATTATTATTTTTCATTTATTTATTTATTTATATTTATTTATTTGATTATTTATATTTACTACACAATTTAATATCTATCTTCCACTTATTTTTCATTTTTCAACTTTATTATTTTTTATCACATTTATCATTATTATGATTATACGAATTTTTTTATCATATATTTTTTTCATTTATCTTGTATTTTTCACTTATTTCATGTTTATCGTATTTTTCTCATATTTTATTCATAATTATCACTTTAATCATTTCATTCACACTTGCCCCTAATTTCAATCCGATAGAAAATCTTCAGACAGGATACATGGAACGTGGGCCCCAAAAGTCCACTACACTGAAGAGTAATCTCGAAGGATCACCCGATCACTATACTGTACACTGAATCACTAAGTTACAATTACCGAAATAGACCATCATTGGCCTACATAATCAAGTGGCCATGACCCGCACCATGATAATAGTGTCCCTATGGCTAGCCAATTATATCATGAGCTAGATTTAACCATCAGAAAAATAACTAAAGACATTATTTTATTTTTTCAATTCAACTTCTATTAAAATCATAATTTTCATTATTTTTACATTATTAATCACTTAATAATTTATTATTTCATAACAATTTTATCTCTACCAATTTTTTTTCACATTTTTCATTCTAATATATCAATATTTTATTATGGATAATCAATTAAGTTATAAACTCACTAAATACATTTTATTTATTATTTTTCATTTCATACACAATATCATCAATAAATAGAAAAATATTCGATATTTAATTTAAAAATGTTCAATCAATTTCTACACACTTAAAATCATATTTTCTTACATTTCATGACTAAATTTTCATTAAATTAGCAATGAAAATATTAATTTCTCTTTTTTTTCCTATATTTAATTTTCATCATTAAAATTTTTCTTTCAATTTCTAATTATTCATTTCACTAATTAATACATTCATTATTCCATATGTATCATAATATTACATTAAAATGTATTTATTCCTTAATATTCATTTTTCACATAATAAGGTCACATTTTACAATTTTTACTAATAAATTTTTTTAATATAAATTAATCATTCTAATTCATTTTTCATAATCCATTAATCATGTTTTAAGAATTAATTTAACAATTACATACAAAATACATAATTTTCTAAATTTTCATAACCCTAAATCATACGTAATTAATGAAAATAATTAGATTATGGAAACACTAACCTTAATTGCTTATTTTGGTCTTCCTAATCTTCCTTTTCCTTTGCTTTTTTTTGGAAGAACCTTCACCTTCTCTTGAACCTACCAAAGAAAAAAAAATTCCTTCATTAATCCACCATTAATTTACTTTATAAGTTCAAATAAACTTCATATTTATTATCTACATGTCTTAAACTACCTATTTGAACCATTAAATTAATTTAAAACCATAAATTTTGTTTACCCCAAATTAATATCCTAAATTATCTCCTTTGATTTTCTTCCACTTTAGCCTCCCAAGTGAAGATTAAAAACTTCTATTAGCTATTAGAGAGCTTGAAATTAATTTTGAGTGGTTGATTTTGGTGTGAGAAATAAAGAAAAATGAAGAAATTTTGAAGAAAAACAAGGAAAGCATGGCACGGGTAAGAAAGGGGAAAGAGGAAGGAGATGAACCAGAATTATCTAGATAAATCTGATAATTTTGGTTCATTTTATAGTGGTCTTAAATGGGTGGGCTTGGGTCAAACAAAGCTCAACCCATTTAGGCCCAATTATGCACTATAAATTATTTTTCTTACTTTCTAAGCTTAATTTCATCCAAATTTAATTCCATAATTCATAAAATATTTTTATATGCCTACAAATTTTTTTTAACTCAATCGGAGTTCATTTTCTGTCTAGCTCACTTAAATCGGACAGATAATTCAATTTTCGGTGTTACCATAAAATTATTTTTTCACAATCAAATAATCCTAAATATTATTTAGAGTCTATCCATAACTTAAAATAAATTTTTGGATGTCGTTTGCTATTTTTCATAGCCCGATCAAAATACGATCAATAAACTATTTAATTAAACCGAGTCCTATTTTTTCTTAATTTTGACTTTTGATGAATTATTTAACTTTATTTTCGCTTCAAATTCTACCCTCAAACTAGTCATAACCTATATTTTCCGATGATCAAATAAAATATTTTTCATCCACGGCTGTATTTTTGACCCTCGGGTATACTGATCAATCTCAGAAACTATATTTTACGACTAACCCGGTATTTGGGTCATTAGAGAAATTGTATGCATTTCTAGAAAGAATTTATGGTAATATATGTGGCCTATCCATCCACCATATGGACAATTTAAATATTTTATGGTAATGATAGATGCATTTACACGATGATTACATGTGTGATTATTATCATATCGTAACCTGTCGTTTGTGATATTATTTGCTCAAATAATTAAATTACATGAATAATTTCCAAATTATTCGATTAAGTCTATACTTCTTGATAATGCTGATGAATTTACATCTCATGCTTTTATTGATTATTGTATGTCAGTTGGGATAACCATTTAAAAATATATTGCACATGTTCATACACAAAATGATATTGCAAAATCATTAGCAAAAGTATTACTTGTGAGAACAAAACTCCATTTCAACTTGGGGACATGCTATTTTGCATGCAATAACAGTAATACACATTAGGCCAACATCATATCATAAGTTCTCTTCATTATAATTGGCTAATGGCTAAGAGCCAAATATTTTTCATTTAAAATTTTTTCGGATGTGCAGTTTATGTTCTTATTGCTCCACCACAACGCACTAAAATGGGGCCTCAAAGAAGGTTGAGAATATATGTTGGATTTGAATCTCCTTCCATCATTAAATATCTTGAACCATTGATCGGTGATTTGTTTACAGCACAATATGCAGACTGGCATTTTAATGAAACAATTTTTCCAATATCAAGGGGAGAAACAAAATAGTTGGATCAAGAAATTATATAGAATGCATCATCTTCAACACATATAGATCCTCGTACCAAGCAATATGAACAAGAAGTACAAATAATAATACATTTACAAAATATGGCAAATCAATTGCCAAATCATATATACCAGTGACAAATACTCTAGCTCAAATTGATGTCCCGTAGGACAACTTGCTATAGTTAATGAGTTAAAACAACAAGATGAACCTAATAAGGAGGCAGAAACTCTCAAAGAGTCTGTTGACATAACAAAGAATAAATCTCTAAAAGAGGTTCGAGTACTTGAAAATAATAACAATGAAGAGATCTCAATAAGTTAAATCGCTACAGGAAAAAGATGAAACCAAAAGAAAATAATTATTGATAACGTCTTTTCTTATAATGTAGCAATCAATATTTTGGAGGAAAATGAGGATCTATAGCCAAAAATAATGGAAGAATGTCAACATAGGTGTGATTGGCTTAAATGGAAAAATGCAATACATGCTGAATTAGATTCACTTAAGAAATGTGAAGTTTTCGGGTCAATAGTTTAAACACTGGAAGGTGTTAAACCTATAGGATACAAATGGGTATTTGTGCGAAAACGAAATGAGAATAACAAAGTTGTAAGATATAAAACAAGACTTGTGGCACAAGGATTTTCACAAAGGCCTGGTATTGATTATGAACAAATATATTCTCCTGTGGTGGATGCGATAACTTTTCGATAACTAGACTTAATATGTGTCTTATGGATGTTGTTACAATCTATTTATATGGTGATCTTAATAGCGATATCTATATGAAAATGTCTAAAGGATTTAAGTTGCCTAAATTATAAAACTCAAAATCCCGAGAAGTTTATTCTATCAAATTACAAAGATCATTATATGGTCTAAAACAATCAACACGAATGTGGTACAATCGTTTGAGTAAATGCTTATTAAAAGAAGGGCATAAAAATGATTCTATTTGCCCATGTATTTTCATAAGGAAATCAGAATCTCGATTTGCTATCGTTGATATATATGTTGATGATTTAAACATTATTGTAACTCTTGAAGATCTAGTTAAGACAATTGATTATTTGAAGTATTAGTTTGTAATGAAAGATCTTGGAAAAATAAAATTTTGCTTTGGTTTACAAATCGAGCATTTAGCTTATGGGATTTTGGTGTCTCAATCATCTTACATAGAAAAAGTCCTTAAAAGATTTTATATGGATAAAACACATTCATTGAATACACCAATGGTTGTGAGATCACTTGATATGAAAAATGATCATTTTCAATCTCGAGAGGATGGAGAAGAGATTATTGGTCATGAAATACCATATATGAGTGCGATTGGTGCATTACTATATCTTGCTGATACTTCGTGACTTGATATAACATTTTCGCAAGTTTATTGACACAATATAGTTCTTCTTCAATACAAAGACATTGTAATATAGTTAAACATATTTTCGTTATCTTTGAGAAACAATTGATATGAGATTATTTTATTCAAATAAATCTATATCAAAACTAATTGGTTATGCTGATGCATGATTTTTATCTGACCCATATAAAGCTCAATCTCAAAATGGTTATATTTTTAAGAGTGGTAAAACTGTTATTTCATAGCGATCAACAAAACAAACATTGACTGCCATATCTTAAAATTATGCTGAAATAATTGTAATTTACGAAGCAAGTCGGGAATGCATATGATTGACACAAATGAAAAAACACATTAGGAAAACATGTAGTTTATATGTCAACAAATGAACTCCTATAGTATTATATGAAGATAATGCAACATGTATAGCATAGCTAAAAGTAGGTTACATTAAAGGAGATCAGACAAAACATATTTTTCCAAAGTTCTTCTTCATGCATGATCTTAATAAAAGTGAACAAATTGATGTTCAACAAATATGTTTAAGTGATAACCCACGAGATTTATTCACAAAAGCTTTACCTACTGCAATATTTAAAAAATTGGCGCAGAACATTGGAATGCATCAACTTAGAAACTTGAAGTGATGTTTTCATGATGAGGAGAAAATACGCATTGTACTCTTTTCCTTGACTAAGGTTTTGTCCCACTAGATTTTTCTAGTAAGATTTTTAATGAGACAACTTTGTATGTATATTATACAAGAAATGTACTTTTTTCTCTCAAGGTTTTTTTCCACATGATTTTTCGTAGTAAAATTTTAACGAGATATGTTCTTGTTAATGGATATCCAAATGGGGAGTGGTATGAATGTTTATATCTTTTGAATGTCCATAACTCCTAATTGCATAACCTCTATTGTAGCTTAATTGTCCATTTTAATTTTAATTTATTTTCACAATATTACTTGCAACTCATATCTCTTGGATGCCTACATGTAAGCCTAGAGATTGGGTGAATGAATAAAAAACAAGTGAATATACAATCTATATTCTCTACTTTCTTCTTCATTTATATTGTATATTATATTATATTCTTCATTACATACTTTATTTTGTGTAATTTTATAACATATATAATATTATAATACTTAATTTTATTAATTTATTTTTCATCTATAATAAATGTAGAATTGGATAATACAATAATATATATTTTAATTATTATTTAATAATTATAGTGAAATGTTTTAGTTTCAAACCTTCTTATCAAATCATTTTTTTTTTAAAAAATATTTGATGTCAAAAAGTATTATGTAGAAATTAAAATTTTTACTCAATCATAAAAAAAAAAAATTTGGTCATATCCCCCACCACATAAGAATGAAGATCCCTGATTTTATATTTTATTAAAATTTTTTACTTTATTTTAATATTAAAAATATATATTTTTTATTTTTTTATTTAATGAGTTAATTGCATAATTTATTTTAATAAAAAATATTTTTTATTTTTAAATAAATATTATATTTTTATAAAATTCCACACACATACTTTAAAACACTTAAAGTTTGGAGTGGACAAAAAAATTTATAAAAAAAAAATCATCATGTTTTGGATCGAAATTTTAGAGATTCGGATTCAATGGTCATACCACATAAATTGATATATAAAACTTTTTTTGAATTTAGATCCAAAATCCGCTTGAACTTTACTTGACTTGAGAAGTGACTCGCGGATAATAATCCCAAACTGACGACTCGAAAAACAATTTACCTAATAATAATCCAACTGAAAGTGATATGACTCGAATCCGGACATCTTAACCTGTTTTACAGGTCCATTTTCTTCTATTAAATAATTTTTGGTGGTCAAGAAACATATGCATTTCAAATTTTGCATTTGCAGTTGGTGGGCCCCGGAGTCCTACGTCCCTTCAATACCATACATGTGCAGAAATTACTAAAATTAGCAATTAAACAAAAGAGCAATGGTACAATGTTATAACAAAGAGCAAAAATTACTAATCACCAAACATTGAACAACATTTACTTTTGTATCCTTATTTTTTAAAAAATTTAAATAAATTGTATCTGATATCTTATCTTGAGCACCGTTGACTGATTCCTTCCGTTGGAAAATGATGTCAAAATTTTGAATTTTTTTTAATTTTATTTCAATTATTTTGCTGATTATGAAAAAATATCTTAAAGGGGTCATTTTCATTCTCATTTCCTAAGTCCACTAGGGGCATAAATCCGGAGCTTAAGGACTTGGAAGATTTGGAATTTGATTATTCCTTTAATAATAAATATTAAAATTAACGGAAGTTACAATTAGGCTCTTAAAATTTTAAGATAAAATTCAGTCCAATTAAGCTCTCGATTCAAAATTTCAAGGACAATTAACCTGACATTAACTTTTATGTTAAATTCCTCTAAAAAAATTCAGGGCATTAAAGAGTTAATTCAAGAGATTTAATTGGTTTTAAAATCTTAATTTAAAAATTCAATCAGATCGAATTTCATCATCAAAACAAATATAAATTTTGAATAAAATCTTAGGACCTTTTTGCAATTTTAGTCTACTAAAAGTTTCCGTAATATTTGATGATGTTACAGGCATTGCATGTTTTTACAAGAGTTAACTAAATAATGCTTAATAATATAATCCTTCTGTTAATCATAAGAAAACAAATGAAAGGTACATATTGGGCTATATTTGTGTTTTGGCAACCCAACTCTTTCCTAACTCAAAGACTAGAGCTTTTTATTGTTGGTATTTATACATATATACTATAAAAATAAAAATAAAAAAACATATATTCTCTTTCAAAAATACACTTTTTTAAATATATTATTTTAAAAATACACTTTTCTTATCACATACATCTGGTTTATTATGTGCATACAATATACATGTGGTATACTTTAAGTAATATTAATTAATTGCAAACTCATGCTCAAATGGTGAAACTCCTAATTAAAATTACTTCTATTTCTCTGTTTTCTAATTACATGGTGGTAACTCTTTTTTTTTTTTTTTTAAAAAAAGCATTACTTAACTAGAAAACAATTAATTAAAATTAAAATTACTTAATTAGAAAACAAAAAAATCTTAATTAAAATTACTCTAATGATGGTAACTCTTAATTTAAAAAAATGTATTAAAGAAAAGTATTTAATTGTCAATTTAGCTTAAGTGGCCATTTTCAAATACTTTTCTTGGTAACCAAACAGAGCAACCCTCGGCTCCACAGACACACTTAGATATTCAAGATAAGATTCTTCATTCCACATACCTTCCATCAACTTAATAATAATACATAATATTTTCTAATTTTAATTTATAATATTAATGTCTCTCAACTTTAATTTATGTAATAAAAATATATTTCTTACATTTATTTAATATTTGTAGATTATTATTGATTACTAGATACCGGATTAATATCTACATAAAATACAATTGATAATTAAACGTAACATTATCACTTATATAAAAAATATATATATATTTAAAAAATTATGTTTACAATGATCTTTTGAATAAAAAAAACATTTAAACACAATTCCACACGCATAGAAAAAACTTTATTCAGACAAAATTATTTAAAAAATTATATATTGTATGTAGATTGTAATATAACATCTAATCATTAAATATATTATAGATAAACAGTACTGTATAGTCATCAATGATAATTTGTAAATTTATAAAAATAGATAAAAAAAATTATTTATGTGGCATGAATTCAATTTAAAATTGAATGATAAACTCCCTGTGTCACACCAAGACGGATATTTATTCATTATAGCCCTTTTCTCGTAAACTAAAATCAGTTTTTTTCTTCTTCATATGATAGCTTATGGGATTTTAGAGAAGAATTAAGTTAAGGATAAGAAGGCTAATGGAGTTCTAAGAAAGAAAGGATAATATGGATCTAAAGCTGATATTTTGGTATTATGGAGTAATTCTCCACGTTCCAAGAATAAAAATATTCGGCATGGTTTTCCACAGAATACTTCGGGTCGCTAACCCAGAAAGAAAATCATCATCGCAACAATCATGAGAGTTCCCTGGTTCCGAAAAAGGATTTTCAAAACCCAGAAGATGAATCTTTATGATCATAACCAAAGTTTCCTTCCATCCACCTTTAATGGTCCATCAAAAGACTGATATATATCAAATTTGCTTTAACGGCCCATCAAAAGAAAAAGAGTAAATGCAGAAAGGCACAACACAGCACTCTATAGTCTATAGTCTTAGGGTGGTACAGAATGGGCCACATTATTGGCCCTGTTCAAAATCTTGTTAGATTTTCTTGGAAAAATTATCTGTTGTAGCAGTATATTATTGTGATGGATTTAACATAAAATTGAATGCCTAGTAATCCTAAATGAAATTGATCTGTCCAAATAATTGACATTAATTAAAGTAAACGGATCCCAATAAACTTGAAAACAAATCAAAGAAATATGTAACCCATGTGCTGCCCTTACACTTACCCCAAGGACAATAAATTTTGTCATCTCAATCCAAACATGAAAAACTATCAACAAAATCTTTCCATACATTTGGCCATTGTGTTTGAACCTATGCAATATGTTTCATGGACAATTTATGTACATAATTAATTTTTTTCTATTTATTAAAAATAAATTTGAAAATTTTATGTAAAAAGCCCCAATCTAATCTACATTAATGGTATGAAATTTATAAATATGAAGAATCTACATGGAATTCGAAAAGCTAAAAGCTAAATAATAGTATATGAAATTATATATATAGAAGGAGTCTTAATATGTAGGATAATTTGACATATAAGAGGTTATTAGTGGGAAACAAAATTCGAAATTAGCATTAGAACAATTTTAATAGAATTTTTATTTCAGTTATACTACTTATTTTAAATTTTCATTTTTTATAAAATGTTTCCAATTTCAATACATCATTTTTTTTTTAATTTAGAATATAAAGTAAGTTTAACTCTTTATATCTAAATAATCAAATTTCACTATCTCACTTTTTGTGCATGTTCTATATTTTTTTTATTGTGTTTCTCTAAAAATATTTTTTTTGCTCCTTACAATAAAAGTCATTTACTTTTTTTCTTAATAGATACTAATTTTTATGGGATAAAACAAAATGAAGATTAAAAATATAGAGTTTATTGGACTTCTAAAATAAATTTACGCTTCATATTTAGAAATACTCTAAAATACTTTTCATTATACTAAAAATGCTCTCTAAAATATATACTTTTTATTTCAGCTATACTATTTATTTTAAAAAGTCATTTCACTAAAAAAAATTCCAATACACTCTTTATTTTTAAAAATTTAGAGTAAAAATTAGGTTTTACTTTCTACATTTAGAGAATCAAATTTTATTTTATATTCCAACTGTAATTAATGCACTTTCTGTAATACTCTCTCACCCTAACAATACGTATACGGATAAAGGAGTGTTATTCTAAATTCATCAATTAAAATATTATTATTATTATTATTATTATTATAAAAGAAATTATAATAAGGAAACAAAGTATATTTTATACAATAAAATATTGTTTATAAAACATGCAGTTATTTTACAAACATTGTAAAAAAAAATCAAAACAAAAGTATAAAAAGATGTGTAACTCACGGTATCAGGACTGAGCTGCTTTATTAGGTCATCACTGTTAGCTTTATCTATTATTTTTGGATTATTTTTTTCTATATTTCCACGAGAAATTCTCATACTAAACTCTAGGCTTCGTGATGCATATAAATAAAACAGTAAATTATACTCATGCAATATACTATAATGTGTCATCATACATATATGTCCGATTAAATCATTTTTATATTTTTATATAATTTTTTCTTTATTTTTGCATATTCTTTATACATAAACAAATATGAATTTTTCATATGCAAACATTACATATAGGGGTGTATACGGTCCGGTCTAATTCGGAAATTGAAAAATCTCCGTTATTGTCTTGAAAATTTGGATATCTATAAATATAAGTCTTATATTGTATTGAAAAGAAAAAATCTCCGTATTGTATTGTCTTAAAAATTCGGGACAATTCGGTACGATTTTTTAGTTTTTTCGGTACCAAATAATACAGTACAAAACAATCCAGTACTCGGATATTTTGAACTAAATAAAAAGTGTATAAAATCTAAAATTGGTATTTAATATTATTATAAAAAATTCGCAGTCATCACTTATAATAAACGATCAATTTTTGAGGAGTAAGAAAAATTTATGAGAGTATTTTCTTTAAATCATTAAATTAAAATTAAATAATGCAATATTTTCTTATATAGAAGATTTATGAATTAAAAGATTTAATTATAAAGTATAAGTATGTAAGTTTGTGTGTATTTAAATTATGTATATGACTTTAGTATTTACATTAATTATAAAGTATATAATTATATAAGTTTGTTAAGTATATCTATCACATCCGCAATTTAGACTCTTATCGTAAATGTATATTTCAGTTATATGTACTACAGTACAAAAATGTACCTATCAGAGTTTAAATACGGATAAATAAATATAAAAAAACTATTTTTATATGATAATAAAAATATCTAATATGAAAGTTTAATTGAATTGATCAATTGTTATGATTTCGTTTTTAATATGCAAATTGAGACAACAAATTAGACTTGAAATAGAAGATTTTTTCTGGCGATGAAAATGTGATTTAAGCATATCAAAACGTGAACAATATTATTTAAAGATCATATGTGGAGTTATAAGGTTAAATGCCTGAATTGTGAAAATACGATTGTTAGTACAAGTTTACAACATGATTTTTCTAATTATGAGTTAGAGAGATAAGTTCACGATCATAATGGCACCGATATGATCACAATGAAATTCTAAGATTTTAAAAACTGATAAATTAGAAATCGGACGGTAGAATAATTTCTATGGATCTTATTAAAAAAAATTATTATACTGTAAAAATACGATTTTCTCACCAAAAGTCATTTTATAAAATTTAAAAGACCATTTTGAAGAGAAAATTATTTTATAATATTTTGATATTTAATTTAAAGGAATTAAATTGTTTTGATGGAGGATTTTGGAGAAATAAATTAAATCACGAATTATTTGGGAGTAAAATTGGTAATTGGTGGAAATTGGTTTAAGTCAAATAGAATTAGTATGTAATTGGGTCACTTGTCAACTTAAGGAGTTACTTAAATTTTAAGTAGCCAATAGAGTATGAAACTAAAGGTTAATGTGGATTAATTAGTTACTAATTGGGGTATAAAAGTCAAATTTGTTTAATTTATTTTCATTTTTCGTAATATAAAAATCAAACAAAAATCTTCATCTTCTCCTTTTTCCTTGATTGACCCACCCATAGCTACTTTCCTTTTATTTTTTTTCTTTCTGTTTCTCTCTTACAAATCTTTATAATCAAGTTTTAAAGGTAAGAAGAATTTATTTGCGGGAAAAGAAAATTTATTTGGAGAAAAATGGAATTTGGCAAAAGTTTCTAAAGAAATTTAAAAGTGAGAGATTCCTCCATTTCCTTATTCTTTTTTTCATGGCATAATGTTGTTGAGTTTGATTTTTAGATGATTTGGCTAGAATTGGAGAAAAATTGATGGAATTTGAAAGAACCATAAAATTAGGTTTGGTAAAGAAAATTAGATAAAAATAAAAAATGAGTAAAATGAGATTTAAAGATGACAGATATGATGTAAAATTGATTAGAATAATTTTTAGAAATTTTTATGGAATTATTGGGAATTTTTCATAATTATGGCTAAATTTTTGAAAAAATTATTTTGAATGATTTGTACCTTAAAATGATGATAATTGAGTTATATGGAGTGTTTGGAAGTGAAAATTAATTTTTAGAATAGGAGAAAATTTTAATATAAATTTTGGTAAATTTTTGGATTTTTGGTGAAAATTTTATTAGGAATTATGAATACAATTTTGGTGAAATTGGTGATGAAAAATGGAAGATAATGGGTCATAGTAATTATAGAAATTTAGTTGAAATTTTTAGACAATGTATTGAATTAATAGAAATTTTTGAGTTAGAAATAGATTTTTGGAGGAAACAATGAAAAATAAAAATATGAAAGAAAAAGTAAATAAATTGAAAAAAATTAGAAGAAAGAGAAAATTTTAATTTAATTTGGAAATTTTGTGTTAGTAATGTATAGCGTGAAATAAGACCGGTAGAAAAATATTCGTAAATATGAAAGCCGGAAAAATTAAACAAGTAGCTTAATTTTTCATTTAAAATTAGTAATTTGTATTGGATCGGTAACCAATTAAAAATTTAATAGTTATATAAATTCAAAAGTATAAATATATAATTATAAAGTAAAAGTATGTATGTTTGTAATTATTTAATATATATATATATATATATATATATATATATTAGTGTACACATTAATTATAAAAAATATATAAATATATAAGTTTATTAAATATATGATCAATTATATTTATGACTATTTAATTTTAAACTATATATATAATTATAAAGGATATAAACTTATAAACTTATTAAGTATATCAATTATATATATTATTTATTAATATAATTTAGATTAGTATATAAGTTTAATATAATATAATTATTTTGATAAAAAAGTATAATATAATATATATAGTAATATTTAAAATTTAAATTATCATGTATATAAATTCAGAAGTATAAATATAAATATAAACATATAACTATAAGTATATAACATAAAATATAAGTATGTATGTTTGTGATTATTTAATTTTAATATATATATATATAGTGTGCACATTAATTATAAAAGTATATAAATATATAAATTTATTAAGTATATGATTAATTATATATATGTTTTATTTATTAATATAATTTAGATTAGTATTAAAACTTAATATAATACAATTATTCTGATAAAAAAATCCATATAACAAATAACTTATTTTTTTTAAATAATTGAAAAAAAAATCGAAGTATGATATTAAAAGACTCTATTGGGACAAAAATGAACTGTCAATAACGTATATGAGATAAAATGGACAGTTTGTTAGATCTAATATAAATCGTACATGAACGATAGTTGGAGTTAGTGGCCTTCTTCGGATTCCCTTATCAGGAACCATGGGGAAAAGAATCAATTGATTATTGTAAACAGTTTAGTATTATTTAAAATTTTAAATTATTAGATATATAAACTCATAAATATATAACTTAAGTATGTAATTATCGTATGTAAGTTTACGACTATATATATATATATATATATATATATATATATATATATATATATATATATATATATATATATATATATATATATATATATAACTATAATGTTTTTCACTAATTATAAAATATATAAACATATAAATTTATTAAATATATCTATTATATATTTTTTATTTAATAATATAATATATATTAGTATTTAAATTTAAAATAATATAATTATTTTGACAAAAAAATCATATAATATAATTAGAACAAATTATAATTTATATTGATTTACCATATAATTATAGTACATTTATTATAAATTAGGTTACTTTATAATTGATTCACTTAAATTAATTTATCAAATAATTAATATAATATAGATTATTATATAATAATAAATTATAAATGCTAAATAATATAATTAGTGATAAAAAATTTATAATAAAAAATGAAACTAGCAATATATTATAAATATTTTTTTTATTTATATATCAATAACAAATATAGTTGATTAGATTGATGATGAACTTATCTTAAACTTACATGAAAATTATGGATTCAATTTTCTACACAATCATCACAAAAATTTTAGCATATAAAATTATTTTTAGTATTTAAAATTTTCAATTATTTGAATTTCTTACTATTAAAAATATCATATAAATTTTATTATAATTTAATTTTATAGATTAAAATATGTTTAATTAAAAGTTTAACTTATATTATATTTGTATAATGATATATAAATTATTTCATTCTTATAAATTATTATATATAGTAAAATTATAAATATTTAAATATTAATTCTTTCAGTACAGTTTGGTTATAAAATAATTTAGCACAACTCAATACAGTTCTCGATTTAGATATCACTAAAAGATCCAAATCCGTTAAAATTTTAGTCAATGATACAATACAGTTCAGTTCTAGTCAAAAAGTCAATAATATAGTTCGATTCTGGATCTTTTTTTTTCGGTCTAGTTTAGGAAGATACAGGATCCGTGTACAGCCCTAATTACATAATCATCTTATACAAATAAATTATTCTTTAAATTCGTATTTATGAACAAATAATTCATATATAAAATTCTTACCGAGTTAACATATTTATGCCCGTAACACTAGAAACCAATAATCAGAATAACAGGGTTGACTATTCAGACATAATAAAGTTGTCACCAGGGCATAGTGGTATGCGCATATAAGTGTCATCACATATATTAATAAGAGTGTCATTACCGACATTAATATATATGTCATTAATATCAGTGACATCAAGGATATTAATATATGCACCATCATCAATATTAATATGAATGTCATCACCGATATTAATAGACCCCTGATTAATATGTCAAATTATCTAAAACTTTAGTTATAAACTAAGTGTTCAAGAGGTTAATTATTGTCATTAAAATTTATAATTTTTAAATTTACACATTTTATACATTTAATGACTCAGTTAATCACATAATTACTCAATAAAAAATATTATTTGCATAATATAACAAAGTCCATATTATTTTTCACATTAAATTCCTTAATTCATATTTTGTCCTGTTACTAGCAGATTTTATACTCTATTTTGGACCTTAAGTTTGGATCTATTAATAGCAAAATTAAATTACAAGGTTTACTTAAGAATTTTATTCATGAATCTTAGCTTTAATATGCAATTTGAATCATTAAATTTGAAATTCTGTAGCAAAAGATATTATCAAATTAACATTGACTAATCATTAAAATCGTTACTCATAATTTCGTGGACAGTTTTTTAGTTTTACTTTTGTGCCAAAATTAAGCATAGTTACATTCCAAATAACATTTTGTATTTTTTTTATCAAATTTTTAGTCATATATCTTAAGTTTTAAACCCAATAAAGAAAATATAAATCAGAATCTCAGAGTTTAACTTATAGTAAAATATGTACAAACTGCTCCATATAATTCAGTAAAGAACACATCAACACATAATTCAATTTTTACCAAATAAAATCCTAAGTGAACTTGCATCCCAAGAATTATTATCACCAAATACTACTAATTAACAATCATTTACATATCAAATACTCAAATCATGCAATTTTATAATAAAATATAGGCTATTGTTTTAAGTTATGCACTCACCTCTTATTTTACTTTTCTTTTTCTTCACTTTTCTTTCTTAGTCATTTGCTCTTTTGAGCTAATTCCTTGTCAATTTGAGTTTATAAAATACATAAAAAAAAATATCATTAAAACCTTTCCTTTTACTCACTCTAACTTCCTCTTGATCAATTATGTATGAAACATGTTTTTCTATGTCTTTTTCACTTTCTCTTTCTAGAATTAAGCTTTGGCTATAGAGAATTGAGGGAATAATGGGGGATGGTTTAAGAGTACAGTAAGTTTTAGATAGAAAGAGATAAAGATAAAAGAATAAGAAAAAAAAACAATTAAAGATGATCCCATTTTAATCTTAAATATCTAGATATTTAGATGTTAATGTGCATTTTAATGTTTGACATTTGTATGACCAGCCACCACATACTAATTATGTCCAATTTATGCATTTTATTTATACACACATCTCAGTTGATTCTTCAATTTTCGGTAAATTATAAATTGACTCTAAAATTTTTTAAATTTTGTGTTTAGATCATCACCATAAACTAACATTTTTAAATACATTAAACACTTTATTAAATATTTTTTATAATTATTTATCATTATTTTAATTATTTTTTGGTCAAAATCTAAATTTAGAATTCGGTCGAACCTACGAATCGATTTAACAATCGGCGTGACTCAGAGTCTAACCGACGAGTTGATTTAATAACTCGCAAGACTCGAAGCCTAAATTAGTAGATATGACATTTTTACTTTCTATGCATGTTCTATCTTTTTAATTAATGTGTTTATCTAAATATACATTTTTTATTTTCTTACAATAAAAGTTATTTACTTTTTTTTGATAAATATTAATTTCTATGTGATAAAAAAAATTAAAAGTAAAAAATATAAAAAATCTATTCAACTTATAAAAAAAATTATTCTTTTTATTTAGAGATACTATAATTTGTGGTTATTCCAAAGAAGTTATTTAAAATAAAAAAAATATTAGAGATGCTCTTGTATACCTATAATTACAAAAAAGAGTAGGTGTTTGGCTCCTCTGAGAAGCAGTAGTTGTTTCTTGTTTGTTTCCTCTTTTATGATTTTATATAACCTCTTCATTTGATGTTATTGCTTTTTTATTCAATTTCATCTCAAGTATTTTCTTAAGCAATTAACACAGTACTAATTATTTTTTTTCAATCTTACTCTTCTTTATTTGAGCTCCATTATATTAATATGAGCTCCCTAGCATCAATATCTTTATTATTATTTTACTTTTTTTTTTTACATATTTATCTTATGTAGACACTGATAGTGTAAGAGAAAATAATGTGAAATATTTAAAGAATTGTTAAAAAAATTAATTTAGTCAATAAAAAATAATTTATGTAAAATTATGTTTTTTAATCATTTTTTTTAATTCTCATGCAAACACCATAACATTTTGGATAACATTTATTGAAATGGAATGGAAGGAGTATTTTTGTTTAGTACACTAATCAAAGTGGCTTTTAGATCACACATGCTCTTAACCCTTTTAATATGGGAAGAACAAATCTTCTAATTAATTTAGATTATTATAAAAAATTTCAGATTCTTTTCTCTTTATTATTTTTTTTTTCAAAAAATTTTATTGGATTGTAATTGTCAGAAATTCCTTGCTGACTGCTTTGTATTGTACCTACCTAACATGGACATCATTTGCTTAATACTTCTAGACTACATATTCATTGAGGCAACCATGATAGACAAAGCCCCAATATTTTATGGAATGCCACGACCTATTTAATATATTAAATTGTATTTTTCTAATTTATAATCATAGTGAATTAAATCAATAATACATAATATTTTTTTATTAGTTTGATTTATTTAATCTTTTACATTATTTCGAAAACTCTTGACTTAAATAGGAAAAATTTCAAGAGGTCGAACAGCTAATAAACATCCTGCCATCCATATATATACTGCAAAATTTTATTAGATAATTTGATTGAATCAAAACATTTTTCGAAATAATATTGGAGTTTCTAAATTAATTAAACTCTCCCATTTCTCTTCGTTCTCTCAAAATCTTAGAAATATTTATTTTTTCATCAGAATTTTCTCTTATATATCAATTTTAGTGTACGGATCTTGGCTTTTGTTTTGAATGCATGTTAAACCTTTTGATATAGGAATTCGTCCTCTTTGGATATGGAAGATTTTTGGTCTCTATATGTAGGAGGTTTCATTCTGCAGTAGAAAGCCATAACTTTAAGAACACTAATAAATAATTTAAATGTCCTATTAAGAGTTAGATTACTAGTGGTATATTACTATTATGCATTGTTTTCCTTAAAAAAAATTCAAATAATTTTTCTAGATACTTGGTTTCTTTCATATTTTAAAATTTCATACTCTTACATTTACATATACAATATATATATATATATAAATATTGTTTATTCTTTTAGTTATTAATGAAAATTTAATTTGCATTAATAAAAAAACTTCTTGGATATACAACTATATATATTTCTAAAAGGAAATACTAATTTTTTTAATATTTTGTTTCAAGTAAGGCACAATTAGGATAAATTTCATGATCCATTGACACTCAACTTGTCATTTATGCACATATTAATATCACCCATCTTTAATTTGTAACACAAAAAATACCTCAATTTTTATTGATATAACAAGAAAGCTCATATTAATATCACCCATATTTAACTTGTAATACACAAATACCTCAACTTTTATTAATGTGCATAAATGACAATTTAGAGAACAATGGTAAAATTATTTTTGTAAATTGACAAACCATTAACATTAATCAAATTATCTATCATTAATTAATTATTTAAATAGGTTTTTATCGGTTCATTCATTAATTCAACATTTTTTATACTCATAATTAAAATTTAATTTAATTAATTAATTTAGACTTAAATTCAACCCAAAGGATTTCTAATAATCGTCATATATATCTTTATTCGACGTTCAATTTTATATTTCATACTATTATAAGTAAGCAAACATAAACAAATTGAAAAATTATTAAAAAAAAATCATAAATGGTGTAATTTTCTTATTGTAAGATAGTGTTGTTTAAAAATTAAAAAATAAATCATATTAAGAAATTAATAAAAAATATTCAAATTTTTTTTATTAGAATTATAAATAAATTGTATTGTTAACTTTAATTTAAAATAACTCTAAAGATTAAGTTATATACAGTTAGCAAGCTTTGAACTGACCAAATTAAACTAAATCTGCAAAACCCTAGAAAACACTATTATATTCTTAATAAAAAAGTGTGAATCGTAAGGTAAAGTAGGCATGGTATCCATAATTGATAATTATAAAAGCTAGCTAGGGTTAAAATGAATGTCGCAATCCGCACATGTATACACATACATCAATTTATCAATTCCATTAGGTTGAGCTTAGAAATTAAACAAGATGAGTGCTATAAGAAACCACTATACCTAATTTTTGTTTACTTAAGGCAATAGAATTAATGGTTCGAGTGGGTTCTTTTTCTTCAAGGATTTGGTGACATGAAGACAAATTAATCAAGTGCCTTTACGGCCCAACTACTTCCCCACGCATTCTTCCACACACACACACACACACACATATATATATATATATATATATATATATAATCCACGAGCATTATCATCTGTTTTATAATCTGAGACTAATTCTTTTTAAACCTTTAAAACTTTTCATCCATTTTTCAAAAATTTATTTAGTAGAGTTTAAATTCAAGATATTTTTTCAACAAATTCAATCTGTATTGTAAACTGAATCACAATTTTAGGATCTTCATATGTTTTTCTCATAATGCTAAGAATGAATAATTCTTGGACACGGGATAACAGACAAAAACCTTCTAATCATTATTTTAAAGTAGTGGTTTTATGTGGGTATTCAAATTCCAAGCTCCCCACTTTACCACATTTTTCATGTCAGTTGGTAACAAAGAATAATGGATTCATGCCCATATGATCTTAATTTTCTTTTGGGTTTTCATTATTTTATGTACCCATATATCCTCAAGAGTTAGAGAGATGTCCAGTTAGCAATCGTTGACCTATTCATTTAAAATGAACCGTTATATTCATGCCCCCTAAACCTGCAGGTAAGTATTAGGAAATTAATTGCATTTTAATTATTTAATTTAATTGATAATAATTAATTATTTATTTATTTCTCTAATGGTCTCTGTCCATATATATTATATGGCAGTTGTTTTGATAAAAAATGATAAATATATTTTTCATATTTTTTTTATTACCTTATTCAATAATGAATAACACGTACTCTCATTTTTAATTAATATTATGAAATTTATATAAAAATAAATAGAGATTACGTATTACTTAAAAGGATAAAGAAGGTAATAAAAAAGATTTTTTTTTTGATAGATCTGCAATATAATGCATCTATATTTTTAAGCCATTTGATGAGAAAAAAATGGAAATTGAATTGAATGATTCTAATTGAAAGAGAATATTAACTATTGAAATAGGAAAATGTACTGTAATTAAAAAAAATTACTCTACAGTTGATGGTTCGCTGACAAATTTTACTTATGGTATTAAAATTATGTTCCAAATTTGCCCTAGAAAATTATAAATTGAAAGTTTAGTTATTTTTTTAAAATAAAAAATTCATCTGCGTATTCGTATATATAGAAGAAAGGCTATTTCACAAGTAATTTTCACATACCTGCAGCTGCCGTCTACACACCGGCTGTCTCTTACCATATTACGTTTTCATATACAGCTCAAATATCTTTATTTTGCCACTCTGACATGATAATGACCTTTTCCCACTCCTTAATTATGTTTAGTTATTAAAATTTACGTTGTTAATTAGCTTTTTAATTTGGCTGCTAATTAATTAAGATTCTTGAAAAGGGAGTTTTTGATGCTGTGGATGCCAAATAGTCGAATGTCGAAGTTGGTGTTATAAATAAATGAAGTTACTTAATGCAACCTTTTAGAATTTTTTGTTCAAAGGTGTCAACTGATTTATGGATTCATTTTCTTCTATTAGCTTTGATACAAAAACAACTACATATTCTTTAATGTCTTTGGTTTAATTAGCTGCTACTTTGTATTCATGAAAAGAAAAAAAAAAATCTTCTATTCCTTTTTGCTGCAAATTTACTCATCCTTGCTTTAATTACAACACACCCGTTAATTTGACAAATCTAAGATAATTACCAGGTAAATTTTATAGATTTTTTTTTTCAATTCACAATAATATTCTCAGTTTCAATTTGTAATATAAATATATTTTAACTTTAATTCGTATAACAAATATATCTCTTAACTTTAATTCTTAGGATGAAAATATCATCTTTATCTGTTTTACAGGTTTTATGTATTATTCTTTATAACTAGACGCTATATCACAGCTAACATAAAATAAATATGAAATCTTATTGATTATTTTTAAAAGAATTATTCTTAAATGTATTTTTTTGGTATGCTTAAGGTATTACTTATTCATATATAATTTTTTTTAAAAGAAAAAAAATTTCAGCTCATCATATTTCTATGATTCGTAAAAAAAAGTTTCGCATTTTTATTTTATATTTCATATAAAAAATGATGTGACGCTTAGTAATGAAAAATAATATATGAAATCTATAAAAAATTGATGAGAAGTGACAAAATTAAAGTTAGAAAATTATTATAAATTAAATGACAATCAATGAAATTTACCTAATAATTATTTTCAATAAAAAATAAAAAAATATTAACAGAAACCTGTCTATTCGTTTGATGTAATGTTATCAATGATAGTTTTCTTAATTAAAATAAAATCATAACTAAATTATAACATGTTATATACATATAATAATAATTATTATTTTACATAAATATATCCTGAATGATTTGTGATTAATTTGATTTATAAATTTTTTTATTAACTAAATTTAGATAAAAACTTTTGTGAATAATATATATATATATATATATATATATATTATTTGTATGTCAATTGATTTAACCCTAATTGATTAGAAATAATATATATATATAATTGATTAGAAATAATATATATATATATATATATATATATATATATATATATTAGTTTAGAAATAAACAATAACTACCCCGATGCCAACAACATATACATTAATTATGGTGGAATGAACAAAAATGAACTAAGTAATAAAGAAGAACTGTACAACAAATAAATACCAAATTCAGAGTATCAAACGGAAAAAAAAATGAAATAGTAATTTCTATTCCACAATTTAGCTTATGACATAAAATTTATATTTTATTCCTATTCCACAATACTATTCCATCAATTTTTTTTTTAATAGAAAACTTTTGTTTAGAGAAAATAATTTAAATGATTTGGGGACTAAAAATAGTAAAAAGAAAAAGAAAATATTAGGAGGATAAATGAGAACACGAGGAAGGGAGGAAGACAAAGCGGAGGCGGCGGAGTCGGAGGGGCTCCGTTCTAAAATGATATTTGCCCGCGAAATCTTGGGCTACAAAACCTGAAAAAACAGACACAAAACTCAAATTTATTCAGACAGACAGAGAGATACGAATACGAAAAGATAAACCCAAAAATAGGATCCGAAGTTATTGGATGCTGAATTTGGGCATTGTCCTTATATTATATACGTAATTTATCTTTTTTCTCCTCTTCATTTTTCTCTTTTCTCGTTTATTGGCTGTTATATATCACCCATGCGTGTGGGGATTTACGGCTGCTGTTGGCGGTTGTTGTCTCACTGATAGATTGATAAAGAGAGAAATGGGGGAATTCCGACTTCGCTGATTTGGGTTTTGTTCTCTTTTCCGGAATTTCCCCCTCCTTTCTTTTTCAGGTTCTCTCCTTCTTCTTCTTCTTCTTCTTCTTGTTTTCTTTCTTTTTTCTGCTTTTGAATTTGGTGGTTCTAAGTTACTATGTACCAAAAATCTCTTCCTTTCTTTTTTATTTTTTTTTCTGGTTTTGTTTTTTTTTTTCCCAACAAGAAAATTATTGTGCATTTCCTAATTTTGGTTTTGCTAAAGTTGATGGCTAAATGGTTTGAGACTCAAAACGATTATCTTTTGATATTTTTCTTTTTGAATTAATTATTTTTTTTTTTTAAAAGTGTGAAGACTGTGCATTTTAACTATTAATGTTAATGTTAGTACCTCAGGATAAGGACTTATTTCACGTTCATTTGTTTAGTATATAACTTGATTATCAGATTATCTGGATTTCTTTGTCTTTTGCTATCTTACATGATGTGGACTCGTTGCAATTATTTTTTTTATTTTATTTTTTCTATCCTAATACAAAAATCATTTCCTCCTGACAGAATTTAATATATATTTTTATTATAAACCCAAAAGATATCGTTACATGAGTAATCAGACATAGGCCTTCAATTAATGTTTGCATGTTGCCCATTTTGATTGTTCTTCTTCTTCTTCCTTCCTTTTTTTTTAGGTTTCCTTCAGTGGTGGAGTTAGACTGTGTGAGTTTGAAGTTGATTTAATGCCATAATTGCTTAAATTAGATTTTTTTTTCTTAACTGGGCAGCGGCTTTTTCAACCAGTAGCTAGCCTGAGAGGGAGAGACCAACGGTTATCCTTGGATTGCACATTGATGTAAGAGGTAAGTACTCAACAAAAGAGAGTGAAATTTAGTCTGTAACATTTTAATTAATCGAAATTAACATATGACTTTACTTTTATTCATGTTTGTCACTTTAATCAATCGGTTGTGATTGAACTTTTCATATCAGAATATGAATTAATATTCTTGCAGAAGTTCTTGTAACCTAAAGGCAAATTTAGCTTGTTTGCCTTGAATTTGTACAGTTAACTTATGTAAATTGTGTTTAAAAGGTTTGCTTTAGTCAGGAACTAACTGAATCATCTGCTTTTCTGACTTTTTTTTTTCTTTTTGTTTATCTGGTTCAAACGTATTGCAGGTTCTTCTCCTTGTCTCAAGCCTGTATTCTTGGTGCCTTCTTTCTAAAATATACTGGTTTGGGGCTTGTAGAAGGTCATATTGACTTTCATAATGGGAGGGTGTGTATCAGCAGCCAATAGAAAACCCAGAATACATAGAAAAAGTTGTCGACGTCAGGGGAAGATTTCCACTTCAATTCCTGATGTACCTATCAAACGGTTTAGTAATGCTGGGATAGGAGATTTTGCTCTTAGTGAGTTTGTTCATCTTGACTTTGAGAAGGGTGAAGCAACTACCTGCCGAAGATCTGAAGCTTCTAACAAGAATTTCCATCTCACCCAGCTGCAATGGAACCATAGCCAAATTGCTGCAAATGGTATGTTCTGTTTCGCTATGTTAATGCCAGATTCATTCCTTAGATAAGCTGAGAATTTGAATTAGTGATTTAGATGCCAATCATCCTCTATTAATCCAGCATTTACGTTCTTTGCTATTTTTGCTGCCTTTGATATGGGCTTTTTATTATGGTTGAATCTTGTTGGATACAATATCTACTTGATTATAATGTTGCACTCTATGAAAATCCTCTTGACCATAAGAAGAATTCAATCAATCATTGCAGGAATATGCCAAGAGGAAGTATGGTTCGACTCTGTTAGCATTATGGACTCAGATTCAGATGATGACTTCATTAGCGTACATGGAGGTATTATACTCATAAATTAATCACAACTAAGTGATGGACTTCTAACTCTTGCTCTTCAATAGGTAGCTAATACTTATAATTTTTTTCTCCTGTGGTCCAGCAGATGGTTTTCCTACCGTTGGTAGTGCAATCGGACAAAAACCAAGCACTCAGGTGCTTCAGTATGGAAGTTCCTCACACTTTGTTGATACTGGGTCAAAGTACGAGGGATTCTATGAAAGTTACCTAAAAATAGATGGAGGGGTTTCAAAAGGTGATGATTTTGCTACTATGGCAATGAAGGTAGTAGATGATTCTTATGGAAGTTGTAAAGCTCTTAAAGAGCTCACTTATGAATCTGGAGAGAAAGTTCAAGAAAATAGAAGGAAATCAACTGTCATTAGGGTTTCGTTGATGAGGAAATCCTGTGAAGGAGAGGAAAAAACCCAATTCTGTAAGTACATACTGTAGTCTCTATTTTCAACTATGACCTTTGTATGGTTTACAAATGTGGAACACCTATTGCAATCTTGTTTAAAGATGATATGAGTATGAAGATTGTTCCTTACTATCATGAATCATTGTGTGAACTGATGCAGCTGAGAGATTGTTATATCGCCCAAGAGCAGGATTTCTAATTCCTGTTTCAAAAGAAGAGAAGCCTACTCAAGGAAGCTGGTCTGAGGTTTCACCTACAGTTTTTAAACTCCGTGGCGAGAATTATTTTAGGTATGTTATTAGTTATTATTTCTGTTTAAGTCATTTCTGCATATCTTTGGAAACAGGCTTGTGTTCTGAACTTCTCGTTTTTGTCTTTTTATTTCCTCATGGGGATTGATTTTCTTTAATTAACTAATTATGCAGAGATAAGCAAAAGTGCACTGCTCCAAATTTCAGTCCTTATGTTCCAATTGGGGTCGACTTATTTGCTTGCCCTCAAAAGATAAATCATATTGCTCAACACCTTGAACTTCCTTGTGTACAACCACATGAGAAGGTGCCATCGCTTCTGATCGTTAACATACAGGTTAGAGTTACATTATATTCCATCTCCTAGTACGATCAAAAGAGATGAATTTGTTCTTGCACTTCAGTGAAAATGCTTGTTGTATTTCTTCAAATTGTTTTCTCAATGAATGTGATAAAGTTGGAATCCAGTGATATTAGTTAGGCATGGATTTTAGATCCTTAGTGGTGGCTTATGATGTACTGATGCTGGGTGGTTTTGTTGCAGCTTCCTACTTATCCTGTTGTCATGTTTCAAAGTGAATACGATGGAGAAGGCATGAGCCTTGTATTATATTTTAAACTAGCTGAGAATTTTGATAAAGAGATCTCTCCTCATTTTCAAGATAGCATCAAGGTATATTTTGAATAATTGTTTCTTACAATTTTGTCTTGACTGTCAGTTGCCTAGAATGTAAATATGGCATTTTTCCGGAGAAACTCTGAAGAAAAATAACCAACTCTACTGGATGATACTCCTCTCCCTCTGCCAGCCCCCTCAATTTTTTCTTTTAAAAAAACACACGGATAAGGTGTAGAAACCTAATCCTAATTGCCTGAGATCAACCAATTCATGTTACATAATCAGCTGACTAGGTGGAAGAAATAGTTGACTAGAAGTTCTTTCTGAAAAAATATGGCATCTTTTTCATCTTTTATAATTTTTAAGCTAATCAAATTTTTTTTCCATCACAGAGATTGGTTGAGGATGAAATGGAGAAGGTTAAAGGCTTTGCAAAGGAGTCCATTGTTCCTTTTAGAGAAAGACTAAAAATTCTGGTAGGAGTCGTTAATCCAGAGGACTTGCAGTTGTGCTCTACAGAAAGAAAGCTTATACAAGCTTATAATGATAAGCCAGTGCTTTCACGCCCTCAGCATGAGTTCTTTAGGGTAAAGATTTGTCTTCCTTTTAGTTAACATATTACACTTATGTCATTAGTGCTTAATTTTGATAAAAAGTGTCTTAATTTGTGTGATGACATTTCTGCAATACCTTTATTCAGTTGTAAAAAAAAAAGAACCTCGACATTAAGCTTGCCTGAAATTTTATATCCTGCAGGGACCCAATTACTTCGAGATTGATATAGATATACATCGCTTCAGCTACATATCCCGTAAAGGACTTGAAGCATTCTGTGATCGAATGAAGCATGGGATAGCTAATGTCGGCTTAACTATTCAGGTATTGATCTAGCTACTAATGCTAACATAAGCAAACTAGTTCCCACATGGGGGGAACAAAAAAGAAAGAAAAAACCTACTACTTTGGATTGTATTTCTGTTTTTGTCTATTGCATTTCTGCTGCAATTTTTCTTGCTACTGTTTAAGCAAGTTAATAGAGTTTCTCTCCTCGTTGACTGCTTAATCTCCATTTGCTAATTTCCTGGTTATATGTTAATTGTGCTTTAGTTATTGCTCTTGCCAACTTTCATTGGGCTGATTTCAAAGTGTTGGCCTAAAAAATGGTCCGAAAATAATGAACTTTTTTGTATGATAATGTTGACAGGCACAAAAACCAGAGGAACTGCCGGAGCAAGTGCTGTGCTGTGTATGCTTGAATAAGATTGATTTTGTAAATGATGGCCAAATACCCACAATTGTAACTAGGGATGATTGATTTTGTAAATGATGGCCAAATACCCACAATTGTAACTAGGGATGATTGATTTGTTTAGGCACCTTCGCAAATAAGGCCTATACAGCAAATAATTCTCGCATTTGTATCCATCAAAATATGCTTTTTGTAGAATTGAGACCGTCATATCATATTATTTATCACCTGTCCTGAAGATAAAAAAAAGTGAAAAGCAACTTGATTTTTTACCCCTCTGAATATGGGATCAATCTTGTTCTCTTTATGCCCTTCTGTCATGTGTTTCCTTGACCAGGACCCCTTAAATCTATTCTGATCATCATCATATATTTTGCAAAATTTTGATCCCAGTTGGAGGCTCAATTATTACAAAATAAGGTTTGGTTGATCCCCTTTTTGTAACAGTGTTGGGTTCGACCGTTGAATAAGCTCATAAAGCAGTCTTCATTTTGATCCAATTTGTTACTCATAAATATTTTGGAGACTATCACATGTCCAAATTCTTTAGGGTAATTCTTTGTGTTTTCTTTTACTTAATTAAAGAGCTCATTTTTATTATTCTAAAAGGATAATTTAGTCAGCTTAATATTTTGTTGTAAGTTGTGGGATGGAAACGTTATTCAGAAAATGCCGCATTAACTTGTGGTTTTAGTGCTGTGAATCCAAAACAGTCCCGTGCTGTTCTAACTATAGTTGTTCAAATATAATTAACTTGTGATTTTATTGTCACAATTGGAACAGAAATTCAACATCCTCAAACTCCAAGTAGATTTAACTTGGAAATGATCATCCATCCATTATGTGTGTGTTTGGGATTGCTGTTAGGTGTTCAAAAAGCAGATTTAGAATTTTTTTGTTTTAATTGACTGATTTTTTTAATTTTTTGTAAACTGTTTTTTCCAAATCTGCTTCTGACAAAAGCATCTATTTGTCTGCTTTTGTCCAAAAGCAGTTTTAAAAACTTAAAAAATTTAAAAATAAATTTTTTTTCTCCAAAATCATTTTTGTCCAACTCAATAGCAAACGGGCCTTATATCACTTGCAAGAAGGAAATAGCAATCTTGTCTTCAGGGAGGCCCACTGTTTCACTTCATTTTTCCTCAATGAAATTTCCAATCTAATTTACTAGCAGTATTAAACATTTAAATTATGGAAAATGTGATAATTAATTCCCTCTTTTTTTTTTCATTTTTGTTATTGTGTATGTTAAACTCTTATACATTAATTTTTGTCCATATTATACCACTTCGTAATGGTTTCGTTCAAATTTAGTCACTTTTAATCAAATCCAGTAGGAGAGGAAAAAAATTTTTATTTTAGTTGTAAAAGCAATACAACATTTCTTGAAGATATTCACTCTCCTGCTTGTCACTAATGAGAGCCAAATTTCCCAGTGTCATGTGATCTTTAATGCATGTAGCTTTTAATATGGATGGAACCTTCAAAAAATGGTATGACAAAAAAAGGTACAATGAGGCTTAATAGGCTAAAATAAATAAATAAAAAGTTTAGACCTTAATATTATAGTATGCCTTGGATTATCTTCAATTTTTGGGACTTACAGGTCAAACAATGATATATCCAGAGTCAATTCCAATCAACATTTTGTTCTTCTAGTCCCTTGAAACAGATTGGACTATATTGATGTTTCCAGAATTTAGAACTGCTCACCATCTGGGTGAAACCCATCCTTTGGACTGATAACAGTGAAAAACAAAGCAAACGAAAATACAAAACAATAGTAGCAACATCATCTCAATTGTCAAACATTAATTCCAAATGCATCAGTTTTGAATAACTATATGCAAACTTACTTCCAGATAATGTACAAAATAATGCCAAGTACAAGAATAAGCCTGCTAAACCAACTAAATACAACATTACCTTCTAACTCAATACATGAAAGCTAGCCCCAGATTTACACGTGTCTACCTTCTTTTATAATTTATTCCCTATATATATGGCTGCTGGTGATATAGGCCTTCCTCAAAACAATAGCCTCAAAGAGCATTGAAACAGATTTTACCAAAGATATCTTGCAGCGATTCCTTGATTCGTAGTAAATACTAAATCCCCATGTTATTCTAGCTCTTGATGATAACTCAAAAGTACCTATGTTATTTGCTCTTCTTTCAGCCGCAACCGTGCTATGGGTTGTTGATTATTAGTGCCGTAGTCTCTCCTGTTATCTATAGCATGCTTATCTACATTTTCTTGTTTCAGCTCGGATGATTTAGTATTTGCTGTGCTGTGGCTGCTCCCTTTAGCAGCTGGTACATCATGATTATGTTTGCCCTCATATGTTGTTATAACCGCTCTTGGGTCTGCTGCAGCTCGCTCAACATGTTTACGGACTTTGCAGCCTGCGGTTGTGCATTTATAATAACTCCTGTAGATCATAGAGGGAAACATCTAAAATCAGCAAGTAAAGCACAATTATTAAGGAAACTGGGCATCTCAAAATGTGCAAGCAATATCAAGCTGGGTTTTAAAGATGGAAGTGGGCATTGCAAATAGTAAGCAACGGCCAGATAAGTGTTCAATGTGATACTAACAACATGACATGAGCAGTGTGGAGATGTTACTGTTGACCTCCCTCTAGAAAGACATGGGTCCAACTTCCAAGACAGGCCACAGGTAAGATTGAGAAAGCCTCCAGTATAAGGAATTTTTAATAAATATAGTGTTAAATATTCAACCAGAAAAAATATTTTTAGGTCTAACAGAGAAAAATTATTGAGGATCCAATAAGTGAAATGGCTGGCAAAAGCATCAGTCTTCAAAGTGCAGCAAGAGGAGAGAGACTGAGAAAGAGAGCAAAACACTGTTTTTAAAATCTGACAAAAGATAGTCCAACAGAATCAAGAACATAGGGTAGGATTCAGAATAAGTCTCAACTTTGACCAGATCATTTTTGTCCCACTGATAAGCTCCTAACACCAACGTTTAACTATTTTTGCCCATTGAATGCTATTTTTGCACTGCAACTTTGTCTTACATTTCACATTTTTCTATGACCAGAAATGACACCCAAACCTTCGGAAAGAAAAGCTAGTGGCAGGTTCAAATTGTTACAACTGCTAAAAATTATGATCATATAGGCCAAGGAAATTTACCTAGGATAAGGATTGCCCTTGACAACTTTCTGCCCATATTTGCGCCATCTATAACCATCATCCAAAAGATCAACTTCACTAGTAGTCTGCACAATGATTCTAGGCTCTGTGACAGTCCTATGTGAGGAAGCTTGTTCAGTTGCTTTGACTTCAGTGTTCCTGAACAACACAATAGATTATATTAGACATGCATCACATTGCATAGATCCTTTAATATACATAATCATTCAGTCAAATAAAGGACCTTCTCTTGGCATCAGGTTCATCTTCATCGTTTTCATCTACACCAGTTTCAGTATCACCAATTTCCTCACTATCACTTGTACCAGATAAATGTTCAGGAGTAGCCTGGCTTGATTCCTGATCCTTCCTATCTTTTAATTTGTTCATGTTTACACTTTGAAGTTGGGAACCTAGTTCAAAATTATTCTGAATATTTGAATTTCCATTTAGGCTTCCAGCATCCTTCACACGCTTATTAGGTGGAGGAGGTTGGTGGTTGTGCTGTCCTTTATAGATAATTTCAGTTACTTGACCATCAAGAGATCGCTCAACCTTTTTCTTGACAGGACAACTGGGATGTGTGCATTTATAGTAACTTCGAGGGTATTCACTGCCCTTCACTTGTTTCTGCCCATATTTTCGCCAATTGTAGCCATCTTCAGTGGGTTTATCAACGGCAAGTGAAGCAGCTTGTGATCTCTGATCAGAATGTGAGACATCAGGAGATTCCTTGACAGATGAACTATGGTCTGGGATTGAGGGTAGCATCTGCTTCTGTGTAGTTGAATTAGTACTAGCAGATGAAAAATGCATTGAAGATGCTGCTGGTGCTGAATGCTGTGCTTGAATATTCATTTGGGAGTTGGCTTGTGCAGCCTGGGCAGTAACCTGTGCTAGGGCCTGCTGGTGAGTCATTCCAAAGGGACCCTGCAAACCTCATATATCATCAAAATAAGTATGAAATTAATGGAAATGACTTTCAACAATAAACAGAGATGCATTAGTGACCACGTTGCACATGTGCTACCAGCCTCATTTATTTGGTTCAAATGCTAAGGCCAAGATGGGCAGTGCATTTTTAAACAGCTAGCCTCAAGCTCCTTCCATAAACTACATGCTTACATTCAGTGTTTGATTTTGTACAAAGGCAAACAGTTGTCTTTATTAAACAAAAAGATGCCCAAGTATTAGCAGAATATGTTCCTTCATGAGGTTCGACAAAAGATATGGCAGACATGCCAAAAGAGCAAAAGATGAGAAGATGGCATGATATATGCTAAAGAGTAGGTGTATACGTTTCCTGTGCCATGACAAACAAAAGATCAGAAACAAGAATGATGGGGAAAGAGTAGGGAGACAATTACGGTCAACAATAAAGACCAAGTAAACTACAGCAAGGCAATAATCATTAAAAAAATGACTTCAAGGATGCATCACAGGCTAGATCAAGAAACTAAGATTGCTAAAAAAAAGAGACTATCGCACATTTGTTACCATCAAAACAAAAAACTAGTATTGACCATTAACAATTAATTTTAGTATTTCAGATCTTTCAACTATAACAAGCAATACTTGTAGGCTCTCAATAAAGCCCTAATTTGAAAAATAATTTCAATCCTTTTTTGTCCAATCAAGGGAGTAGGACGCAAGCAATTCAGTTACCTAAAGTCCCAGACTTCGAGGCAAACAGTCATTGAGCTATTAGCACAATAGCTTATACCCCAATAAATTACGGATGTGTCAAAATGCAACAACACCAAACTAACTAAATAACGGAGCTCCATCACACTTTTCCTTGACATCACAGTTAAATAGGAATTATAATAGTCAAACGACTGGCCAATTGAGAGATTAATATCAATAGGAAATAAAGACTGTCGAAGCTCAATAAATGAAGTTGACCCACAAATAATGGATAGTTAACTACCCCCTTAAAAAAAGAGAACACTGATGCTAAGCATGAGAGACTATAATAGGGAATTACTGGATGAAACATAAATGATGTTGAACTTCATTCTTGAATATCTTTTAATGTATATGAAGGTTAATGAAAATAAAATTTTTAAACCATTAACATATTAATAACTATTTTTCTTAATTTCCAAATTGTTAGATAAAGAGTCCAATACAGCAATGTAATAGTTCAACACTTTTACATCTGTTGATCTCATTTTCATTTTAAAACTTCAAAACAAGATGATAAATCGTTTATCATTACTTTCTATTTCATTTCATCCATTAATTCACCCCTTTTAACTTCCATTTCCATAATTTTAAACTCCTAAACAAAGTTTAACACTTCATGGTGAAATCAAATGAAACTATACACATGGACATAGAGTTCAATTATTTGGTCTGTAAACCATTCTCTAACGTAGTTACAGTTCCTCACAAGTCCTGAAAATTCAACGACCTTTTCATTTTTCACGTCTAAAAAACATTAACGGATGCCATTTAATTAACAATTCCAAACTCAAAAAACAAACACCTAAATAAAATCCATTATTTATTGATTCACCTTCATTAAAACAACAAGACAACATCAAATCCTATAATTAGAACTCCTAAATATGCCTCATTTTCGCCAATTATACCTCCACCTGACCCCCCATCCTCTCATGCGAAACAAAGAAAATATCAAAATATGGATTTAATTGCATAACAACAGTGAATAAGGACAAAAACTTTCGGATACTAAACAAAAGCCGACAAATATTTCAACATCCAACTACCTGAGGAGAAAAGAGTCCAAACCCCGGTGAATCAAGAAGAGCTACCGGACTCAATCCCGGAGGCATAGTCGACATCGGCGGAGGTGGAGCGATCGACAAATTAGCTGGCCTAGAAGCAACTTCAGTAGCAGAGGTTTTATCCTCCTGAAGAGGAGGAAAGGGAGGTTTGTTATTCACAGCTGCAGGAGAGGCCATGGCACCGGCAAGTAGCTGAGAGAAGGATTTAAAGTCATCGGAATCGGAGAAGAAGCTAGAGACGAGAGTCATAGGACCAGGACTGAATCCTAATCCCAAGCCAAAGCCCATAGGAGGTCCACCGGAGAAGAAGGATTCATTGAAGGAACGAGGCGGCAAAGTGATAGTGGTAGGGCGAGCAGAAGAGGAAGATTTAGGCGGAGGAGATGAAGATGGTGATGGAGGGTGGTGGGGGGCATCATTTCCAGCCATTGCAAAAATAACAAAGAAAAATAAACCTTTTTTCAGTTTCTATTACTACTTTCTTCCTATCCAAACAACTGAAACAAGAAACTGTTTTTTTTCTCTTTTCTGTCTTTAGGATTTCCTTTGCTTGGCTTTCCGGATCTGAAATTCAGCAAAAAGTCCACGCAGCAGATACCAATTTTTAAATAAATTCTTTTTGTCTTTTATTTTTTAGTTTTTAAATTGGTGTTTGCTTAATTTGACCGTTTTATCCCTAAGTAGTACTGGTTAAGGAATGGCATAGTGATCTAAATAAGTCTTTTCCATCCAACTGATTTAATTTTACTTATTAAAACTAACAGTAGAAAAGAGAAGATGACGATGCACGTTTTGCTTTGTTTTTTATTTTTTTATTTTTTTTGGGTAAGAAATAGGTGGAATTAGCGAGTAAGGTGACTACTGATAACAGGTGGACACGATGATACTCTGTTTTTTGTTTTTGGTTTTTTGGTTTTTATTCATGATTTCCATGTCGCAAACTGGCAGTTAACTATTTATTGATTTTTTTTTTTATGTAGAGGAATTTAGTAAGATACAGATGTTTAATGGCTGCTTTCCTCCTACCTAAGATCATTAATTAAAGTTCTTTAATTACTTCCATGAAAGAATTTTAGATTATGTATTAACCCCTTTCTTAAATAGATGTCTTTTAAATTTTTTGTACAATAATTAAGAAATATATTTAAAATACTATATTACTTTTTAGATAATTTAATTGTAAATAAGAAGTAGTTGCTAGCAATTTATGAAAAAAGAGCTTTAAATAACGATAAAATAAATAAAAATAATTAATTTGTAGATAATTGTCAAACGATTAATTATTTTAGAACAAAAATAAAAACGTTATACGAAATGGAACATAAGTAGAGAGAGTAGTTTTTATATAAATATTTTTTCACATTTTCAGTTCCATGGTGAATGACATAGAGTTTTAAATGTTTAGCTTGATTAATCTTTTCTTTTTATACAATTTAACAATTTGGGTAATGTTAAAATTCGATTATTGAAAAAAAAAACATTGGGTTATTGTATAAAAAGTTATACTAAATAAATTTATATTTATATTATAAGAAAATATTTGAAATTATTGTTGTATCTCAAAAAAATATATATATAATTTTTTGATTTTTTTAATTTTTTTTCTAAATTTTGATTCTGTCTTTTCTTTAAAAGCAGCTTTTAAAATATAAAAAAATTAAAAATAATTTTTTTCAAAAATAATTTTCCAAAATGCAATACTAAATAGGGTCTTAGTATAAAATCCTATATGTTATAAAATAATTTGATAATTTAATTAGAAGAATATTATTTATAACATAAAATGTATTTATAGTATGTCCAAAAAGAGTATTTTGGATACACATGTTAGGAGTATATACGGTTCGGTTCAATTCGGAAATTGAAAAATCTCTAGTATTATTTTAAAAATTTGGAAATCTATAAATCAAAATTTTGTATTGTATTGAAAATAAAAAAAATCTTTGTATTGTGTTGTTATAAAAATTCAGGACAATTCGGTATAATTTTTCAGTTATTTTAGTACTAAATAATACAGTATAAAATAATAAAGTATTCGGATATTTTAAAATAAATAAAAAATACATAAAATCTAAATTTGATATTTAATAGTATTATAAAAAATCTAAAATTATCACATAAAAATACTCATAATAAACTATCAATATTTGAGAAATAAGAAAAATTTATGAGAATATTTTCTTTAAAATATTAAATTAAAATTAAAAAATACAATATTTTCTTATATTAAAGGTTTATGAATTAAAATGTTTAATTATAAGGTATAAATATTTAAGTTTGTGAGTATTTAAATTATATATATAACTATAGTATCTACATTAATCATAAAATATATAATTATATAAGTTTATTAAATATATCAATTATATATTATTTATTAATATAATTTATATTACTATATAATTTAAATATAATATAATTATTTTGATAAAAAATAATATAATATATATAGTAAGCTATATAATAATAGTTAAAATTTAAATTATTAGGTAATGTTTGTGATTATTATATATATATATAGTGTGCACATTAATTATATAAGTATATGATCAGTTATATTTATGACTATTTAATTTTAAAGTATATATATAATTATAATATCTTCGTTAATTATAAATGATAAAATTATATAATAAAATTATATAAGTTTATTAAATATATCAATTATATATATTATTTATTAATATAATTTAGATTAGTATATAAATTTAATATAATATAATTATTTTGATAAAAAAAATAATATAATATATACAGTAAGTTATGTATATAGTAATATTTAAAATTAAAATTATTAATTATATAAATTCATAAATATAAGTATATAACTATTAAGTATATAATTATAGAACACAAGTATATATATATATATATATATATATTTTAGTGTGCATAATAATTATAAAAATATATAAATATATAAGTTTATTAAATATATGATCAATTATATATATTTTTTATTTATTAATGTAATTTAAATTAGTACAAAATTTTAATATAATATAAATATTTTGATAAAAAAATCATATAACTGACTCATTTTTTTTAAAATAATGGAAGAAAATGCCAAAACATACCACTGAAATACTCTACTGAGATAAAGATAAACTGTCAACAACGTAAATGAGATAAAATAAACAATTGATCAGATTTAGTATGGATCGTACATAGACGATAATTAAAGTCAACAGCTCTCTTGGGGTTCTCTCATTTGAGATCTTGTGAAAGAAAATCAATTGACCCTTACAAAACAGTTTGATATACATATAATATTATTTAAAAATTTTAAATTATTAAATATATAAACTCATAAGTCTAAAAATAAATATATAACTATAAGTATATAATTATAAAGTATGCATTTTTATAACTATTTAATTTTAAAAAATATATATAACTATAATATTTTCACAAATTATAAAATATATAAACAAATAAATATATAACTATAAGTATATAATCATAAAGTATGTAAATTTATGACTATTTAATTTAATATATATATATATATATAATTATAATGTTTCACTAATTATAAAGTATATAAACATATAAGTTTATTAAATATATCAATTATATATTTTTTATTTAATAATATAATATAGATTAGTATTTAAATTTAAAATAATACAATTATTTTGATAAAAAATCATATAATATAATTAGAACAAATCATAATTTGTATTGATTTATCATATAATTATAGTACATTTATTATAAATTAAGTTCCTTTATAATTGATTCACTTAAATTAATTTACCAAATAATTAATATAATTTAGATTTATTATATAATACAATTAAAATAAATTATAAATGCTAAAAAATATAATTAGTGATAAAAAATTTATAATAAAAAATAAAACTAGCAATATATTATAAATAATTTTTATTTACATATTAATAACAAAGATAGTTGATTAGCTTGATGATAACCTTATCTTAAATTATAACACCATCATAAAAAATTTAGCATTTAAAATTTTCAATTATTTAAATTCCTTACTATTATAAATGTTATATAAATTTTATTATAATTTAATTTTATGGATTAAAGTATATTTAATTATAAGTTTAAGTTATATTATATTTGTATAATAAAAATATAAAAGTTATGCATAATGTTATATATAAATTATTTAATTTTTATAAGTTATTATATATAGTAAAATTATAAACATTTTCAATATATTTCGGTTTTAGAATAATTTGGTACAATTCAGTACAATTTTCTGTCCAGATATCACTAAAAAATCAAGATCCGTAAAAATTAAAGTCAATGGTAAAATACAATTTGGTTTTAGTAAAAAAATCAACAATGCAGTTTGGTTCTATATCTTTTTTCTCGATTTTTGGATTCAGTTCGGAAAGATTTAGGATCCTTGTAATGTCCTAATACAGGTAGTCATTTTTTTTTTTATATAGACAATATATTTTGTACAAATATTCTAGTCATACATTTGAAATATGATTCCTTTTATCTTTTCTAACAGAAAGAATCAAAATTAAATGATTTTTAATCACATAAAACTTAAAAGTTTAATGACTAAATTAAAATTTTCTAAGAAATGAATTGATTATATACATGACAAAGAAAAACTAAGTCATGTGTATGACTTTGTAATTTAAATTAGTCTTGATATAATGTTGAGTGGAATTAGTTATAGATAGAAGCGTGCTAATAAAATCAGAGTGAGATATTTAGATGATTTTCTAATTTGAATTGATTCATTTAAATTTTATCATACCAAATAAAAAATTGTTGAGTTTCACATTTAACAAATTTTTATTTCAGTAAGATCGTAATGCAGAAATATAATATCAATAGTAATGATGTAAATTGGAAAAAAAAATAGTTGATTTTGCAGGCATGCAGTTAAAAGGAATTTGAATTACTAATAAAATCTAAAATTATATTTTTCTGTCATTTTAAATATACTTTTACAATTTGTATTACAATTTTATCCTTATAGATTTAGCTATTTTTATACTTTAAAAGATAATTAATGAATTGTTTAAATATTTTTAATAATGGATATTTTAGTCATAATAGAGTTTTTTTTTCCTAAAATTGAGCTATTTAATAGTTTTTTTAATCTGTATGAAACAACCTTAAGAGTTCAAAATAAGAAGAAATGCTTAAAAAATTACTATTTATTAGATTTGAAAAAGCAAGGAATGCATTAATTTTTCAACGAAATATATATGACTCTGTTAAAATATTGAGAAGAATTGATAATAGCATGATTATAGATTCAATTAGAAGAATTGATAACTGGTTTTTTTAGTTTTGCTGGTTGGTGTTTCTTGGTGGTCAGATATTTTTCTTCTCTAGTTTTTTTTTTTGTTGGGATAGCTCCTGCTGTTGCTTGCCTTTGTTGCGGCTTCCATTTGTTGTGAGGTGTTTCCGTTGTATTATATGCTCTATATGTGGCATTAATTAAGAGTGTGGAAAACCGAATGAAACTGAATTCAGTCTATTTAATTCAATTTATTAAAATTTTGATTTAATAAGTTTGGTTAGAAATATTGAATTTCAGTAATTTAGTTTGTTTGGATTGATAATATTGAAATACCAACTAACTGAATTGATTAAAATTTTTATATGTTACTTATAATTTTTTTTTATTAATTTGACTATTCTATTTTTTATTCATTAAATAACTAATACATTTAATAATTATTAATTTTGAGTTTTAATGAAGGCAATTTAGATATCTGTGGTTATCTTTATATAATTAACCAATCTCTATGATTAATTTTTAAATAATATTTTGATTTATGGTAGTTGATAAAATTTTATAATAATCCATCCTGATTTATGGTCATTAATTTTAATTTATGGTAATTGATAATTAAAGAAATGATAAATAATTTTATTTTATGGTAATGAGTAAATTTATGATAATTACTTTTATTTATAGTAACTGATTATATTTTATGATAATTGATAAAATTATGTTAATTAATTATATTTTACGGTAATTAATTAATTGATTCCGAAAAAATATAGATAGAGTTAAGGGTAAAAATTTTGGGTGCTTAGTAAATAATTAAAAGAGCCAAATGAAAAAGATAGCCAATTTTTTGCTTACCTAAACTGCACACAAAATGTCAAACCTCTGCCTTTTATTTTTATTTTTATTTTTTTGCAAGTCGCAAGTGAAAAGAGATATCTGATAAGTTATAACACAGGAAAGAGAGCAGTATTGGAAAACAATTGTTCATTTTGTATGGCCCTAATCAATTTCACAATCATGAAACTAACGGTTATCATTTTCTCTTGTGTGTTGTGTCTATTTCTGCCACAACTCATCAAACATGTGTTACATCATTATTTACTTAATTAAACTTTTACTTTACTTTAATCCAAGCTGATAAAAAAAAATTATGCTAAGTGTATTTTTTTTAATATATACTTTTCAATTTTTACCTTTTAATTGATAAGTGGGGGAAAAAAAATTTAAAAATAAGAATAGAAAAATATTATTTTTAAAATTTTTTCTCTTATCTCTAACTAATTAGGAGATAATTATTAAAGAATATTTAAAAAATGAGAATTTTTAGTTATTATCGATAATTTAATCATGTAAAAATGGATATACTCTCCTCCCTTTTTCATATATATATATATATATATATATATATATATATATATATTGTCATATAGTACTTTTTTCTTTTTTTTCCCTCTTCTCTTAATTTTTTTTTTTTACTTCCTTCTCCTTACTAAAAAATAATAGTTAAAAAAAATTAGAAAATGTCATGATGACATTAGTTATATGCATTATAAATTTTATTTAAAATTAAATCAATCACAAAATTTTATTTATTTTTTTGTTCACACTTATATTACGATAGATTTATAAAATTTATAATTTAGTAATAACTGATAAAGTTGCAGTTTTCAAAATTACAGGTTTGTAATTAAATATTTTTCTTTTGAATTATAAATAGTAATTACAAAACATAAGATTAAAAACAAGCCATCAAATTGATTGTTTTAATAGAGCTGACATAAGAAACAGGAAATATATTTAAAATTAACATAAATTACAAACACTAATCATAAACCTATTTTAAATATCTTTTGAGTAAAATTGTTCTTAGATTTACTTGAAATTGACAAAAAAAAACTCAAAAAAAAATATAATAACTTATTTATAATAAAAAAACTATAAATAAGGCTAGTATAAATAATATATAAATATAAATTCAATTTAGACAAATAAATTTTGAATTAAAATTACATATAAATACATTTTTATTATTGAACTAATTTGGATAAGAAACCTGAATTAAATTTTTATAATGGTCAAAACTTTTCATGCCTTAAAATATATTTGACCAATCAAATTTTTGAAACAGTCAAAGATTTTTGTAACGTTATAATTTCTTAATTTCTTAGGAGACAAATTTCTTAATGCATAAATTATTATAAGTATAAACAGTCTTTTAATTATCCCAAAATTTCTTATTTCTCTCTCTTTCTCTTTCCCCTCCGCAACTATCAATTTTCATAGTGAACTTTATGTTAGGGAAATAAATTTGCAGAACATAAATAAGAAACGATATCCTTAAGGAATTAATGCCCCCACTATACATAGGTTGCTCTGTCGGATTTAATGGCAGTATTCCACTAGGATTCTACAAAGCCAAATAGAAATTCAAGACATCAAAATCAAAGAATTTTTTTTTCCAAAAATATGTTTAAGAATTTTAGAGAAGAAAAACAATGCATATCTTTTAATTTCTAGACACTTCCCCTTGAGTTCTTGAGGTGATAGTTATTATTTTGAAATTAATTTTGTAACAGTAGAATTGCTTAAATTTATAAAAGTATAACCGTCGATAACTTAACTTCTAATAACTGTAACTTAAAAAATAATGATAGTAAAATTATTAATTTTTGGCTCCTATTTTACACTTATAGTCTAAGAGTTCGTTTAACACTACGTTTATCGAAAGCGCTTTTGGAGAAAAAAATTTTATTTTTAAATTTTTAAAATTTTAAAAACTGCTTTTGGAGAAAAACAGGTAAATAGATGTTTTTTCCAGAACCAAATTTGAGAAAATAGTTTATAAAAAATTAAAAAAAATTAGTCAATTAAATTAAAAAAATTCTAAACCTATTTTTAATCCCAAATAACCCTAAGTGTCCATGTTTGAGTTTAACTATAAATTATTATATTATTTAGGGCAAATTGGGTTTTATATTCACCTTTTTATAAAAAATAATAATATATTATTTAATTTTTAAATATATATCCCTTCAATTTCATATCAAACATATTTAATTTTATTTACCAAATGACGTGACACTTTAAATTTATTATTGAACTTTAATACTATTAATATATATTAATAAATTAAAAAAAAATATAAATTTGTGTTCCCAAAATTTAAAATGAACTAAATTTTTATAGATATACTTAGATCTGCATTGAAATACCTATAAAAAGACTTAGTTCCAAAATTCAAAAGCAATATAAACCTAAAATATATCTATTTAGAATTTATATATATATATATATATATATATTTAATTTAGTTTGGTAGTAACGTGAGACTTCAAATTATATATATATATATATATATATATAAATGTATATATAAGGAGTATTAAATGAAAAAGAAATTTAGAATATCACATCACTATAAAATTAAATTAAATTCACCTAAAAACTATATTTGATAAGAAATTAAATATTTATATATTTAAAAGTAAAAAATAAATAATTTTGACAAATGTTTTTCGATGAGAATTAATAATAGCCAAATTTATGTTTTCATTATAAACTTTCCACCACTAAGTACACTTCCGCTTTATAACCACGCTGAGCCTAGAGTTTTTTCATAATATGTTGGTACAATCAGTTTATGTTTTCAAGTCGTAGCCCGGACAATTAAAGAAGCGGAATCGCCGAGTAAGACTCACTTCAATCTTCTGATACCAACTGTGTGAACAATGCTTTTTATGCATTTCAATCTGGCCAAAAATTTAAAATTTTGAAACTTTTGTGTTTAAAAGAAACAAAAATTTAAGGTGACTTTTAAATTTTAATAATTTATATTTATCTAAAAAGAATATGCTTAAAATGGCGTCGGATTGCATCTTTCATTTGGGCCAAGCTCTTTACCCTGTCCACTGAACATACTCGTGTTCGAAGTTGAAGTCGGGTATTGGAGTAATCTTTGCTTCCTATCCTCCCCAAAAAAAGGTAAGCACCAAAGAAGTCCAAGCAAAGATCATAGTTATGGAGGATTCGGTACCTCGCTATCAAACCAAACCAGTTCGTTGCATCGTTAAACTCGGTCTGTCAACTATCTTTCCTGCCCCTCGTGAATTTTTTTTTTGTTTCAATGTCTTGCATTTTTATGATTAATAATTTATTGGATCACATATGAACTGGGTTTGATTCTTATGTATATTTGGGTAAATTAGCCTAGTTGTCATTGAAATCAATGTCCCATGAGACAGTATATTACGGTCCCACAATTGCCAAATGCATTAAGTGTGGTTCTGTGTTTATAGGGTATTTGATTTATAGTGTATTGTTTGCAGGAGGTGCAGCAATTACTTGGAAGCATGAGTTAGAGATGGTAAATGAAGAAAGTCTTAAGATTGTAGCTGAAGAGCTTAGACAAGCTTTCATTACTGGGTCTGATTCGCAAAAGGTTCCTGGGATGGACTGGAGCAAGCAACCTGGAAAATCTGAACTTTCATGTGATACAAATGATTTCGAAGACGAAACCATGTTGGATTTTAGCCGTTTTGTTGTTGTTCATGGAGCAGGTTATTTACATATATGTTTCCTGAATCATACTTCTTTGGTGATTTGTTTTTGTTTTTGTTTTTAAGTAGATGTGCCTCAAATTTATATAAACAAATTCAAAAGAATTGACGATTTTCACATCAAGAGCATACTTGGTGAATTTATCTTTATATTTTGGACTCAAGTAGGAAGGAGCGAATTGGCTCCTTGTAGATTATATTATCTTCACACAATCTCAATTCTAGTTTGCTCGAGATATTCTCTTCTGTTAGCTATTAAATTTGTCTTTTATGCTGTTGGCTTTAGGTTCTTTTGGGCACTTTCAGGCTAGCAAGTCAGGGGTTCATAAGGGAGGATTAAACCAACCACTTGTCAAGGCTGGTTTTGTTGCGACACGCATTTCTGTAGGAATTTCATCTCTATGCTTTTTCTCTTTTTTTGTTTTTTCCCTCGTTTTCAGTGATTATACCAGATAAAGATGCACTATGGTGCTTGGAAGCTGAGGCCAGTGAAACTATTATAACAGTTGAAAATGTTTTGACGTGTTTATGAGCTTCAATATTCTTTTACTAATAAACCATGCCCATTTTTTGTAGAATTCAGGTTTTATGTTATACCATAGATACTATAAAGTGTAGAAACTTGATTTGGATAGTAAAGTTGATAAATTGTCGTTGAAACTTTTAGGCTTAGCTGTAACTTGAGAGTAGAGCTGTTGAGTTACTGCTCCGATGAGATAAATATTTTGATTGTTAGAGTTGTTATACCATTCAATATTTGGTAATATTTGCCACTTACTTTCATACCTAACATTCCTTAAATATCTATAAAATATTATTAAGTGTTTCAAGCTTTCATATATTGAATGTATTTAAATGGCTTTAAATGTTTCATTTTGATATTTTAGAGCCTTTTCAAGTCTGTGTTTTGTATGCTACTTCTTTATAGTCCATTGAACAAAAATATTGGAGATGTGAAGAATCTTAGTGTCAACACTTGGGTGGTCTGGTTGTTGTCAGCATATATTTTTAATATAAGTTTTTGGTTGCTTTTGAAGCTTTACTTTTATAATTCACATAAGTCATAACAAAAGGGATGCCACTTGTTTATCTGCTCTGAACCAGGTTTACTGGATAATTTGTAAGGCAACAGTGCTTTTTATGTTCTCTTGCTTTTATATTTATTGGTCTGCTGAATATTATTTCACATCAATCCAATGTTTATGGTACTTATGCTATACCATTTGCTATGAAATTGGCAAATTGTGTTTTCAATAGATTATTCACGGAACCTAATTTTTCTCATCTTAGATTAATCTTTTCTATTTTCTTCTGCATTATTGCAGGTCACAAATCTCAATCTTGAAATTGTTCGAGAACTAGCTAGAGGTACTGATCTAGTAACTAAAGGGAAATTTCTGAGATAAAATTATATTCATCTGTACATTCTGTTTTCATCTCCTGTTCCCAGTACATGTGCACTTTTTTTCTGTCCTATAAAAAGTGCAAGACATGCTGACAATTTTTTTAATATAAGAAATTCTATCCTGTGGTTCATTGTGACAAAAGGTTCAATCTGAATTCTCATGGCTCTGGTGGGCTGTATACGTTGGCACATATGCACACCACACACAAAATGGAATTTTCATAGTGTGTAACACTTGTAACATTGATACAAACAACAAAATATTGCCTGGTGCATTTTTAAAAAATCTCAACAATGAAGGTGCTTCATGATTACTATAAGTTGTTGAATTACATTATTTTGAAACCTTCGTTGGTGGGAGAGTATTGAAATTTTAACCACTTGATGTTATATAGCTTCCATGAAAAGCTAATTGACACAGGGAAATTATATAATGAATGCCATAAAATCACAATGCAAGAATTTACATGGCTCAGCAAAATTAGGGGTGTCAAAATGGGTCATGACAAGAGAACCCGACACGCGTAACACGCGAAATTAGCGTGTTATGTTGAGTATAAATGAGTTCGTGTCATAAACAAGTCAACATGTTTATGACACGGTTCAAAGTAGGTTGTGTCACGGGTTGACACGTGAACCCGTTACAACCTATTTAATTTTTGCTTGTTGTGTCATGTCCTGACCCAATCCATTTATAACACATGTAAATTTGTTAAAATATGAAGGTTTATAGTGTCATTTTACAAAAAATAAATATTTAAATATTATTTTCGTGTCGTGTTGGTCGTGCTGTGTTAATTAACCCAAAAGGCATAATCGTATCGTGTTGGGTGACCCAAAAAAATATAATTGTGTCATATTTGTGTTAAACGTGTAATCCGTTTAATTTTCGTGTTGTGTTCGTGTTAACCCGATTAATAACACGACATGAACATGACTCGCCAATCCGATTTGACACCCCTAAGCAAAACCCATGCACTATGGAGAGATAGCACTATGAGAATATTAACTTTCAAGAGAAATAATAATTTAGTTTATGTCCTAAACCTAATCTTGTAAACCTTGTATATCCACTCTCATACCCAAAAATTTCTTATTACCCACTTGTATTTTACTAGGTTAAGCAATTTCCAAAGAAATACAAGGCTATTTACAGAGAAGCACCAAAATAGGAAGCTTTACATATTGGAAGCATAGCCCAAATAGGAAGTTTAGGCATTTTAACAATTTGTTTTGCCTCTATTTCAGAAAGTTAGTTTACACTTGAGCAATAAAGATAGTAATGCTGGGATTTTTTTTCCTTTCCTAGAATGTGGTGGGCTGAAGTTTGTTGTTATATGCTGTTAGCACTTTGCATGAGGCTACAGGCGAACTTTATGGATGAGGTGATGCACAATCCTAAGAACCCTCCTTGGATTCCCTCAATCAAGTGAAGTACTAACCTCAATTATGATGATCAAACTTGAAAATTAGGTTGCAAATCTTACCCAAAGCTAACCAGTAGCCAAGAACCAAGATTAAAGTTGCAAAGTAAGGATTAGTCCATGCCACAAGCAAAGGTGCTTGATAAGTAAACTAATTCTTAAATTAATAACAAGTAAGAATCAACTCTTTCTTTATGAAATACTCAAAGTTTTATTAAGTCAAGAATGAATGTTACACGCCTATAAGGTGTTATTTATACCCAAAAGAATCCCTAACCCTAATGGAAAGTCTAAACTACCCTACAAGCACAAATCCATAAAGGAAAAGGATTACAATTTAATTGGCCTAAATCTAAACCCAATCCTTTAAGGAATAGGAAAGCCAAATAGAAACCATAATCAAATGACTAAGGTCGGTACGGGCTAGTCCACTAAGGCCCATACACCTAACACTAAAATAAGGTATGGACATGTGATTTTTAATGAGGTTACATGCCACTAATCCAATACAAGGAAATCCACATTACAAACATAAGGGCAATTGCATAATCAAACCCAACCCACATTTGAGCACATGCTATGCACATGACAATGAGCACATGATTTGCACATGACACCTTGGTACATGACTCGCACATGGTTTGCATACGACTTGTAGTTTTCAAAAAATGGGCTTTTTCCTCTTGAGCCCAATGGGCTTACTCATACTTGTTTGATCTTCACATGTCCTAAGGATAGTAATGAGCCTTGAGTTCTTCTTGAAGTTGCTCCTCAAGCCTAGTACATGCCTCCTCATGAACCTCCTTTGTTACCAAGCCTTGAACATAGCCTTAGATGGATTGCCTTAGCTTGTTGGCTCTTGATCTAGTGATTGGTCCACTTGGCATGACAAGTGCATCTTCCTCCTTGTGTGAAAAATGGCTTCCATGGGTTTGATCCACATCATGAGGGGTAGTTTGGGTTTTTTGTGTCTTGTTATAAAAGGAGTAGCAAAAAAGGAGAAGTTGGAGTATTGCTATTGTTGCTGTACATTACCTTTTTTGATGGTGTAAATGTACATGGATGGCCCTATAGGCGTTTGGACATTCCAAACAAATGAAATCCTTTCTTGCTTTCCCCTCATTTCTATCTTCTTAAAGTGTTTGGATTCTTGATGTGCCATATCTTTTGTTCAACATATTCAATAGCATTGAGATGGAAATTTCATCTCTTTAGTTTTCATTTTTCAAGTCATGCTTCTAGAGCATCTTGAGAGAGTGTATATGACATGATTAGTCTTGATCCTTCTGTTAAATGCGCTGTGTTCTTCTTAGCACCAATTTCTGTATTCTATTTCTGGATGCAAACCTTGTCATTCTAACATTCCTTTTTTTCTTCCAGAGGGTATTCCTTCTGTTGGAATGTCTCCATTTTCATGTGGATGGTCAACCTCAGAAAGAAATGTCAGCAGCATTAAGAAAAAGTTTATTTATTTGCATTCATTATCTATACACACATTGAATATTGGAATTTTTTAATCATCAGAAGTGATGAGATATAATTTCCCCTTCTAAGCCTGGACTCTTGTTTTTTCCTCAGATAGCATCAGCTGATTTATCCATGGTGGCTAAGGCAATTGACTCTGGATTTGTACCCGTAAGATATATTTCTTTCTTACTGGCATTATAAAACTTGAAAATTTATAAAACATTTTACTTATATATATTATCCCTTGCTTAGGACATAAGAATACACTTAAATTAAATGAACATGAACTAGAAAGTTGGTTCCTATCTTCTATTGTGCTTTTCTTGCCATGTCAACGATGTCTTTGGATGGTCTATACAATTCATATATTGAAATGGCTCACTGGGAGTTCTGCTCTAAATGGAAGAGAAACAAATCAAGTTAATGGAACCTATCTAGTTCTAGACTGAAGTTTAGTTGAATTGCCTTGTTTATGATAAATGTTCCCATTCATGAGGTTCTTTGCTTTGTGAAGGTGGTCTCTTGTGTGCAACCTTCTAATTTTCTTCCTCGTTTGCAGAGAGGTTGTTTCCATGACTTGAACCCATGACCTTTTGTTAGAAAAGAGAAATCTTACAATTGCATCATACTTCTCCTCAAGTTGACTCATATGTAATATCAATATTCTGGTTCTTCAGCAGGAAGGAAAATACCTAATCCCATAACTTTACAAATGCTAAATGAGGGTTGATTGGGCAACCGAAGCCTCAGGAGATGGAATGAAGTCTGCCTTGTCAGGAAGGTTGGCTGTTAGCTTCCAGCCCTAGTTCCATATGGAACAACTGGACTAGAGCTAGATAAATCCATGAGACTATTCTCACCCAACGGACTGCGGTCCTACTGGAAGAATGTTTTTGAGCTTATCTGCAAAGGATATGCCTTTTTCTTTTAACATGTCTTGGTGAATAATCAACCGAGATTTTGAAATTGAAAGAGTAGCCATTGCTTGTTAGGGTCCAATCAAAGCAGAGTCTTAGGTGGCATTATCATTATGTCATCCTTAACATATTTTTTTGCAAAATCCTGATTCTTGGGGTCAAGTAGTGGTAGCCTTTATGTATGAACAATATTATCTTTTAATGGACAAGGAAAACCTCATTCACTGGAAATACTACTTACAGTCACTGAACTTTTTCTATGCATGTAAAAAGCTTATATATATATATATATATATATCTTTTTCTATGTATATATATATATATATATATATATATATAGAGAGAGAGAGAGAGAGAGACAACTGTTGCAAAGTAGTTTTTAGGTAGCTGTATGATTATTGTAGAGAATAAATGATATTATGATGAAAGGGACTTGCTGGGCATCATACTTAGTCTTTAGCTAAAGTTGATAAAGCTTCAATGGTTCTTGTGCTGCCTACCCATAAGTGCTTACTTGCCTACAATGATATTTGAATGTTATAGGAAAATATAAATTCTCAGAGCGAACAAATTTAAAGCTTAAGGTTCCATTGAGATGATTGACCTTCTCTTAAATTTCTGATGAGTTCTAATAGCTTCTAGGCACATGTGCCTCTCATAGAGATAGTGGCAGATTACACGGTCTGTTTGTTGGCATAAGCCACTTTGTTAGACATTTTTTTAGTGTTAACCGAATATTTATTCATGTTAAGGAGATACATGATTATTTTCATTTGGCATCCTTTTGATCTCACTTGGCGTGCTTTTTTCTAATGAAAAATACTATATTATCGTTTTTTTGTTTTGCTTCTTAGGTTCTACATGGAGATGCTGTACTTGATGAGCTACAGGTTTGGTCTGTCCAAAGATAAATGAGTAGTCCTGTGGTCACAGAATTGGCATTGACATATCTTGGATTCCTCTTTCATTCAGGGATGCACCATATTGAGTGGTGATGTTATTATACGTCATCTTGCTGCATTCTTGAAACCTGAATATGTTGTTTTTCTTGTATCCTTTATCAATGGCATGGTTTCTTCATATGTTTCTGTATCTTGGGCCTGGTTCATTACAAATGAGAAGAGTGGATTTTGTGGATTTGAAAATTGTTGAGGAGATTTTTTCACTAAAATGCTCTAAGGCAATTTTGGTTTTGTCCATTGAGTATTATAAGTTACCCATTTTTGTTTTTTTTTCCCGATGTGGGATTCTTGAGTCCAATACTCTCCCTCAAGTCCAACTGGATTGGTTCAGTTATGACTTGTCATCATTTTTACGTCTTAGACTTGTATTCATTGAGTTTCCGAGACCTCAAGTCTCCATATTTGCTTTACTTAGGCTTTTATTTTTTGAATCTCAGAAGCCACATGTCCATATTTGAAACTCAGAGGCCTTAGGTTTTCATTTCGCTTTTCCTGAGCTTGTATTCTTGTATCCTTTTTCAATGGCTTGGTTTCTTCTTATGTTTTTGTATCTTGACCACAACTTCATGAACACCTAAATCATCAAATATTTGATTGTGCATATCATAGTCGTTATTGTCATGATTCTGAAGCAGCCTCAACTTCTTGGTCAATGTAATGCTGTGATAACTCTGGAGTTGATGTAGCAGTTGCTGAAATTGATAATTTTGGACTGCATCTCTAGTCAGCTTCCAGAGTTCAATGCTTTAACAGTCAACTCTCTCTCTCTTCTGCTTGTGTGCAGTTAGGGCTGACAATTCGTGTCGTGTTGTGTCTAATCGTGTCATGTCTTAATCGGATATGACACGATTAGACACGACACGATTAACTAATCGTGTCAAAAATTTAAAACACGAACACGACACGGTTAAAATCCGTGTTAACATGACACGACACGATTAGACACGATTAACTTAATGTGTATAAATTATACGAATACGACATAATTATACACGATTTTACTTAACACGACACGACACGATTATACACGAATAGACACGAATATTAAATTAAAAATTTAATTTAATTAATTGAATCTCAATTTAATCAATTTATATTTAATTAATAATTTTAATTTAATTAATTAAATTTTAATTTAATTAATTAAACTCCAATTAAATATATATAAGTTCAATTGAATCAATTTAATTCATTCATTCATATATAAATATGTATTATATATATTTGAATTTTGAGTAAAATTAAAATAATTAGTCATATATTTATAATTAATAAAATAACATATTTTTAATCGTGTCTAATCGTGTCTTAACAGGTTAGACAGGTAAAATCCTTTTATGACACGATTTTTTTCGTATCGTAATCGTGTTGACACGGTTATGACCCATATCCGTTTAGCTCATATCCATATACGGTTAAGTCCGTGTCGTTTAATCGTGTCGTGTCCAAAATTGTCAGCTCTATGCGCAGTCTAGTAATTGGAACACATCCATCACTGTCTGATGGCTCCAAAACATAAATATTTCCTTTGTTATCCAATTAACATAGATTAAAGACAGATGTTTTGGGTGTGTATGACCGTCCACCTATAGAACCAAATGCAGTGCTCTTGAGGGAGATTGGTAAGTAGGCATTTTCACTGTAGATTGTCTACGTGGTTATTTCAAATTGAATGGGCATGTAAACCAAATTTTCGATCATGACAGCTGTGAATGAGGAAGGAAGCTGGTCTGTTGTGAACCCAACACTTCAGAACATTAATAAGCAAGGTTGGTGAAAGTAATAATCAAGTTTTCATGTAAAAAAGTAACTCTATTTTGATTATGACAAACATTTCTGTCTGCATGTTTGCCGTCTGAAGAGTTGTTTACATTATGAAATATATATGCCAGTGAAGTTTGATCTCAACTTGTTTTACTTTCTTCTGTCCTAGTGAAGTTTGACGTCAAATTGTTTCACTTTCTTCTATGCTGCTGTAGTTCTTTATAAGAACAATCTCTCTTCCATTATAACTTAAAGAGAAAACTAGACCAAATTGTGGAATTATGTAGTTTTGTTATAGACATAGGACATTATTATTTGGATGGCCCCATGAGTTCTTGTACTATTGAAATCTGAAAAGTTTTTATAGAACTCCTTTCCTTGGATGATCTGTCAACTGCTCAATCAATTACTTCTTCGAAATGCTAAAAAAAGATTTCTTGAAGGTTAACACAGTAAGCATTCAAATTTTAGAATATAGCTTCCTCTTTCTTTCCAACTTGTCATTGCTAGTAATGAATGTGACCATCTCTCATCGTGGTGTTTGAGATAATAACACGATCAAATTAAGTTTTCAGTTCTTGTTGACAGTTGAAATAACTGTAGCAGCTCACGATACAACTGGGGGCATGTTGACCAAGATATCAGAAGCTGCCATGATTGCAAAACTCGGCATTGATGTCTACATTGTGAAGGTGATGCTTTTCAGCCAAGACCTTTGTCCATATGTTTTGCATGTTTTCACTTTGGGTTTCTTTCCCCTCACCCCCACCCCTCCACCAACCCCCCACCCCAACCCAACTCCCCATATAGCATGATTGTGCAAGTGATATTAAGAATATTTTTGGCAAAATGTAGGCAGCATCAACTCACTCATTGAGGGCCTTGAGAGGAGAAGTGAGGGGCACCATTCCTGATGATTGGGATGGGACTATCCTCAAATTTGTTGGGAAAGGAATTGGTAGTAATTGATGAATGTTGATGTATTCAATATGAGGCATATGACAGCTTTTCGTAGAGCCTAAAACAGCACAAGGAGACGCTTGAACAAAGTGTCTTCCAGGGATCTAGACTCTCTGACCTGAGTGCCAAGGAAGCTAGCGTCATACACTGAACAATGATTCATTTCTTAAGCCTATCAGCTATTCATTTCTGCAAATTTGTTATACTTGCAGTAAGCAGAATTGCTTATGCGGCTTAGTCGTGAGTTTGATTATCAGATTGTAGACATTATTGAAGCTGTATTAACATTCAAAACAGGATTCATACATTTTTCATCGTGCAAGGGTATAAAGTCTGTTCTGAGAGTCTCTCAAGATCGCATATAGGTTTCCCAGATGTCAAAAGTCTTTAAAGACAGAATTCTTGAAAATTTTACTTTTATTTATGATGTGGAAGTGTATCTCCCAATTCTGGCTGCTGTTTTGTACTCCAGTTTTGGGGGTTTACATTAGAGCATGTCTGCAACCAAACTAGATCAGGAAAACCCTGTGAATCTAGCAAAGCCGTTGACTCATGCTTAAAATTCCGGATGGGAAAACTGGTAAAGTTGTAATGAAATATTCCACGACATTGCAGGCGTAATACAGTAAAAAGCTTCTTACAGCTCAAGCCATCTGCTATTTTTTTCGTACTAATTTTGAAGAAAGATATTTTTGCAGTTGCATGTTTTTTTTTCCTCCCATATTTTGCTGCAGATGGGAAAATACAATTGGAACCTTTAAGCTTCTATGATTAAAAGTTTATGATATAAGAATTAAGAATTCGTCAGGACTGTACTATACCAAGCAAGTATTGACAAAGGAGAACTTGCTCAGTGTGTATTTGTTTATCCTGTGAAAAATTTCTTTCGTTTAGGTTTCATGGTAAAAGGATGGGTAGAGAAGGTGTGGATTATAGAATCACGAGCCCTCGTCTCAATCCTTTATGAGAATAAAAGTAAAGAAAAATAATAAGATAGGAGAATTTAAATGGTTTGATTTTAAGTCTCCATCCATTATGAAAGACTGAGGTGAAATCACGAGTTGTTCTTTATCCCAAAAGCCGAATTACAGCCCAGCTTTCTCACTCATATCTCACATTAGAACAATTAGTTTCCCCTATGAAATTTGCTTTGACATCAGGAAAGTCTGAAACCAGTTCAGAGAAGAATGAATTTGGACAAATGGCACGTGCCAGTCTTCTTTAGGTCCATATAGTTAAATATGTTAGAAGAAGATCACTACATGCATGTCACAATAATCTTGCTAACTAAACAATATACATCCCAAAGATTTAATACATGTAATCTTAGAATACAAAACAAGTTTAATTGAATAATAGGTTCAAAAGATCCTGTCTTTGTAGGCTCTATCACTTTAAAAAGAGTTTGAATCACATCATTTGGTTATAAGTTGATGAAGCTCACTGATGGAAATGAAATTCTCACAACACCAGAAATTTCACCAAGTTCTTCTCTTTTTGCATAACCAAAAACGATGGATATTTTGCTCTTCTATATATCTTTGCATAATGAGGCAGAAGACTAAAAATTGATTAGGAATAAGAGGGACTTAGTAGTAAAACATGGGTTGTCCATCACACCCATGTTACTACTAGAGCCGACATCTATCCACAGTGACAAATTAATGAAGTCCAGCCCATAAGAATTGATCACATTCTTTACACTCAATTAATAGAGCCCACTACTTATTAAAATCTTACAAAATGTTCAGTCATTTTGAATTAGGATCAAGATCAGAACTCTCTTCCTTAGACTTGTTTCTTATAATGCGCAAATTATATAGCCAACATCAAGTCATGTCTCATTTTCGGGCTCTATACCTCAAATAATTCCAAGTACCTTCACAGATTATGGGCTTGTCCTTGGAGCAGCAAGCAGAGCATGAGAACAATTTCAACAAAGAACAAAAAACACACAGCAAACCGTTTGTTGTTATTATTTTTGACAAAGAACAATACAAAATCTTCCATAGATTGTAAACCAACCTTTGTTCAGAAGCTGAAAAAAATTCTGCTGCAGCATTGACATTTAGCACGCCTGCAAATTCAGAAGTAGAAAAAATGGAACATCAAAAAGCAATGTTTAAGAGGCACAGAACCGAGTTATCTACAAAAGACAGTTTCAGCAAGGAAAATGTAAATGCATATCTTACAATGCTTCAGAGAGCATACAGTCGGCAAATGAAGCTTTTTCTGTTTTATTTTTCCCATCTTCAAGCTTGTCTAAAACATTGCCTCTCTAAACAACAACAGACCAATTGAAAAGATAAACCAGATCACTTCATTTAGAACTTTGTAGCACAGTAACTCAAGTACAAGACAAATGTTCAAATATGAAGAAAGGTAACCTGAACAAATTTTAGTTCCAATCTTTGCATACCCGTTTGAGATGAGATTGATAAAATCTTTTCAGATCCTGAAAACCTGTAGCAGAATTATGGTTTATTATAAGCCCAAATATGAATGGCGGGGAACAACATTTGACAAACTTTTTGCATAATCCCTGGAATGAAGAATGTGTGGGAATAAGTTGTCCTGAGGAATCGGTAACACTTATTTATCTGATCAAAGTATAGATTTGAAAAACAACCTTCTTTCATCATATAGCATTAGTCTTTCAGAAACTATGCCAGCTCAACATTTTCATCTGCCATGCAGGGGATTCCAAAGAAAGGAACCTGGACAGCAGAATTCAATATTTCTCATAATATAGCAGATAAAATAGCTTTTAGGACTGTATTTAGAAGTGTTTAGGCAAATTTCTGCTTCCAAAAGAACTATCTATGGGAGAAAAAATGGCCCACAATGGAAAAGAAAAGTGTGCAACTTACAGTGATTGGGATGTTAACAGCCACCACATGGAGTTATAATTTTTATTATTTTCCCTGCTACATGCTTGTGAGCAAACCATGACTCACTAGAACAGCTGCAGAGCACCAACCAAAAGAGGAAGTATGGTTTTTAGAAGTTTGTAAAACCACATATGAAGTAGAACTTCTTTGTAGATGTGGAGCAATAAATATCCAATTTATTCACCTGTTATTGTCACAACTGGTATAGCTATTTTGAAATGATATGTTGAATATGCTTTTCTTTCTTTCCCTACAAAAGAGAAAATGCAGTGACAATCTTTTGAGGAACTACAATTTCATCTGATCATGTCATCTGTTTATCTGGATTACGATTTCAGACTGAAATTTGTGAGGAGCAGAAAAATAAAAATGCCAAAATATGGATTATGAACAGATCTTGATTTTAAGCATGCAAGAAAAAGTTATGTTTTTTCTTTTTTGGTTCTTTTTGTCATTTTCAACATTGGAAAATGAAAAAATATCGTATTGTAAGAATTAAATTTTGAGGTTCAATTGTAAAGTTATCTGATCTTACCACTTAAATTAAGCATCACTTAGAATTTTTTTCCCTATCAGAAATGCAAAGATTTTCTTTTTTTTTTTTTATAGAAAAAAATTCATCTTTTTAATTGTTAGGGAAAGAGTTTAAAAGAAAGGTGTCTACTATTGTTCTGATCCTTAGTTTGCAGTAATTATTATGCAAAAAAATTATTCTTCTAAAGAACAATCCTATTTCACTTGCGGCCTAGTTGGTTGAAGACTCTAGAAGCCTCCTAAGCAACCCAGGTTTGAATCTTATCATCTCTATCTCGCAACATGTACTTCATTAAAAAAAAAAAAGGAATAACCGTAGCAGCTACCATATATTAAATTTTTAAGAATAGAATTTGTATTGATGGAAAAAAAAATTGATCTTTGTTATGATCAAAACTTAGATCGAGGGAAGAAGAACTAGAGAGGAAGAAGAAGAATGAGGAACGAGAGAGATTAGAGGAAAAAAAAGAAATAACCGTCAATTTTAATCTGTACATATTGATTATTTATGTACATGGCTGTTCAATGATTAATTAATTAACAACTCACTCATTAGCTGCTAAACAGCTCATATAACCATCTAATAGCTTCTTAACTACCTCCTAACAACCTACCAGCTCACCTTCCTACTCTAATTCCTCTTGATAGCAATCTCTGCGCCTAACACAGTCACTCTACACTTGAGTCACTATGCACCGCAACTCCCGTACCCATATGCCCTTCAGTTGCTTCTCTGTCAACTTGCTGGTGTATAACAATATCCCTGAAGAACCAACCTTGTTCTGAAGGTTGAACTTGGGAAATTGAGAACGTATAAAGGACTCGTCTTCTCAAGTATTATCTATTGCTGCATATTCACCCATTAGACCAAAACCTGCTCCCCTTCTGTATGACCCTCTTGTCCAAAACAGCCAGAGGCTTAACCATGAACTGACCATGAGCATTGGTTATGGGTAGTTGCATTAATGGCTATACCCTAGCTGTGGACTGTTTAAGCAAAGACACATGGAAGACATCATGTATCCCAACATCTGTAGACAATTTCAAATTATAAGCACCTAGGCCAATTCAAGCCACCACTTGAAAGAGACTATAATACTTAGTTGACAATATTAAACACTTCCTTACCAACACAGAGGTCTGCCTATAGGGTTTCAGCTTCAAATAAACCCAATCCCCCATCTGAAACTCTCTTTCACTTTTACCCTATCAGCTAACTATTTCATGCTATTTTGAACTGCTGTCAATTGCTCCTGCAACAAACTAGCCATTTGATGCCTCTTTTAAACTTAGTCTTCAATTGTTGCTACTGTTCAAAGGTATCTAAGATGGAGAATGTGAGAGGCTTGTAACCATACAAGGCCTCAAATGGGGATATTTTAATGCTGCCTGGCATGGACAATTATACCAATACTTTGCAAACTCAACCATTTACCCCAACTACTTGGTTTAGTGAATGCCATACAATGCAAGTAGGTCTCCAAGCACTTATACATTTTTACAGTCTAGCCATCAGACTATGAGAGATAAGCGGTGCTATAATTTAGTCACAAAGGGTAAAACAAAGCAAAAAACATGAATAAAATAATCAGCGAAAATAATTTCAATAATTTAACGTGATTCATTTTTTAATTAGGGTTATGTCCATGAGATAAATTCCGAATATTTTTTCTTTCACTAATAAAAATTAATGGGTACAAAGTGAGAGCATTCCTTAGACACAGACTAGAGGTAATATAAACATTTGAGATAAACTAAAAAATAGTGACACATAAGTATTTCCAAAAAATATCCCAAAAATATTTTTCTTACTCCCCAATTTTTGGTAAAATTTCAAAAGTCTAATTCTCTCACATGACTACCTCTCTCAAATTATATCTCTCAATTGAATTGAGATTTGTAGTAATGACATTCAACACTAGCATATCTATTTGACTTGTCTCTGCTCTTTCATCTAGACATTTGTTACTTAGACTGACTCATTTCTCTAGAATTTGTAACTAGAACATCTGACTGTAATGAAAAAAATGAGTTTTGTGATATCTTTCTCATTTGTTCATTTAGGATACCACTTTTTATATATTCCATACTGACTACGCTGTTAGGTATAATGTTGGTAATTGAAATCTTCAAATTCTCCTATGACTCTGGCAGAAAGCCTAATATCAGCAGAGAGAAAACTTCATCATCTAGCTTTATGCTCATTTTGGATAGCTGTTCCACGATCCATTGCATCTCAATTAAATGATATGCTATGGAAGTCCATCCTTGTATATTAGCTACGTCACTTTGTCAAATAAAATAATTTATTATTGTATATTGTTGACATGTACACTCAAGTTTACTTCATAGCGTCTGAGCACGAGTCTCATTGCAGATGTGGTTAGACATATCATATTCAATGAATTGTCGGATGTAACCGCACACCTACTCGTGCTCAAACTCCCACTCATCATCTGTTTTGCCATTAGATTTAGCTGTAATAAATACGGACATATGCATTTTCATCACAAATAGGAGATCTTTCATTTTGCTTTTCCATATATGGTAATTTGTGTAATTTAAGATGAACATTTTAGTGCTCTTTGTCTCCATTGTAAGAATCATTCAATTGACAGTAATTAAATAAAATCTTTTATGATATAGAAAATTAGTTAATACTGCAACCACATAGCATACTAATAATTTTATAGGACTGATAGGCTGACTCTAATATCACTTGTTGGGCACAACAGGTAAAATAAATACATATAAATGTAAATAAAAGAATCAACAAAAATAACATCAGCAATTTAATGTGATTCACCCTTTAATTTAGACTATGTTCATGACATAAATTTCGACTATTTTTTCTTTCACTAATAAAAATTAATGGACACAAAATGAGAGTTTTCTCTAGACATAGACTAGAGATAATATAACTATTTGATATAAACCCAAAATAGTGGTACACAAGTATTTCCTAAAAATACTCAAAAAATACATTTCTCACTATTTTTGTCACGCCTCAATTTTTAGAAAAATTCCAAAAGTTAGGTCCCCAGCAACTTAAGGAGTTGTTTCCAAAAATAACTTATGAAAATTTTGTCTCTATCACTCACAATAGATGGAGGCATGTCATGCATCTTGTGACTATTGTCTAAAAAGTCTTTAACTACCTTTAAAGTTGTAAAAAGATGAAAGAGAGTTATAAAATGAGCAAACTTAGTATACTTATCCACCATCGCAATGATGGTGCCTTATCCTCTAGACCTTGGTAAGCCCTTCAGAGAGTCTAGAAAGTTGAGTTCAATCTTGGGAAGGAATTGGTAGAGATTGTAATAGGGCCAAATATGCCACACTTTATGTTTTACATCTCTGACAAACATCACAGTTAGAGACTCAAGTTGTGGCCACTTGTTTGAGGTTGGGCCAATAGAAAAATTGTTTAAGCCTGTGGGATGTGCCTCTTACTCCAGAATGCCCCTAAACAACTAAATTTGGCAAATTGCAGCAATTTTTGTATAAAGGAAGTCTGTGAACCAATATACAATTTGTTTTTTTTTTTGGTTTTTTATTTTAACTTTAGAAGCCCTTAAGCATAGGTGAGAGGAACAACAAGATTGTTGATTAATAATGTATGAATAAGCTTATTAACCTTGGCATCACCCTTATAACTCATAAGTACCTCCTACAGCCATAATGTCACTACAAAACTGGTTAGAGATGCACAATTGGCTTGTTGATCCAAATATCTCCTAGACAATGCATATGCCACAACAGTCTCAACCCTTTTCTTGTATTGGATAGTATACTAAAGACCAAGTAATTTTGTTATATCTATCACGTCCGTGATCTAGACTCTAACTGTAAACATATATTTTAGTCATCTGTACCCCAGTACAGAGGCGTACCGATTAGAGTCTAAATATGGATAAATAAGTATGAGAAAACTAATTTCACATGATAATAAAAATGTAAAATATGAAAGTTCAATTGAATTGATCAATTATTGCGATTTCGTCTATGACACGCAAATCACGGCAACAAATCAGTCTTGAAATACAAGATTTTTGCTGGCAGTGAAAATATGATTTAAGTGCATAAAAATATAGAAAAATATTATTTAAGACCATAAGTGGAGTTATAAGGTGATATTTTAAGGTTAATGGTCTGAATTGTGAAAATATGGTTCTTAGTATGGGTTTACGATATGATTTTTTTGATTAGGAGTTAGAGAGATGTGTTCACAATTGCAAAAGTGCCGATATGATCGCAATTGAATTTTAAGATTTTTAAAACTGATAATTTATAAATTGGACTACAAATAAATTTTTACATGCATGATTTAGAAAAATAACTAAATTACAAAAATATAATTTTTGTACTGGTATTTGTTCGCAAAATCGATAAGATTATTTTGAAAATAAAATTATTTTGAAAATATTGGTATATTCAATTTGAGAAAATAAGGTCATTTGGATATGAAATTTAAGAAAATACATTTATTCAAGTACTAAATTGAAAATTTAGAAAGTTTGGTAGAAAAAGTCTAAATTCAATTTTTCTTTTGAATTAAATTGGATAAAAGCCAAAACATCTTTTTGATTAATTTTAATTTACCAATAGGAGCAATGGTTAAGCTAATTAAAATTTATTAGCCATTAATTTGACTATAAAAGTCAAAAAGACCAATTATTCAAAAATTTCAAACAAAAAAAAAGAAGAAAAAAACTCCATCTCCTCCTTCTTCCTTTGTATGACGACCATAGCCTTTTTTTTTTCAAAATTTTCTCACAAATTATCATCATCAATGCATAAGAAAGTATAATGAATTAATTAGGAGTGAATAAAATATTTTTGGAGAAAAATCACATATTGTCTAAAAATTCTAAGAAAATTAGAGGTGAGATTTTCTTCATTTTTCATTCAAATTTCCATGGATTTAAGTTGATTTGAATAATTATTGTGAGTAGATTTTAGTTTGGTAGGTGATATTGCTTGAATTTGGTTGATGGAAGAATTAGGATTTTGTAGAAAATTATGGAAAAATTTGATAAAAATGGAAAATAAGTAAAATGTAGCTTGAGGATGGTGGATATCATGGAAAATTGATAAGAATAAGTTTTAGAAATTTTTAGATATTTTCCATAATTATGGCCAAATTTTTGAAAAATAATGTTGAAAGATTTGTGCCTTAAAATGATGATAATGAAGCTATATGGAATATTGGAAGTGGAGAGTAATTTTTGGTGTGGACAAAATAATTAATGGAATTTTTGGTAAATTTTTAGATTTTTTGACATAATTATTGAAAAATTTATTGAAATTTATTGAATATAATTTTTAGTGAAATTGGTGATGGAAAATGGAAGATAATGGGTCAAAGTAATTATAGAAATTTAGTTGTAATTTTTAGACTATTTATAGAATTAATAGGGATTTTTGAGTTGGAAATAGATTTTTGGAGAAAAAAATAGAAAATAAAAATATGAAGGAAAATTAAATAAATTGAAGAGAAAAAAAATTAAAAGAAAAGAGAAAATTTTAATTAATTTGAAAATTTCGTGTTAGTAGCGCGTAACGTGAAATAGGACCGGTAGGAAAATACTCATAAATATGAGAACCGAAAAAATTAAATTGATATTTTAAGTTCTATTTAAACTTAATAATTTTTATTGTCTAGGTAACCAATTAGCAATTTAATATTTATTCAGGTGTGCTGTCAAAGCAGACACCAGGAGTAGGAAGAGAAAAAGAGCCGACAGTCTCCGACAAGTTACTGTAAATGTCTGTTCATTAACTTATAATATATGTCAATTATGATTTAAATTAATTTTTATATGCTGTTGAATCTTGAGAGATATTTTTTATGATAACAAATAATTAGACAACAAGAAATTTAACTATATTTTGTACTCTAAGTGTGTTAGACATATTGTGCATTTCTAAAAGCTTGAAGTAAGTTAAAAGAGAGGAACTGAAGTTCAAGATATTGAAAATAAGTAAAGAATAACACCCGTGAATCTAAAAGTCACGCTCGTGGTGAATGATCACTATCCTCGTGAAAATAGCTCTTCACGCCATTGAATACTAAATCATGCCTGTGAAACAAGCAAGTACCAAGACGGTTCATTCAAATATTCACGATAGTGAAATATTGGCTCAACCGTGAAGATTTTGTCACGCCTATGAATGACCATTGATTTTCAAACAGAATGAATTACGGCCAGAGTCACAACTTTCATTCACGGCTACGAAGAACAGTCACTCCCATGACCCTAGAGAGAAGCTTGTTTGGAACAAACAAAAAAATAGTTGAATGACTATTTTCACATTACATGCACCCAAAACAACTATATTTGATCTGAAAGTATAAATACAATACATTTATAACTTCTAAAAGTTAGAAAAATAATCATTCATTCTTATAATCTTGTATAGTTTTGTGCATTTATTTTTGATTCAACAACATTCATTATTTGAGATTGTAAAACCATAAATTACTCATAATTGCCGAGCATTTTGGTTGGTGAGTATTTTCATCTTGTAATCAATTACTCAAAAGTGAGTTTGAGTAAGTTGGGTTGTGAGTGAAACACTTGTAAGAGTTTTCATGTGAGCTATAAAAAATACAAGGATTTGGTTGTTGTATTAGCCATTAAAATACAAGGGTTGTTTCTAGGTTAGGTGTTAGCCAAGAGAGAAATACTATAGTTGGAAGTGAGCTAGAGATAAAACTTCATTGTAACACTTCAAGTGTTAGTGAAACACCCAATCTAGATAGGGAAGAGGAACAGAGTTTGTTAATACTTAAACCTTTATAAATCTTATGTGTACTATATTCCTTTTCCTTTCACTATTCATTATTTAGTTGTTTTTTTCTTTAAGTATTTTTTATTTGCCAACCAATTCAAGCCCCCTTCTTAGTTATTGTTTTGGGCAACAATTGGTATCAGAGTGTGGTTTAACAATCAAGCTTAAAAAGCCCTAGTAAAGATCAAACTATGGCCAACGAAGGATTTTGTAGTCTCAAGCCCTTCTTTGATGGAGCTAACTATGCGATTAGAAATTCAAGATGGAAATCTATCTTGATAGTGAAGGAATAGATGTTTTGAAGTTCGTTCGGAAAAAATGGACACATCCAACAAGAAAAAATTCTAAAGGACAAGAAGAAATCACTCCAAGGGATGAATGGACAAAAATTCAAAAAAGAGCAAATGGCAAGAACAAGAAAACCATGACTATCCTAATCAACTCTTTATCTCTTGAAGAGTGTGGTAAGATTCAACATTGTCTTACCACCAACTTTATTTGGAAGACTTTGGAGAACTACCATGAAGGCACCAAACAAGTTAAGTCCAGGAAGGTTCAACTTCTTATCACCGAATATGAACTCTTCAAGATGAAGCTAAACGAGACCATTACCGAAATGAAAAATTGTCTTTTTGCCATTGTCAATGGCATAAGGAAGCTTGGAAAACACTATAGCTTGGAAGACATAAATAATAAGATTTTAAAGAGCTTTCCAATGAAGGATTATGGATCAATAGTTGCGGGCATAGAATAAAAAAATGAAGACTTAAGTGTGATCCCCACCGATGTGCTAATTGACAACTTCTCACTCATGAGATAACTCTAGTAAGAGATAAAGAAAATAAAGGAGAAAAAGAGAGGGGAAAGCCAATTGCACTCAAAACATCAACTTCCATGCCTATAGATGAAGATCTTCTTAGTGATGAAGAACTAGTTGATGAAGTTGATGAGCAACTAGCCCTACTATCAAGGAGGATCAAGAGATTGACCTTTAACAAATATGGCTCAATCAAGAACTATAAGCAAAGGGCTTCAAAGTTCCCTCCCAGAAACTTTTTATCCAACAAAGGCAAATAGGAAGTAAAATACTATGAATGTGGGAAGAAAGGTCACATCAAATTAGAGTGTCCCAAACTTAAGAAGTACAAAAGGAGACCTAATAATGAAGATGAAGAGAAGGGTCATAAAGCCACTTGGGATGATGACTTCTCCTCATTCATTGAAGAAGAAAAGGAAAAGGAGGTGGCTAACTTGTGTTTTATGGCTATTGAGGATGACTCCATTGATGATGTATGTTTTACATCTTAACATTGTGATTATCTATGTGATTTAATTGATGATGATGATGATGATATAGTTGAAGTCTTAAATCTTAAAATAGAAAGATATAAAAAAAAACTACAACTTTATAGAAAGAATAATTCAGAGCTTAGAAATGATTTCAATAACCTTTAAAAGGTAGTTGAAGAGCTAAAAATTTTAAAAGACTCTTTAAAAAGATCATTTGATGAAATTTTTTCAAAACCCTTAATAAATTCTATTTTAAAAGAAAATAATGCTTTGAAAAATGAAGTTGATGAGCTTAGAAATTCTATTTCTAGATTTCACAAAGGGAAAGAGATTTTATATACTTTAATTATATCACAAAGACCTCCTTTAGTGAGATATGATCTAGGCTTCAGTGGAGTATCATCATCCTCCTCATTTAAAACCATATTTGTTAAATCAAGCACACCATAAACCTCTATAATTGAGATAATTGCCCCAAGGGCTAAAGACAATGCACACACAAAACCCTCTACTCAAAAGAAGAGTAATCAAGGGTCACTTAGCTCTGGAAGGAAATCTCAAAAAATCAATCATGCTTTCTTATACAAGAAGCATGCATTTAGGAAAGCACCTATCACAAATGCATGTTTATGTCATTGTGCACAAATACCACCTGGGAAAATAACAAAACCTAAACACATGGAAAAATGGAAAAGCATATATAAGTCTAAACAATGTCACTATTGCATGAAAATTGGACATATAAACAAATATTGTTTTATAAGGAAAGCTCATTGGAAACCTTATAGTGCTGACCCCTAAAGACCCAAGTTCATTTGGATACCTAAAAAACCAAACCTAAATTATGGTTTTGTATGTATACCTCAAATCCACATCAAAGGAAAATGTTTGGCTAGTGGATAATGGATGCTCAAGGTATATAACCAGTAACAAAAGTCTCTTCACCCATACCAAAAGGATTGATGATGGTAAGGTAACTTTTGGAATCAATGTCAAAGGTAAGATAATTGGCATTGGATCTATTGGTTTAAATGGTGCAACATTAATTGAAGATATTTTTCTTGTTGATGGTTTAAAACACAACTTGTTAAGTGTAAGTCAATTATGTGATAAGAAAAACCAAGTAACCTTTGCCTCTAATGAATGTCTTATAACCACTCTAAATGGCCAAGAGATATTCAAAGGAGTTATAAATGATAATACTTACATAATAAACTTACACAAGATATCAAACCTCTCCTCTAAGTGTCTTATGACTATTAGTGATGAGTCTTGGCTATGGCATAGAAGACTTGGTCATGCAAGTATGAATTTAATTCAAAGCCTTAGCAAAGGAGAGCTAGTCAATGGAGTATCAAAAGTCAAATTTGAAAAGGATAAGACATGTGAACCATATCAAAGAGGAAAACAACACAAAACACCATTCAAGTCTAAAAATGTAGTAAGTACCTCTAAACCACTACAACTTTTACATTTAGATCTTTTTGGATTTGCTAGAATTGCATGCATTTATTATCGTTGACGATAACTTTAGATTCACATGGGTAATTTTCTTAACTCAAAAGAGTGATGCTTTTGAATCCTTTAAAAACTTTGCCAAAAGATTTCAAAATGAAAAATGATATTTTATTTCCAAAATAAGAAGAGATCATGACAAAGAATTTGAAAATGAAAAATTTGAAAACTTTTGTTTAGAATATGGTATTTCTCATAATTTTTTAATTTTTAGAACATCTCGAAAAAATGGGGTAGTTGAAAGGAAAAATAGGACTTTAATTGAAATGACTCAAACAATGCTCAATGAGTATGGTTTACCATCTTACTTTTAGGCCGAAGCCACAAATACTGCATGCTATATTTCTAACCATGTTTTCGAAAGACCTTTATTAAATAAAACCTCATTTGAGCTATGAAATGAAAGAAAACTTATGATCTCATATTTTAGAGTATTTGGATGCAAGTGTTTTATATTAAACACAAATGATAACCTTAGAATAAATCCGATGAAGGTATCTTCTTAGGATACTCCACTTCTAGCAAAGTTTATAGAGTCTTTAATAAAAGATCATTAGTTGTAGAAGAATCTATGCATGTTATTTTTGATGAATCTAGTAAATTTGATCTTGTGAAAGATAATGCATTTGATGACATTCTAGGAACAATAAAAAAGCTTGATCTTGATCATAAAAAGGATGACGAAACCTTAACGAAAGATGATGATGATCAAGAGGCAATAATAAGATAATTTACTACCTCAAGCTCAAAAGCAAGAAACCCAAGAGCTTCTAAAGGAGTGGAAATTTATAAAAAACTACCTTATGGAATAAATCATTGGTAATCTTACCAAGGGTATAAGTGCTAGATCTAATCTTAAACTTTTAGATTGTAATATTGCTTTTGTCTCTCAAATTGAGCCAATGAATATTGATGAGGCTTTAAATGATGAAATTTGGACAATTGTTATACAAGAGGACCTCAACCAATTTGAGAGAAATAAGGTTTGAATCTTAGTTCCTAGACTCAAGGAATATCCAATGATTGGTAGTAAATGGGTGTTTAGAAACAAGTTAGATGAACAAGGTCTTATAACTAGAAATAAGGCTAGATTAGTTTCCAATAGGTATAATCAAGAGGAAGGCATAGATTATGATGAAACCTATGCTTCAATCGCTAGATTAGAAGCAATTAGAATACTTTTAGCTTTTGCATACCACATGAATTTTAAAGTTTTTAAATGGATGTCAAAAGTATCTTTTTAAATGGCTTTATAGAAGAGGAAGTCTATGTTGAACAACCTCCTAATTTTAAAAGTCATACATTGGCAAATAATGTAAAGCTTATAGAGGTATGATTGGATCTCTTTTATACCTTACTGCTTCTAGACCTGATATTATGTATAGTGTATACTTATGTACTAGATTTCAATTGTGTCCTAAAGAATTACATTTGAATGTTGTTAAAAGAATCTTAAAATATTTATATGGCTCTTCACATCTAGGTCTTTGGTATCCTAAGAATACTTCTTTTCATATCATTGGATTTTTGGTTGTTGATTATGTCGGTAGTCTATTAGATAGAAAAAACACTTCAGGTACTTGTCACTTCATTGGAGAATGCCTAGTGTCTTGGTTTAGTAAGAAACAAGTTTTAGTTGCCTTATCTACCGCTGAAGTGGAATATGTGGCAGCAGGGTGTTGTTGCACTTAAATTCTTTGGATGAGACAACAACTTAAAGATTATGGTTATATTCCCATCAAATTTGACAATACTAGTGCTATAAATCTTTCTAAGAACCTTATCCAGCACTCTAGGAGAAAACATATAGATATTAGGCATCATTTCCTACGAGATCATGTCTAAAATGGAGATGTCGTGCTAGAATTTATTGACATAAACAACCAATTGGTTGATATTCTTACCAAGCCTCTCAGTGATGAAAGGTTCTGCTTTAGAAAAAGAGAGTTTGGAATGCTTGATGACACCACATTATCTTAAATGATAATTTTTATGTCACGAGTATACATTAATTTTTTTTTTATAAACTTTGAGTGATATTGTGATTATTTGATGATTTGGACGATTATATTATATGACAAAGTATTTATTTTTACGTTTAAAATATTTAGGAAATGGTTGGATATCACATACTCTTGAATAAGACTTAGTTTTATTTTTGTTAAATTTTTAGATATTCATGCACGTGAATAAATCTTCATGACTATGAAAATGGTAACAAAAACCAATAGATTCAATCACAGCTTATGTCATGCCTTGGATCACGGTTTGATTCCGTGACAGACTTTATTCATGACCATGACTGTTCAGTATCACGACCGTGAAAATGCCTCAATTTTTAGGTAGTATTGTTCACGTCCTGAGTTACGGTTTAAGTCACTACCTTGCCTAACTGTGAACATGATCATTCACGCTCGTGAACATTATTTCGCGGCATTGAATCGATCAAAATATAACATAAATTTTACTATTCTCTCTCACTTTTTCTCTCTTCAAACTCACAATAGTCGCGATTTCTCATCTATTTTTACCAAATTTAGCCTCCTAAACACCTATTTATCACATATCCTTGCTGAAATCAATCACCAAACACCTCAATCACTTCTGTTTCTGACTTTTAGGGTTCGATTTGAAACCCTAAGCTAGAGTTTCCTTTTCCTCTCAAATTTTCAAACTCCGCATGGCTTCAGGATCCAGTCATAACAAAAGAGAAGAAGAAGAGTACGACACCAAAGCTACACATGGATTATTTACTCTATGTCATACCCCAACATTACCATCTAAAATATGCTTGCCTCAAAAAATGACATCTTTTATCAATGCGGACCTTCGATTGGGGGTGTGCCAAGACATTGGGTTTTACCTTCAACATGAAGGTTTGGCTATGCAAGTGCGGCTTGCTAGAGTTTGTGGACATCTATCAACCTACTTTTTGGGAGCCAACTTTGAAATTTTTTAGCACATTACAGGTCTCTGCTTAGAAAAGTCTTTTTCCAGCTCTGCAAGCAGGAGAAAACCCTGATCACCGCTGAATTTGGAGAGATTTTCAAGCTCCCGCATGAGGGATTGATCCATGACAATGTGGCTGGATTTTACCCTCATGATGTCTGGTCCTATTTTGGCAGTGATTACAGCTGGGATGTCAAGAAGATGAAAAGCACACACCTGATATCACTAGTACTTTGCTACATTCACTAATTTCACACTTGCAGCATCTGTGCTTGGGGTGATAGCAACGGCTCAATTCAGAAGTCCAAATTGCTTTTGTTTATTATGGCTCGAAAAAGTGAGCCCATGACACTATCCCGGTGGTTTGCTTTTCACCCACAGTTCATTGCCTCTAAGCCTTCAAAAGATATTCTTATTAGTTATGTGACTCATTTGGCAGTAGAGCTGGGATTTTTGGACCTTAACAATCATGTTTACAATATTGTTCCAACTTTTCCCAGAGATCGACTCAATATTGAGTCATTTATCAAGATGGGAGTAGCAGTGAGAGTCCACCATAAGGATGAAGTGTCTTACTGCTTTATCACCCAAATAGGAGAGGTGACATGAGAGCCTGAAGACTCTGAGGAATTCAAAGTGGGACTTCAAGGGCTCTAGTAGAGGAAGAGAGCCCGTGTTAAGACTCCACCTTTAGCTATTCTAAATGCTCCTCCTACCACTGAGACCCCTTTGACACCTCCACCAGACTTGGCATAGTAGATTTCCACACTTCTGACTCCTCGCTTTGACATGCTTCAGGAAAGTATGAACACTTTTCAGGAGTCGATTGATGCAAAGCTAAAAGACTTCAAAGAATTTGTAGAGTCCAGGATTAATAGCCTCGAGGAAGAGATAGCTCTTTTTCGCGAGTAAATGTCTAGCTTGAAGCCATAATTGTCATTATCTCTTTTTTACTTTTTATGTCTTAAGATCCTTAGGATCATGTTATCATAGTATTTTTTTTGTAAATCTTTTTTTTATGCAATGATATATATTTTATTTTATTTTATTCTTTATTGTTTTATCTCTTTTTTATTGTGACAAAGGGGGAGAATAAGTAAACAAATGAAAATGTTAAGTTGAATGCAAATATGACTTGGCCTAATCAACTTGCAATATACCCTTCATATACTTAGCATGAATACTTTGTTTATCTTGATATGAATGCTATGTTTATTGCTTATTTCAATCTTTTTTAAAGCTTCTTTTGCATCTTGTACTTCTTATGATTCATGTTTATTAAACATTAATTGAGAGGGAGAAATTTTATTTTCTCTTTAAATCCCATATTGCTTAATTATTTTCACCACAAAAAAGGGAGAGATTGTTAAACCTTGAGGGATATTTCTACCATTTTGATTATAACAAATAATTAGGCAACAAAGAATTTAAACACATTTTGTGCTCTAAGTGTGTTAGATAGGTTATGCATTCCTAAAACCTTGAAGCAAATTGAAAGAGAAGAATTGAAGTTCAAGATATTGAAAATAAACAAAGAGTCACGCCGGTGAATCTAAAAGTCACGTCCATAACTAATGTCACGCTCGTGGTGAATGATCACCACCCTTGGAAAAATAGCTCTTCACGCCCGTGAATACTAAATCATGCCCTTGAAACAAGTAAGCACTAATATTGTTCATTCAAAAATTCACAATAGTTAAGCATTGGCCAAACCAAGAGGATTGTCACGCCCGTGAATAACCATTGATTTTCAGACAGAATGAGTCACAACTAAAGTCACAACTTCATTCATGGCTATAAAGAACAGTCACGCCTGTGACCCTAGAAAGAAAAACTTGTCAGACACGAATGGAAAAACAATTGAATGACTATTTTCACATTAGATGCACCCCAAAACGGCTATATTTGATATGAAAATATAAATACAACACATTTATGACTTCTACAAGTTAGAAAAACAATCATTCATTCTTATAATCTTGTATAGCATTATGCATTTATTTTTTATTCAACAACATTCATTATTTGATATTGTAAAACCATAAATTGCTCGTAATTGCTGAGCATTTTGGTTGGTGAGTATTTTTATCTTGTAATTAATTACTCAAAAGTGAATTTGAGTGAGTTGGGTTGTGAGTGAAATACTTGTAAGGTTTTTGTGTGAGCCATAAAAAATATAAGGATTTGGTTGTTGTGTTAGCCATTAAAATACAATGGTTGTTTCTGGGGTTAAGTGTTAGCCAAAAGAGAAACATCATAGTTGGGAGTGAGCTAGAGATAAAACTTCATTGTAACACTTCAAGTATTAGTGAAACACCCAATCGAAATTGAGGAGAGGGGTAGACTTTGTTAATACCCGAACCTCTATATATATTGTGTGCACTATATTCCTCTTCCTTTCACCATTCATTATTTAGCCACTTCTTTCTTCAAGTAATTTTTATTTTTCAACCAATTCAACTCCCCTTCTTAGTTATTATTTTGGGTAACATATGTTTTTTGAAATTATATTTTAGAAAATAATTATATATAACTTTTATGAAAATATTAAATATTTTGAAAGTTATTGGAAATATATTTTATGATAAATAAAATAAAATGTTTGGTAAAGAAATTTGTATTGTTATGATATAAATACATTGATATGAAATTTTAACGAAATAAATTTATTTTTTTCATGTGGTGAATTTTATGCTATTAAATAATTATATGAGAAATTGATAAAGATTATATCTATAAAAAAAAAATTCATAAGATAAATGTTTTAACATTTTATGTATATCGATAAATTCATATATTAGTCTAGACAGTAGGCTAGAGAATTGTTGGCATACTAATAGGGTAAAAACTCTATAGTTTATGGTTATTTTGTTCATTAGAGGTGTTGTATGACTCATGTAGTTATCTTGGACTATACAAATTATTTATTTACCGATTCTGTAGTTATCTTGGATCGAAACTGATCATGTAGTTATTTTGGAACAGATAATATTATTTAGGATTATATTATTATCTTTAACCCTGGTTCAGTGATTATCTTGGACACTGAGATTTCCATCATTTAACGATACCCTTTGTTTCCCTAGGGATAGGTTTATGCTTTCTTAATATATGGGTTGGATGAAATTTTTATTTTAATAAATGATTATAATTTTTATTGCATTTATTTTATACTTGTGGTATAAATCTCAATGGATTTGTTTTCTAAAGATTTTATTTATTGATTTATCTCTACTTTTATGTGTAAGTAAATAATTTATTAATGGTTTTGATACATGAAAACCTTTTTCAGAATCTTGTTAATTTTAAATTGTATATTTTCATTCAAAGTGACTTTTATTATAAGTTTTTGCACTACTGAGTTTTATACTTAACGTGAGAGTTTATTTTCTCACGCGTAGGTTCTAGCAATATAAAAAAGAGATAAGTGAGTTCATAGAAGTTGTCGCTGAAATTAGTGAACCCTACTAATGGAGTCAAGCAGTAGTGACAGTCACCCCGCAATGACGAATTTTGGTTATGTGTAATTTTATATATATATTGCACTTGATATATTTTAATATATATAAGTTATTTACATGAGCATGTAAATTTAGAGGATGGATGAGAATATTGAGAGGACGCAAATTTATATTATTTTGGTAATGTAATATATTATTTTTTAAAATTCTTTTCCTATTAGTTTATATATATAAATATGTATATATATAATTAATAATGTATTATTTTAAATAAATATCTCGTAACATTTATTATTTGACAGTGTACGATAGTGTATACGGGTAGGTAAGAGGTGTTACAATTTTATTGGTATCAAAGTGAGATTTAGGTGGTTGTAGGACAATAATGGGTAGAATTAGGATTTTTTTTATGCATTGGTTTTTGAAAATGTTTTGAATATAAAAATAAATTGCTGATGCTTCCTAATATGGGCCACTGTTTTATTTTATAGGGTGGTAGATTTCATTTACAGAGAGTCAGAGAAGAGACTCCCGAAGTGTATGAGTCATTACAATAGGATAGGGAGGAGACCCTTGAATAATATATACCATTGAGCATGGATGTCACTAATCCTTCTGGGCAACAAAGAATAGCAGAGGGTAGTACATCTATTGGTGGATCTGATAGATCTTATATATTAGACAAACGAGATAGGAGAGATAGATATACTTCGGTTCCAAGTTCAGCTGGGAGGAGTTGCTTGAGGACATGGCTGAGATTTTGTGGAGATCAGTTAGGCCTGCAGTCATATAGTTAAAGTTCGACAAGCTTTGTAAGTTGAGAACCACCGACTTTTATGACTATAAAGAGGATGATGCTGAGGCTATAGAGCATTGGCTCGAGAGAACTGAGCAATTCTTTGAAGATATGGACTGCACATCGAGACAGAAATATAGATATGCAGTGTCTCTGTTACAGGAAGGGGCGCATGATTGGTGGAAGATAATGAAGAAAAGGCCTTAGACTCTAGTTCCTCCTACTTGGAACTTTTTCTTGGAGCAGTTCAGAGAGAAATATATTCCTAGAGAGTATATGGATAAGAAGAAGCAAACAATTTTAGATTTGAGATAGAATAATTTGACAATAAGTGAGTATGAAAAGGAATACGATCAGCTGAGTAAGTACAACGAAGGGATTATTAAGGATAAGATTGATAAGTGTTAACGATTTGAGAGGGGGTTGAGGACATCTATTTGAGATAGAGTAGCTACATCCCAGATTGAGGATTTCACTAGGCTGGTGAGAGCTGCAAAGAGTGTAAAAGAAGTGAAGGTTGAGGAGATGGTATAGGGTACTCTGCGAGTAAGAGGACCAGATCTTTTGGAGGTAGATTTCAAACTGGGACACAAGGGCAGAGTGTAGTTAGTAGGCGGAGCTAGCCTACAGGTACAATACCTTAATCTGTCAGTGCTTCAGCTCTAGTAGGGGGAAGATTTATCACATACCCTTTTGTGTCAGTAGTGTGGAAAGAACCACGTTGGATAGTGTTTGCTGTCATCTAGAACCTGCTACTAGTATAGAGTGATAGGCCATTTAAAGAGAGATTATCCGTATCGGAGTCAGAACACAAAGTCTATTGGGATGAGACTGACATCGACACTGACTCAGGGATGCATACCTGCTAGGGACAGAGGTAGAGGCTCGATGAGAAGAGGCAGGATAGGATTTGTGCAGGCTAGGTCAAAAACTGTCAATAGGCTAGAGGGAAGTACTAAGACACCAGCCAAGACATATGCCTTGAGAGCTAGGGATGAGCAGGAGGCTCCATAAATCAATATTGGTACATTTTCTCTATTTGGCTAAGTTATTTATGATTTGATAGATCCAGGGTCAACACATTCATACATATGCACTATGTCATTAGTTGGAGATAACTTAGAAATTGAGATTTTAGATTTTGATATAGTGGTGAGAAACCTTTAGGCTATAGTGTTAAGGTGAATAGAGTACATCGACAGTTACCCCTATTAATTCAAGATGAGTTATATGGCTGATTCGTTAGAGCTTCCATTCCTTGAGTATGATGTTATTTTGGGTATATATTGGTTAGTTTGATATGGTGCAATAGTTAGTTGTGCAGCGAGAAAAATTATCTTCAGAAAGCTTGGATGTGAGGATAGAGTGGTACAGACTATCGGAACAAGGTTACCAGTTAATGTAATCTCTACCGTGAAATCCTGACAGTTGATTCGAAAAGAAAATGAAGCTTATTTGGTATATGTGGTGAATACTAGGAAAGAGAGTCCGAGTCTTCAGAATATCCCTACTATGTGTGAGTTTCCAGATATTTTTCCTGAAAATTTGTTTGGATTGCCACCAGATAGGGAGATAGAATTTGCTATTGAGTTGTTGTCTAGTACCACACCCATATCCATCACACCATACACAATGGCACCAGTAGAACTGAAGGAATTAAAAGTGTAGCTATAAGAATTACTTGATAAAAGAGTTTATTAGACCTAGTGTATCACGTTGGGGTGCACCAGTATTATTTGTATAAAAGAAGGATGACACACTACGATTATGTATAGCTATAGATAGCTAAATAAGGTAATGGTGAAGAATAGATATCCATTACTATGGATCGATAACTTATTCGACCAGTTAAAAGGTGTATGAGTATTTTCCAAAATAGATTTGAGGTATGGATATCATCAGTTAAAGGTCAAGGGTAGTGATGTGCCCAAGACAACTTTTAGGACTTGGTACAGTCACTAGAGTTCCTAGTAATGCCTTTTGGATTGATGAATGCACCTGCAATATTCATGGATCTAATGAATCAGATTTTTAGACCTTAGCTAGATCAATTTTTTGTAGTCTTTATTAATGATATTTTGGTATACTCTAGAGATCAAGATGAGCATAATCGAGATTTAATGATTGTGCTTCAGACATTGAGGGAGAAGAAATTGTATGCTAAACTGTCAAAGTGTGAATTCTAGCTTAAAAAAGTTGGTTTTTTGGGTCATGTTATGTTGGTTGAAGGAATCAGAGTTGACCCTAGTAAGATAAAAGTTATTCTTAACTGGAAGTCGCCTCGAAATATGACTGAGGTAAGGAGTTTTCTTGGATTAGCAGGCTATTACTGATGCTTTGTAAATGATTTTTCATTGATAGCGTCTTCCATGACTCGGTTACTTCATAAGGATGTGAAGTTTGAATGGACAAACAAGTGTCAAACCAGTTTTGATTGATTAAAGCCAATGTTGACAAAGGCACCAGTTCTGATGCAACCCATTCTCGGAAAGGAATTTGCGATATACAATGATATTTTTTTAAAGGGTTTAGGCTGTGTACTGATGCAAGAGGACATGGTAGTTGCTTATGCCTCCAGACAGCTGAAGCCACATAAATGGACTTATCCGATGCATGATTTAGAGTTAGTAGTAATTGAATTTGCTTTGAAGATCTAGCGACATTATCTGTATGGAGAGAGGTGTTATATCTATACAATAAGAGTTTAAAGTACTTACCCTTACAGAAGGAGCTAAATCTTAAAAAAAGGCAATGGTTGGAGTTAATTAAAGATTATGATTATATCATTGATTACCACCCCGACAAAGCAAATGTGGTGGTCGATGCTTTGAGTCGAAAGACTGTAGCAGGTAAATACGAATACTAAATAAGATTATACTTGAATTTATATGATAATGTATTATAAGTGGACCTTTCCTTGAATTGTAGAGTTCTAGATCCAACCTACATTGCTACAAAAAAAAATTAAGGAAGCTCAGAAACAAGATCTTAGACTCATAACAATTGGTGAAGCTATATCTAAGGGGTAGATACCTAAGTATGTAGTGGAGGCAGATGGTAGTATTCACTTTAAGGACAAATTATGTGTGCCTAATATGCTAAAGTTGAAGGAAGAAAGAAATTCTTAAGGAATCACATGAGACAATTTATACTATGCATCATGGCAATAATAAGATATATCAAGATATGAAGCCTTACTATTAGTGGTTGGATATGAAGAAAGATATCACATAATTTACTAATAAATGCCTGATCAGTCAGCAAGTGAAAGTAGAACACCAACTACCATCAAGATTGTTACAACCTATCTCCATACCAAAGTGAAAATGGGAAAGAATCACTATGGATTCTGTGTCTGGGTTACCATTGACTCATAAAAGGCATGATGTAGTATGGGTTATTATGGATAAGTTGACCATTTGCACACTTTTTGCCAGTCAGATTGGACTATTCCTTAGATCGGTTGGCAGAATTATATGTTCAGGAGATAGTCCGACTTCATGAAGTGTCATTGTCTATCATTTTGGATAGAGATCCCCGATTCACCACACAGTTTTGGAAAAGTCTACAGAGATCCTTGGGTACTCGACTCCACTTCAGCACAACATTCCATCCGTAGACAGATGGACAATCATAGCAGATAATCCATTTGTTAGAGGATATGCTTCAGAGTTGTGTGATCAAGTTTGCAAGAAGTTGGGATAAATACTTGTCTATGGTGGAGTTCGGGTATAATAATAGTTATCAGGCAAGTGTTGACATGGCTTCATATGAAGCATTATATGGTAGAAAATGTAGATCTCCGGTTTGTTAGACCAACCTTAGTGAACGTAAGATATTGTGACTTGATTTGTTTCAGCAAATAGAGGAGAAGATTAGAGTGATTAAGGACAAACTCAAGGCAGTCATTGACAAAAAGAAGTCTTATGTGGATTTGAGATGTGGGGACATCAAGTACGAGGTCAATGATAAGGTATTCATGAGAGTATCTCTTTGGAAAAAAAGTTTTGCGGTTTGGAAGAAAAGGCAAGCTAAGCTCCAAATTTATTGGGCCCCATGAGGTGACAAAGTGAGTGGGACCAGTAGCTTATAGATTAGCTTTGCCTCATGAGCTAGAAAAGATTCATAATGTATTTTATGTGTCTATGTTCAGAAGGTACCAATCAGATCCATCACATATGATTCAATTAAAAGACATAGAGGTACAACTAGACCTGACTTATGAAGAAGAAATAGTATCTATTATGGCAAGAGAAGTGAAATAACTTTGGAAAAAATAAATACCTCTAGTAAAAGTCTTATGGCGAAGACATTAAGCCGAAAAGGTAACATGGGAGAGTGAGAGGTAATGCGAAACCAATACCCACAACTTTTCCATGACAAACAATAATGTATGATTTTGAGGATGAAATCTTTTAAGGGAGAGAATTATCACGTTCGCAATCTAGACTCTAACTATAAATGCGTATTTCAATCATTTGTATCCTAATATAGAGATATACCGATCAAAGTCTAAATACGAACAAATAAGTATGAAAAAACTACTTTCATATGATAATAAAAATGTATAATATGAAAGTTCAATTGGATTGATCAATTGTTGCGATTTCGTGCTTGACACACAAATCGAGGCAACAGATTAGGCTTGAAATACTGGATTTTTTCCGGTAGTAAAAATGTAATTTAAGCATATTAAAATATAGAAAAATATTATTTTAAGGCCATAAATAGAGTTAGAATGTGAGATTTTAAGGTTAATGATCCTAATTGTGGAAATACATTTCTTAGTGCAGGTTTACAATTTGATTTTTCTGATTAAGAGTTGGAGAGATGTGTTCACGATTGCCAAGGTGCCATGTGATTACAATTGAATTCTAAAATTTTTAAAACTAATAATTTATAAATTGGATTACAGATGAATTTTTACGGGCATATATATATTAATAATGTATATATATATATATATTACAATTGAATTCTGAAATTCCTCGATTCTTTTTGCAACAACTTCAAAGTTCTCCTATTACTGATCCATGAACTTGATACAATTTTCAACAGTGAAAGCTCCAGAATTTAACCATATTATTGTGGCTATCCTTTTCGTGCCTGTTCAAAGAAAACTCCAGGGACTTTGGAAACAATCTATTATGCATAACTGAATCGAAATGATCTCTTCCACTGAATCGAAAGGCTCTGCTATAAAGTTGTTATGATAAGAGATCATAACCAAAACTTGCGAGTAAGAGAAGAACAAAATAGGAGGATGGAGAATAATGAGGACTGAAACAGCGATTAGAGAAAAGAAAGAAATAATCGTCATTCATGAATGCCTTGATATGTACATATTAATTATTTATATTCACGGATGGTTAATTCTCTAATAACTCGCTCATCAGCTACTAAACACCTGATCATAGCTTCTTAGGCTATCTCCAACCAATTACATCAAAATGGTGTAAGTTTTATATCAAAATTGTATAATTACAGTAAATTTTTATCCAATCTATTACACCATTTTTTATACAAAAAAAAAATATTTTATATATATTCTTATTACTTTCATACTATTTAATTATTTTACAAAATAAATATTTTTTTTACATATTCATCCAATATTAAAAAATTTTCTTATTTAATAATATTATAAAAATATAAATTCATTTTAATTAAACATTACTATTAATTAAACATCAATTTAATATTAATTAATTTTTAATTTACTAATATTATTTTTATTTAATTATTCAATTAAACATCATTTTACTAATTAAAAAAAATTATTCAAATATAATACAAATATTTATAAAAAAATATTTTGAAGGCAAAATTTACTCATTAAAAATTAAAAAATTTTATTTTAAAATATAAATAAATTTATTTAACTAAAAAACAAAAAATCAAAATCCTTTCTCATTTCCCCTTTTCCCTTTCCTTCTTCTTCCTCCACCTTCCTTATCTGCAACTTTCAGTTTTTTTTTTATTTATTACAAATGGCGTTGCTATAATATCACACCACATATAATGTGTTACTGTAGTTACCGCTAATTTTAACACTATTTTGATGCCCGATTGGAATTGGACCATTTTTATTTCTTCATCTCATTCACGTCATTTTGTAGTGCATTAGAGGTAGCCTTAACCTTCAAACAACCTGCCAGATCACCTTCCCGCTCAAATTCCTCTTAACAACAATCTCTACATCTAACACACAATCACACTGCACCAGAGTCAATCTGCACCTCAGCTCACCCAAGTGCACTACACTTTTTCTAAATGGTATCTAGCATCCAAATAACGTAAATTCATAGTTAAACCAACTAAGGAAATCCCTGTTCTGCCAAACCTAATTTTAATTCAATTTGGTGATGAATCTAATTCGACTTAATGATCTTTCTGGAATTATGTCATTGAATCCGACTAGGACAATCCAAACATAATGACCCAACCAGATATTGACACAATTGCCAGTTCTCCAGTCGTGATTATATGCGAATTTTCCTGCTGTTCATAACGGTAAAAGATAAACAAATCTGCCGAACCCATAACACCACATTTTCATAACAAAATCATCATAAGATAGTGTACACATGCTTCTCCAAGAGAAAAAAAAATTAGAAAAAGAGATACCTATAGGAAAGTAAAAACTGTAAATAGTTTTCGAAACATTCAAAGGTGCTAAGTGAAGTCTTAATGAAAGCGACTTCTACGCACGGAGCAGCACAAAAATATAAAAATAAACAATAAAAGGGCTACTTAACGACAAGTCTTCTTATAGGTAGCTTACAGGCCACATAGAAATGTTTCATGAAAGGGGCTCAGTTCTCAAACCCACATAAAACCCACTGCTAAACTACAATTATCAGCAGTCAACGGACAAGCCCCACAAACGAAAGCCATTTACTTTGGGCCAATATCTTTGAGGGCGCAAATCTGCTCCTCTCCCATGGAACACATCACAGTCACAACCAAATCTTTTCCTTCAGCAAATCCATCCTTGATCTGCGGGATAAAATAAAATTTGCATAATCAATTTGAAATTACATTTAAAAATAAAAAGACATGAAATTTTTAATTTTTAGAAGGGCCAAACTGTGTGTGATTCGACCATAACCACTTTATCAATAGCTAAATAATTCATTCCCTTGAAAGTCAGCATTCTCATCCAAGGCGATGGTTCTCACACAATTATGGATTTCCAGAATAAAGGAACAACACATTCAAGGTTGTTGCAGGGAGAAAAACAGGGAACAATGGAATGGCAAGTGATGGATAACCTCGTGATTTCTTCTCCTTCCGCAGAAAAAAGGAGAAGAGTTTTGCAGTTTCTCTAAACTAAAGCAAATGGCTAGGGTGCTGTTATATCCATGGTGATCTTATATCCTAAATTTCTCCCGACCTCCACCGAATCCATCTTCAGTTCATTAGCATATGATAACAGAAGTAGATTAAACCCCTCTAATGTTATTTCCATTCACCCATCAAACTTTAATTTCTCACCCTACTAACTTCTGTAACCACGGTAAAGCTAGTAAGGGGCAGTTGTAATATCTTCAAATGTTCCCAAACAAAATCTGAAAGCGCTGATAGCATCATATAGTTTTAATGCATTTTTGGAGCCAGATCATCTGCAATGTGGGGATTCTCCACAAACCTGAGCAAGCAGATTTTCATCGGTTGGAAGCCTCAGGTCATCCTTCGTATTACCATTCTCAGTCAGCAGACTCACCTAAAATTTCACCATCATATTAATTCAGTGTTCAAACAACTTCGGTTGAAGGGGGAGTATCATAAAAAAGAACAAGGTAAAGTAAGATTATACAAATCCATCCTCAGAGATATCAATCAGCTGGTAGTCAGTACGGGTAACATGAGGAACCTGTATCACCATTCAAAATTGTAATTCCATGATTCAGCATTTGTAATAAAAGAAAAAAAGAATACAGATTAAAAAAATCCATACATCACAATTATGGGAAGAAGGAACAATATCTTCAAGCTTCTTGCCATTGAAGATATCAATTCCAACAAAGTGACATTTAGCATGACCATGCTTTCCAGTTTTGGATGTTGAGACTTCCACAACCTGTTGAACAATGAGGAAAAAGCAATGAAGAGTGGATATAGAAATGAGAAAAAGAAGACAAAAAGCAATCTTTATAACTGCAAAGTTTAACTATTACACTTCCATTTAACTTGCTACGAAGACCACTAACACACAAAGGTCTCCCTAGAAAGAACAGAAATACAATAATTTCATAACAAAACCTAACAATCGAATTCCTGGCTTTATAGTTTGACAATAATGGTTAGCTAAAGCAATCTAATAGCAAAGCTTCCTCACCAAAATAAATAAAAATGCCACCATCTCCATCGGATGAATCATCCAGAATATCAACTTGATTCATAAATTTAATTTTACTAGATCGCAAAAATATACCCCAGCTTTTATATTGTCTGGTCTAAGTGCAGAAGCTAATTACAATCTCCAGCTAAATATCGAGTGCAGATGCAACATCCCCAAAATTAATAACCTAATTATAAATCGTCCTAGCTCAAAATTAGGACATGCAGAATCCTGATCCAATAATCAGACACATAACGATTAAACGCATACTAAAACTAACAGATCTAACAAAGAAAAGATTAAATACATCATAAGAACGGAGACAGATCTGGATAATTAATCCGAAACAGTGGAAATTGATACCTTGCAAGGGCGGTTCTTGATAACGATGTAACCGTTTTTGCGGATGGTACCAGCCTGCTGGGGGTAAGTTTTGGAAGCTCCGGCGTCGGCCTTAGACTCGAAATGGTGCTCCTCGTCAGACATGGCAGCAGGCTTCGAAAACGAGTGTATCCGATACAGGAGAAGAAAAGAAGTGGGGGAAGCAGAGAGCGTGAGATAAAAACAACTCCGAGATTTTATGGTATTTATAGGGGCATATAAGGAAGAATAAAAAATAAAAAAGCATCTAGGGTTTTTCTAAAGTTTGTATGATCTGATTATTGATTAAGTCTGTTTCAACCGTTGGATTAATCATCTTGCAAAATTGCGAATGAAAAATATCTTTTCTCTGCGTTACAATCACGCTGAGTACACGTGGGCTGCCACTGTCCTAAAAGATGTCTTTTAAAGCAAAATATATTTTTTCAAGCACATTAAGTTTTTATACTTCATTTTAAAATTTTATTAAACTCTTTTTTAAATAGCCACACACATTTATAGCTAATCATTTAATGATTTAAAAAAATAAAATTAATAACCTTTTAAGTATTTGAAGAAATAAAAAATTATAATTTTTTTATTCATTACAAAGTCCATTTAGCCGCTTACTATAAAATAGAGAATAATCATTCAAAATTGAGATTCAAAATTGAGAATATACAAATGGAAATACCAATACAAAAAAAAATGTTATTAGAAAATAAATACCAACAATAACTACTTTAACATATAATCAAATAATATCTTACATTTTTAAAATAATATTTCCATAATTTATATGATTTTTTCTCAGCATGGAAAATGTTATGGTTAATAAAAGTGGCAAACTATTTTGTTTTTAACAGTCAACACTAGCAAACAGACATTATTCAGTCAAATACATCATCTCTGCTTAAACAATATATTGTTTCATGATGATCCAAAGGAATACAGTTATCTCATTAAATGATTTGAAAATTTAAAAAAAAAAAAGCTGAAAGCAAAAAAATTGCATCTACTCCAAGGTCATAACCCTTTTGCTAGGCTGCAACAAATACTAACTACTACTATTTCTAAAGAAGAAATTTACCACTCTTTTGCAATTAGAAGCCATGAAATTTTTTTTATCTTTATGCTCAGGCAATTTGCACAACGATTCACCCAAGGATATTGATTTCTGGCTCCAAAACATCAAATCTGAAAAATTAAAGAACAATGGTAAGCCATTTGCGACCAAAAATTTGCCTATTTTAACAGATAAGCAACTATAATTCTAGAGACAATATCGAGTACATCTTGCATTCGACCCTTACCTTTTTCCACGAGCATATTACAATTACTTATTTCCTACTTGAAACTCTAGCAGAAAGTGACCTAACTCTCATCCATCTTCTGTACAAATATTTGAGGTGACAATTCCCTGCCATTTTTTTTAAAGTATAAAGGGCAGAAATTATACTTGATTACATGATATGATTGAGAAGCACATACACAACACTGTATTGTATTCAAGATAAAAATAAATAAATAAACACAGACTGAAAGATGCATAGAATATATGGAAAAGCTGTGATAAATACTCATTCAAAAAAATAATAATAATCCAAGTAAACAAGTATATTACTGATAATAAACAGAAAGGATAAAGGTATCACTAATGCTAGTTTTTAAGTCAGATTATTATTAGTCCGAATGCAGGATCACTGGTTAGACAATAGACATAGCTGACACTTGTTCTAAGGACTTCCTTTTCTCCTTTTTCCTCTCTTTCTCTCTATAACGAGGGTGTGCTGTGCATACATAACCCTCGACCCCAAATTGAACAAAGCCGTAAACCAAGAATAAATAATATGACATGTATAATAATAAATTAATAAAACACATTATTTGGCTGTCAACTTACTGATTTGTTCTATACAGTCTTCATATTTTAACTGTGTTCTGTTGACCCCCTCAAGTTATTGTTTTTCTTAACATTAAGTATTTTTGTAATCGAATCAATAAAATCATATATCAAGCAATTATGTTCTATAGGGGCCTCAATTAGTAAAAAAATAAAATAAATAAAAGTCATTATTAACAAAAATAATAATATAAGGACTCAATAGAATATTATTTTCATATGAGAATTCAATTACGTAAATCAATATATTGTTGGGTCAAATAATGTGTTTTGCCAAATAAATTCCAGTGCAGGTTTTTCATGTGATAAGGAAAATGACTAAACACAATAAAATTAGAAGATGGCATACATTTCATTAGCTTCTTGGTAAGTGGAGCTGGATGCAATTGCTAGAAGTTCTCCAATGCGGTTGACTGATAATGAAGATACACTGTTTTGGTATTTAGGAAACTAGAATCAAGAGAATTTAACACAAACAAACAAAACAATGTTAATCACCGAGAATGAACTAATATCATGGTGCAATTATCAGTTTGAATCAAACAATTATACCTCATATAATCTTCTTTTACTTGCACTATTCCATCCACTAATGTATCCGTCATTATCACCAGTAACAAAAGTGCCGCATGTGCTAAATCAAAAACACTTGGTCAATTTTAAGCTTCGTGGAGTATTTGAATGGTAACTAATATCAGGATTACACATACCTAGGACTGAAAGCTATGTCATTAATTGAAACTAGATGCGTCCTTCCATCCTTTGAATTTGGATGACACCGGAAAACATATCTGCAGAGCAATTTTAGGACACCATAAGGTTTAAGTACACCTTATATTAACTTGTATCATACTCAGTAGTAGATATCACAAATATGCACATATCCAAAGAGCCAGTTAATAAATTATATGCCTTTGCTTTCCTTTTGAGTGAGATGCGTGAACAAAAATGAATAAATAAATAAATCCCTCTATTCTATTTTGATAGACTAATTTTTTTTATTTTCAAACAAATTAAGAAAATTTAGTTAATATGGTTAAAAAAATACATTTTACCTAATATAATCCTACAATAATTATGGGGCAGTATTGAAAAAATCAAGATAATAACTCATATTTGTAGAGAACAAGTAAATTAAATAGGGATATTATAGAGAATTAACACAACTATATTTTTAAAAAGAAAGCGGACTATCTTTTTAGGACAAATAAATAAAGGAAGTAAGCCAATCAAATTTGAGAAGAGGAAGTAAAAAAGATCACGACTGAGAATTTGAATTCATAATTCATGATTTAAAGCAGCCAGATCATAGTGACCGTATCAAAATCTAGGGAAACTTTGACATTGAGTTTCAATTATTACTATCAATACAGTCACTAGTTGTACATACAGAAGACATTCAAATCATACTGGTTAAAAGTTAAAATCACATCAGAATGTTGAAGCACTAATGAGCAAACAACAACCTAAATATGGAACCTATTGCCAAAAGTATACAATGTAGCGAAGATCTATGTATTGGACATGCAACAATTATTTAAATTTGAAATTTCCACAAGTAATTGATGAATTTTTCTTTCTGTTTGTCTAGTTTTGTCTCACACCTGTCATCACCCAAAGACCTTATGTGCTAAAAAGGAGATCCTCAAATTGTCACTTACATGTTATATTCTTGACCTAGGACACGGGTGATCAACCAATAAGAAGCTTTGGGCAAAAGCAAGATCTGAGATCAGATAATAAAATTTATATTTTTGGTCTGTATAGAGTTTGGGCCCCAATTAGAACCTTATGAAGTCTTTTCTAGTCATCTTTAAGTTCCGTGCATATTTTTTCAACTAAACTACCGTTTCTCAGGTACTTATATATTTGTATTTAATTTTAAAAGCCAAAGTTATTTGCATTTCCAGTTTTTGCTGGTATAGACTGGGTTGTGATGTCTTAGGTCTTATTTTAAGCCTTTTATTTTAATTTGATCTCCTGGTCAGCGTTGTGTAGCATTTAAATTTTTGTAGCTCTTGTATTTGAATATCAAGCACAATAAGAAACAAAAATGTAAGTAGCTTGTAAATTTGGGATCATTACTCATTAGAGTTTATAAAATGCCAATGTTTTCCAACAACCATGTTTCTTTGGATTGTATGATGCTATCCAAGCCTAGTTGTGATTGCTTACAAGGCCTAGTTGTGATGTACTCCAAAAATTTATTCCATCAAACTCTAATTATTTGCAATCAGTTAACCTCAAAATAACCCTAAATTCAAGTTACAGGTCACAATGCCATAAGTGCACCACAAACAGCCAAAACTTCATGACTACTTCTTGTTCCGTTCTGATCCCTAATTATAATCTTTATGAATCTTGATTGTCCAGATAGATTTCTAACTAGTTTCAAGTAAAACCTAAATAAAATTCTGCTAACTTTATCCTATGTCATTGGATTAAGAGGTTAGTAGAGGATGAAATGATCTGATTTTGATCTTGGTTCAAATCTTCCAAAATGTAGAAGATTTAAGTGGGAAAAAAAAAAAGAAAAAGAAAAGAAATGCCATCAATATTCTTGAGTCTTTTCAGTGAAAAGACATCACAATGGGACAGACCAACGTACCAACAATGTTGAGGAAAGTTGGGACCAAAATATTCAATAGGATGCAAATTTCACACCTTCAACAAATAAATGATGGAAAAGAATTATGGATAAGAATAATCTGCACTGACCCTCTATTTGAATCAGATGGATCCAAGAAATCCAATGCTACCCGCCCATCTACTGATCCAATAGCATATCCTGCAAGAAATCGAATCCGTATCTGAAAAACTACTGCATGCATGCAGCCATACACACACAATGGAAATGAAATGCAGTTGCACAAGGTTATATGAGGATTACATGTAATACCATACCAATAGACCTACAATAATGTACACATAGGAGATAAGTTTATAGAACAGATAAAATTATGTTAACTTCACAATTTACATTGATTACCTATCAATTATTAAATCCTTCAACTGAAATTGTCAGTACCCGAAATACAAAATGTTCAGAAAAATGCAAAACTAAAATGAGTGTTGAAGCAATACCTTTAGAATAAGGAAATGAGGTTATACATCTTATTTGTACATCCATACAGGATTCTTTCAAATGAACTACCTTATCCAAGTTTCGTAAGTCGTAAATATTTACTGACGTTCCAACAGCTACCATCAAATCAAACCCAGAGAGAGACATGGACTCAGCTTCTGCACCTAGATTTATCAGATATGCCAGAGACTTTGCTGAGCGCATATCCCAGAACATTATATTCTTGTCTAAACTAGCTGAAATCACTTGACCTACATCATGCAAAGAGAAGATATCATTAGGCTTATTAGAAATTAAGTTGGAATACATATCATAACCAAATAAAAGAAAATGTCATAGAATGAGCTATCTGCATGTCTTAGTGACTGCCTCATACAACTCAGCATTTGAATTATGACGCAAACCCAAGAAACCCAAACCTTTAAGAAGTAATTCAGGGTCTAATAATATGGGAACCTAAACCCACAGCTTACAGGACACTTAAGGCAAAAAAACATTGACTAGCTAAATAACTGCAGTATTATATGTTATGCAGAGAAAGCGACACTCATTTCTGGTATTCATACCGTCCTGTGATATACCAAGAAAATACAACTACAATAACTTTGCAATCTGAACGATTTCTTCAGTCTCTGATTTCATCTTCACAGCCATATAAAAATTATCAACCTTGTCAGCTAAAACTGTCAAGATTATAAGTATTACATCAAGGTATCCAGCTACACCAGCAATGTATGACAGATTGGAGAACTTGAAAGTTCCTGATAAAAATAATCAGTTTGTGGAGAGGCACGTCTATGATAAATGAGTACAAGGAACTTAGATTTTGACTACTACACTGCTTTGAGTAATTTGATCTCAATATATTTCCAAGAATAAACATTGGTTTCTGATGATGGATTATGCGGTTTTTTTCATTGTCTTGTGAAGCAATTGTCCTGACATTGAGTCCTCTGGATGCCTATGTTACTTGGACACTTCAAATATGAAGAAGTACCCATGTCCTATCAAGAGATAATCAGACACGGGTACTTCTTCATTTTTGAAGCATCCAAGTAACATAGCTTGATGCAGTAGCCCAAGTTCGAATTCTACATATCAACACTGGAAATGAGTTTCAATTTCTCATAAAACAAAAATGTTATGTAATGTTTAACATAGTGTTTCCTGTAGTTGTACTTCCATGTTGAATTTTGCAATCCTTATCCCATCATGCTCATCATGCTTTAGTGGTGTCATGCTCATTCCATCCCTTCAAGTTGCAGCACACCATCCTCCACCCAAATCCAAATGGAAAACTAACTTTAGCACCTGTAGATCTACCGGTAGACAGATGATAAATGCAGGAGCAACATATTGCAATTTCATTTACCCATTTCTAACCAAGAGATCAGTTTGAGTTCTGCTCTGAGTCCAATACTGAATATAAGCATAACACTTTGAGCTTACAGCAAAATAATCTGAAGATACCCCTGCCCACCATTCAAATTGTGTTTGCAATGAGGTTTTCTAGGTTCCAAGGTGTACCGTTAGTAATCCCAATGAAAAAAAATAAATGATAAGGTCTCTTCTTCTACTTTCCTTGGCCTTTTATTATTCTTAATACTCACATCATTGTGTATGCTATAGAATTGTCCTAACTAGATTCACATCAGGCCTAATTCTGCAAAAGAGTACAGAATAATTATGGAAACTTTTAAAAGCCATGAAATAAGCATCTCTTTCATAATAATCACACTTAAAAACTAAGAAGTTTATCTTTGCTATTTATATGTGTTTCATTTGCTTCTGCTTAGGCTGGGAGGATAGCTTATCTTCCTTGTAATTTCCATTATTTTGTTTCAAAAGAAATTGTTTTTCTATTAAAAAGTTCTTACCATCCAATTCTCATAAATCTTTGTGGATATAGAAGGCTATGCTAATATACACTTATACTAGTGCTCTTAATGAGATTGAAATATTTATAAACTACCAGAGCTTCAGTTTAGTGATTGAGAAAAACACAAGTGGTTTTCATCAGACATGCATTTCTAACAGAATGAAGCTAATTGTAATTTTCAAAGGATAAATTTTTGCTCCATGCATGTACACACAACTTCATAACCTAAAATTTTGGAGTTAAAACCCTCGGTTTGCCTTATCCTTCTAGCTAGCAACACTGCATACAACTTCAGCTGCTGAATATCTTTACTGCCACTTATGGGCAGGAACATGCCAAAAGCTCTGATGATCTATTATATTAGACAAAGAAAGAACAAGGTGTTGTCTTTTATAAAAGGTGGTGTCTTTTATAAAACAGCAATTTAGCAATTAAGTCTATTTGAACGCAAAAGGAAAACCCTTTAATATTGGAGGAATTGAATGACACTATAACATAGTTATGCTACCGATTAAATCCAGTTATAATTGCAAGCATCCTGAATAGCAACCATTACTTCCCCAACTACAAAAATGCTGGCCCTAATTAAGAAGAAAGTAAATCATTGGCCCTCAAAGTATCGAAAGTTACTAATTTAAGTGGAAAAGGAAAACATATAGTTAGCACACTTTTCTACTAGCACGCCTTTGGTAATTGATCAAACAAGTAACTGCTGACAAAATCAAAGTCATTGGTAGAATAAACTATGCCATGATGAAATGGCACTGATCCACATAACTTGAGTTGTTTAAATATTGAGGCAACTATGCATATGATAGTAAACTGAAAATTGAGGACAAACTATTGTGACAAAGTTCCAACCTGCAGCACAAGGTATGGACTGAGATTATTTGCAAATAAAGTTCATAGATACAAGCCAACCTTAGCAATTGATACCTTAAGAAAAAAAAACATCATTGCTTCTTTTTCACTAGTACTAATCCATACGGAATAAGGAAACCTAAAGAAAAACCAACAAAGGAAACTGTTGCAATACACTTGGTAAAGAAGTGCTAATACATGGATCAAGATAATTCATGTACCTTACATTTATTTGTGACCATAAGTTTTCTCACTAGTGTCTGGAGCATTGTTATTTAAGAAACTAAAATATGCAGATTTCAAAATTAGGTACATAACAAAGAACTTAAGTGGTAAAGATAGCTTACGCGTTTTATCGCTATATACAAGACATGTTGCAATATCATGATGACTCCCAACTGTGTCATTAGTTCCCGAATGCAAGTCATACCTACAACAACGTTGCCTCAGAAGGACCCAACTAGTATTTTTTAAAAATTAAAGAATGAAACTCATCAAATGATGAAAAGAAATATAAAGGAAGGTATTAAATAACAAAATCATTAGTAACATATTTTAGGTCATTTCATTACCCATGTAAATGACAACATGGATAATAAGCAACAGAAAGTTCAGCAACTGATGGATAAGCCATTTCAGCAATAAAAATATGTCAAAGTAAAAGAGCAAAGAAATGGAAGAAACTCAAGCTATATTCCGATTTCTAACTAATTTAATTTTTTTAACAACAAACCTTCTAATGCAACCATCAGTACCGACGCTGAAAGCCACAGACTCGCTTTGGAAACAACAATCCAGAAGCGCAGCTTGAGAACGAGCTTCCAATCGAAGCAGAGAGCTATCCACATCGTACAATCTAAGGCTCTACACCAAAGAAAAAAAAAACTAATCAATCACCATACATCTAAAATGTCAAAGAAACGAAATCATAACCAAATTAAGAAAAAAAATTGAATACTCACGGAGTCCCAAGAAGAGATGAGAAGATTATTGGATTCCGGCGCAAACTGGATCCTGGAAACAGCATCTCCAATTGGGTTTTCTAAGTGTAAACTGATTCCGTTCATGTTAAATCAAAATATGCAAAATCAATGCATTAACGAAGATCTGTCCAAAGTTGAGAAACTGAAATTACGCGCTGAGATTAAACAAAAAGAGGGGGGTGGTGGAACTTAACTTTTGCAGCATGGGGATGATTCGACACAGAAAATTGATTTTTTTTTTGAAAAAAAAAGGGGCATACCTCATTTTTCACAGCAAACTGATAATTGAAGAAAAAAAAATTGTGGGATCTCAAGTAGAAGCTTGCATCTGTCAGATAAAATCTCCAAAATCGAAGCTTGAATGGCTGCAATTTGTAGTGACTTGGTGGCGACAAGAGCAGGGGCCAACAGAGTAGAAGTTGTATGTAGACCCACAAATAGCAGGATGCAAAATGAAGAGAGAAGCAATATGAAGCAAGGTGAAAGGCTCTGAGGAAACTCGAGCAAGTGCTGCTGTAGGGAGAATTTGAGTCAAAGCAAAGAGATGGGAAAATGGAAGGTAGATCCAGGCGCGCCGAAGCTCAACGCGATAAATGAAGCAACTATTTTATCCTCCCGCTTTGATTTCAAATTTTTTTGTCGTATTACTAAAACACCCTAAATATTTAATAAAAATTACATCTACATTTATTTTTTTGGGTTAAGTAATATCCACCCGGTGTATTTGTCTGCTTTTTTTCCATTTTACCCTTTAAAATATTTTTTGATTTAATTTATTCTCTAAATTTAGTTTTTTTGTCCACATTATTCTCTTATATTTTAAGCTTGATTAAGTTTTTCTATTTGGACCATTAAAGTGGAAAATTTTCTCAACATTTTTTTTTAAAAAGACTCGAATTGTAATTTTATATTTAAAGGGACCAAATGGTGAAGCATTTGAACCAACTAAGATTCTGAATTATTGGTCAAAATACAAATAAGATCCATTATTTTAATTAAAACTTTATATTACTAATTTCAGTCACATTAGTCCTTTTATAATAGAAATTAACTCTTTATCTAACAAGTTGTTTGGGTCTCATTTATTAATTAAGAAGTTATGAAAGTAGGTCTCACAATATTTATGGGACTTTGCCTTCTCTTTTTTTTTCCCTTCTCTTTCACTTTTTCTTTCATTTGCCAATAAAGTGATTATAACTTTTTTCAACTTATATATATGATTTAGTAATTTCTTATTTTTCATTTTCTTTCTTCTTTTTTTTTTAATTAAGTACATAGGGGTGTTTATGTTTTGATTTGATTAGTTTAGACTAAAAATTTATAACTAGACTAAAAATTTATAACTAAATTAATAAAATTAGTTTTTAAACACTTCAAAGTACTACTAAAAATATCCAAACGAATGCTATTTGAATTCAATTTGCATAGTCAGATTGATAAATAAATAAATGAATAAAATTAAAAAAATTAAAATATTATAAAATTTTGACAAATATTTACTTAAAATCATTATCAAAATAACAATTTGAATATCATCTAAAATATAAAAATTTAGCACATTGCTTTAACTTATAAAAAATTCAAAATATAATTTGTAGATTAGTAAAGTAAAATTTTGCTCAATCATAGTGTTCCAAATAAAGTTGAAGATTGTAATTAATTAAATATTTTATAATTTTGAAAAACTCAAATATTATCAGTATTAGTGCACTATATATATATATATATATATATATATATATATATATATATATATATATATATATATATTAAAAAAGATTTTATATTTTTTGTTTGGTTCAATTTTATTAGAGCCTGCAGTTTGAAACTTTGTAACGCATCTTATCAGAATTGAAAATTTTGACTAAAAAATTCTTCTTATAAATTCTACCTTTGGATTTTGGACTCTTTTTTATTTTTGTTTTTTTTTGAACTTTATCCATGTTCGACAATATTCACCTTAGCCTCGGGAAGATTCACCCCCCCTCGTTTCTTTTTGTTGAGCTTCTATTGTCTTCTTCAATACAAAGTCTAAAAATCAACTCTTTGATATTCATCTCCTTGCATTTATGCTTAAGGTAGTTTTTGAAATCATTCCAACCAAGAGTTAGCTTTTTAATAATTGCAGTAACTTGAAAGGTTGCACTTAAGTTCATCATTTCTCTATGAATGTCATGGAGAATAACTTGAAGCTCTTACACTTGACTTGCTACAGTTTTAGAATCCATTATTTTATAGTTAAAGAAATGTCTCACTATAAACTTTTTAGCATTAACATCATTATATTTGTATTTTTGATCCAAAGAATTTCATAATTGTTTGGCGGTCTTCATACCACTATACATATTGTATAGTGAATCATGTAACTCATTCATTATATAATTCTTTCACATTAAATTTGAATGATACCAATTATCATAGATCATCCTTACTTGGATATTTTGCTCAATCTCCTTTAGAATAGGAGCATCATATATCAAGAATCGTGAAATGTTAAAGGTGATCAAATAAAACAACATCTTTTGTTGCCACCTCTTGAAGTTTAAACCAATGAACTTTTTAGCTTCTCCTTATGATTCACAACTACCATGAAAGGCACAACATGAGAGATAACTCGAACAGCAGATGGCTCTTAGGAACCATCTTAAACATCAACAACAATCACATAATTTTTATAATATCAGATACTAAAATTAATAAATTAGAATTTGTCTTAATATTGTTAGAAATCATTAATTTTATATAAGGTATAAAAGCTCAAAAATAGAAAGAAAAAACGAAGCTATATGAGGCTTGTGTCTCACACAGCGCCCTTAAGTCAAATTTGTCCTACCACAAGTGTTAAAGAATGAACAGCTTTTGTTTTTTTAAGATGCAATAGATTAAGAGTAGAAGTTGAACACCACAACTTCTGCCCATAGCAAACTGAAAAAGACTTTCTATCACAAAAAAAAGAAAAAGAGATGATGAGGAGGATTTCTTGATTTTTTGTGTGTAAAAAGTGTATAAATAAGAGCTAAAAGAACTTATTTATACAAGTAAGAAGGAGAGAGAAAATTATTGTGAGTTAATTCTTCATTAAAGTTGCATATAAATCTTGTAACAATAGTTTCTTGACTTATGCAATTCAAGTAACAGCAGAAGCTCAACAGTCAGATCTAAAAATACATGTGTCACACATTCAACAATCAATTTTAGTTATCTTTCTGTCATAGGCATGACACAACGTTGCAACTGTAATAGAGACATACAACCGTTCTGTCACATGCATGACAAAAGTGTCATAGATGTGACAACTTGCACGCCCCTAAGGCACATTGCATGTGCGATGAGCTTTGATTATCTAGAATAAAAAAATGTAAAAGTTAGGCTAAGTCCAAACCATGGTATTTTGGCTAGATATTTGTGTGTGTAGGTCGCACACCCAAGCATTGACCCTTAGTTGAGACCATGGATTTGCACCCTCCCTGCACTTATGCATGCACGGGAGAGCCTTTCAGGCTTCTTACTTATCATTGATAGAATATGCCTTTCTATATAAATCCTTTCCTCAATTTCATTTTTTTTATGTTGGATAATCCACTTTTTCTTTTTTTTTTCTTAGTAATAAGTTTACTTTGAACTTCAATTTTTTATTCACTCATTCAAATTTTTGAGCATATGAATATTAAAATTCATAGTCCTTATGTCAAAAAATACAAATCTATGTCATTCTCTCAAAACCAAATTGTGGGATTCACTCAAATTTCGTTCTCAAAATGGTTAAATAACCACAATTTTCCAACAAGAAGTACACTTTAACATGGATTTTCCCAACCTCCTCATCTTGCTTAGGTCCTAGAGTGAAATCATGAGACATGCATTCAATATCGTTGGTATAAATAAACAACCCAATGTGGGATCGCAAAAAACAACCTAAAATTGAAGAAATGAACACCATATATATAACTTGTTTATTTTATGGTTGAGGATGGTACAATAATGGAGGGATATTGGGTTACACCCCCAATCACTCAACTTTCTATCATATGCCTTAAAATCATATTATTTTTTTGTTGCATAAAAATAACTAAATTTTTCTATGATTTTACTAAATTCATTTCAACTAATTTGAGTGAGTTAGTAATCAAAAAATGGTGTCAACTCAATTGCCACATCATTTTTTGTCACGTCATTGCACAGATCAATACTCATGTCACATCATCTACGTAGATAACACATCATCAACATAAAAAATTTTTTATCACATCCACTGCCATGTGGTAAACATATCTAAAGAAAAATGACATGTTAGGGTTAATTTCACCTATGGTCATTGAACTTTATTTCACTTTCCGCAAAAATCACTAAACTTTTTTTGTCAAAAAATAACAAAACTTTATTTTCCTTGCACTTGAATCACTTCTGACCAAAAGTGAATAGGCAATCGAAAATCTGATTTGGCAGCTGATGTAGCACCATATTTTTGCTAAAAATTTGAATCTATTGTCTCTATTTTAAAAAATCATGATTCATTGTGGCTCAAATAATTGGGTTTTGCCTAAGAATACTAGATTTGAGACTGATTTTTCACCTAAAACTGTTAATGTTGGTAAAGTGATTACTAGATATAGATCTGACTAGGGTCATGTCCAAAATTAATTACCCTAGTCTCCCACGTCCATCGTTTCATATGTTTGGGAGGTCAACAATCCTTTAGTGGGTCTATTAGTAAGTAACTTAGTGCACCTTTTATGGAGTTACTTTGACATATTGTTGATTTTCTATCAAAATCAAATCAAATGAATGATTTACATTTGGGCTTGGATTTTTGCTTTTTTCCTGGTCAATTTATGTTCTTAACAGAATAATTGAAATTACCTATATCACTTGATAAATTAAAAATCATAAAGACAATTTTAGATTTATGTCAGACCAAATATCCTATTTCTCACCCTATGATGTTTCATTTTAGTAAAGCAGGGGTCGGGTTGAGATTGCCCAAGAGAAGAATAATCAAGTTGTTGGAGTTAATGACTATAGAGTTCATGTGAAGAAAAAAGATACAATTTCTTTTTTTTCTTTCATTATCCACTAAAATCTTTTCCAAGAAAACATTTTGATTTCCATAATGTGGCAAAAATTTGATACCATATCAGCTGCTAAGTTAGATTTTTGTTGCTTATTCATCACCTTTGGTCGTAAGTTATTTAAGTAAAAGAAAAAAAATGTTATTTCTTTATATGAAAAAAAGTTTAGTGATTTAAAAAAATAAAACAAAGTTTAGCGACCGTTAGTAAAATTAACTCTTGAGTGTCATCTTTCTCCAGTTGGGTCTACCACGTGGCGGTTGATTGGTACATTTTTTTAAGTTAATGACATGTCATCTATGTGGATGTTGATGTGGTATGAATGTTGATCTGTGCAATGATATAGCAAAATTTGGTGCCAACTCTGCTGCCACATCATTTTTTCGGTTGTCATCTCACATAAAAATGATTGGAGATGATTTTTGTGAAATAAAATAAAAGCTTTAGATATTTTTATGCAATAAAAAAACGTAATATGAGTTTATGAAAAGTGATAGAAAGTTTAGTGGTTGTTGGTAAACCCTAGAGATATTTATTGGTTTTGATCCAAAGGAGATGCCATATTGTTTTGTATGTCATTTCATGGTTGAAAAATAGGCTTAAACTATATCTAGCCACTTGATGTCAATTTTTTTCATTTGACATTTTTGACTGATTTTTGGTCTAATTTGCCTCTTCATATTTTTAATTTTCATCACAATATGTCCTTTGTCAATTATAAAATACCCAAAAATAGTGTGCATTTTTCACTTGCATTGATGTATTTTTTTCAAATGTATAATTATTGGACATATGGAATTAATGGGTCTAATTAAATTATTATTGAACCTTGAAGGGTATTTCTGTTATTTTGATGATCACAAATATTTGAGCAATAAAAAATTTAACCATATGTTGTGTTCTAAATGTTTTAGACATGTTATATATTCCTAAGACCTTGAAGCAAGGTGATTCAAATCAATTTAAGTTCAAAAAATCGAAAATCAGTAAAGATTTACACCCGTTACAAAGTTCCTCACACTTGTGAATCAAGTAATGCCCATGGTCAATAATCACCACCACTGTGAAACTTCAGTTTCATGCATGTTACTCGTAAATCCATGCCTATGAAAATCCTTAGCATCAATTATCTCATGTTCAAATGTTTACTATTGTGAAGCAATGGTCAAACCGTGAAGCTAGAATAATTATGCTCATGAATAAATAATCATGTCTATAAAAGATTGTGCATTTTTGGACAGAAGTATTCACAACCATCTTCACTATTTCAGTTACGACTTCACCAAAAACATTCATACCTGTGAAGATTTAATCACACCTGTGAACTTGTATATTTAATGTTAACAGACATGAACGGAAAAGTGGTTCAACGACTAGTTTTACATTAATTTCACCCAAAAAAGTTTTATTTCTCATATGAAGTATAAATATGACTTATTTATGAATTTTTCAGGGTTAGACAATAAGAAATCAAACATTCAATCTTTGTAAAACCATTTGTTCAATTATTCTAATCTAATTTTTATAATCTCTGTTGTGAAAACCATTTTATCTCAGTGTGTTGAGTTCTTTTAGTTAGTGAGTGATTTTATTCCTATAATCAAATACTTAGTAGAGGACTTCAGTGATTTGGTTAGTGAGTGAAACACTTGTAAGAATTTTTGTGTGAGCTATTAAAAATATAAGGGTTTTTGGGTTAGGTGTTAGCCATTAAAACATAAGGGTTTTTGGGTTAGGTGTTAGCCAAGAGAGTAAAATATCATAGTTGGGAATGACCTTGGAAAACTTCATTTGTAACACTTTGAGTGTTAATGAAATATTTAATTAAATTGAAGAGAGGAATAGGGTTTGTTAATATCCAAACCTCTATAAATCTTATGTCTTCATCTCCCAACTTCTTCTCTATCTATTCTTATTCATTTGCTTGAAAGAAAATTTTTATTTGCTAACTAATTTAACCCTCCCTCTTTTTGGTTATTGTTTTGGGCAACAATCGGTATCAAAGCTAAATTTAGCATTCAATCCTAATAAGCACTAGCAAAGAATGAATTATGGCCAATAAAGGGTTTCACAATCTCAAGCCTTTCTTTGATAGAGAAAACTATATGAATTGGAAATTCAATATGACAATTTATTTTGATAGTGAGAGAGTAGATGTTTGAGACACCGTTCAAAAAGAATGGACACTTCCAACAAGAAGGAATATCGAAGGAGAAGATAAAATAATTTTAAGATATAATTGGACCAAGCCCCAAAAGAGAGCTAATGGAAAAAACAAGAAAGCCATGATCATTTTAATAAGCTTTCTATCATTTGAAAAGTGTGGTAGAATCCAACATTGTCCAATTGCTTACTCTATTTGGAAAACTTTGGAAAACTATCATGAAGGCACTAAAAGAAGTAAAGTCCAAGAAGGTTCAACTTCTTATCACCAAATATGAACTCTTCAAGATGAAGCCCAATAAGACCATAACCAAAATCACCAATCAACTTCTTACTATTGTCAATGGCATGAGGAAGCTTGGAAAGCATTATAATTTGAAAGATGTAAATAACAAGATTCTAAAGAGTCTTCTAGTAAAAGATTATGGCTCAAGAGTTACGGGTATTAAGGAAGCCAATGAAGACTTGAGCGTAATTACTACCGATGTACTTATTGGCAAGCTCATCACTCACGAAATGGCTCTAGTAAGGGAAAAAGAGCTTGAAGAAGAAAATGAGAAGAAAAAGCCTTTAGCACTCAAAGCTTCAACTTCCATACCTATAAATAAAGATCTTCTTAGTGATGACGAGGTGGTTGATGAAGAAGATGAATAAATAACCTTACTTTCAAGGAGAATCAAAAGATTGATCAACCACAAGTATGGATCAATTAAGAACTATAAACAAAGAGTCTCAAGATTCTCTCCTAGAAACTCCTTATCGAACAAAGGCAAAGTGGAAGTCAAGTGCTATAAATGTAAAAAGAAGGGACACATTAGATCAAAGTGTCTCATGGTCAAGAAGTACAAGATGATACCTAATAAAAAAGATGAAGAAAAATGTCAGAAAGCCACTTGGGATGATAAAACCTCAACATTCATTGAAGAAGAAGAATAAGAAGAAGAAGAAGAGAATGTGGCTAATTTGTGTTTCATGACTATTGAGGACAACTCCATTAATGAGATATGCTCTATATCCCAACCTTATGATGACTTGTGTGATTTAATTGATGACGATGATGATGATATAATTGAAATATTAAACCTAGAGATAGAAAGGCACAAAATAAAACTTGATCTTTATAGAAAAAATATCTCTAAACTTAGAAATGATTTTAATAACATTCAAAAGGTAGTTGAATAGCTAAAAACCTCAAATGGCTACTTAAAGAAGTCATTGGATGAGTTTTCATCAAAACCTTTAACAATTCTCTAATAATAAAAAACGATGTTTTAAAAAATGAGATTAAAGAGCTTAGAAATTCTATCTCAAAATTCCACAAAGGGAAAAAGAGTTTGGATACCTTAATTGTATCTTAAAGATCTCATTTAATGAGACATAGCTTAGGCTTCAATTGAGCATCACCATCTTCCCCACCTAAAACTATATTTGTTAGGTATAACACTCCATAAACCTCTTCTATTAAGATAATAGCCTCAAAGGCTAAAAGCAAAACACACTCATAATCCCCTACTCAAAAGAAAAGTAGTGAAAAGGTCATTAGAGTGTTATAAATATTCATTATTTTGTTAGAAAGGGTCATTGGAAATTGTTCAAAGCTAACCCCTAAGGACCCAAATTCATTTGGGTACCTAAAAACCAAACCTAAATTATTGTTTTATAGGTGTGCCTCAAGTCCACTTTAAAGAAAAATGTTTGGCTAGTGGATAGTGGATGCTCAAGGCACATAATCGAAAATATGACATTTTTCACCCAAATCAAAATGACTAATAGTGGTAAGGTAACCTTTAGAAACAATGTCAAGGGTAAGATAATTGACATTGTTTCAATTGGTTTCAATGATATTTATTTTATTGAAGATGTTTTACTTGCTGATGGTTTAAAACACAATCTTTTAAGTGTAAGTCAATTACGTGATAAGGGAAACTAAGTCACTTTTAGCTCTAATGGATGTCTTATGACCACCCCAAGTGGCCAAGAGATATTCAAAGGAAAAAGAGATGACAATACTTACATAATTGACTTACACAAGTTGACTAACTTTCCTCTAAGTGTCTTATGTCTATTAGTGATGAATTTTGGCTATGTCATAAAAGGCTTGGGCATATAAACATGGACTTAATTCAAAGTCTTAGCAAAGAAAAACTAGTGGATGGGCTATCCCAAGCCAAATTCACCAAAAATAAGACATGATAACCTTGTTAAAATGGAAAACAACATAAAATATCTTTCAAAGCTAAGAATGTTGTAAGTACTTCTAGACCTCTACAACTTTGCATCTAGATCTTTTTGGACTACTAGAGTTATTAGTTTAGGAGGCAAACACTATAATTTTTTCATTCTTGATTATTACTCTAGGTTTACTTAGGTATTTTTTTTGCTCATAAAAGTAACGCTTTCGAATATTTTAAAAATTTTGCCAAAAGAATTCAAAATGAAAAAAACTATTTTATTAAATAAGAAGTGATCATGGTAAAGAATTTGAAAATGAGCATTTTGAAAATCTTTGTTTGGAATATGAAATTTCTCATAACTTTTTAACTCCTAGAACATCTCAACAAAATGAGGCTGTTAAAAGGAAAAATAAAACATTAGTAGAGATGGCTAGAACAATGCTTAATGAGTATGGTTTACCAACCTACTTTTGGGCTAAAGCCTCCAATACCGCGTGTTATATTTCTAATCATGTTTTCAAAAGGCCTATCTTAAATAAAATCTCTTTTGAGCTGTGGAATTGAAGAAAACCCATAATCTCATACCTTAGAGTATTTGGATGCAAATGTTTTATTTTGAATACTAAGGACAACTTTGAAAATTTTTCTTCTAAATACGATGAAGGTATCTTCTTAGGATACTTTAGAACTAGCAAGACTTGTAGAGTCTTTAATAAAATATCATTAGCTATAGAACAATCTACGCATGTTATTTTTGATGAATCTAACAAACTTGATCTTAGAAAAGGTGTTATGTTTGATGATGTTATAGGATCAATGAAAAACTTGATCTTGATCATAAAGAGGTTGGTGAAACCTTAAAGAAAGATGATAATGATGATCATGAGGAGAATCAAGAAGAGCATTAAAAGAAACAAATGCTTCAAGCTCAAAAGCAAGGCACCCAAGAGCTACTAAAGGAATGAAAGTTCATCAGAAACCATCCCATAGAGGAAGTCATTAATGATCCCACCAAGGGTGTAAGTACTCAATCTTATCTTAAGTTTTTAAATTTTAATCTTGTTTTTTTCTCTCAAATTGAGCTAAAGACTATTGATGAGGCTCTTGGTGATAAGAGTTGGATTATTTCTATACAAGATGAACTCAACTAATTTGAGAGAAATAAGGTTTAGATCTTAGTTCTAAGACCTAAAGACTACCCAATTATTAGTAATGAATGGGTATTTAGGAACAAGATGGATAAGCAAGGTCAAATTACTAGGAATAAAGCTAGATTTGTTACTAAAGGATACAACCAAAAGGAAGGCACAAATTATGATGAGACCTATACTCCGGTAGCAAGATTAGAAGCCATTAGGATTCTGTCAGCATTTGCATGTCATATGAATTTTAAACGTTTTCAAATGGATATTAAAAGTGCATTTCTAAATGATTTTATAGAGGAGGAAGTTTATGTTGAGCAACTTTTTTGGATTTGAAAGCATGTTATAATGTATGTAATTAGGGCATATAAGTTAAGTTCTTGATTAGTGAGAGTTGGGGGTTAAGTAAAGTTTTAAAAGTTTAAGAGTTGCTGAAATTAGATGTTTCACACCCGTAACAGTGGGTGTCACGCCCGTGAATATTCAATTTTAGTTAGTAGCTGCGATGAGGTTCTTAACGACCGTGAAGAGTTTCCTCATACCCATGAAGGAGTGGTTCACACCCGTGAAAGATGAGTCACAGCCGTGAAGCCTAGACAATATAAGTAGGTGAGACAACCATGTTTTCCTTTTTTCTATCCCTTTAAATCCACTCCCTACTCCCTATTAATAAACCTAACATGTCATTTGCATTTTCTTTTTCCTCTAGAACCTTCTTCCTCTATTGTTACCTTGTTTCAATAGAGAAAGTGAGAGAAAAGAGAGAGAGAGAGTGAGCTTATGAGCTTTGAGTGAAAAGCTCAATTTTCATGTTTCTGGATTTTGGTTCAAGTTGTAGAGTCTAAGAGAGCGTTTTTTATCTTGCTAGGATCTAGTAGAGGAGCTAAGAGTTCATCTTAAGGGAGAGGACAAGCTTGAAGAGCTCAAGCTTTAGCTAATATCCATCATAGATGTAAGCTTTGTACATAACAACCTCTCAAGCTTAATCTTATATTGGTGTGACTTGAATGCATGTTAGTATGATTTTTAGTTAATGAAATCTATGATATTTGGGGTTTATATGCTTGATGGGAGTTTTTATGTTAAATGATTGTTTTGAGATGTTAGAGTAATTATTTTAATTAATGTAAATCATTAGAGAGAATATGGTTAAGATGTATAGTTTAAATGCATGTTGGAATGTTGATCGGGTGATTAACATTAATTAATCGTAGAAAGATTGCATAAAAATGGTTGTGCCCTGTTTTGGTATGAAATCTATAAAAATTTTCAGATTCACAGGATTGTGTCATGAAAATAAACTTTGTTGTTGAAGCATACCCATTCATGGGTAGCTTTATGGTTGGATTCATGGTATGGTTCACACCCATGAAGGGGTGATCACGACCATGAATGTGTGTTAATTCACAGGTTGAATCACGGTTTGGTTCATAGATAAATTACCAATGAAATAATGCTTTTCGACTGTAAAAAGGTTATTCACGGGTGTGAAACTTCTTAACTTGAAAAATCTTGTATGTTTGTTTGTGAATCAAATTTGATTCATTGTGAAATGGTATACCTCTATCATAAGATTATGGTATGTTATGAGAATGCATGTTATGGCATGATTAATGTGAATTATGGTAAGTGAGATAAATGTTTAAGCCCATTAATTTGACTAGGACTAGAGTTAGGATATATGACATGTCATTAAGAGGAGTTCGATACCAAGTGACTTAGGTTGGTCATGTTCGAGATTCTTTAAAGGCCAAGCGGCAAGCAATGAGAGCTTCCTTAATTGATTTATATGTAGACTCTTTTTCTCAGACATGTGTTCTGGAAAGCTCATGAAGGTGTCTCGAGGCCTTCAGTGAGAGTTGTAGATTACCTGTATCCAGTTTAGTTTAGTTATAAGTAAGGTGGACAAAGGTAAGATAATTAACTTTACTTAAGTGTGATATACACTTGTATGATTTCTGGTAATTGTTTGATATGTCACGTTCGATGTGAATATAATGTATGAGATTATGATAACATGGCATGTAGAATGTGGGCTAACGCATATGTGGCTTTGAGGTAAGTCGTTGTGGTTGGGTTGGTAAGTATATCATGCATATTTTTATTTGTCATATGGTGTGCTTGCATATTGTTATGTACCACTAGGCATGAGTTGCTTAGCGTATGAGCTTCCTATGTGCAGATTTAGAGCTTAAGAGAGGAACGACAGAGAAGGACACCTAGTGATCAGAGCTAAGGATATACACTTGAGGTGGGTGATACAATGTTGCACTTTTAGGTTGTTTGATGGGCTTGGGTAGTTATAAGTGTACATGCTTTGTATTTTTTTTTAAAAGTCATGTAATTTTATAACTATCCATTTTGTATAAATTTGGAGCTAGTGATTGCCCGTTTATTATTATATTGAAATATTTTAATGAGGTTTTATATTTTTAATAATTCATCATGGCTATGATGCATTAAAGTTTTTAAATTATGATTTTTTGAATCATGTGCATCGTAGCATCATTTGGTGTAATTGAGTTTAATTTTAATTATATCGAAGAGTGTTAGATTTAGTGGTATCAGATCTTAGGTTTAGGCAATTATGAACTTAGGTGGGATGAGTGTATCACATGTGTGAGTGTTATACTATAAGACTCTGATGTGAGCTATTCTCTATCAATGATTAATTTAGATCAGGTATGGAGATCAAATCGTATGATACGGGTGAAAGTAACAATCCTCTAGATATAGAGGCTTAGAATCAACTGAGCCAAGCTATTGTGCAAGGGTCAGCTGATACACCTCTTCCACATTAGTCAATGGCTGGTCAGGTGAATCAAACTCAGGATCTTCTAATGCAAAATCTTAGAGCATTGCTGCAACAGTTGGTACAGCCTATGCCACCACCGCCACCTCTACCACCTTTTGCTTCACCACTGAGGTGTAGATCACAAATTGACATGCATCTTAAGTATGTGGCCACCAATTTCACAGGCAAGAGGGGTGATGATCCCGAAGTTGCAGAGTGATGGTTGGAGAAGACGGAGAGAGTCTTTGAGGAACTTAAGTGTGCCAACGAGCACAAGGTTAGGTATGTTGTTTCACTTCTCCATAAGCATACCAACAATTGGTGGAAGTCTATTCTTCAGAAGCCTCAAACTCTAGAGCCGCTTACATGGGTTTTCTTTATGGAAGAATTTAAGAAACAGTACGTACTAAGAGTGTACATTGATGAAAAGAAGAAAAAGTTTCTAAACCTACGACAAGGGAACATGAGTGTGGTAGTGTATGAGAAATAGTTCACTAGACTGAGCAGGTATGCATCCAACATTATAGGCGATGAGGCAGACAAATGTCGTTAATTTGAGAATGGACTGAGAGATGAGATATGGGTTCATGTACTTTCACTCCAGTTGGAGGAATTTTCAAAATTGGTGTTTGTTGCCATCAATATTGAAAAGATGATTCAGTTGAAGAGACTAGAGGAGGCATCCAGGAAAGACTTCAGGGGGTCAACTTACAATACCACACAAACATCGAGCATGAAGGTGGTTTTGTAGGGTATACCAGTAGCCAGCCTAAATGCGGAGAAAGGTAGCACCGGACTGTGCATCATGTGGTGAGAAACATTGAAGAGAGGGTTGGGGACCCTCAAGAGCTTGCTATATATGTGGGTTTCGAGACCACTGTATGAGATATTATCCTTTATAGATGGTTGAGGCTTCTACTCAGACTCAGGGTTCGATGCTGACACAAAACAGGAGACAGAGACAGGCCAGTTCAGACAGAGGTAGATCTAGATCGACGGTATCAAAGACAGTGAATAGGCCAGGACCTAGTAGAGCACCAGCGAGGGCCTACGCTATGAAGGGTGGAGAAGATCCGAATGCATCAAATGTAGTTGTTGGTACATTTCTTCTCTTTGAACCAGTTTTAATTGTTTTGATAGATCTAGGTTCCATATATTCTTATATATGTACCAATATAGCTGAGTGGTTTAACATGTTAACAGAGAGATTAGATTATGAGATAGATGTGACTAGACCTTTAGGGCATAGAATTGTCTTGTTATCGTTCAAGGGAAAAAGCTCATGACATATTTGATTGAATTGCCACTTCATAAGTATGATGCTATCCTGGGTATGGATTGACTCTTTCAGCAGGGAGCAATAGTGGATTGCAGGATAAAGACAGTTGAATTAAGAATGTCAAAAGACGAGAAAGTGGTTGTTCAAAGGGAGAGGTCCTCATAAAAAATGAGGATCATCTCCATGATGAGAGCACAAAAGATGATCAAAAAGGTGTGTGAAACCTATTTGGCTCACGTGGTTGATAGCAGAGGGAGAGCTCAGATCTTAGGTATATTTCGATAGTGGAAGAGTTACTATATGTGTTTCCAGATGAGTTACTAGGGCTACCTTTGAAAAGAGAGATAAAATTATCAACTGAGCTTATTCTAGGTATAACTCCCATATCGGCAACACCATATCAGATGGATCCTTTAGAAATGAAAAAGTTAAAGGCACAATTACAGGAACTTTTGGATAAGGGTTTCATCAGACCGAGAGTATCTCTATGGGGTGCACTAGTGTTGATTATCAAGAAGAAAGATAGTCTATGAGGTTATGCATAGACTACAGATAATTGAACAGGGTGACCATTAAGAATAGGCATCCATTACCATGGATCGATGATCTCTTCAATCAATTGAGAGGTGTCAGGGTATTCTCTAAGATTAATTTGAGATCGAAATATGATTAGTTGAGAATTAAGGCGGGTGATGTAAAAAATACCATTTTCTGAACTAGATATGGTCATTATGAGTTTCTAGTTATGTCATTTGGGTTGACCAATACTTTGACAGCTTTCATGAATCTAATAAACATAATTTTTAAACCATTTCTAGACTAGTTTGTCATGGAGTTCATAAATGACATCTTGGTGTATTTGAGAAGCAAGGATGAGCATGGACAACATTTGAGAATAGTCTTGCAGACTTTTAGGGAACAAAAGTTATATGCTAAGCTCTCAAAGTGTGAGTTCTAACTTGATGAGGTTGCCTTTCTCTAGCATGTGATATCAATTGATGGGATTAAAGTGGATTTAGGCAAGGTTGAAGCGATCTTGGATTAGAAACCCCCGCGAAATGTGACCAAAATTAAGAGTTTTCTCGGCTTGATAGGATACTACATGAGGTTTGTCAAGGGGTTTTCTATGATTGATTCTTCATTGATTAGGTTATTGCAGAAAGATATCAAGTTTGAATGGATAGATAAGTGCCAAAATAGTTTTAATCAACATAAGAGTCTTTTAAAAGAAGCTTCAGGTTAACACAACCGATTTCAAACCAGGAATATGTTGTTTATAGTGACACATCAATTCCCTTTTATACCTTACCTCTTCTAGATGAAAAGGGTAAGACTATAGATGAAAAGCTTTATAGAGGTATGATCAATTCCCTTTTACACCTTACCTCTTCTAGACCCGATATAATGTATATTGTATGCTTGTATGTTAGATTTCAACTATATCCTAAGGAATCTTATCTGAATGTTGTGAAAGGGATTTTAAAATACATTCATATCACAATGTACTTAGGCTTATGGTATCCTAGGAACACTTCATTTCATATCATTGGTTTTTCGAATGCCAATTATACCGGTAATCTTCTAGATAGAAAAAGCACATCCGGAGCTTGTCACTTCATTGGTGAATATTTAGTTTCTTGGTTTAGTAAGAAATAATTTTTGGTTGCTTTGTCCATTGCCGAAGCAGAATAAGTGGCAACAGGCTGTTGTTGCACTCAAGTTCTTTATATAAGACAAAAACTTAAGGACTGTGGTCAAGAGATTGATCACATTCCCATCAAATGTGACAATACAAGTACTATAAGTCTTTCCAAAAATCTCATTCAATACTCTAGGAGCAAATACATAGATATTAAACATCATTTTATAAGAGATCATGTAAAAAATGGTGATATTGTATTAGAATTTATTGACACAAATAATCAATTGGCTGCCATTTTTATCAAGTCTCTCAATGATAAAATGTTTTGTTTTATAAAAAGGGAGCTTGGTATGCTTGATTGGAACACTTTATCTTAAAAATGGTTTAAAAGGCATGCATTGCATTCATCATGCAATTTGATATTTAATTATGAACCTTGAGTGTTATGCCATATTTTAATGATATACTAGTTCAAATAATGTGATACATGTATGTATGCCATGAAAAAAATATGTTTTATTTGTTTAGGAAGATATATAGAAGAACAAAAATTCTTTTTGGATCTTTTCTATTTTCCATTTTTAGAACTTCACGCCCGTGACTACTTTATCACAATCGTTAATGTTGTTGAGCCAAAATGTCCAGAACCATTCACATTTTAGTTCGCGCCTTTTTGTCGCAGTTTTAAATTGTGAATAGGTCTACGCCCGTGAATATAATTCATGACTATGATAACTATGAACCTCTGTCTTTCCAGATTTGTTCACACACTTAGTCACAGTTTGTGTCACAATTGATCTTCCCCATGAACATTCAATATTCACGCCCATGAACTTTCATTCATGGCCCTGAATCGTGTGATATAAAGTATGTTTTCATTGTTTCTCTCTCTTTTCTCGCTGGCTATCCCAATTTTCTGTGTTTTTCGACCAAATCTGACATCTAGAACACCTTTTAACACCAAATCGTTGCCGATTTCACCCTCCAAACATCTTAAACACAATTTCTACCAAATTTTTTCAAGGTTTAATTAAGTTTTTCAAGCCTTCTTTCTAAAAAGCCTATGTCTTTTCAAATCTGAGTTCAACAATGGCATCTGGATCCAGTTCTTCCAAAGGGAAGAAGAATAGCATAACCCCCAGACTCTACACATACTATTTACTCAATGTCTTACCCTGTCACACTTATCAAAAGTACTTTCCCCTAAAAACATGACCCATTCTGTCTGCGAGAACCTTCGACTAGAATTGTATCCAAGCACTGGGATTGGAATCTGACAAAAAATTTTGGCTTCAAAAGTGTGGCATCCTAGAGTTTGTTGACATTTATAAGCCCACAATCAAAGAGCCAACACTGAAGTTTCTTAACACCTTGCAAGTGTCTCTAGTGGACAAGGTTTCTTTCTAACTTTGCAAGTAAAAAAATACTCTCATAGTCACTGAATTTTCAGAGATTTTTAAGCTACCATACAAAGGTTTGATAAATGAAGGTGAGGCCAAAGATTTTTTTCCCCTTATTCAGTATGACACAATTTTGGTGGCAATTGTAGCTAGAATGTCAAGAAGACCAAGAGCAATCATTTGAAGAATTCGATTCTCCGCTACATTCACTAGTATCTAACATGCTCGATCTTTGCCTGAGGTGATAGTAACGGCTCAATCCATAAATCTAAATTATTGTTATTTGAATGGGCTAGATCAAGTCAATCAGTTGCCTTATTCCGATGGTTTATTTCTCATCTCCAGTCAATCACGATGAAGCCTTTGGGTGACATCATCATTGGAAGTTATGTCACTAATTTGGTTGTAGAGCTAGGACTTTTGGATCTTAATGATTACATCCATACCATTGTACCAACTTTCTCTAGAGATCAATTTGATGTCGAATCCTTTATGAGAGTTGCTGTCAGAATCATCTACTAGGATGATGTTTATTATCGCTTCATCACACCATAAGGAGAAATAGAATGAGAGCCAGAGGACCCCGAGGCATTCAAAGCTATTCTTCAAGGGCCATAGCAAAGGAAGAGTGCTAGAATTGAGCTTCCTATAGATTTAACAGTTTATCGAATGCCCCAATAACTGGCGCAACATCTTCAGCCTTTGAAGCAGACTTGGCTCAGTAACTCATGACTTTGATCACTCCTCAATTTGACATGCTTTAAGCAAGTATGGATTTTTTGAGCAATCAGTTGATAAGAAGTTAGAGAACCTCAAAAACTTCGTCAAGTGTAGAGTTGATAGTCTAAAGGAGGAGATTGCTAGTTTTCGCAAACAGTTATCTGTCTTCAAGCCATGATTATCCTAACTTTAAGTTTTTTTTAGGATCATTAGGATAGAAAAACATATTTTGTTTAAAATCAAACTCTTGCTTGTAATTTCTTTTTCCTTAAGTAATGGATATGATATTTGCTTTTATCTTATTTATTGTCTTCTTTCTTTACTTGTTTCTTTTTGATAATGATAAAGGGAGAGAAGAAATAATAAACAAATCTTAACATGTGCAAATTCAAAATGTCTCTAATCATAATATATACTTGATATATACCTTCCATACACTTAGCATATGTTGTGACTTATACTTGATATATACTTGACATATATCTTCCATATACTTGGCATATGATGTGATCAATACTTTGATTGAATCTCTTTTGAACTTCTTCCTTTATGTGCTTAAGGTTTAAAATGTGGCATTATTATGCTTTGATTTTTTCATTATTTGATAAACATATTTTGAAGGGGAGAAATTCATTTCTCCTTAGCTACATAATGCAATATTATTTGTCACCATAAAAAAATAGGAGATTGTTGAACTTTGAGGGGGTATTTCTATCATTTATATGATAATAAATAATTGAGCAATAAATAATCTAAATATATGTTGTATTCTAAGTATTTTAGACAGGTTATATATTCTTAAGACCTTGAAGCAAGTTGATTCAAATCAATTGAAGCTTAAAAAAATCAATAAAAATTCATGCTCGTGATAAAGTTCCTCACACTCGTGAATCAAGTAATGCTCGTGGTCAATAATCACCACCACTATGAAACTTCAATTTCAAACTCTTTACTCATAAAGCCACACCCACAAAAATCCTTAGCGCCAATTCTCTCAGGTTCAAATGTTCACGGCTGTGAAGCAATGGTCAAACCGTAAAGCGAGAACAATCATGTCTGTGAATGATTGTGCATTCTTGGATAGAAGCATTTGCGACCATCTGCACCACTTCAGTCACGACTTCACCAAGAATAGTCACTACTTCACTAAGAACAATCAAGCCTGTGAAGATTTAATCATGCCTATGAACCTACATATTTAATGTTGAGATGCGTGAATGAGAAAGTAGTTTAACGACTAGTTTTACATTAATTGCACCAAAAACAACTTTTTTTCTCAAAAAAAGTATAAATACGACTCATTTATGAACTTTCCAGAATTAAACAATAAGAAATCAAACATTCAATCTTTGTAAAGCCATTTGTGCAATTATTCAAATATGATTTTTACAATATCTATTGTGAAAACCATATTAGCTCAGTGTGTTGAGCTCTTTTGATTAGTAAGTGATTTCATTCATATAATCAAATACCCAATAGAGGACTCAAGTGATTTAGGTAGTGAGTGAAATACTTGTAAGAGTTTTTGTATTAGCCATTAAAAACATAAAGATTTAGTTATTGTGTTAGCCATTAAAATACAAGAATTTTTGGGTTAGGTGTTAGCCAAAAGAGTAAAATACCATAGTTGGGAGTGAGTTTGGAAAACTCAATTTGTAACATTTTGAATATTAGTGAAATATCTAATTGAGATTGGAGAAATAAGTAGGGTTTGTTAATACCCGAACTTCTATAAATCTTATATTTCAATCTCTCTATTTCTTCTTTATCTATTCTTATTCATTTGCTTGAAAGAAAAATTTTATTTGTCAATCAATTCACCCTTCTTCTTGGGTATTGTTTTGGGCAACTATTATAATATTAATTTTTCTTACAAAAAAACCCTAAACCTTCAACTCTTTTTTTGGAATTAAAATTAAAGTCATTTTTTACCCAAAAAGACATTAAATTAAAATATATTTTTTTTGTAGAAAAAACTTTTAGATCATATCTCTTTTACTTTTAATCATTTCTCTATGTTTCTTCTCTCTTTGTTTGATCAAATAATAGCTACATAGTGGAAAAAGAATTTTTGTAAGAAGAAAATTCTTTTAGAGAGATATAGAAAAGATTAATCTGAGAATTTTTGGCTAGAATTGTATTTAATTTTGGTTTTTTAATTTGTAATTTTTGTTCTAATGAAATTCTTTCTTTTTCACTCTATTGAATACAAAGGGAGAGAGAATGTTGAATTTTCTCTTCTAGCTAGGACATTATACATGATTTTTTTTAAAAATTATTTTAGGAAAATCCTAAGGTTGTTTTAGGAGGATGGAAAGGAAAATAGGATTTGGTTTTGGTGGAAACAAGAACCATGAATGTGAAAAGTTGATTTAAGACCGCTGGTTCTAGTTGAACTTCCATATTCCTTGATCCCGTAAGTTCAAATATTTCTTTCTTTTCTTTTTTTTTTCCTTAGCAGTTTCATTTTAGTAAATGAGAAAAAAGGTGAAAGGAAAATAGAATGTTGAATGCTTATGCATGTGGTTCGAGTTACTTTGGGTAAAGTTTTGTTTTTTCAATGCCTTGTTAGGGTTGATAGCTTTCTTGATCATGCGACTTATTTTTTATTATCTTTTAATGCATAAATTCATCAGCTCTGTCATAGATTAACCGACGGTGGTGAGAGAGAAAGAGAGTGATTTTGTAAGCAAGCAAAAAAAATGGAGTTCAAATTGATAAAAAAAGTAAAGAGTAATAATGAAAATTTTCCATAAAATAAGTCAAATTATAAGACCATCATGCGTCTATATATCATTTAAGGTTCACTCTCCATGCTACGCCATCACATAATGACTCGATTAATTATGTTTTTAAAATATTAAGTGACAAACTGGTCTAAAAACAAAGTTTAAGGGGGCAAATTGGACTAAAAACCGATCGAAGGATAAAATTAAAAAATTGACAATTTTAGATAGTTGGATATGGTTAAACCTAAAAAATATAGAAATTTATCAACTTTTCAAATTATTAAAATGGTAATTATTTATACTGGAATAAAATTGTATTTTAAAATTATCTTAATTATATATTTTAAATGCTAAAATTATTTTTAAATTAAAATTACTTTCATCATATTTTTAAATATTAAAATTAAATGATTTTTTAATAATTTTTATTAGAAAAATAAAATTATTAATTTTATTATTAAAATTTTTCAAATAATATTCTCATAACATAAAGTGTTGCTTAAAAATTAATGAGTAATAATTAGACATTCATTTTGTAAGATTTAAGTAAAAATTTTCTATTTTTTTAATTTAAGTTAATTTTTGTATTTAAAAAAATTAAATATAATATTATTTTCTATGAATATATCCATTTGAAAATATCTTGATCAAACGCACCATATCATCAAACTAAATATAAACTTCTACTTAATCATATCACACTATACAATCTTTCTAAATACAATTATAGTACTATATCATTATAAAATCATATTGTATGTTATGAAATTATGCCATCACATATCCAAATAGGTGTTAAAGATGCAAGATATTGCGAGTTCTCGGTTGGCATGAAGAGAGATTAGGTGAAAGGGAGTTACAACCCATTCACTTTGAAAAGAAATCGTTTTTACTTATTTATATCATGTTTGGTATTACATTTGAGAAAAATACTTTTTTGAAAAAAAATATTTTTAATTTTTTTACCTTTGAAAATTACTACTGCAGAAAAATAGATAAATATATATTTTTTGTGAAATCAGTTTTGAGATAGAAGTTTATAAAAAATTAAAAAAATCGCTATGTCAAAATTAAAATTATGTTAAAATTTTTAAATTTTTAGTTTTATGCCAAAGTTTATGTGCTAAAATGTAAATTAAATATAAATTTAAGGTAACAAGTGAATACTATTTTCTTTTGAGATATGTAAATCTGTTATACTTTAAATTATAGCAGTAATAGTTATTTTTTATATTAATTAATTTATTATTCTTTTATTTTTAAATGACACATAATTATAAAAACATATATGCATCATGTAACATTAAAATTGAGATACTATAATTCAAATAATAATAAAAAAGAAGTAACAAACAAGATAATTATCAACATTTTGAATTTTTTTCCTTAAAAAGGACGGAAGAAAGTTGACCCACAGAGTCACCGCTATATAGAATACGACATCATTTCAAATTATATATGCCAACCACATCATATATCACTAGCCAATAGTACTGTTGGTAAAGGCCACACGATACCAGCAGTAAAAGTGGAGAAGAGAGTGAGAGAGCACGATCACGTGAGCATATCGAGAAATGACAATATCTTGAGATCTGAGGGTCTCTGCAACATTGGCATCTTACCATAAACACCCATTTTGATTGCCTCTATCAAATTCTAAGGTCTCAAATTTTTTTCCATTTTTTGGGTATCTCATAGCCACTTGCATTAAAAATTTGTTTCTATTTGCATCTCTTTTTTGATGGTTTTTATATAATTCTCTTTATATATACCCATAAGTTAATTCATCTGCTTTTCTCAGAGAAAAAAACTAAGAAAATGTATTAACAAAACAAGGATTTAGGTAAATGGCGATTGATTGTTTTAAATGAAATAGAGTTTGTGTTTTCTTACTTATGTTGAATTGGGTTTGTTGATTGATCAATTGTGGGTGCATTTGTTGCCCCCATCTAGTGATTTGGGATGATATTAGTTTAACTTATATAGTTGGGTTTATATGTGATTGCTTATAATGTGCCTCCTTTGCTTTGGATTTGGCAGTAGTTAATCAGTAGAAATTAGTTCAAACTGGATGCGTTCTTCCATTTCTTTGTTTGTTTGATATAAATTCCATATTAGATTTATACATCCTTCCAGAGAAGGTAAAAGGAACTATAAATTTGCCAAAGACAACTGAAAAAATTAATGTTTAGCAAAGTTTATTAAGTTAAATCCTATTTTGGTATTTTCAACAGAAGCTAAATGAATTCATATTGGTAAATCCTTTGCTCAAAAAAAGAGGGGAAAGAAACACCTTTTATGTAGTTTTACTTCATCCAATCCTGGACGTACAAGCTTAATATTGGTTCTTCTTCAAGCTATTTTGAAGAAACACCCATCTATATGGTATTAATTTGATTCTTTGAATTTACCTCTTCATTGTTTTTACAAAAGATTACTTGATGAGCACAGTTGAGTGAAATTTTGTTGTTTAAAGTGAACAAATTAATTCATCCAAAATAATTTCATGTGCTTCTTTCTCTTAGATTGGGAGAGAGTGGGTGTTGGTATTTGAATTTCTCTATTTCTCTTTTGGGACTCCTTGTCATAGAGCTTGTCACTGATACTCACGTGTTATTATGCTTACTTTATGCTGCTGATAATCCACGCTTCCATATGTTACTTGGATAACTTCTCTTTATCTTGATATAGTTAATGATTGTTAAATTGATGTTTCAACTAGTTTTCCCTGGATCCATCCTGTAACAGATTTCATATTACAAGAAAAACTCTTTTGGTGATTTTGTTACTAATTACTTAGCTACTACTATCTAATTAACATATTTTCCATATCATGTATATGTTTCATCTCCTCTTGCTTTTCTTTGAATTCCTTTTGTGGTGTGGCAAATTCCTTTCCATTATGACATCAAGCTAGAAAATTTTAAAATTAGTATTGCTGTGATTGTTATCATTCCCTCCTCTCATCTTCCATATTATTAGGAATAAAAATGCGAATGAGATTGGTTGTGAATTATTTGATATCAAATAATTTGGTGGTATTTCAGTTATTCTATGCTTTGCAACTATGTTTCATGGTATCCAACTTGGTGATAGCAAATTACTAGCTTAGAAATGATGGTTTTTTTTTAAATTTTGTTGCACCATTAAATTTAACTTATGATTTAGCAATATGGGTTCTTTTATTCTGCCCATATCAAGCATGTTGTGATGCAAATGGTGTTGATGATGAAGGTTTGGTTTGTAATATAGAGGGATATGAAATTACATAATTGCCTCTAGGAAATGGTGGTTGCTTTAGTTGGGGATTTAGTACTTTGGCTATTGAAACAACAATGTAGGCAATGTGGCTTAGATGTGCTTATAGAGCAAAATTATATGATGGTAAAATGTTGCTTTTTGGAATATCTCTGATAAGCCCCCTATAAGGTTCACGTATATAGGGAAGAATAAGAGGAAGCATTAGGATAAGGAGAGTTGGGCTACAGGTTTCTCTATTGTGAATATTAGGTGGTTAAGGGATATTTAGGAGATTATATTAGAGTCTGTTATATGGGTTTTTGTGTGTGTGTGTGTATATATATATATATATATATATATATATATATATATATATATATATATATATAAAGGGGAGGGGTTTTAGCGTGCTAGATTATCTAGAGTATTTTGTTCATTTCCTTTATGTTCTTGAAGAGTGCAAGCCTCTCTAATAGCTTGTATTTCTTGAATCTATAGAATAATTCAACTTTGACCTTTGCACGTTACCTTGTTTTATTGTTATTTGGTTAATTGTTGTTGCTGGAGCTTATCAATTGATATCAAAGCTATTAGAGAGGTGCCCTAAAGGCAACTACCTTAGACACTTGATATACTCATTTTTTATTAATAAAATGCATTTTTCATTATATGGTATTCATTGCATATGAATTGATATGGATCTTAAATCGTTTAATGAAGTCCTTGGTATGTAACACAACATGAAGGAATTCATGATGAGATCATAATAATGAGATTCTTATCATGTGCAGTCATGTATAGAATGGTAAAAGGATAAATTGCATGGTAATTGTCTACGGAAGGGTTTATAGTCAAACCACTGACTTTCCGATCAATTAGAGCTCGTGATGTGTTGCTAGATATTGCTCATCATCTACTTAAAATCATATGATAATTTGAGTTGCCGACATAATTCGAAACCTATTGGGTCACAAACATAGAAGGAATGAAAGAAATGTGAAATGAGATTTGGATTGGATCCAAGACACAAGAGAGAAACGATTTGGCCATGAATCATGTGTCACGACCATGACAAAGGTTGCCAAGCCCATGACAAAGAGGAGTCACAACTGTGACACTACTATTCACGGATGTGATAGCCCCAATATCAGTTTTGATGATTTATGTTTTTCTATTTCGAATGGAACTCCTACGCATGAGTTACGTATGTCCAATCCTAATATGATTAGAAGACATATAAATAACCATTTTAAGGGCCAAATTTGAGGTTGTAATCTTGAAGAATAAAAAGTTATTTTTTTTTCTTCTTTTTCAACTTGAAACACTATAGATAGGTACTTTGATGCTTTGACACCCCATCTCCCATTGAGGTTGTTTCTTCCATTCCTTCATGTGGATTACCTTTAGAGACAATTTCGCCTTAGATTATTGTGGTTTGTAACAACCCAACTTGAAGAAAAGACTCACAAACTTGAAAGATTGAAAGGATACAAACAAAGTAATCAACTTCTTCTATATTGATGGTATAATCTAATTTTAATATTTATAAACATTTCATAGTTTTTGGGTTTAACTAATTTTGAATTTTCTATTGTGCCATATATGTGATGCATGTTAAAAATCCATCAAAAGCCTGCTACGATGGCTAAGAAAAACTTCGGGCAGAACATGGAGACTAGATTTGAAGCAGTGGAGGAGAAGCTTGGACAACTACGGAGTTCAGTGGATGATTTGGGATGATTCAGAAGTTCAATGGAAGGACTCGCCTCGAGAATGGAACAGCTGATCAAAATGTAGGAAGAGACCTCTAAGACAACCTGGTGGTAGGTAAGGAGAAAGAGACCAATGTTGCCTCACCTGCATCAGTTACCTTAGGTTTAATTTTTGGACAGCCACGAATCGTACAATATGGAAATGCCTCTTATGAACCCAAAGGAGAGCAAAAGTATGGAAATTTGGAATTACCAGAGTTTCAAGGGGAGAATCCATATGGGTGGATTTTGAAGGCAAAGAGATTTTTTTGATTTTCAACGTTACTTTGATGAAGAAAGGTTAGAGGTGGCTGTCATTTGAAGGGGATGCCTTTCTGTGTTATCGATGGGAGAAAAAACGGAGGCCAATCACATATTGAGTCAAGATGTAAAATTTTCTCTTACAATAATTTCGAACAACTAAGAACAAAACCTTCCATTACCAGTGGATGGAGTTTCAATAAGAAGGAAGCGTGCAAGAATACTGCCAGTTGTTCATTGCAATAGTTGTTCCGTTGCCAAAGAAGATACTCATAAGCAAGTTCGTTACTGGCCTATGACCTGAAATAAGGAATGAGGTGAGGATGATAGCCCCATTTAGGCTAAAAAAAACTGGGCTTTCATAAAATCCATTATCTAAGGATAATACTTTGGGGCAAATGGCTAGAACTCAAAGGATGTTGGAAATGGGCTGCACAACTGAGATTTCTCCAGTCTGGCCACCAGACTTAACTTTGGCTTGCCCACTTGGAATTTCAAAAAGACTTACAAACGCCAAAATATAGTTCCAAAGAGAGAAGGGATTCTGCTATCATTGTGACAAGAAATGTCTCTTGGTCATCGCTGCAAGAAAATATAGCTCAGCGTGATGGTTGTTAGGGTAGAGGAAGAAACCAAAGATTCAACACTAGAATCAAAGTTAGAATCAGTGAATACCCAAGTGGAAATCGAGAATTCCAAGTAACTAGTGGAAGTCTCTCTCAATTCAGTAACTGGGCTGACCAATCCAAAGACCATGAAGGTGTGAGAAGAAATTAACAGTTAGTGGGTAGTGGTGCTCATCAACCTAGGTGCGACACATAATTTTATCTTTGTTTATTTTTATTGAACAATTGAAATTTCCTTCTAATCCTACTCTAGCATACAATGTGGTTTTGGGAAATGGGACTAATGTGGAAACTGAAGGAGTTTATAAGGGGGTGGTGTTACACATTCAAGGAATAAACATGATAGAGGATTTCTTACCTCTACAACTAGGAAACAAGAACATTATACTGGGAATGCAATGGTTAGAATCCATAGGGGGATTTTCAACTGAAAATTAGAAAATTATGAAGTTCAGGATGGGGTCTCAAACTGTGACTATATGGGGAAAACCATCATTGGGTAAGACATTAGTTTCTCTGAAGGTAATGATGAGGGCTTTAAGGAAAAAAGGTCAAGGGTATTTAAGAGAGCTAAATGGCATCACGGGTCCAACTGAAGTTGTCATTCCCACTTCAAAAAAATTGAAAGAGGTCCTGCAACTGCAATAATACCCGAATGTGTTTTAAGAGCCATATGGGCTTCCACCATTATGAGGCCATGAGCATGCAATAGTTTTAAAGGAGGCGATGTCATCGATTAATGTCAAGCCGTATTGTTATCCATGTAGTTAGAAGAATGAAATTGAAAGGTTAATCCAGGAAATGCTAGTAGCGGGTATCATACGATATAACACAAGTCCTTTCTCTGACCCATGCTCCTTGTCCAGAAGAAGGATGGAAGTTAGCAATTTTGTGTGGATTTCAGGGCCTTGAACATAGAAATAATCCCTGACTGCTTCCTTATTCTAGTTATTGATGAGTTGCATGAGGCTGGGGTCTTTTCCAAACTTGACCTGAAATATGGATATCATCAAATTAGAATTAAAATAAAAGATCAGTACAAAACAACATTTCGCATGCACGAAGGACACTAAAAAATTCGTGTCATGTCATTTGGATTAACTAATGCACCAGCAACCTTTCAGCCCCTCATGAACGAAATGTTCAGGCCGTATTTGAGAAAGTTTGTGTTAGTTTTCTTTGATGATATCTTCATTTACATCAAATCTGAATTAGAACAACTGCAACATTTTCAACTAGTCTTAGAGACACTTTGGAAACATTAGCTTTATGCAAACCTAAAAAAATGAGGATTTGGGCAACATTGGTTGACCTACTTGGGTCACATCATTTCATGGGAAGGAGTTACAGTAGATCAAACAAAAGTGCAAGCGATGTTAGAATGGCCGAGACCCAAGAATATTATAGAGTTAACTGGGTTTTGGGACTAATTGGCTATTATTGCAAATTTGTTAAAGGGTAGGGGCAGGTTGCTTGGACTCTCACTAAACAGCTTAAGCTAGATCCTTATGGGTGGTTTGAATTAGCTGAGAAAGCCTTTGTAGAGCTTGAAAGAATGATGTCATCAGTTCTAGTTCTAGTTATGCTTGATTTCTCTAAGGAGTTTGTCATTGAAGCTAATGCTTCAGGATATGTAGTTGGGGCTATCTTAATACAAGGTCAACGCCTTATAGCTTATTTTAGTCAGGTATTAGAACAACAAGCCTATCTCAAGTCTGTATGTGAGAAAGAACTGATGGTTGTTGTCTTAGTTGTGCTTAAGTGGCTGCCCTGTCTCTTAGGAAGACACTTTATTGTTCATACAGACCAGAAAATCTCAAACACCTCATGGAACAACGAGTTATTGGGCATGAATAGCAGAGGTGGGTGAGTAAACTCATGGGATTTGACTTTGAAATTCAATACAAGGTCAGAAGTTCAAATAAAGTGGCTGATACTTTGTCTCAATGGGAAAAAGTGAAGGAGTGCCACTCATTAGTAGTGCCTACATGGCGGGACTGGGATAAGTTGAAGGAAGAAATTGCAGTTGATGATTTTCTTCAAAAACTAAAATCTGATTTACTTGAGAATAAAGCAGCTTATGAGAGGTTTTCCATCCAACAATATTTAATCTTTTTTAATGGTAGATTAGTGATTCCCTTCACATCAGCCTTCATACATTTGATTCTTCAAGAATATCACGCATCTACGATTGGGGGCCACTCCTGAAAAACTAAGACATACAAAAGGATAGTAGCTGAATTGTATTAGATTGGCATGAAGAAAGACATTGCGCATATTGTAATTGCTTGTGATACTTGTCAAAGAAACAAAAATGAAACTAACCCTCCCGCTGGTCTCTGACAGCCAATTCCCCTGCCAACCTCTATTTGGGATGAGGCATCCATGGGTTTCATTGAAAGGCTTCCTAAATTTGGGGTATGATAGTCAACTTGGTAGTGGTGGATCGGTCAACTAAATATGTCCATTTTATTTTCATTAAGCATCTTTTTACAGCACAAGTGGTGGAGCTTTTTGTTCGAGAAGTAGTCCGACTACACGGTATTCCCAACTTCATTATTTCAGACTAAGATCAGGTATTTTTAAGCCACTTTTGGTGTGAGCTTTTTTCATTTACAAAAGACTGTTTTGAAGAGAAGTACTGTCTATCATCCTTAAACAAATGGATAGACAGAGGTTGTAAATCGGAGTCTAGAAGCCTATCTTAGGTGCTTCGCTTCGGATAAACCTCAATTTTGGGTAAAAATGGTTGCCATGGGTGGAATTTTGGTATAATTTAGCTCACCACACTTCCATTGGTTATGCCCATTTTAAAGCTTTATATGGAAGGGATCCCTCACCTATTATTCGTTACTACACCAATGCCACTATTGTTTCCTTAGTTGAACAGATTCTACAGGAGAATGATACCATCTTGGATGACCTTTGTATCCACTTACTGCGAGCTCAGTAATGAATGAAGAAACAGGCTGACTTGCATCGTCGAGATAAGGAATTTGATGTAGGAGACCGAGTTTTTTTGAAACTCAGGCCTTACCGACATTCTTCATTAGTTTTTTGCAACAACCAAAAGTTGGTGGTGAATTATTATGGCCCATATACCATTCTGGAATGAGTGGATAAGGTGGCATTCTACTTTGATCTCCTTCTACAACATTAGTCCACCCTTTTTTCATGTTTTCCAATTGCGTTGGGCAAGAGGAAATACTACTTCTTCCTCTTTATCCCCCCACAACTCATCACTAGTCGTTGAACCAGCTACTTTGACGGGAGTTTGGCCTAATCCTCAAAGCTTACCAGGGAAATTAGAAATGTTGATTCAGTGGAAGAACTTACCTTCTTTTGAAGCCACTTGGGAGGATTACAATTTAATGGTGGCACAGTTTCTAGCATTTAACCTTGAGGACAAGGCGAAAGCTTGGGGGGAGGTATTGATAAGCCCCCTATAACGTTCATGTATGCGAGGAAAAAAAAGGGGAAGCCTTAGCATGAGGAGGGCTGGGTTGCAAGTTTCTTTATTATGAATATTCCACAGTCTTATGGGGTTAGGTGGTTAAGAGGTATTTAGGAGATTATATTAGAGTCTGTTATATGGGTTTTTGTGCTGTAAATATATAAAGGGCCTGTTTTAGCGTGTTGGATTATCTGGAGTATTTTGTTCATTTCCTTTATGTTCTTGGATAGTGCAAGCCTTTCGAATAACTTGTATTTCTTGAATCTATTAAATAATTCAGCTCTGACCTTTGCACTTTACCCTGTTTTACTATTATTTGGTCGATTGTTGTTGCTGGAGCTTATCAATCTCTCAACTATTTGGATTTTTGGGTTAGTCAACTAAAGGTATTTTGCGTATATGGTTGGATGCTATTGTAATAGGCTTAAAGGGAGTTTCATGGCCAATTCAATACTGATTGGTATTGATTGAAGAATTTATAATATAGCTAGATGAAATGAGGTTGTTTCTTGATTCGCCTCTCATTTCATTATATGAATGGTTTGTTCTTAAGGATATAGATGAAGGACTTATCTTGTCAAAGTCTCAGTTATCCTAGGATCATTTTAGTATAAGAAATTATGAAACATATAATAAAAAATGAGGAACAAGTAAACGTTTCTGAAGGAGTTTTTTTATTTATTTATACTAGTTTTACAGGATCCTGAAATCTAGTTTTGTAAGCTGCACATCTTAATTATTTGTTTTGCTTATGTTTAATTATTTAGAATTAGAGGAAGATCTGCACAGGCATATTAAAGATGTTTGCAAAAATAATGTCATTGTCTCAATGTAATTCACTCTTTTATTCTGCAACATATAGGTAGAGTTATTAATTTCCCAGGTGGAGGATCCAACGCTCACCCAAACAATCACAAATGGCCTGGTATCATGCTTGATAGATGTAAAATGTGCTATCACTGCCGACGATTTTCTAGGATTACTGGAGATTATAAGTGTTGGATTTTGAGGTTGTTGGGCTGCCCATGTGGGCTTGACTCAGCCTAAGCCCAAGCCAAGCCCGACTGAGTTAATATATAAGAGGCAGTTTTTCTCAAGAAAATAAAACCGCTCACTCATAAGTTACAAAACGTAACTTCCATCAGAAACTTTCCTCTGAAATTCAGAAATTCTCCTTTTGCATTCAGACTGTGAAATAGAGACCAGATTCTAGTAATCCGATCTACCCGAGACATTGAAAACGCAAAATATATGCTCAACAAATAAGTTTTCACTGACAGAAAAACTCTTATATTGGTATCATAGCCCAAATTGTATGTTTTTGTACTTAAAATCACGATAGAGATGATTTTTGAGTAATTAACTATGAAAATCTGAAATTTCTTCGATTTTCATGAAATTAATTCTTCATTTTCATAGTTCAAATTTGGTATGGTTGGAAACCTCTCATCACAAGCTTTCTAAGGAGTATTTTTACATAATTTTTTGAGGAGTGACTGATTTATTCCGATTTTTCAAAGTTTTTCATTGATTTTTTTTAAATTTCTGAAAACTAAAATAAAATACGATTCCCACTATTAGATGGCATATTGGTTGTCCAAACATGGCCTAAATGACATTAAAACGGAATGAAAATGGTCCCAGTAGGTTTAGAACCATAAAAAACATGTTAATTTTGAAAAATCAGTGAAAAAAACCTCCGGAAGGCGGCGCGTGTACTACACATGCCACCTCGGCCTGTCACGCACAAGCGGTTGGCATGGAATGGTTGGCTGACGATTAGTCCACATGTCCATGACACGTGGCACATTGAGCCACGTGGATTTCCTCGATTGGTCCATGGAAGTGCTGACGTGCTGATGACGTGGTGTGAGGTGCGTGTGGGCGCGTGAGAGATATATGTTCAGCACTTGAGGGTGCATGCAAGGGTATTTTTGGTCCAATTTTTTTAAATTCTCAAATTTTAATTTCTAATTTAATGAATATTTTTTTCAAAATTTTTTTGATGACTGTTTAATGAAGAATTTGGAGAAAAATATGCAAATTGGAACATAATTATTAAAAATATATAAAAATATGTATGTATATTTTTTTTGGTTGGCATCACATAAAATGTTTTATTTAATGATGTCTAATGTTGATTTAATTTATTTAAACATGTAGTGAAGAATATGATGTTTCGCGCTTTGGAGCGATTATGTACATATAAGAAAGATCCAAAACATTCTCTTGAGAAACATATTGATGAGATGTTCTATAAAATGTGGACTTTCTATGTGATGTTTGGTGAAAACTATGACTTAGTTGTGGAACAACAAATGTCTATAGTTCTTGATTCCTTACCTGATTCATGGGAAGAGGAAAGAAAAACGCTTAAAGAAAGATTAAACGATTTAACTTATGAAAATATTGAAAAAGATTTAACTCGAAAACTAGAGTGCCGAATGCAAGATAGTATTATGTGATCTAGCAAATCAATGAATAGTTTTCCATGGATGAAAAATGTATCTGGTACTTTGGTAAAAAGAGAATTTGCTCAAAGGGAACTACCGGTTCAACCAAATGATGAATGAATTGAATTTAACATTAGAAAATGTTTAATTTTTGTTTTGTTTTGTGTGTGACAATATGTTTTTTTTAAGGACATGTAATGAATGTTTATCTTATTTTAAGCATATATATATATATATATATATATTGTTATATTGTATGAAATGATGAATGTATTGTAGGAATATTAGATTGATAGATTAATATATCTCATCTAATATAGAATACATTGGTGCATGTTTAAATTAAACAATGATAATTGGACTATGTCAGTAGGAATTGATTAGGCTGTATAAATAATTTTTTTAATTTCTATTGCTGGTGTTAGGTTATTATTGATTAATTTAAAGCATTGTAACATGAAATGATAAAAGTAATAATGAATTCTGTTAATCCTAATTGTGATCATTGTTTCTAAATAGTTGAAATGGTTGCTACAAAAAGTATTATTATTGACTTGAATCAAGGAGATAAGATGAATGATAAAAACTATGACATTTGGCATTGCAAAATTCAGTATCTCCTGGAAAAGTAAGATATGCTAGAAACAATAACACAACCAATGGCTGAGCTTGAGCATGGAAGCAATGCTCAACATAGGTGGGATATGGAGACATATCAAGCCTATAAGTGCAAGGATAGAGTTGCATGCATATTGATGCTAAGCAGCATGAGAAATGACTTGATGTTATACTTTGAGAAGCATCGCTCAGCCCAAGCAATTTGGGATGCTGTTAAAGTTCAGTTTGGTGGAACCTCAACAACAAAGTTGCATCATTTAACTCTGAAATTTGATGTCTATAAGAAGAATTCTAATCATACAATGAGGCAACACCTTACTGTCATGTCTAACATGATAAGTGAGCTGAAAGGTGTTGGCCATAAGATGACTGATGAACAACAGGTCCAAGATATGATACGCTCTCTTCCAAAAGCCTGGGAACACATGCGTGTCAACCTTACCCATAATGACAACATCAAAACTTTTGATGATGTTGATAGACATATTGAGCTAGAGGAGGATCGCATTCTCGCTAATAAGCCTGAAGGAGAGGCGTATATGACTGAGTTTAGAGGTAAAGGGGTTTCAGGCTCTGGGCAAAATAAATGGAAAGGTATAGGCAAATGGCAAGGCAAGGGAGGAAATAAGGCCAAATTTAGTGGAAATAAATGCAAGCGTGGGAAATGTGGCAAAAAGAAAGGCAAGAACATGAATTGCTTCAATTATGGGAAGCCTGGTCACTTTGCTCGTGATTGCATTGAGCCAAAGGTATTTTATAACAAATTAGTCCCTTGGATTTATATGTTAGTAGTTGCTTTATGTTAGCTGAAACTATTCCTTATTAGACTATAGACTCAGCAGCAATAAGCCATATAGTAAGGGACCGATTTGAGTTTGTGGAATTTCGTCGAATTCCAAAAGGGAGTAGAAAAATCTATATGGAGAATAATGCTTCGATTGACGTCCTTGGGATCGATACCTTCAAGCTAGTGCTACGAAGAGGTCACATGATTTATCTCTATGATGTGTTTTATGCTTATGATGTTCGACGAAATTTAGTTTCTATAATTGTTCTGCTTGGACTTGGCTTCAAAATTATTTTTGAAGATGGTTGTGTTAGAATACTTTTGGACAAAGTTTTTTATGGTTCTGGACATATTTCGAATAATTTTATAGTGCTAGACACTATTTTATGGATGTTAAGCAATCTATATTTGTTGTTAAGTTTTATTAAAGTATGATGTTAAATGACATGCTAGATTAGGACACATTGGGCAAAATCTTTTAAAAAGGTTAGCAAAAGCTGGTCTTTTAGGATCTATCGAGAAAATAGATTTGCTTGTTTGTGAGCATTGCCTAGCTGAAAAAGCAACAAGATTACCATTTGGCAAAGCCAAAAGAGCCACATTTCCTTTACAACTTATACATTCTGACATTTGTGGCCCAATGAATGTGAGAGCAAGACAAGATGCTCACTATTTCATCACTTTCATAGATGATTTCACCAGATACTATTATATTTATTTAATCTCCCATAAATCTGAAACATTAGATTGCTTCATACATTATAGTAAATTGGTTGAGAATCAATTAAATTTGAATATCAAATCTTTGCGGACCAATCGATGGCATGAATATCTATCTGATTTATTTAAAAGTTATTGTGATGATAAAGGTATAACTAGACAGCTAACTATTCCTTTTACTTAGCAACAAAATGGCATAGCATAAAGAAGAAATAGAACTCTATTGGACATAGTTAGGTCAATGAAGATGCAAGCTAATTTACCTATTTTCTTTTGGAGAGATACACTAATGTCTGCTGCCTACATTTTAAATCATGTGTTATCAAAATCTGTTCATTCCACCCTATATGAATTGTGGAAAAGCGAAAAACCTAACTTAAGTAATATGCGCTTATGAGGTTGCGCAACTTATATCCACAACATTTCCTATGAATATGGAAAACTTAGTATGAGGGGGACAAAGTGTATCTTTATAAGATACTCAGAATTCTCCAACGGATATGCATTTTTAGGGGAAGACACAAATGGAAAAGTAACATAAGTTGAATCACGTGATGTCATTTTCTTAGAAGAGGACTTTCCTGAAAGAGGTGAGATAAATAAGGATTTTCAACTTTATAAAATGGAAAATCCTTAGACTAGTGGGAGTGCAAAAATGATTGATTTAGCACTCACGGAACAAGAATTTAATGCTCTTTTTGAAGCAAGTGGGAGTGAAAGAATGTTAGTTTTTGTTCCAATGGAGTAAGACCATGAACAATCTCAACCTCTACATAGTAATCATGACAAGATTCTCTGTCGTCAATTTGAGATTGAGGGAAAAGCTTTTATGATTGCTCCAAATGAAGAAGAGCCTACAACAGTACAATAAGTTCTCTCTGGTCCTAAAGCTATGAATGGATTAAAACTATGGAAAAGGAAATGGATTCAATGATATACAATCAAGTCTGGGATTTGGTTGAGATACCGTTTGGTCATAAGATTATTGGAAACAAATGGGTTCTCAAAATAAAACTTAAGGTGGATGGGACAATAGAAAGATATAAAGCTCGATTAGTAGCTAAGGGCTACACACAAAAAGAGAGAATTGACTATGAAGATACATTCTCACCTGTAGTCAGGTTTGTATCAGTTCACCTCATTCTGGCTATAGTAGCACGAATGAACTTAGAATTATATTAAATGGACATTAAAATTGTTTTTTCTCAATAGAGAATTAGATGAAAAGATCTATAGGATCAACCTTTAGGTTTTGAACTTAAAGGACAAGAGCACAAAGTTTGCAAGCTCAAAAGATCTATTTATGGTCTTAAGCAAGTGTCAAGATAGTGGAACCTCAAATTTCATCAAGCCATATTAAAGGACGGTTTTACGATGATGGAGAAAAACCATTACGTGTATATTAAACATTCTAATGATGGTTTTATAATTATGTCCTTATATGTTGATGATATTTTAATAGCTGGAAATGATAAGAAGTCGATTGATACTACCAAGAAATGATTATCATCGAACTTTGAAATGAAAGTTATGGGTGAGGCTAGCTATGTCCTTGGTGTTAAGATCCTAAAGGATCGCTCTAAAAGACTTATGGGTCTATCTCAGGAGCGTTATCATATGCATGAATGTGAGCCTATGGATACCCTTGTCGAAAGAAATCTGAGCTTTAGTCTCGATATGTGTCCCAAGACATTTGATGAAAAAGAACAAATGTCTAGAGTAACCTACTCTAGTGCTGTCGGTAGTCTGATGTATGCAATGATATGCACACGTCCAGACATTTGCTATGTCGTTGGGCTAGTAAGCAGATTTCAATCTAATCCAAGTCTAAAACATTGGATGACGGTCAAGAGAATATTGAGATATCTAAAAGGAACTTCAGACTATGTTCTGTGCTATCAAGGGAAAGATTTGCGCTTAATTTGGGGAGGTGATATAAATCAGCGCAAATCGACTTTTGGATATGCATTATTGCTTAATGATTGCGCAATTTCATGGAGTAGCAAGAAGCAATCTTGTATAGTTTTATCAACGATGGAAGCTGAGTATGTACAATGTTCCTCAGCTATACAAGAGGAAATTTGTTGAAAAGATTTTTGCACCACTTAGAGATTGTCAAGTCAGCATCTGATCATGTGACAATCCATTGTGATAGTATGGTTGCATTAGCTTATGCTAAGGATCTGAAATGTCATGGAAAGACCAAATACATCTAGATTATATATCACTATATTAGAGACATGATTGCAGAAAATGAAGTGATAATGAAACACATTTCTACAAAAAAATAGTAGCTGATCCATTTACTAAACCAATAGCTAGGGATGCGTTTGCAAGACATGTAAAATCCCTAGGCTTATGTAAAATGTGATCAATATATATATTATGTCAGATCACTTGGTTTTTACAAACAATATCTCAATTTAATTGTTTAATGATTTTTTCAATTATAAGAATATATTGTAAATACCAGTTAGCACAATTTGAATAAGTATGTCGATAGGCTTAGATTGAATCATTCACATGAGTAATTGTCTTTGGTGCTATATAGCGAACAAAGATGAGACCATAAATGCAGAGGCATTAAGTGAATGACTAAGATGCAGTGGGAGCGGTCTTAATCTCATTCATTTTTTCTATAAGGTCGCCTTGATGAGGGTCAAGATAAGATTCTTCATATATATAAGAATCAACATGAATGATTTCCTCACCATTCATGTGTCTATATAGAGGAAGCTGAGTGTGAAATTTGTTGTTTAACATTGTTGAATATGTAAATAAAAGTTTCAGGTTTGGCGCATTCAAAGCAATAAGACTAATACTCATATGGTGTTTATTTATTTTGAACTAAGAGTAAGACATACACTCTTTCATCTTTGACAAGAAAAGAGTAGCTCCACCATAGCATGCATTTCATACTGCATGTGCTATACGACCTATTGGGAAGTGAAAGAATGGATCCCTGCTTTTTCGCTATGTGAGTCCTAAAAATCCTAGAAATGGATTTCAAACAATATTTACCCTTTATGACTTTTTACTATATCATGATGTAATGAATTAATGTTGGCTATCTTAGGATGTATTTTATAGTCATGGAATGATTCGACTTAATGGACACTCCTAGAAAAACAAGTTAATTCAAATATGATTGATGTGAGGATGAAAGAAAAAGTAGTTTGTTTATGCACTCACTGCTTGTGTTCACTGACCGGAGTTATTACGCTTGATGAAGCGATGATTAGCTTAGAATACAAGTAATTGTAAGAATGATTAGAGTATGGATTCTTGAGGTATTGAATCATACTCAATTAAGTGTAGAAAGATACTTGGGGTAATTAAGTACATTATCAAAAATAATTATATTTTTGGGTTGATGTCTCCTATATGGTTTATGATTAGGTTTGTATATTAGAGCTCTCACAATTTATGTGCTTCAGGTCTCACGGTCCGTTTGCCTATATGAAATATTCTTTGTTTGAGTTTGAAATTTGGGATAAGATTTTGGGATGAGATAAGCCCACCTTGGGCAAGTGGGAGATGTTGGGTTTTGAGGTTGTTGGGCCGCTCATGTGGGCTTGACCCAGCCCAAGCCCAATCCCAATTGAGTTAATATATAAGACGTAGTTTTTCTTATGAAAATAAAACCGCTCTCTCATAAGTTACAAAACGTAACTTCCATCAGAAAATTTTCTCTGAAATTCAGAAATTCTTGGAAAAGGATCAAGACGTTCGGATTGTGGAATATAGACCAAATTCTAGTAATCCGGTCTATCCGAAACATTGAAAACACACAGTATAAGCTCAACAAGTAAGTTTTTGCTGACAGAAAAACTCTTATAATAAGATATCTGCAACTTCAATAAGTGAAGAAGCAAAAAACTCTCTTAAATGCCATAAGCATGAGCTTCTTTGAGCGCTTAAACTTTGCAAGAAAATAATATTCCCATCCCCAGCACAAAGAAAGAGCTCAAATGCAAGGATTACTAAACAATGCTTGAAGATGATTATTTTCTCTGATAGATGTGTTGTAAGTGATGAGGCAAAAAGGAAAATTATAAACAATATTGTGCATGCTCTATCAGAATTTGTGGAGATAGAATCACAGGAGAAAGCTCAACTGAGTGTCATTGCTGATTATGATCTTATGACTGTATACTCTGTCACGGTGCCTATAAGATGGGTGAGGCCAAAATATCAAAATGCAAAAGAGATTGGATCGATACCATAGAGTACAAGGATACTAGAGAAACTTCTAGCTCTGTTGATGTCCGATTTGGTTTCTTTGTTGCACATGATAGAATTCAGTGATTTCGTAAGGCTGAAAATAGAATAACATGTTGGCCTAGGGGGCTAAGCTTGTGCTTATGTATATATATGAAATTCTAGTTTGAGGATTGAAGATTTTCCCTCTTTGAATTTGAAGTTTGACCAAATGACTGAGTTAACACTGAAGCATATGCCTATTGTTCAATTGGGTCGTGTGCATGTAATGTTGTAGGCGTGCTAGCTCGATATTTGAATCCACCAAAAGGTAATTTTAATTGATGATTGACAAAGATTGTATCACTAGGACAAGATATCATCAGGCTGCAACCCCAAGTATGATGAGCAAGCAAGAGCTTTTCTTTTCGTTTTGGCAAAATTCATTTTCAGATGCCTATAGTTTAATGAAATATTAAATTGTGTTTTTAACTTTTTGTTTTATTTAATTGAGTCCTTTAACTTTAATTTTTGTTTAATTTCATCTAGACATTTATTTGCATAATCATTTAGGGACGTGTACAACACATGTCGTTTATGAGCGGAGCGGGTGGGGATTAAAATAATAAATTTATTTTTTAAATAACAAATATTATGTTTTTAATTTGGAAAAAAAATAGAAAATTGTGTGCATTATTTTGAATAAGAAAAATAAAAAGAAAAAGAAAAACCAAAATTGTTTTCAGCCCAATCACTTTGTTGACCTCTCGCCGTTCTCCCCCTTTACGATCACTTTGCCTGTTTTTTTCTTCTCAGTTCTTTTCTCCATTCTCTTTCCCCACCTAACTTCACCAGCATTTTCTGGTCTCTCTCTCCTTGACCTAGTTTGTTGTTTTCTCAAGTCTTGACTTCGTCATTTTCTCTCTCTAACCCACTTTGTCATTTTCGGTTCCCGTATCAAACTCAGATTCGGACTCAACTCACTGGGCAACGAGATCGAACTTCTTGGCAGTAGCTTTCTGGTCTCTGGGTTTGTTGCTGCGACGGAGAAGATCTTATTTGTGGCTTTCCTTGAGTTTATTCGTCTTCAGATGGAGATTCCTCTTCTTCCTTAAGCGTCTTTCTCTTCGCCACTGGAATATGATTCCTCTTCTTCAGAGGAAGCAGCCAGCATATCTTCTAATGGGGAAATTCTCAGTTTACTGTAATTGGAAAAAAAAAATTTACTAACTTCAGGTTAGTTTTTTAAAAAATTCTAGAATATTTTTTTAGTTAAATTGAATAGTGAAATAGTTTAAGATACAGTATCCGTACAACGGTTTTTTTTAGGTGAAAACAACCACGCGGGTTAAAAATTTTATAGAATCTCATTCCAGGGCAGCAAACCAAAGTTGTAAAATTAAGAATTCTTTTAAGTTGTGAAATAAAATATATTAAAACTAAGTTGTAAGATGAAATTAATTAAATATAATATTAAAAAATACAAATTAATTATTAAAATAATTATATAATAATTTAAATAAATTAAAAATAACTGTAGGGGGACTGTAATTTTTTAATATTTATAAAATATTAATTATATTTAATTATTAATTAATTATAATTTATAAAAATTAAAAAATTAAATCAAATCTATTTCTATTTTAAGAATTATTTTAAGTATGAGTGGTAGGGAGCACGGATTTTACAGATATTCACATCTATTAAAACATGTTTAAACTTTAATAAGTAATTTTATTAGAGTTTTGAGACGAGTTTATATAGTAATATTTAAATTCGTCACAGTTTTTGATAGGATACAGATAGAAATCATCCGATTATATATATATATAATGCAATTTATTCTATTTTAAATTATTAAATGTAATGATATAATTAATCAAACTTTGATTCATATTGTGGGTTAGGTTGGTTATTCTCTGTGGTTTTGGGTGGGGGAAGCAATCAACCATCAATATATTTTGCAAGATCATAACTATGAAGAAGAGGTAATATTTGAGCCTGCCATAGATAATTGGTTGAGTTGAGTTTTACTTGTAGATGAGCAGTGATGTTGGGTAGGGTGAAAACTTGAGGAGTTGTAGACGTAATCATGTATGAGTTTGCAGGAATAACATTTTGAGGGAATGAAATATTAGTAGTCATTTGAGAGATGGATTGTTAAACCTCTGAAGGCACTGATACCATGTAGAATAGATTGGAGAGAACAACCAGTATCATACAATATATTGATGGTCAACTTATATACAAATATGTAAGATTTGTTACAACCTATGAATTACATATACTCTAAATATATAATGTGTCATATTTTTGATACGTTTCCGATACTGATATTCGTCGGATACTGACATGAAATGTCTTTGGTGCGTTTTGTAATTTTCTAAAAATCAGAAACACATTTTTTAAGTTAAAAACATGTTTTTCTCTTTCAAAAAATTTAAAACATACGTGTAGCACTAATAATTGTTAAATATATTTGATTATATATTATTTTTGTTTAATTTTATATAAAAATAATAATTTGCAATTATCTTTTGAATTTAATTATTTATAAATTTATCTCTATATTTTTAATATTTATATATTTCCTCTGTATGCCCGTATTTTATACTTTTTATAAATATCGTTTTTCAGTATCCGTTTCTATATTCGTGTCCGTGACACATATGTTATAGATACATATTAGCTGATATAAGTGGTTACATTAGATAGAGATAAAACTTAAATCTGCTCAGTGCTTATCCTTATCAGTACCCTAGGTGAAATTAGGAATGTCTGCTCTATTCACAAAAGTTTCAATTATATTATCAAATTTTTCTATGTATCAATTCTTTTTCTTTAGCGCAAACAATTTTTCCTAAAAAAAAAGAACAAGTTTTCTGTATTTTATTTGGCCTAATAAAAGCATAGTGCTATTTTAGCAAAATTTATGAATATGTTCAACTTCATTGCCTGAACAAATTACGCTGCTTATATATGAACTTCATACATTATTTGTAGAGAGGGAATAAACCCCTTTATTAGTATGTACTATGTAGTTTCCATATTTTTTTTTCGTTTTTAGAAGATTAATTGATTTCTGATGGATAATCCAAATTTTTTTCTTCAGTTCCTATTTTCTCAAGCTATTCTTTCTCTTTTTTACTTTTATTTTTATATTAATATGAACTACTATCTGTTTTCTTTATCAAAAGAAAAAGCTGGAGAGACAACAGAGACATTTAAGTATGTGAAATCTATGTTCTTAGAGAATTAATAAAAAAAAAGGTGGCTTAATTAGAATTGTATGAGTAACTGGGTAAAAAGAAAAATTTCAAATAACAGAAATAAAATCAGAACAAAAATTACAAATTGGGTTATATATATATATATATATATATATATATATATATATATATATATATAATTGACTAATTGCATTTCAATAATAGTATATCATAATAAATTATTTTTATGTCTTTCGTATTTATATACATAATAAGGTAATTTTATACTTTTCGTACTCATTTTATATTATTTTATTTATTTACTAAAAAGTATTAATTAAAATAAGTATATACAAATTATAACTACATATCTGTATAAAAAATTATTAATTTGTATATACGTTTTCAAAAAAAATTTCTTTAAATTATGTTTATATTTTAAAAAATATAAAATTTCTATATTTATAATTGAAATATATTTTATGTAATTTGTTTATAATTAAAATTCATATATTTATTTTTAATTAGCAGCAAAAATGAAAATTCAGGTCCGAATTTTGTAGGGATTTTAGTTGGACCATATTTTTTATAGGTCCGGTTCGAGTTTGACTCTAAAATTTTCTTCGAACAAGTTTGAATTTGGATCGTTTTTTTAGGTGAAATTTGATCAGGTTGTTGGGTGTGGTTAGAAATTGCCATGTATAAACACAACATAATGAAAAACATCACATTATAAAATTTTTAACAAATATTGAATTTATTATTTTAAAATTTATAAGATTAGAAATTCATGGTGAATTTGAAAAAAAAAATAGAAGTATATGATTTTCCTTTCTTTTTGAATTTGCCTTTTCTAATTGAGGCAAATGAATTAATCTACTTGGTCATATTTAGCAATGTATAGTCCAATTCCAAATCCTCAAAAGGCAACTTTTCATAAAAATAGTTAATAACATGTCAGTCTAGCAAATCTAAATCAATCACAGAAAATCCACTTAGATTACAAGAAAGAAAAAGAAAAAGAATATATATACTTTCTTTTGTATTGATTTCTTTCGGTCTATCTCTATAAATGGCTGCCAATGTTCAACATTAGACCTTCAAAAAAAAAAAAAAAAACCTTGATTATCTTGCTAGAAAAAAATGGAGAATGGGGAAGGCACTAACAAAAATGAGCAGCCTAAAAGCTGGAAGCTCGTAGATATCAAAGAAAGCCCAGGAACTCTTTATCATAGTCAACCCATTACTGTGAGTATTAATGATTCTTCACACCTCTTTATATCTAGTTATATTGATTGGGTTAACTCATTTCATTTTTTTATGCTAATCTACATGTTACAGATGGATTTTCCTAGAAAGAAATTAATGAATTTGGAGGTGGATTAATTTTTTTAAATGGGACAATAAATATAACGAATTCAAAATGCAAAATTGTGTGATATGACATGAATTAATTTGATTTTTCTCAATTGATTTTTCCATAGAAATTATGTTTCTGTTCAAGTAAATACTACTATACTTTCTAATTCCATTGCTGTGACTCTCAATTGATCTCTGTATTACTATTGAAGTATGAATAGTATATATAATAATTCTTATAATTATCTCATGATTTTCTTCTTAAATTATTAGGTGGATGGCCAAGAGAGTCTAGACGAGCATGCATATTTTCCTGAGCACTTACCAGAGTGTCTGCTTCTCTCTTATATTACAAGTAGGTGAACATATTATATGATCATACAACTAATTAAATGGTTGTGATCAATTTCTATTATACCTAATTTTAATTGATGATGAACTTCTTATGATTGCCACTTAATCAATAAATTCATATAAAGAAAGCTGGTACAAGTTTAGCTGTTGTAAGTTCATAAAATTATAATTGCCCTCAATGTACGCATTTGGGTATTTAGCCTATAATTACCATCAATATCCAAATTGATTTGTTCTATAGAGATTTTATACACATAAGATGCATATGTTTTGACGATTAGGCACAAATAACATTTAATTAATTGACTTAGATTTAAGTTAAATTTTGTAATTATAATCATTTAATTTAACATGAATTTTAAGCCTAGAAACTTGTCAATTTTTTTTTAAAAAAAAAATTAGGTACAAGTCAAAGGTTGTCTCATGAAGGATTTTTCTATCAGGAATTAATCTACAAACAATTAAAAATGGATTATAATGACATAAACTCGTGTTTGATAAATTTTAAGTGTATGGTGGTATTATTTAAATCACTATGATCGATGTTGCATTTATAATTATTGCTTATTATATTTTTACTTTTTGCTCTTATAATTTCAATCTCTCATATTGTCTTGCTTTGGTTTTTGGCTTCTAAAGGATAGGGGAGAACTCATGGAACTGCAGACATATGTATACATGTGGAAGGAAGCAACAATCAACAAGAGAACTGAGATGAAAGACAAAGCATTCAATTTCAATTCATGCATAGAGTGGAGCCAATTTTAGTTTTGAATCTGTATATGGTGAACTGATCATGACTCTCTCCAAATAAGATGCATACTTGTTGAGAATGATTGGCTCACATAGAATCATTGTGTCTTCAATGTTTTCTATATATATTTGTATTATTATTATTAATAAAGATGCTAAAAAAGTTAAAATGGTAAACAAATTCTTACTTTCAAGGGTTCCAATCTCATCTCTTACATTTCCGTTATTGATTAAATATATATTAATGCGGATTAATCATACTTTAGTAAAAAATTAACAAAATCAAATATATGATTTGGAGCCCTCACTCTTTGCTTTGCAAATTATATTATGGACTCAAATTCATTGTGTATCGTAGTCCCAATTTCAAAATGACTTGACATTATTTTTTAAATTAAATGATCTGCATATATTCACTGTATATCGTAAACATAAACAATTATTATATTGATAGTTTTTTTTATTATTATTATCATCATCTTCTTCTTCTGATTCAAAAAAATAAAAGAAAAAAATTATTTTTTCATTGTATAACTGTATTAGAGAGAAAAAAACTTTTTAATTTGCATATTTCATTTTATTTTTAGTATTTTTGAATATTTTAGTTATTGTTTTTATTGTTTGTGATGAAAAATATTAGTTTTGGTATATTTGTAGAATAAAATAGTTAAAAATGAATATATTTGAACTAAAAATGAGTAATATAAAAAGAGAAAATCAAGTTGTTAGAGATTAAAAATGATATATTTAGTAGAAATAATAAATTTATAAATAATGAACCTGTAAGTTGTAAATAGTAAATTTATAAATGATAAACCTTCAAGTTTTAAACTATAAATCTGTAGTTTTTATACGGTAAAATTTAAAATGATGAACCGACAAGTTGTAAACGATAAACATATAAATGATGAAATTGTAAAATCTAAAAGATGAATTTGTATGTTCTATATGATGAATCTATAGATTTAAAATAATGAATTTGTAAGTTGTAAATGATAAATCTGTAAGTGCTGAAATAACAATTTATAAACGATGAACATTTAAGTTCTAAAGGAGGAGCTTGTAAATTGTAAATAATAAACTTGTAGCTTATAAATTTTAAATAATAAATTTCTAAATTCAAAATAATAAACATGTAAGTACAAAATGTGGAACCTGCAAATTATAACTGAAGAATCTATAAGTTCAAAATGAAGAACTTGTAAGTTATAACTGATAAACCTATAAATTTTAAAACGATAAATCTGTAAGTTATAACCGATGAATATATTTTATAGTCATTAGGTTACGAAAATTCAATTCCGGAAAAACAATCTTTTTTATTTATTTATTTCATACGTATGAAAGAAAAATGTCCGTAATGCAATATAAACTTAAGACCATGATATAACAATCTATTTTGCTCATTTATAACTAGAGTTGGCAAATGGGTATAAGTCGGGTCTAATTAGATCAGATTGCATATCACTCATTTATCCATTTATGACCCTTTTAATTATTATATGTGTATTAATATTCATTTAACCATAATTGACATTAAACCACCTATTTGTCCATTTAATATATAAAAATAATTTATTTCAAAATTTGACTTTTCCCTCGTTAAATATTATAAAATCTGGGTAGTTGCATTTTGGCTTAAAAAATGTTGGAATAACCAAAGAGGAACATACCGAAAATTAAATATGTCTAAACACCAACTAACTTTCACTCCATATCTATCAAAAAGAAAGAAAAAAAAACTAAAGCAGATAAATTACTAAATTTTTAATATGTTTAGAGCCTTATAAAAAAAAAATAATTAACTAGGGCTGAGAAACATATTCTTGAAGCTCTTCTTCACCGGAGTTGACCACAAAGTATAGTGCCAAAAGTACCGAAATAATAATAATAATTGGGCCACTGAATAATACTAAAGCAGGAGTATTTACTTTATTACCATGAATATAAAAATCACTTTGACTGACATAATTTCTCTAAAATTGTTAAAGTATCATTCCAATGCTTTTCTCAGAATGTTCTATTTGCTCTCTTTTTTGTATTATTTATAGGTAGTATAAAGGAGAATCCACTTCGGAAATTTTCCAATATTTCCTAACAAAGTGCAAACTGTGATGTTGCCATTAGTCTACAAGTAAGTTGCATTTGTAATTATTGCTTATTAATTTTTATCTTTTTTCTTTTATAATTTTAACCTCTCATACAGTCTTGCTTTGATTTTTGGCTTCTAATAAAAGGATAGGGAGAATCGATGGACCAGCTGACATATATGTATACATGCGGAAGCAACAATCAATAAGAGAATAGAGATGAAAGACAAAACATTCATCTATTATGTGTCACTTGGTTCAACTCATAAATAAAGTAGAGCCAAGTTCAATTGTGAATGTATATGGAGAATTGATCATGACTCTCACCAAATAAGTTCAAGATGATTACTTGTTGAGAATGTTTCCCTAACATATAGTTATTTATCTTCAATATTTTCTATTTATATTTGTATTATTATTAATAAAGATGCTAAAAAGTTAAAATGGTAAAAAAATTCCTCACTTTATTTCAATGGTTCCAATCTCATCTCTTACATTTCAGTTACTACTTAAATATGTATTAATGTGGGTAATCATATTTTAATAAAAATTTAATTTTTTTTGTGAAATATTTTCTTTTTTATTTCAATTCAAAATTGTAAATAATGACTTTTTTTGAATATTGATTATATAGAATCTCCAAACCATTGTATTGGATTGGGCAATGCCGAAATAACTGAACTTTTATAATGTATTATACCCTGATTTAAAAACATTCCAATCTTATATCCAATTACACAGATTCAGTTTTAAAATTTCTGAAATTCTATAAAATTTTAAAGATTTTAAATTTACTGGATTCAATCTGATTGTGCACAACTACAATGTGGGTAACAACTCTAATGCTGAAATTAATAAAGTTATACAAATAAAAATAAAAAATACATTTAATTTTCATGACATGCACATTTAAGAAAAATACTTTCATTTTGCCAATATTTCTCTTGTTGAAATTTGAAGCGTTATCTTTCACCACTAGGTAATGAAAAAGCATACACTTGGAGTACATATTTTTCTTATTTGTAAAATAATTCAAGTAGTTTTCTTTAATTTGGTAAAGATTGCTCTCTTGAGATGAATATAAGTGAACCTAAATATTCAAAGTTAACATTATCCTTTCTTGAAATCTAGAACTAAATGATATTTTCTTTCCTCAACCACCATTAGGTAACCACTTGACTCTCACACGCTTCAAATGAACATTAAATATTATATATATATATATTTATGTTGTCTCATTATATTCCATTTAAGTCACTAAAATGAAAATATTAATTACGATTTATTGATTTCAAGATTAAAATTTTCTTTTAGGAGAAAACAGTATAGCTTTCTTTATACATTAATGCGAATAACTTTTGTATATTTCTCCTTTATCCATTACTTATATACTCTCCTTTCTGTTAGTTGTCACCCTTCTTTTCCCATTAACAAAACTTTTACATGCATAAAGTCTTTAAAATAAAAATGTTAATTACTATTTTCTTTTTCAAGATTCCTTTGTCTTTTTTTGCAAAAACTTTTGGAACTTTCTTTTTGTGATGCAAATAAATTTCATTTGTTTCTCCTTTCTCTACTTTTTTTTATAGTTTTTCTTTTTGCCTTTTGCTATCACTTTACTCTATTTATTAATCTTCTTTCTTCTCTTTAATTATTAATTGAGGCATGCAAGTGTTGTTATATGCTTCTAATTTATCAATCTCATTGTACATTTTGTTCATGATCACTTATAAACTACCTTGATTTCTCTAGCTGAAGTTTGAATCTGAATATATCATCATTATCATCAAGTTTTATTATCTTTCAATATTTGGTAATGAACAACTATACACTTCATGTACATGTATTTCTTATGTGCACATAGTTCAAATGTGGTTTTCCGCAAATTGGTATAGATTGCTTTTGAGAGTGACATAAGTGAACCTAATTGTTTATTAATTAAAATTTTCTTCCCATGAAATCTATAACTAAATGATATTTGTTTCCCTAAACATCTTCAATATTAACCCATTAGGATAAACAACAGACAACCACACGCTTCAATTGAAAAAATATTTTTGATATATATGATTTGTGTTATTATTATTTAAGTTCCATATAATATAAGGAAAATATTAATAATTATGCCAAGATTTCAACTTATTTTTTTCCTTTAGGCTAAACTAGTCTAGCTTTCTTTATAAAGCATAAATGACTTTCGTATGTTTATTCTTTATATGTTACTTGCATACTCTTCTTTCTATTTAGCTGTTACTTTTCTTCTCAGATTCATTCTATTAGGTGATAAATACAAACATTTCACATGCGTAGACTCTAAAATGAGAACGTTAATTACAATGCTTTTTTCTTTTTTCCTTTTTTTTAATTTGTCTTTTCTGCAGCAACTTTTGGAACTTGCTTTATGTGACACAAACAAGTATTGTTTATTTCTTTTTTTTTTTTTCTGTTGTATTTATAGTTCTTTTTGCGTTTTGCTATCACTTGCTCTTTTTACTCTCAATTTCTTCCTTCTTCTCGCCTTTTTTTTTTCTTTATCTTTGTTAGTGGATGTTTGAAATTGCTGTTAGTTGTTCAAAAAGTAGTTTTAGAATTTTTTTGATTTAATTGAGTGATTTTTTTAATTTTTTATAAACTGGTTTTCAAATTCTACTTTTGAGAAAAATATTTATTTATCTGTTTCTCTCCAAAAGCAGTTTTCAAAACTCAAAAAACTTAAAAATAAAATTTTTTTCTCTAAAAACGCTTTTGACAAACTTAATGTCAAACGAGTTTGTTTTCTTTTTCATTCATTACCATGGAGGTCAGTAAAACAAGCATATAGTTTATGCTTTTACTTCAAGGCTCCACTCACTAAGTTTCTTGAAACCCATTGTACATTTGTTCATGATCACCAAAGCTGCTCTGATTTCTCTATCATCATCATTATCATCACGCTTCATTATATTTCATCACTAGGTAATGAACAACTATACACTTAGAGCACATATACATAATTCTTATTTGTATAAAATTAAAACATTATTTTCTTTAATTTGGTATATACTGCTCTGTGAGATGGACAAAAGTGAAACTTATTCGTTAGTCAACTTTTTCTTCATTTAAAATCTTGAACTAAATGATATTTCTTTTCTCGAACATCTTCAATTTATCCCTAATAGGTAACCTCTAGACAAACACTCACTTTAAATAAATAAATATTCTTGATATGTTATGTTTTGCGCAACATAAATAACTTTTGTATGTTTCTCCTTTATCTATTATAACTTATATATTTTTCTTTTGTTTAGCTATCAAATCTTGTTTTCGCATTCATCATATTAGGTAACAAAAAATAAATATTTTATATTATAATTGGATTGATCTAGAAAGTTGGATTTGATAATAAATTGATCTGAAGTTAATTGCACTATAATTATAAACTTTTTTTCTATCTCTTCAACTCCCGATGTAAGATTCTCCTTAATATTTTCTCTCAAATACAACTAGTTTTATCTTAGTTGTCACCTGTTTAATTCAATATTTTTATATATTTAGATTTTTCTCATTTTTTAAGCTACTACAAACTTATTTATTCTTTAATATGAACTTTTCTACTTTTTGGATTTCAGATTTTACCAGCAGAATCTACAGTCATGTATCAGTTAATTCTCTCATAACTCTAATACCATATTAGAATTGGATGAATATCAACTTTTGAGCTTGATACTTATGGATTCATCAATGCTTTAAAAATTAAAAATATTTTTTCTATCATTTTAACTCTCGATATGAGATTTTTCTTAGAGTTCTCTCTCAATCTCTCTCAAATGCAACTAAGATTAGCCTAGTTGTCACTTACTTAATCCAAATTTGTATGTGTCTGAGCTTTTCTCTTTTCTTGAATCACAGACTTAATTATTATTTGATTTGAGTTTTTTTTATTTTTTGGGCATCAGATTTTACCCACATAGTTCACTGTTATGCGTCAATTAGTCATCTCATAAATCTAATAACATATTAGAATTTATTGAGTTTAAACAGTTAAACTTGATAATTGTGGATTTATTATTACTTTAAAATAAATTAAATCAATATGAAATCGGTTTCATTACAACTATAAGTCCTTCTTCTATCTTTTAAATTCATAATGTGAGATTCTCTTCAACAATTCTCTCAAGTGCAACTAGGCTTGGCCCAATTACCACTTGTTTGATCTATCATTTTTATATGTATGGGTTATTTCTCTATTTTAAGCCACATGTTTACTCAATTTTTGATTTGAGTCTTTCCACTCTTGGATCTCAAATTTTATTTACAAAATTCACAGTTATACAGTGGTTAGTCATCTCATAATTCTAATAGCAAATTAGAATTTGATGGATCTAAACAGTTGAACTTGATAATTGTAGATATATCATTGTTTCAAAATGATTTAAGTCAATCTAAAATTAGTTTTATCATAATTATAAGTTATTTTTTATCTTTTAAATTTCCAATATGAGATTTTATTCTAACATTTTACATACACAATGCCTTTAAAATGAAAACACTAATTATAACTCTTTTCCGAGGCTCTCTTATCTTTTCTTTATAGTTTTTTAATTCGGCATTTTTCTATCATTTTTCCCATTTTACTCACAGCTTCTTCCTGCTTTCCGCTTTGCTGACTTTACTATCTCTGTTAATCTTCTTTTTTTCTCATTAATCATCAATGGAAGCAACTAAAACAAGTGCTGTTTATGCTTCTATTTCAAAGATCAACTTACTAAGTTTCTTCAAATCCATTGTACATTTTCTTCATATTCACCCAAACTACGTTGATTTCTCTAGTTGGAATATGAAGCTGATGGAATATATTGTCATTATCATGATTCATTATCTTACACCATTAGATAATGAACAATCATTTATTTTGAGTACATAAATTTCTATTTTGTACATAATTCAAATGCGATTTTCTTTACTATGTGACAAGGTGCCCCTTGAGATAGACATAAGAGAACTTCATTATTTATTAGTTAACCATTTCTTCACTTGAAAACAGGAACTAAATGATAATTCTTTTCTCCTTTATCTGTTACTCATATACTCCTCTTTCAATTTAGCTATCACTCTTCCTTTTACATTCATCCTATTAGGTTAAAAAAAAAAAATTGCATGCATGAAGTCTTCCAAATGAAGACGTTATAATTACAAAATGTTCTTTTTCAAGATTCCTTTGTCTTTTCTGCAACAACTTTTATAACTTTCTTTTGTAAAATAAATTTTATTTACCTCTCATTTCTGTAATTTATTTATAGTTTTCTTTTTTTTTTTTGCTATCACTGTGCTCTCTTTACTCTAAACTTCTTCCTTCTTTCCCCTTTTTGCTATCACTTTTCACTATCTTTACTAATAATTTTAGTTCTTCTCATTCATTATTAATGGAGCAATGGAAACAAGTATTATTTATGCTTCTATTTTAAGGTTTCAATTCACTAATTAGTTTCTTCAAACTCATTGTACGTTTTGTTGATGGACATCCAAACTATCTTAATTTCTCACGTTGAAATCTGAAACCAGTTAAAATATATATCATCGTCGTCATCATCATCAAACTTCATTTTATATATATATATATATATATATATATATATATATATATATATATATATATATATATATATATATATATATATATATTACATTTGTACATAATTCAAATGTTTCTTTAATTTGATATCGATTTATATTTGAGATGAACATATGTGAACCTAGTTTATATATTAGTTAATCTTATTGATATCTCTTCAACTGTAGGCCATTTGAAGTGCGTACCTCATCTAAATATTTATATTTTTCTTCTTCATTTTCTATTTAAGTACGAAAATAAAAAATAAAAGAATTCACAGAAAATTGTATTTCATTTTCTCTTGTATTTTTGGATTAAATATACTTAAAAAATGCAATCAATTATTAACATGAAAATTAATCAACTCGCCCTCAACAGCACTTGTCAAAATTTTATTTTCCAAATCATGCAAATTTCACAGATATGTATATGCGCTTTGTCTTATCATTTACTTCTTGTTAATACTAGCCCAAAATTTAATGTTCTTAAATACATAAGAAGAGCCATATATCAAAAAGTAAGCTTAGAATGGAGAGTGCAATGGAAGAAATAGTTACTTGGTCATTATGGATGACATAAACATATACCATCAAATTAAGCCTCGTGAATTTTCTTACTCTATAAAAAGACAGCAATGAATAAACTAAAAAAAATCTCTTTGACGATCATAATACATTTCTCATTATTATTTTTGTCATTCATTCACTTATTTCTTTTTGTTCTTACTTTTATTATTTATTTATATTTTTAGAGGTTAATTTCATCGGCAATTATTGAATTTTGTTTCATTTGCCATAAAATCATTAAAAAAAATTCATCCTATAAAAATGCCTAAATTTCTTTTCTTTTTATAAAAATCACTTTCGATCACTTTTATTGAGTTAGCACTGAAATGACATCCCACATGGCGTCGGATTAATGTCATGTCATGTTATCTCATGCAAAAAATATCATATAAAATGACACGTAAGTACAACCTTAACTTTAATTGGGTTAATTTCATTCGTATTTATTAAATTTATATCCTAATTGCAATTCAATCATGAAAGAAATTTTTTTAACAAAAAAATTCCTGAACATTTTGAAAATTGAAAAAAAAAATTAGTACAGTGAAGAAGAATTAAAAAAAAAAATTTCTTTTCTAATTAAATTACAATTAAAGTATAAGTGTAGTAACCACAAGTAAAATTAACTAAAGTGTGAATGTGAGATAATTTTTTTGTATTTGTTGTTCACGTGACACTACTATGTAGATATTTAATATGACAATCGAAATTAGAATTGTGTTTATATGTCATCTTATATGGTATGACGTAACACCACATCATGCATCACTTCAAATTTTGTGTCAACTGGCTCAGCAACAATGACAAAAAGTTATTTTTGTAAAAAGAAAAAAAAAAGTTTAGATATTTTTATCCAAAGAAAAATTCTTTTATAATTTTATAGTAAGTGGAGCAAAATTCATTATTGCTTGTGATATTAACCCAACTTTTAGCTTTTAGCGTTTCTTTTGTAAACCTGTAAACTCAAATTAGAGTCTAGCTCCAGTGATATTTCCATTACAATAGTTGTGGCATCCTCGCTAGCTAGCTCTGCAAGCTCAAATTAAAGTCTAGCTCTAGTGATATTTCCATTACAACAGTTGTGGCATCCTAGCTGGCTAGCACACTGAGACATGCCCAAGGTGGTATTCATACTGTTATCTCACTCCAATTGATCTGTATGAGCATTCAGTCTTTGCTGAGAATTGTTTTTCAACTCGAATCCCTCGCAGCATCTTAGCCACTAAGGTCGAGCTCAGTCATTCGACTCTCCTATTAGTTCAGTTTTTAGGTGAGTTTTAACTGGCGGATCATGGACCCTTTGATGAAAGACTTGGGCTTGAACAGAAGAGTCAGCACCTGTATTAATTTCGTATAAATCACTAATTGAATTAAAAATATTATTATTATTATTATTAAAGAAAAAGAAAGCAATCTGAATGAGCATCAGAAACAGAAGAAGCCAATAGGAATCTATGCGTTTCAAAAATTTGTCTCTTGTGAAACAAATTTTATGTATTCTGTTAAGTAACGCAAGCAACTTTTGAGTTTTGAGTAAGCGCTTACGTAAACCAAACTGCTTTTGTTTTTGATTGTCCATTCTCTGCTCGTCTTTTGTTCTGAGCTCTCTTTGTGCCTTCTGTTGCTATAATCAGCCTATCACTCTAAATCTCTCATCTCTTTGTTCTTAGTTTCTCCTTTCTGTTCTTTCTTTTGCTGACAGATTACAAAGAAAGGAATACCAAAATGAGGGAATGGAGAAAGCACTTAGCAATGTGAGGATGATTAATTCTTGTTCACTGTTTTATTTATGTGGTCATACGTTGTGTGATGTGGGTTTGATTTAGCTGTATCTATATATGTATTTGTTTGCTTGCTAATCTCTATGATTCCATAGATTTTCCAATGTAAAGGAATGAATTAAGAGATGGGTCTTCTATAAAGTTGATAAAGTTAACGAATTTGTAAAGGAGAAATGTGTGGATATGAATTAATCAACGAAATTAGGTTCCTCTTTGGATTCTTGTTTGTGTCTAACTTGATCCCAAGGTTTGAAAATGTTTCCCATTGTTCTTTAATTTGACAGGCTGAAACACAGAATGTTTTCATATTAGGTGAAATGGTTGGAGAGTCCAGACGAGCTTCCATGTTTTCCAGAATCCTTCACGTTGTTGTAGTTTGAGTTTCGGTTTGTAAAGAACAGAAGCCTCATGGAATTGCTAACCTCAGAAAAAACGAGGGTACTGATAAAAGCAAAAAAAAAAAAAGAAAAAGGACATAAGATGTATCGATGTAACACTCAAACATCAGGAAGATATAGCTGAGCCAATATTCTATGTTGATCATACCTCACAAAAACAAGTTAATTACTTGTTGCGAAGGCTTGATTAATATTGCTGAGTCATCTTAATTTCTTGCTTTTAAGGAAATTAATTGGCTGAAAGAGGAGTTCAATCTCAATCGATACTAATGAATTATCAGTATCACTTGTTAACATTTTCCTTCCATTTTAATTTGTCTGCATTTTCCTTCAATTGCAGCCTTTTATTCTTTTGCCAGATCATATTGCTTTATAATTGCAATTCGTCTGATGAGGTTACCAAAGTAAGTGGGCTTTCTTTTGTATATTAATTAAATAACTACAGGAAATTTCAATGCCAAATGTGTTGCATTGATATAATCAAGTAATTTATTACTAGTATAAATCATCAGTCTTCGATTTTTGTTTTGTGATTGTGGTACAAAGAACCTCTACTCCATCTTACTGTATAACTTGCTCATGATTTGAATGATTAGATAAATTAAAAAACTGTTCCCTTTATGACTTGCTCATATGATCTTCCCAACAATGCAAACGCCTCGAGTATGCCACAGACAGTATAATGCAAGTACGCAGATGCAGTATGAATAGAAACCTTCTGCTTTTAGAATGAATTGCATGCTGGAGTTCCATATGTTAAGCATGTTGTAGAGGTAATTAGATTTCAAAATTATATCAATAAAATGTCATAGAGAAAATATGATCCGCCAAAAGAATTACAAAGGCCTTTTCATCATCTATTGATGAAGATGTGTTTTAACTCAAAAATCATCTACTCTAACAGCAGCTTGTGGCACATCATATGCAATTCTAGGCCTGGATTTCTTTATGCCGGCAATAAACCAGATTTTATCAGACTTGTAGCCTTCAACTGCAACACTTGTGACCTTAACCCATACTAGGACCTTTGTCTTCATTCCCTCTATACCTGTGAGCTTTCCTCTCATGAGGATTGCTTTTACCCGAGTTGCATACCTCAATACAGATGAGTCCTTGAAGCTGATTTCACATGCAGAAGGCAAATACACTACCAGCTTGGCCTTTGTCTCGTCAAATTCATAACAGGTTATGTTCTGGGGAAACAGACCAAGTGGCAGATTGTACTCTCGGAGGAGATCTGGCAAGCATTTGAGTGGTTTCCCTACAGAACAAATGAACATTGAATTAAGCACATGCATAGCTTTTCTTGATGAATATTCATCTGAAAGAAAGAAGAAATTCGAAGATAGATGTTAATTAGTACAAACTTACTTTAATGGAAAAAATATTCAAAATTTATCCTCATTAACAATTTCAAATGAAATATTATGGACTAAATGTTAATTAGCTCCCACACTTCTCAATGTAGTTCACTTTGCCTCAAAATTAGCTTTATAACCTAATTAACCCACAACTTTCGATTTATGATCAATTTATAATCTAATTAACCCACCTTCCAAACCATGATCAATTTAGCCAAAATTTGTGAAAGATTAAAAAAATTAGTCTCATTGAAATTACTAATACTATATAGTGCAAAAATAACTAATATGAAGCATTTGAATTATTTTGTTTAAAACTTCAGTGACTATAAAATTTCAGTGAATACAAAATTTTATTCCATAATATTCTTAAAAATTTGTGCAAAACTGGATTAGACTTGCCATAAATTGAATATACTGGCTAATTTTGACTGTAAAGTTAATTTTAGGATAAATGGAACTTGATAAATTCAAGGGGCAATTCGAACTCTAGTCCAAAATTTTTTCCATACTTTTATGAATCATCATCATATGCATGAAATGTGAGATGGAAAAAATATAGTAATCAGATTCACTTAAGGGCTTAATATGTTAAAGAAGAATAAAGAAGGACACGGTCTCCTATGTAAGGGAAGCAAAGCATCTCAGAGGTGCTGGTATAGAAGGACAATAACAAAAACTAATTACTCACTGGTAAGTGAAGTCCTTAAGGAGAATCTATTCATTAATTTTCTCTGATGCGTGATGATTTAGTTAAAAGGCAGGACGCAATTATGGTCTTCATTTTAGGCAGTACAGCAAAAGATACTAAATTAAGCTCTCAATTACATATAAAGGCAATAAAAATTACCCAAGGCTCTAAAGATTTTCTTATGAGATCAAGATTACGAATGATTGAACAGTCATCTCAAATGGACTGCAGAAGTACGTAGATAAATAAACGTGCTATCTTCTATACAATGAGAACAGTACAGGAAAAAAGCCAGGGAATCAAGTAAGATTTGCATAATAGAAACTCACAAGAAGGTGCTTTGGCTAATATTAGACGTCCATGAAAATACACATGTTAATTAAAATGCACTCATTATCGAACTATGCCAGTTGCTTTAATTCAAAAAGTATCCACAATGGCAATGTACATAATTTCTTACCTTTGAGCTTGTTGAAAATCCATTTTGCCTTCTCTTCAAAAGTATCAGAGAAAGTCTGTTATCACAAGAAGCAAATTAGGAAGTAGTAGAATTTACTTTATAAGAAACAGAATTTCTACATAAATCAAAGTTACCATATACAGAGAAAACCTCTTTCACTACTCTTATATGAAATCCCAAATCTCCTTCTTACTCGGCAACTTTCACTTTTATTGATTCAATGACGATTTTCATAAAATGAAACTCAACTACACTCAAGAACAAATTACTTACTAGCTAATTAGTAAGATTAACGGTTTCCATTTAACTCCACTCTTTGCTTCTATAATTTTCTTCCAGATATTAATGTTCAGTGATGTTGAATCAAATTTAATTACAAAGACATGAAAAAAGCAAAATAGGAAGATAAATTGGATTTTGATAACATTTTCAAACCCTGGGATAAATTAGGCACAACAGAAGCCAAGAAATTAACCAAATTTCGTGGTTACACATCCCCACACATTTGAATCTTAAATAAGTCAACTTTGTTAACTCATATAACAAACCCATTTCCCAATTCAGTTCTTTTCTAGGAAAATGCAGAGATCTAGATAAGATTAACAGAAAAGAAACGAAATGGGTACATTTCTATCAACCCACATTACATAGCTTAACAGCACAATATCAAAACCACACATAAAGAGGAAGCACGAATGAGGAACACTCACAGTGATGTCTTCAGTGATGTTAGAGAGTTCTTCCTTAGCTTTCCTTGAGATCCACGAGCCCCCAACCTTTAAGCTGCTCACTTTTGTTAAGGCCCTCTCCATTCTCTCTCTTTAGTTGGGTAGAAAAGAGGATTCGTTTCTTTTGCTTCCTTTTCCTCTCTTCTACTCCCTCAGTCTCGCAGTGGGAATGATTTGAAGAAAGTATGGTGTAGGCCTAGTGTCAGAAATTTGAAAGTGGCAGTCATACTTAAAAGGAGACAAGTGGAGATGTGAGCACTTGGAAAAAAGCGGCTCACAGTTTTCCATAAAATAAATTTCATGAATTATTGTAGGTATTTTCCTTTCTTTTTTCTTTTTCTAATTTGTTTAAATCTAAAAGCTGATTTTCTGTGATTTCTTAGATTTGCTTTGCTGGGGTGAGAATAAGGTTTCTTAGGAGGCAAAATATAACCCAAGTTATTTATTTTTTTAAATAATATTATACTAATAATTTTTTTTCAAAACTTAAGTTTTTTTAAGCTTTATTTTATTTTATTATTTTTTAAGGAAAGGTTCGGTATCTTATCTCTCAATTGCAAAATTATGTCCTACGTTAATAAAATTTTAATTATATTTTGAAATAAATTTTATTTCTATAATTAATATCGATTTTAATTTGTAGGACATCGTTAATATTTTAATATATTTTATTTACTGTTACAGTTAAAATTTTTTATTTTTTATAGTTAAATAAATTGGATTTTTATTATTATAATTAATTAATATTAAAATTAACAAATTACATAAAAAATTAATTATAAAACTTAATGAAAATTAAATGAATCACACAATATTTCATTTATGAGAAAAAATTGACATAGAAAATTATAAAACTTAACTAAATCCAATTTTTGTAAAAAGAAAATATTATGCTAATCATCAATTTTCTATTTCCTAAAGTTGTTCTTAATTTTTTTCAACTAAATTGGTTTTGTAGTTGTTGATTCATTGCCCGAATCCATACTTGATTCAAAACATATTCCACGTAAGCATAAAGATGAGTTTGAGAAATTTGAGTCATTGATATATTGACGCTCGCTTCATATTTTGTATAATCAAAATTACCAATATATGAATCAGATTCATCTCCCACAAAATCATATTGTACATGATTACATATGCTTTCATAATTTTTTCAGTTGTCTCCTTACCCCACGGTCCCCACCTACGTGATGGGCAACTGATGATAACAAACCGAGCTTGGAGCACCTTAAACATTCTCTCGACATCTTTTCTAGCATCCTATTATTTTTTTCACAAATAATTTATGTTTGTCATTGAGGTAATGAGTTTGACTTAATAAAGATCGCTCAATTAGAGTAAATGTCATCATGAGGTAGTATTCCACATTAATTATTTTCATTCACAAAAAAAGTTGACTTGTGGTACCCTCCCTTCTAAGACCTCGTGGAGCAATAGAGCTTAGCTGAATACATGAATGTCATTCAATATAACTTGAAGGCCAAAAAAAGTATGTCATATCAACAAATCTTATGAAGCAACAACTTCATGCATAATGATTGGTCTCTTATGATCTTCTCTAGCATATTGGTCATGTCATAGCATTGAAAGATTTTTTCATTCTTAATACATACAATTGATACTCTCTAACATGCTGAGAAACCCACAAATTATTATTATTATTATTATTATTATCATCTCAAATGCACTAAGAAGAAGGGTTTAAAACTTTAATTTTCAAAATAGACAAAATGACAACTATATATCTGCTACGTTCACGATTTATTAATCGCAAGTGAAATTACGATCGCAAAAGAGGTGGTGAACTTTTCTGTCCAATTGTAATTTCTCTCTTGTTTTGAATGTATTGGCAAGAGAGTGGTAACGAAATTCAAATTTCTATAAATTTTATTAGACACGTGCCTTGCTTTATATCTCCCTTTATAGTATTCATTTTTCAAATATCACAGTCGTGGCATGAAACTGTAAGCATGACAAATTTTGTAGTAACTTTTACGGTCTTAAGTCGTTATGTTTTTTTTTAGATTATTAAATTTCCATAACTCGCGGTCACAATTTGCGTCAAACAGCTAAGTACATATCGCGAAATATATATTAATTATATTATTAATTATAATTATTTTAATTAAAATATATAATTATACTTTAAAATAATTTAATATTAATAATTATAATAATATTTATATTTATATCAAATTTTCAATAATTATTTTAAATTATTTAAATTATTATTATATTAATTTATTAACTTAATTAATTACATATTAATTAATAAAATATATTTTATTTATTTATTTTATTCAATTTTATTAGAAAATAATTAAAGTGAGATCCGTTAAAAAATTTATTCAATTGAAATTGTCTCTTTCTTTTTTCATATGTTGCAAATTTTGCAAGCTTGTAATTTAGCCATGAAATTGCTCTTGCAAGTTTCATATAGCCATTTGCAATTCAACTTGCAAGGGAATAAAGATACTCTTTAGCTTGCAGCATTAAGCTAAGAGAAGGTAATCAGTATTCTTCTATTTTTAGACTATTTAAGTTAAAGATTTTTAATTAGCATATTAATTTTAGTATTATATTTATATGTATATATGGGTTTGATTGCAGCAATTTTTTGTATTAATATAGTTACAAGTTCAAATTTTAAATCAATAATTTAAACTAAAAAAATTAACATTTGCAATTCAAATTTATTAGAGATATAAAATTGTTCAAATCTTTTCACCAAAAAACAATTGTTCAAATCTGATAAATTTTTTTATCGAAGTTTTATAACATCACTTTTTTTTGGTTCGAATATCATCATTGTTATATTTTTATCATTAGATGATTATTATTTATCATTAGATGATGATTATAATTTCACTTGTTAAAGTTGAGTCAATGTTTCCTTATAGACTTTACCACGCGACTAAGCTTCCACTTCTCTTCTTTTTTTTTTAATCCCCAAATAGCATACTTACATACATGTAATTTGTGATTAATAACAATGAAAAAGAATAATATATTTTGATGGTACAGTGTTTGTCATGTGTTCATTCACGGCTTTGAACATGGAGAAACCGTCTACCCACATATATAAAAGAAATAGAAACTATGATCAATGTCTTCTAATTTTTATCATTCTTTGCCAAAATGCTTTATATTCACGCATCTATTCCTGATAAATCAAAGCTGCAAAACATGGTGGGGCAAAAGAAAAGAAAAATTCCCAGCTCAAAAGTCGACCACCTTTTCTTGGAAAATTAGTGATCTTTTCATCCTCTACAAACGAATTTTTATTTTATTAGGAAAAAAAGTCTTTCATGCTCTTGGATTAGCCGATTTTTGCAGGCAGGAACCTCATCACCCTCAGGGCTTATATGATATGATTGCTGGGTTACAAATTCAAGGGAAAGACAAATGCTACCCAGTGATACAGCCATGATTAGAAATTCATTCAAAGCAAGAAATATACAGGATTCTGCATTAATCAAGCCTTCTCAACAAGTATTCGACTTGAACTTCCTTTGTGAGAGGCATGATCAAATTGTCATACAGGTCCACCACCAAACTTGGCTCCACATTGTATATGGGCTCAGATTTATCTTCCGGAGGTTTCATAGTTACATCTATGCAGAATGTTTTTGCTTTTTTCTGCACTCTTTTTGACTGCTGTTTCTACAGTTTCATATGTTAGCAATTCCATGAGTTTTTCCCTATCCTTCATTAAGAACCAAAACCCAAAGCACGACAAAGTGAGAAGCTTATATAATAGTGGAAGGGGTGAAAACAGGAAACCATCAATTATAAACTTAACTTACTTGCAGTCCAATAGCAGCCTCATAGTCAGCCGGGGATTCTTGAAATTTTGCCTCAGCCACAAGTGGATTCTCCTAGACAATGCCTGCAGTAATTACCACAACAAATGCTAATATAAAAGGCATAGGATTATTGAAGTCCTTTTAAAATACACTAATATACTACTATTTTTTTTCTTATATCAAAGAGTAAGGTTTCACACATCAATTTGCTTTGTTTTCTAGCAATTTCGTTCAAAAAAGCACTGTAAGATTAATTTTATAATGATAAAGTGGAAAGGTAGACAAAAAAAGTGATGATAAAAAAAAGACGAACAGACAGAAATCATTGATAATAGGAAACTATACCAATTGTCTCTAAAAAGGAATGAAAAACTCGGAAGTACATATATAAGTGCACTAATGTGCAATTTCTTATCTGTAAAGACAAAGGATTCCACATGAAATTGCTCTAATCTTGGTTTTCTATCCATTTTTTTAATTAAAAAAAAACTCAAGAACATTTTTTTTATTGATTCAGTGATGATTATCAATAAAAGAAACTCAACTAAACGTCCACGAATTATATGAGTAAGATTAAAGGTTTCCACTCTCTTGTCTCCTGTTCCTTTCTTCCAGATACTAGTAAAATCTAGAAGCATAATGGTAAGATAAAATTGGATATTGAATAACAATTTCAAACCCTGGGATTAAATTAGCCTCAACAGAAGCCAAAAAAGCAATCAAATTTTTGTGGTTACACATCAAAACACATTCCTTTGCATTTTAATTTTTAAATTCGTCAACTTCATCAAACTCGTATCAAAATTCCATTTCCCAATTCATTCGTTCTCTAGGGAAAACCAGAGATCAATATAAAATTAACAGAAAATAAATCAAAAGGGCACATTTCAATTAACCCCCATTACATAACTTACCACCACAATAGCAAAAAAAACCACACACAGAGTAAACAATAATTATGAACACTCAGTAATTCTTCGGTCATGGTAGAGAGTTCTCCCTCAGCTTTTCTGGAGATCCACGAGCTCCCAATTTTTAAGCTGCTCACTTTTGTTAGTGAGCTCTCCATTCTCTCTCTTAATTCGTTTATTTTCCTTTCTTTTCCTCTCTCCACTCGCTTGCGCACTAAAATTCTTAGTTTCTCTGTAAAGCTGAAGAAGTGATGTTGAACAGCACAAAGGGGGAAAAAATAATACGTTTCCCGTTTCCTCCCATTTGTAATTAGATTTTTAACTTTTTTTTTTTCAATTATACCTAACATATTTTATTTTTTTCAATTAGAACCCTTCATTCAGCATTTTAGGTTAAATATGAACGGAATGTTAATATGACCGTCTAACAAGAGCCCCACCCACCAAAGCAAATATGGCATGAAATACTGTTATTAAATATTTTAAGATTTGGCAACAATTTTTTTCATCTCTAATAATATTTGAGCTTCTGGGACAAAATTCAATAAATATTTGAATAATTTAAAAAAAATGATAAAATTTGCTTAATGATACTACAATTAGATTTATGGTCAAAAGAGCCACATCAAAATTAACACTATAAAGAGATTGGAACAGAAATTGTACGCGTTAGGCAAATGGGAAGCCCAATTAATCATTTCTAAAAGGAATATGATTCTTGAAACTACACACAAAACACAAATATATAACACCATTTTATTTTATTTTTTTTTATCTCTAAGAATAACCTTTTCACACAAGAAAATGTCTACTTTGCCATTTAATTTAGTAAGGAAAAAAAAAACATAGTGCTATTAATTTTATAATGATAAAAAGCAGAGGTGCAATAAAATATAAACAAAGAAAAGAGACGAGCAAAAGTCAAATGTAATTGGAAGCTTTTATCACTTGTCTCGAAAAGGAACCAAAATTTTGAAATGCTTTTATGTGCTACCATGTTTGTTTCTTATCTAAGAACAAGAAACCTTACAAATGGGTTTAAGGTTATGTTAAAGGCATTTACAATTTTATAAACAAAATGATTTTATAGATATTTTACAAATTCAATGTAAGACAAATCGTAAATGTATACCTGAATTTATTATGTGACAATCATAAAAGTTCGATTAATAACTTACATCAAGTCTCATAGAGGCTAACCGTTTAGTTGTATTGTCATATGATATAATATACTCACCTATGAAAACTGCAAGAGGGAATCATTGGCCCTAGTAAGTGCTTCGGAAAATATGTATGCTCGTCCGGACTCTCTTAGCATCCCACCTAATTTGAAAAGAGAAATAGATCAGGTAATCAAAGAATCATTTTATACCAACAGCTTACCCAACTTTTATCTTATGAGTCAATCAGGCACTTGACTTTCTTGTTTCTTTATACAAAACATATGTATTACCTTTTCTATCTTATTGAGAATTCACTCCTCCTTTTCTTCTAAAAATATTAGAGAGAATCTCAAACCACAATAAATAAATTAGAAAGCAGTAGATTTTACTTACCAAAAATTAGAATTTGCACATAAAAATCCCATAAAGGAAAATTCGATTGGCATTCTAAATTCAATTCACTAACCAGTAGGTTAACAATTTCTGTTCTGCTTATCTTCTCCTTTTATTTTCTTCCAGAAATTACAAATCAAATAAAGCAACAAAGTAAATTTCAGATGCGATGATACTCTCAAATCATGAGATTAAATTAGCCATATCAGATGCAAGATTAGCACAATACTGCTTATTTTGAATTGATTCATTCTAGCTTTATGGCTTCACATCACCTATTGTGGCATTTTAAATTCGTTATCATTATTAGCCCATGTCCAAAACCCAACTCCAAATTTGTTCCTTTTCTAAGAAAATTCATAGAGATATCCTAGATTAGCCCCAAAAATTGAAACAGGTTCTCACAAAAATAAAAGATACTTAACCTATGATTACATAATCAAAATAACCAGACATAAAGGCTAGCAAAGAATCGTTAGATACTCACAGTAATGTGCTGAGTCATGATAGAGTTTCCATCCTAAGGTTTCCTTGAAATCCCTGAGCTTCCAACATTTTAAGCTGCTAATATTTGTTATTGCCTTCATCATTCTCCCTCTCTCTCTTGAGCCAATTCGTTTATTTGGTCACTCTACATTTGATTCGAGTCATTGACAGATATAGGGACAAATGGAAAGTAGTTCAAGATTTTTAATAAGGGAAAAGCCTTCAAAAGCTCTAAGCAACAACAGCACCAGCAAGATTATTACTTAACCGATTCTAATAGTTCGATTTAGAATTGGAGTTTCAAGAAACTGAACCGTAGGAACTGGATAGAAAAAAGTTAAACCGATTTATGAACCTCTCTAGCCAGAATAGAAAATTATGGACCTTAAGATGCAGCACTAATTTCCCGTTTCCACTGAGAAAATGTTCAGAAACCCAAGATGAGAATTTATTTACAGAACATTAAGTCTTACAGAAAATTCTCCAAAGAAAACAAGGAAAAGGGACTCCAATATCTATAATCATCTGCACCACTGTACAAGCAATATTCTCGTCAACAACCTGAAAAATTGAGCAGAACAATCTCATGACATCTGATGGAAAAAAGACCGAATATGCAACATGTTTACGACTTTAGGACTCTCAATTGCAACTATATAGTATTCCTTCGGCACAGTGCCAACCACATTCTCACTTCTGGCCCATTCTTGAAAAGCAGAACCACTGGTACAGCTTTAATTTCGTAGTGTCCTCAGCAATGTGCAAGTCACTCAGTGTATTGAGCACAAAGCATTTAAGTTTCCCATCATACTCTCCTGCATTTAAGTTTCCCATCATACTCTCCTGCAAAGTGAACCATTCTGCAGAGTCCGCACCAACTTGCATAGAATTCCACTAGGACCAGGGTATCACTTTTCAGAATCAAATTCTCCCACGAGTCCTCGGTGACAACTGCAGCTGTATATGACCCAAAGAAGCAGTTCAATAATACCATCCAATACTATAAGTTACAGCAGATGTCTTCTAACATCTTAGCATATAATCTTGATTTGGAAAAAATAAATAAACAAATAAATAAAGCAGAAAGCAAACCACCACTGAACAGAAAAAAGGGGTAATCATATCAGCTTATTGCCTATTACATGGAAATAATCATGTTTTCTTGTGATTACTTGAATGAACAATGATATGCAGAAAAAACAGTCACCATATTTCAAATAATTTTAATTTATGCATTCCACACTAATGATTGAATGCCTGCAAATACTTAAAGACCCAAATAGAAAGCTAATTACCTCAATTGGCACAAGCATTACATCTTTTAGAGAGAGTGGGAGATCCATACTATTAAAACTCTTCAGATAAGATTCTCTGAAGTAATACCTCAATGTTCAAATTTGACCTAAAACTCTTCAGACAAGATTCTCTGAAGCAATTCATCATGCAAGTGTAAAGTAACTCTCCGTACTAATGCATCATGCTAGTTTAAACTAAGGCTTCTCTTATCACAGAACATCTGAGAGTATGCAACAACTCTATAAGTGGCCCATAAGAGAGTATAAAAACCATAAGTCATGCATGCATACCTTGAGCAAAATAGTCTGAAACCCCAGATGTCTTGCAATGCAAAGCAGCACCACCCAAATCTTCTGCAGAGACTTCCTCTCCTGTAGAAGCCTAAAATAACTTCTTTAGATCCAATTCTTTATATAGATTTAAAATGTAGGTAAATTCCCATATACATATAGCTGGATACTAGTTCGCAAGCAACCCAAAAGGTATATTGACATATACCATATAAAATTTCCTGGTTAATACAAAATATAATTAAAAGACAGTAAAATGCTATATAACACTTTACTCACCTTCACAAGTGATGGTCCAGCTAGAAATATGATAGCATTACCTTTCAGTTCACCATAACACTTTCGTCAGCCATTGCAGAAATATAGGCACCACCAGCAGTGCAGGAACCCAATACAAGTGCAATTTGAGGAATGCCACCAGCAGAATTACATCTTGATTGTAGAAAATTCTACCAAAATTATCCTTATCAGGGAAGACCTCAGCCTGTTTTGGAAGAAAAGCACCTTCACTATCAACAAGATATATGCAAGGTAATCTGCATTGAGCAGCAATTTCCTGTGTCCTGAGATGTTTCTTATCATGATGATACTGAACTCTGACTGTTGCCAGTGATTACATATTCAAACTTAATGTGCTATCAATATACAAAGTCCAAGACACAATTCACAAGTAATCAGATATCAATAATCAATCATCATATAAACACCAGCAATCAAGGATGATGCAGTTTGAAGAAATTGATTATCATATGATATAATTAGTGCCAATAAGAGAGAAACATCAAGAACACCTAGAAAAAAAGGGGTAAAAAAAAGCAAGAAGGTTTTTACCTATCAACTTCGTATAGTGATGAGAGCATGTAACTGCAGGCTAAGTGCACCACCGCTGGTTAATCATCAATGCCAGCCACTGCAAATGGAGCAGGACTGCACCAATGGAGCTGCAAAAATAAAAGAAGCACCAAAAATCAAATGTCCTAATCAGTAATCCACATGAGGAGAATATGAAAATCGTGAAATGCCATGGAACAGATAAAAATGGACATAAGATGAATGACGTTATTTTATGGCTTCATTTTTCAGTTTTTACTTACAAAACAATGTAGCTTCCATTGTTGAACTTGAACCTGCTTCGTTATCCTATCAAATCAGATCGGACCAGAAGATGGATGTAACATGAGACTATCATATACAGAATGTCAGTCTTTTGATTAGTATTAGCACTGCTAAACAAATTTCTTCACCCAAAGAGAAAAAAAAAATGGGCAGTTGGATTACATTTCCCTGATTATTTTCAATTGAGACTGGCAATGGCATCCATATATATCGAAAAGAGGCTGAAGGTGCAATTCAGATCCTGAACTTTTGTGCGATGGTCAAGGAATTGGAAGATAATTTGTCACCAATAGTCTCCACAAGAGCAATTTCCATTCTTGAAGTGGTGAAAACGGTTTGAATCCCGCACAATAATCTCCCTCTTTGTAATTTTAGTTATGAATTTAGTTGCAGTATGGCAATCACCGCAGACTCTCAAGTTTTTGAAGATCCTAATTGGACATTTAGGAGGGGTGCTGATGATTCCATATGCAATTGCCAACCGCTCACTATGAGCCATGAGGATCTGCTCCTTCTCATCATCCTCGACATCTTGCAAAACAAAGCTGAAGTCTGGAACATAGCCAAGGATCTTGATTTTCGAGGTCAAATCTCTTAACTCCCTATATATCTCCTCACATTTTGGATGAGATTTATTTCCATTGTAGAAGACTTCAACCTCATTGTTCATTTCAATAGAGCTCCATCCAGGAGTCTTCCTTAATCCCCTACCCCTAGCTAACGATCTCACCTTATCTGCCCCTTCCCATTCCCCAACAGTAGCAAAAATGTTTGACAACAAAACATAGTAGCCAACATTTTCTGAATCAAGTTCAAACAAGCGATCCGATGCATATTTACCCAACTCCATATTTCCATGAATTCTACAAGCACCAACAAGAGCACCCCACATAGAAACATCAGGCTGTATTGGCATATCTTTTACAAACTTGTATGCCATTTCCAGATGTCCAGCCCTACCAAATAAATCTACCATGCAGCCATAGTGCTTCAAAGTAGGCTCAATCCTATATTCTTCCTGCATCACATGAAAGCACCATTGACCATCACTAACCAAACCTGAATGACTACAAGCTGACAATAAAGACACAAATGTTACAGGATCAGGCTTCACCCCTTCAGCTATCATTTCCTTAAAGAACTTGAGAGCTTTCGCACCATGCCCATGAACTGCAAGACAAGCTATCATGGCATTCCATGGGACTGAATCTTTTCTAGGCACTTCATTGAATAATGACACAGCATCGTCCAGTTTTCCACATTTTCCATACATGTCAATTAGGCAAGTGCCCACAAAAACATCCAAGTAAAGAGAATCTTTAATAACTTGCCCATGAATTCTCATGCCTTGTTGCAATGCACCTACATGGGAATAGGCTGGCAGAATGCTCACCCATGTCCCTTGATTTGGAATTATTTCCTTGCACTTTTCCATGATATTGTATACTTCAATTGCCTCACTTGCCAGACCATTTTGAGCATAGCCCGTGATCAAAGTGTTCCATGAAATCACATCTTTAATGGGAAGTCTTTCAAAGACTGCATGTGCAGAATCTGTAGCACCCATTTTGGCATACATGTCCATCAATGCATTCCCAACAATAGTATATTCCATAAGCCAGCCTTTCCTTGTGACAAACCCATGAATGGCACGACTGCACAGATGATCATTTAGATGAGAAACAATAGAAGCCAAACTGACAACAGTCAACAGATCTGGTTGGATTCCAACTAATTGCATCTTGTCAAAGAATGTACGTGCAGTAACCACATCATCATTTTGCTCATATGCCACAATTATTGAATTCCATGACACAATATCTCTTCCCACCATCTGATCAAAAACTTTCTGTGCTTGCCCCAGGCTACCAAGCTTGGCATACATGTTAATCAATGCATTGGACACAAATAGTTCAGATTCCAACCCATTCTTAATAGCCAATGAATGAACCAATTTCCCACTTAAAATATCACCCAATTGTGCACAAACAGGAAGAACAGTAGCAGCAGTAACAGCATCTATTGCTACCCCTTCTAATCTCATTTCATCCACAATATCCAATGCCTCAGTAACTTTCTCATTCTGAGAATATCCAGAAATCATTGCATTCCACAAACCCCCATCTCGGATTGGTATATCATCAAACAATTTTCTAGCAGCACATACAAACCCAAACCGTGAATACATATTTATCAAGGAAGCAGCAACAAAAACATCCCACTCAAAACCCAGCTTTAGGATTGAGCAATGTATCTTCTTGCCATCAAGTAGATTTTGACATGCTTTAACTACAGGAGGAAATGTGTAAAAATCAGGCTGAAGACCAGATGTCAACAAAAACTGACAGAAACAGTCTACAGCTTCATGGAAACAACCATGGCGAACGTAAGCAGATATCATAGAATTAAAGGTATAGACATTTTTTTCAGGGATCTGGTCAAAAGTGTGACGAGAGAATGACAGTTCACCAAGATATGCATAAAGATTGACAAGCTTTGCAGACACAATGATATTCTGAGTTCTACCCAACACCACAAGAAGGGCATGAAGCCGCTTAGCATGAGGAAGTCTTGTACACGATTGGAAAAGAAGATTGAAATCAAAATCTTCCTTCTCATTTCTAAGATCGCCTGATTTAACCAACCAAGAGTTTGTGGTTGCTGAAAATAAAAGGCAATGGACTTGGAACAATGGATGAAGTCTGGAAATGTGTCTTCCTTTGTAGGTCGGCACCAATCTGAGCAGCCAAAGATGAAATACAAAATTGAAGCTTAAAATATCAAATACCCATCAAACTATTAACAAATGTTTAAGCATCAGGAATAAGAAATAACTGATCAAATACCAAAACCGGGTTAGGAGTTTTGATATTGAGGGTCTGCCAGTGTTTTGTCACTGTTGTGGTAGAGACAAATGGTTAAGGGTTTTTATGGAGGATCTGACAAAGAGGGGAGAAGACTGAGAAAGGCGTGAGAGGTGGATATGTTTGCAAGGGCCTTTATTCGAAAATTAAAATCGTAAAACATCGGCCTCAGGCGCTAATCAGCTTCAAGATAAATTAACCACAAGAACTAAGAATAATTTCAGCCTTCTTTTTATCATAATTTAGTGTTTGTAGCCGATGTTTTTCTTCATTCATAATACCCAAACAACATAAGAACAAAAATTAAAGATTTTTGGTAAATGATGAAGAAATTGGGCCAAAACACCTCCAAGATCACGGGCATCAAATGCATTCAGCAGTGAGAACAACTAGCAGCATTTATTTCAAGCAGGAAACCATTTTGCAGCAATACTTTTTCCCAGTTTTGGTAGCTTGATTTTCTTTTCTTCTCTACTTAATTGTGATGATACTGAACTCTAACTGTTGCCAGTGATTGCATATTCAAACTAATGTGCTATTAATATACAAAGTCCAGGACAAATTTTACTAGCAATCAGATATCAATAATCAATCATCATATAAACACCAGCAATCAAGGAAAAAAGATGATGTAGTTTAAAGAAATCGATTATCATATGAAATAATTAGTGCCAATAAGAGAGAAACGTCAAATACACCCAGAAAAAAAGGGTAAAAAAAGGGCAAGAAAGCATATACCTGCCAACTTGGTATAGCAATGAGAGCATGTAACTACAGGCTGAGTGCACCACCGCTGGTTAATCAGCAATGTCTCAACCACTGCAAATGGAGCTGGACTGGACCAATGGAGCCACAAAAATCAAAGAAAAAGTGCCAACAATCAAATGCCCTATTCAGTATTCCAGATAAGGGAAAAGATGAAAATCATGAAATGCCCTAGAACAGATAAAAATGGACATAAGATGAATGACATCGTTTTATGGCTTCATTTTCCATCTTTTAATTACAAAACGATGTAATTAGGCAAAGGAAAGATGAGCCACTACATTTATTATTCATATCTTAATCCCAAACATTACTATGAAAAGGAAAAAAGAAAAAAGAAAAAATTATGATATAATAGATGGTGGAAACCACACTAATATGGAAGCAACATGCATTAGACAAACAACAAAACAAACTGAGATTACAAATCCTTAAAAGGGTGAAAAATACATATATATATATATATATATATATATATAGAGAGAGAGAGAGAGAGAGAGAGAGAGAGAGAGATTCCCAACTAATATTTATCATGGTAATCCCAAATTTTGAAAAATTTGGATCAATAAATATGGATAAAATCATGACTAACCTATATGGAATAAAAGCAGACATTCAAGCACACAGTTTGTTGAGAATAACTACATGCTGACAAGGAATGCCTATCTTCTTGAGCTTTAAGGTTCGTGTAACAAGAAGTTTCTCGAAGTCGCCAATCTCAGATTCAATCTTCACTGCATGAGCTTCAACTCCTTTCCCTATTCCGTTTAGAAATTCTGGAATTCTAACTTTCCCTGCAATAACAGCAATACACTCTCAGATATATATCTAAAATTCTCATCAACTTAAGACAGCAAATTTTCAGCTTAGTAGCTGGAAAAAAAAAAGTAAAGTAAATCCAACTTTCTCAGACATGAGAAAGTAAAAGATTCACTCAAGAACAGATGTTTTAAGACTTTGGAATTTAAACAAACAAAGAATTCAAGATTCAGTTTCTCTTTTCTTTTCATTTTTCACTTATGAAACAAAATCATTACTTTCAAATCTCAGTTCTTCCCGTTATCCAATTTCTCAATAAAAATTAAAAAAACAATCACATGAATGGCAAGCATGGTAAGAGGAAAAGAAACAATCTCTAGCCAGAAAACTCGAGACGAAAAACTTCTCCATTCGAAAGAGGAGCAGAAGAAACATGAAATTGAGACAGGAGAAGAAAAATTGCAAGAACACGGCGATAGACAAGAAAGCAGAACAAAATGAACACATAAAGTTGCTACGCTAACAAAATCCCAGCAAGAACAAGAAAAAGCAGCAGTAAAAAAAAAAAAAGCCACAAGACTCAAAATCAAAAACCAAAGAAATTTGAGCCTAACCAAAGAAACGACGTGCGGTTGTGGAGATGAGAAGAAGAGAGTGGCTGCAGTTGTGGAGAAGGGAGAAGAAGAGAGGGGGTAGGGTTTAAGATGAGAAATATAAAGCTGTGTTTTAATTTTAAATTTCTATTTCAATTATTTTAAATTTTCAATTATTTCAATTATTTCCCATAAATTTAAGCTTATTTACTTAGAATATACATTTATATGTTTAGAGTTTTTTTAATTTTTAATTACTTTTTCAAATATTTTAAATATTTTAAATGATATATTTTTTAAATAATAAAAAGATACATTATTAAACTAGATTAGAACAAAAAAATATTAATAACTTTAATTACTTCAATTATTTATGTAAACTATTTTTTATCGATCTTCTAATAATATAAATAAGGAAAAAAATATATGTGATTGTTAAGAAATCATACGATAGAATTGGTAATAGTTGAATTAATTAAATTAATAAAAAAATAATTAATGTAGTTAAAAAAATAGATTTAAGTGGTTAATAAGAAATTGAAAAATAATTAAAGTGCAAGTTTGTTGGATGCCTAGTGGTGAATGGTAATGAAACTTGATGTTGATGATATATTTGGTTAGATTCAAATTTTAACAAGAGAAATATTTGTAGTTTTGGTGATCATGAAAAAATATACAATAAGTTTTAAGAATTTTAGTGGGTAGAGCCTTGAAATAGAAGCATAAACAACCTTATTTTTAGTTGCCTTCACTTGCAATGAATGAGAAGCAAGAATTAACAAACATAATAAAGTGAAGCAAAAGGCGGAAAGAAGGAAGAAGCTGAGAGTTAAAAAAACAAAAGTGATAGCTAAAGGAATAAATAAATAAACCTTTAAATATAGCCAAAAAAAAAAAGGAAAAATAAATAAAAGTTGTTTGTACTATAAAAAAATTCCTAAAGTTGTTGACAAAAGAAATTACTGTGATAAATTTTTTCATTTAAAAGACTTTGTCCGTATAAAAGTGTTTGGTCACCTAACAATTCATATTCGTATTTTACATTTTAAATCAGCAAAATGAAAATTATTTTGCTTAAATTTTCTCGTCTTAAAAATTAAATGTACTTTGTTCTAAAAAAATAAATGTATTTTATATTGTTAACAGCATTAAAACTTAACCCACATCCAGCTGTGTACAAAACCAATTTATTCAAAAAATTTAAAGTATTTAAAACCAAATATTGAATTCGAAAATTTTAACAACTAAGTTTTCATAATCGGATTGAAAAAGTATATACCTATGAGATTGCATTGTTTTAAAATATCGGTCTAATATTGCTCCAATACTACAAAAAAACTGCATTTTATCAATGAAATTTTTTCACAAGCAATCCAACAGAAAATTTTCATTCGTAGTAAATTTGCCAATGTAAAAACATTTTATTGATAAATTTACCATCAAATTACCATAATGAAACGTTGATAAATTATCAATGGAAATTTTTGAAGGTAAATATAGTTTTTTTTGTATAAAATTTATTGAAAATCCGTTCATAATTTACCAACGAAAATTTTATATTGATAAATTACTAACAAATTTTATTTAGTGGCAAATTACTACTAAATTTTGTCCATTGGTAAATTTGTTGATCAATCATTTAGTAGTCTAACAGATAATGATTTGTCGGTAAATATATGCATTGGTAATTTATTGGTATTAATCAATAGACATGTTTTACCAAAGGAAATTATTCATTAGTAAATTACTAATTGATTATCAATGAATTTTATACAAAAAATAAATCATATTTACCAATAGAAATTTTCATTAGTATTTACTAATAAACAATACCGTTGATATTTACCAACGAACATACTTTCATTAGTATTTAAAAGTTTATTAACGGATAATAATCTGTTGATAATTTTTAATGAAATTTTCCATTGGTAAATGCAATACAATAATCAACCTCACCATTTTTTAATAATGGATCACAAATGGATTTTCATCCATTATTAAATTTTGTTGGCAATTTATTGGTAACTTTATTGTCACATATATGGACAAAAATTGTCAACGGATTTATTGCTAAATTTTTGTTGATAATATTTTATAATTTTTTAATCATTTCTATCGCTAATTCATTGGTAATTACTAATGAAATTTGTTTGTTAGTAAAATCTATTAGTAAATATATGTTTTCTTATATTACAATATGATGGTATATTATCATGTGCATAAATATTTTAATAATACATAAAATGTATGAAAATAAATTGAAACACCTAATTTCATGTTATAGGAAATTTATTTACCATTTCAAATTATATATATATATATTGAACTTATTTTGGTGAAAATCATGATTAATTCACATTCATAACTAAATTTGGCTCTATTTTATGTATGAGTTCAACCATATTTGCTTATAGTTAAAGTGTTACATATTAGATGAATGCTTCTTCTTTCATCTCTATTCTTTTATTAATAGTTCTATAAGTTCTTCCCTATCACGTTCACTAGTTTAAGCCTTCACTAACATAAAATTTGCGACCAAACGCACTTGATTCTCAATTGGTCTAGCACATCTGATTTGTTTAATTATTTATTTATTTTTACTTAATTAATCATTATTTTTCTTAATATTTGAAACTAAAATTCAGCAGCAAAAAATATTTATAAATAAATATTTTTTTTAAAATATAAAATTAACTGATTATAAATGAATGCATCACATTATAATTTGAAGTATAAAAACTCATTTTACATATATATAACATATAATTATTTAAACTTAAAAGTTCATTTCACCAATAATGTCCCAAATCATAGAAAATCCGTTTAAAAACCACATCCATTAATATCAATTATCCATTAAATTGGATATGTATTGACATGCATGTCCATATTTGGCTCACATGCATGTCAACACCTATCCATTTTAAACTTTTGATTGAATTAGACATTTGTAAGACATAGATTTTTTGTCTAGTTTATCTTTGACCCAGAGCAAACATAAAATGCAGTATGGGTAATTGTTGATAGATTAACTAAGTTGACACACTTTTTGCTAGTTCGGATAGATTATTCTTTGAACATATTAACATGGTTTATGCGCAAGGATGACACACATAAATTGAGAAATAGTTCAATTTTATGTTGCAAACCATATGTTGATTGAAGTCTAAATTGATAGATATAACAATCTCTATCCTTTAGAAGCTAAAAAATAAAGTAAAAAAACATGAGAGACTGAGAGGTTATAATCTATACTATATAATAAAATCATATACAAAAGTACTATAAAAAATACAATGTTAGTCCTTTTTGGCCCCGTTTTTGTATTTTGTTTATGACACAATTTCTAGCCCCTTCACCACTTCCCTTCTCTTTTCCAATAGATTCTAATATTAAGCCTCCTCTTTTTTCTTCTGACTGCATGAACCCCAAATCAAAATGTTGTCATCCTCATGCCTTGCCTCTGCAAAATATGTTTGCCATCATTAGTCAATGTCCCCATCCCAGAATCAAACGTTGTTGCCCCACCTTCTGATCCTACTTTTTTCTACATTCAAAACTCTACCTTTTAATACCCATTGTTCCCTAATTCAAACGAATCTTCATATATCTATAGTCTTTTTTATTGGAAAATGAAAATCCATAAAACCAAAGATAAAAGCACACTAATATAAAAGGAGAAGAAGGAAAGTAACATATTAGCCTTCATATTGTAATCCCTCAAGATTTTGATCCATGAACTAGATTTGCAATAAGAAAACTAAATTTCCAAATAAGGGCATCCAAAACTCTCACACAAAAGACAGAAAAAGTAAACTAACCATAGAAAAAACTATTAACAAAATGATAAAAAAATTATCAACCATAGTGAGAGTTTTCTGGGATTATATTTTTTACAAAATAAAGTATAGTTTACACATAAATAAAAAATTAAAATAAAGTAATTATAGATTTGAGTTTGGATTGTATGAATTATTGTAGGATTATATACCTTTAAAGTGTATATAAATAGTGTAAATGTCTAAATATTTAAATCCCATATCATATATAGAGTTTCATCAAAGTAGAAAATGCAATTTGAGTTTCATAGGCTTTAGGCCCATTTTAGAGACTTCGAAGTTCAATTTCATTTTAGCTTAAGACCTAAAGTGTTGATATGTTGCTTTTATTTCAGGCTTTTCGCGCATTTTGAGTTTTTTGTAACTTCTTATAAATTTTACAAATATATTTATTTTTTCCTCTTTTTTTTTTAATTCTTAGAAATGATGATTTCATGACACCAAAAAAATGGAAAATTAATTTAGAAAATCAAAAGTAAATTTCAATGTTTAAATCCTTTTTTTCTCCCCTCTGAGCCAAGCAAATTTTAGAGAGAAAAAGTGGTATATTTTATAAATTAAAAAAAAAACTCATATTAGTAGAATATATTTATTCTGCTAACTTGATAATCTACAATATTATCAATATATTTATTCTACTAACTTGGGCCAATTAGTTTCATTAATCCATTATTTCTATTATATAAAAGGCTATTACATTCAAAAAATTATGCTTCTAAACTAATTATTTGAAAAAAAAGATCATGTATACCCTTTTTTTAAAACATTAAAAAACACCATCACTTTTATTTTTACCAGAAATACCTTTTTTTTGTTTTTTTCTTTTCCACTTTTCCATTATCTTATTTAAAATGACCCACCACCAAAACAGAGCAAGATTTAAGCAAACCAAATCTTTTCTTTTTAACATATGGCGACTTTTGTGGAAGAAATTAATATACTTAGAAATGGCAAATTGTTCTTTCTCCATTTGCTTTGAGGCTCTGTTTCATGTACATCTATTGCTATGAACCTAGAAATCAAGTTCGCCACCATCGATCCAAGATTTCAGCTGCAAATCCCCGTATTCGTCCAATATTTTCTGTGGACTTGAGTCTGTTGTAGCTATCAATGATTATAACATTGATCTTCTGTAGCATTTGACTCACGTTCTTTTCTCTTTTTCGATCTCTCGTCCTCTTCATTTATTTCTCTGCACTTCTTCTTCTCCTTTTGCTATCACTCAACTCATTCCAAGTTTAGGCTTTTTCGAGTCAATTGACTTTACTAGTACCCGACTAACTCAATCTTACTTATCCTTTCAATTTTCAAGAAGGTAGCTAATCACATTTGTAGAGCAACACCCAATTCCCGAATTTACCGTAGCGACAAGTCTTTTTTTTAGGCATTTGGTGTATGTTTTCACTCAATTGGCTTTGGGTAATAACTCATTTGTTTCTCCTTTGTTCAAAAGATAGAAATTTAAGGTTTATCTTGACAAGAAGCTCTTGAAAAAAGACGTTTGTGGAGATTCAATTGAAGAGGTTGTCGGAATCTGTACTAAGGTTGTTACTTTTAGTTTTTATAGGCTTCTTATTTTGTCAAAATTTGTCTATTTTCTATTTGTAGATTTCATTTGTGAATTGAAATTTGTGTTGGCTTTTTATGGTCATCCAGCTCGATTAAAGCCTATTTCTAGGTGTTTAGTTCAAAATACCTTGCTATGTGATTTTATAATCTTATTTATACGTATAGATGACACTTATATTTTGTGAAAATAATATGGTAGTTTTTGAAATACATAAATGAATACAGTTCAAACGGCACAAATGTGATATATACTCCCAGTAACTGCCTACAATTAGCAATGCTTTTTGATGAAAATGAATGTGTATAGTAGGACCAAGTAGCCAACTTTGTTACTTGGGCGTTATTAGTCTAAAATATCAGGCTTCAATTGAGATGTCTATTTTTCCTATAAGAATTATCTCAATAATCCTTTTTAACATACTAGTTTTGTCTTTTCTGTCATACATATGGAATGTTTCAAAATATGGTACATCTTGCGAGTAAATATTATTTTTACTCTTGTTATAAATTTTTACAATCTTGGATGAAAAATAATGGGCGCGGAGGAGAAAAACCAATTTGGGTGATTTCATTTTCCTTTGTTTAATTTTTTTTTCAATTGATAAACTTGTTTTGTTTGCATTATGACTTGAAACAGAAAAACATATTGCAAAAGAAATACAAAATCATAACAAGTGGTTTCTCTAGTTTTAATTTTCCATAACACGAAAATAAAACCAAAAGTAAGGAAAACAATTGATACCAAGCAGACCTAACATAAGTATGTGTCATATATATCTAGAAATTGCCACAAGTAATATTAATCAAACTCCAATTAATGGCCCTTATATTTTACAGTTTTCACTCCTATAATATTAATCAAACTACAATTAATAATTGGACATATTAATTATATGAGATTATTTTGATTTAGGTAATTTAAGAATAATTATATGAGATTGTCATATATTTTGAGTTCATTATAATATATTTATCATGTAACTTACATATACTTAACATATATTATTTTCTATTTCAATATAACAACTTTTATTATAATTAAAAAGCAATAAAATATCTTAATTAATAAAAGACAGCCCTGAAATTTTTTTTATTAAAACAATAAATTAAAAATTAGAGGTTTTATAAGAAAAATTCTATTAGTTAAAAAATATAAATTTCAGAATTACTATATTTATATTTATTAAAAATTATGTTACACAAATATATAAAGCATATATTGTATATATAAGTGTCATATACTCTTTATTGTATGTTTAACAATTCGGAGTATAGTATTATCATTTTCACATATTCGCTTATTAAGACTTGAACAAATGAATAATTGTTTATAATTTGAATTGCTAATAATTTAGACTAATAAGAAACATCTTATGGGCTAGAATAATTTATGTTCAATATATTTGAGGTATACAAAACAATAATGATAAATAATAAAAGTATATATTTAGCACATGTGAGTTATATATTTAAAATTAAAACTAAAACTAAAAAATTTAAATTTAAAATGTGAAAAATAATTGTTCAAATGTTTAAACTTTAAATTGAAAGAAAAACATTAGATTATAATTTTCTAATAAAGGAACAAATTTTACATTTTTTTAGTGTTCTTCTTGAATTTTTGCTTTCAGTTTTGTTTAGTAAGTGGTACACGTACACTCTATGAATTTAACTTTCACATTAATTAATATAAAACATATGTTGCAAATATAACTTATATTTGAGTGGAAATTTTTTCATATAATATTATTAAAAAAAGGATAGTAAAATATTAATAAAAAAAGGATTGTAAAAGTATATGAGATTTATATGTAAGTTGTATATGCATAATAAATATAATAGAATGTACCTTTGAATATATAATCTACATATAATATTTATTGTACTAAATACACATATCACCTACTATGATAAATACACATAACATATATTATATTAAATATGAATATAATTTATGCATAACATATATCTATAATCTATAGCCAATTGAGGTTCCATTTCATAAATAACTTATAACATGCAGATACCTCACATATAAACTATATATACTTAACTAGGCTTAGCCATGGTTCGAAATCAGCAGTTCTAAAAATATGGGACTGGACCGGAAACAAGGAGGGACTAGTTCAGAACTGGCTAGTTCCAACATTTTTTTTATTTTTAATTATACAATTAAATAATTATCACAATAAATAAATATAATTCCAATATTTTTTTAATTATACAATTAAGTAATTAACACAATAAATAAATATAATTAAAATTATTAAAGTTTAAAAATTAAACTTAATTGTTGGGTGAGTTTGAAGTAAAAATAATAATTTAACTTATCAATTTTATTTATAAATGAAGAAATAAATATTAAGTTAGAAATAAATGAAAAAATTGGGGAATAAATTAGTTAGAAAAAATAAAAATTTTAAGAAAAATATATATTAACTTATGAAATATTAATTTGTATAAATTATAAATTTCATACATATTTGTCACACACCACAAATGAATACCAAGCTTGCCACAACAACACAAGGCATTCACATAATTTTTAAGTAAAAATACCAATAATCTATTTATATCATTAAAAGAGGGTTTGAGAATCACTGTAGAAAATACAGTGTTCTTACAAAAACACCCTCTGGAAAAACGACATCATTTTCATACGTATTTTTTACCTAGCCAATCATCTAAATGACACCATATTATCTATCTCATATTAGCCTTTTGCTCGCCAACCCATTCTAAGGCCATCCCAATAACAACTCACTCAACAACAATCCAACAACAACCCATCCTAAGACGCACTCAACAACAACCCCACCCATCCTAAGGCTATATTTGTTTTTACCTTTCTAAACCTTATCTAGCTCCCTTACCCACTCTCAAATCATTTCTCTTATAAAAAAAAACTCATTTGGAACTTCATTGTCGCCCCATCCTTCTCCCTATCCCACCATTTTTCTCTAATTTTTTCTTTTCTTCAGCTAACCTTCAACATGCACCACCCACATCAAACGATTTTCCATCATATTTTGATTATGGTGATTCCCTTTTCCTGATGCTTCTGCGCTGTTAAGACCATATCCTGCTATCTACATCGTCCCTCACCAACATGCCATAGGTCAACCATCTTCACCTGTTGTCTAGTGCCTGTATTTTCCAAAATTGACCCTTTATCTATTTTTTCAATTTTTTTTATTGAACCTTCTTCTTCATCTGCCTAGATCTCTTCATCATCGATTGTTTTGTGTGGTATTTCAGCATCCTCAACATTCAACGTTCTCTTACATGGTGCACTACCCCATTTTACCAAATCTACTAGAGATGTCTTCTATTGCCCACAGTTCCCGACATCTTGAATCTGTCGTTCCTCTACTTGGCAGCCATAGTCAGTTTGTCACCCCTTCATTGTACCAACGGTCTTCAAAGTTCTGGTTTCTTCATTTGAGATGGTAAGTTAAATTTTTCCTTCATTTACATGTGTCCACGTGATTGATGTGTGTTTTGTTTTGAACGTATTTTTTTTCTATGATTTTTATTTTTGTTTCTTTTTTATGTTATGTGTTCTCCATTTATTTTTAATATATTATTGTATGTTTTTTATTTGTGGTTTCTTATTGATGTGTTAACTTTTGAAATTAGTGATTTTTGTCAATTTTGTTTGCATGTTTGTGATTTTAACCGTTTGAAAATATTGATCTACTTAGCCTATAAGCTTTTTATGTTTTTCTATTTGTTAAATCTGATTGGACAAAAAATGATGTGCAAATCTGTTGGCGTCTATTATGTTTGTTTTTTGGTATTATATTGGGCTGATTGTATTATTTGAGTCATAAGTGTGTGTTGTGTGTTTGGTTGGCATGTGAGTTTGACAATGAGTAGGTTAATCAGTAGAGGGCATGTATTGTTTTAAACCAGTAGTGCATGTATTGTGTTGTGGGCTATGTTTTTATTTTTTTAAAGTTGGCTGGATCATTACATAGGACTTATATGCATATTCTTTAAAAATCATAATTGGGCTTATATTTATATCTTCCAAATCTTTAAAGGTCAGACATTAATTCACATTATTGTTTATAGAATTACCCATTTTTATGTTTTTTCCTTTTCAAATTTGTTTCCTTTTAATGTAATAAATAATAAATAATAATAAATTAGGTGTATTTTGGCTATAAAGGGTCTTTTCCAAAATTTATTGAAAGTCCTCTTAATGATTACTGGCTGATTTGGATCATTAATTGTTGAGTAGGATAACCTAATCGTGGTTTATTAATAGGTTGAGATTGAGATTGTGAGGTCTTTATATACAATTTCTACTTACACGATTTATGTACTTAGATATTATATTTTTGGTGTGATTAGATAACACGTGTTGGATATATACCCAACTTGAGATTGTTTTTCTAGAAACTGAATATGTTTTGTTGAATTTCTGATATCTTATTCCTTGATTTACCCACTTTCTTATGTAAGCTTATTTCATTAATTAGTTTGTTTGGAACTTCAATGGCTTGTTTAGGATTATGCTTATCATTTTTAGTTCAGTTTATGAAATTTAGTTACATTTAGTGGGCCAACACATAGAGAATCCAATTTAGTCACCTTCCTTATAAATAGCAAACCTCCTATGCGTTGTATTATACATTAACACATCTTAAGCTTCTTTCTTGACTTATAATCTAAAGGTAGTCTTCATTATTTTTTTCAGTATGCTATTTCAATTAGCAAATAATTATAAAGAAATAATCATAACAACAAAAATTATTGACATTCATTGTCTCCATCTAAGAGTTTGTTTTTATCTTACTCTTTCTAATTATTGGATAGAAAACATGTTATAATTTAGGGTTAGACTTTTCTGTAATTTTATTTCCAAAATTTATGTTAGTTTGTGGTTGAATCTTATTTATGTTGTTTTGCATGTGTTAGTATCACTCTTTTAAATGAAAGTTTGTTATACCTTTGGTCTAAAAATATAGGCAGATTATGAGTTTTGCTTTTATGTTACTGTTATGACTATTATTTTATTAATATTACCTAAATAATATTTCCTCCAATGTGTTTTCTGTGTTAGATGTCCATTCGTGTCCCGATATCACCAACTTTGGAGGCTATCTTGGCCCACTTAGGTATGTCATCTCCTACATGCCAAATGCATTTTACTGACAGGGTCTACACATGTAATGTTTATTATGTGTACGAAGATGGTGACTGGAATCGATATATTTCTTTTTCAGTCGGTGTTAGTTCTGAATGTATTGATGAAGCAAAAAATATTGCGATCTTATCTACCATTGATCATTTAAGGGTATATTATGTGCTAGATATTTTAGATTACAATTATAGGAATATGATGATATATAAGCTGAGTTCTGAATATCCTGAAAACAATGACATAAATGCATGCATTAAAGGCTGCTTATGAAAGACTACCTGGTGAGTATGTGTCACTAGGTAGGAAATATGAGAAATTGATGAAGATTTTCAAGAAAATGAAGAATGTCTTTGGAAGAGTTGTTCATTTGGTTTGAGCTTTGACACAATGCACTATAAATAATTGCTTTTTTGGTTGGTGTAACTGAAATAAGTGTTGCTTTTTGGTTTATTGCAGTGCATTATGTCAATTTTGGGGATGAAACTTTTTGTTTTATAGGTCTTATGTAATTTGACTTAGTGCAAATGTTTTATTTTTTCTTCTTCCTGTTAATATATGGGTAATGTAAAAGCAACTCAGTTGTCAATATAAGTAAAACAATATTTTTCTTTTTATTTCCATGTGTAGTATATTATGGTTATGTATTACCCATATGTCATTTTTATTGCTTTACTATTCTGTTATATATATGGATGATAATTATACTTTGATATATTTAGTAAAAAAAACAATTAGCACTTAGTATTAATTTATCATAATTCAAATTCATAGAAATTGTTGTAGTTTTAGTGGTGGAAGTTTAACTAAGATTGAAAATATGATATATGAATGTTATAAAACATTTTTTTTGTACATATGGTTGGATTAAGTAACATGTGCTAATTGTTTATATGAATTGAGATTTTCTATCAGGAGTGAATCTGATTAATTAAGTTTATACATTAATGCGGTAATAATAAGTTATATTGAATTGTTCATAAATTTGATTCCAAATTCTGAAATATCCAACCTAAAAAGTTCGCATCAACTATTTGACATGAAAATGTACAGATCCTAAAAATATCCATTCCAGCGCATTAAACAATTGAGACTTATATATATATATATATATATATATATATATATATATATATATATATATATATATATATATATATATATATATATATATATATATATATATATATAAATAGTATAAATAATTGAATTTCAAATCCCTAACATATGAACTTGTCTCTATAAAAATGCATATGAAAAGCGTGTATTCAAGTAAAATATATGCAAATGCATATATTTAAATGAAATGCATGTAAAAAGGGATTTGTGAGAAGTCGAGAATGTTATAATTATGACTAGTTAAATGACATTGTATAGCAAAATAGAGGTCTAAGGCCCAAATAAATGATCAAATGCAAATGAATAGCAAAAGCAGAGGCATATGACCCAAAAAATATGCAAATGAAATAAATGATCAATCTAGTTAGCAAATACAAATGTTCACATGAAAAGTTGGGACAATGCCAGTTTACCTTAGCCACAACAAAAAAAAATAAATGAACAAGCATAAGTAAGGAGTGATGATTGTATGCTTTAATTTTACTTGAATCTAAATGATATTGGTGAATAAAATGGAATACATAGTATGTATTGTATACAATTATGATATGTTATTAAAAAAATTATTTTGTACTTTAGAGCTCATTTGATGGTTATTTTCATTAAGTTGTAACTCATTAATTTGCATAATTTTTTAGGTAGAGAAGAGTAATATTTCATTTCATTTGACATATAAAAAATATGGAACAAAGGTCACTGGCCAAACCTTCTCATTCTCTCTCATTGCATCCCATAAAAGCATGATTTATTATCATCTATATTTTGAACTTAAATGTTCTCATTTGCATAATTGCAATGAATTTGTACTAGTATGTGTGATTATCTTCAAACTCGTAAACTTAAAAAAAATACTTGGAAAAAATGTCTTGGATATTGACATATATGATATATAAAATTTATGAGTTAAGCCGTAAAATTGAGTTGCTGAATTTATTGAACAAGGATGTAAGATATTAAAAAAATTACTCTCACAGATGTTAATATAATATTTTGTCTTATTTGTATGTCATGTATGATTACTTAATACAAGTATATGATATATTGTGGTATCAAAATGTATAAGGTGTTACATCAAGTGAGCTTTTACAGTTAGTGAATAGAGTGACTGGAGTTCTGGAAGCTCCTCTGTTCCACAATCCGCATTCAGATAGTCCGATTTAGAGTTTTGGCAAAAATAGATTAATAAAAAAAAAGAAAAAATATGGTAAGCTTTGTGTAAAAGTAAAAAAATTATAAAAAGGAAATATAAATTGGCAAGGTGGTATATCATGAGTAGAATAATATAAACTAAGGAAAGATGTAAGGTTGCTATGAATCAATTGTATGACAAAACTTGTTATGTGTAATGTTGATATTAGATATGGTGATTATATTGTCATGCATTAGGATAATGTTTATGGTATAATAATATACACGAACATGTATAAATATATCATGATATAAATCGTATGGTTGCATGCTTGGATTTTTATGCCTATATGTACCACTAAGTTTTCAGTAGCTTAGCGTGTGGGTTTCCTGCACGCAAGTCGAAGCCTAAAAGATAACAAAAGTTGACTCAAGAGAAGAAGCACCCATTTTGAAAAGTCACTGCACATGTCATTTTTGTGGTTTTCCGTAGATGATATGGTTTTGAGTTTTAATGTTTTGGATAAATTTGTATATTAAATAATACGTATTTTAATTTTAAAGTTGTATTTTTTTGTAAACAGTGGGTTAGTTATAGTCAAGTTGACATTTTATAAAAGGAATCCTTATGGATCGAAATTTATGAAATTAATTTTGCAAGGAAAAGTTTTAATTTCATAGCTTTTATAAAACAGTAACCACTAGCATCTGCCTAATTAGTTAGGAGTAATCCTGATTAGTTGGGTGGGTGTTACAGAGGAAATATTTTATCTTTTTTTATAATAATCAAAATACAATTATTATTTATTTAACTATAATATTATAAGTATTATATGGATGTTGTGCATCATTCTTTGTGTTCAATTGTCTCTTTTATTTTTTGCAAGAATATTCAAGCAGCAGATACTTACTTATTGAATTGAAAACGTGTCTTCAATACTTCAGGCATATCAGATTACTAGAAAGTGAGTCAATTCCACAGTATGAATACTTTAATTCTCTCTAATGGGATGGAAATAAGATAATTTTTTTAGAGAAAAAATTGTAAAGGGAGAAAAAGAAGCTACAGACTTCTATTCATGTTCTGTGGTGGGAAAGGGCAGTTTATTTCCAAAATAACTACTTATTTTAATTTAATTAATTTTAATTAGGTTTTGGGTGGATCAAGCCCACATGGGTGGTCTAGACTACAAAATCCAGCATCTTTCACTCACCCATAATGGGTTTGACTCATCCTAAAAATGTCATCCCAAAATCTCAAACTCAAATAGAGAATCATTCATGCAGGTGATTGGACCATGTGACATAAAACACACAAATAATGGGAGTTTCAATAGACAAATCTAACCATAGGTCATATAAGAGACATCAACCCAACGATGTATTTACTTATGATAAAGTGCTTATTTACCCTAAGTATTTTTTAATACACATAATTAAGTATCATTCAATCATTCAAGAATTCATGCTCAATTCAATCTTACATTTACTAGTATTCTAAGTTATTTCAAGCTTAATCAAACTAAATAATTCCAGCCAGTGAACACAAGCAGCGAGTGTATAAGCAAAATACTATTTCTTTTGCCCTTATATTAATCAAATTTAAATTAATTAACTTTTCTAAAACTATTCCATTAAGATCATCTCATGATCGCTGATGTGTCTATATTTAGTATAGTTTTTATTCATATTTTCATTATAACTTTTTATTATGATTAGGTACTTAGTACTTTTATTTTTTGTATTCGCAAGGAAAGAAGAAAATATGCAAATGGTCGCAATAGGGCCTCACGCATTTGAAGAGGGTGTCACATGTGTGAGGGGAGAAGTAAGAAAAAGGGCAGCATCAAGCACATGACAAAGTATCACGCGTGAAGGGTTGTTGAGTCTATGATGGGAGTTTCTGAAGCTCAAATTTCTATCATGGGTGCATAGATTTGATGCGAGTGCATCAATGCCATACTCAACCACTTGTCACACACGTGAAGAATTGTCACCTGTATGATGAATGCTGAATTCAACTGTCATGTACGTGACACGTTGTCACACATATGATTCACCTATTTTTATTTTAGAGTCTAGTCACATTCAAACTCCTATTCTGATCAAGTAAGACCCAAATTTTGAAGATAAATGCCAATATGAGGATGAAATTTATGAGAAATTATCTCTTAAATTAGGAAAATATTGTATCTTTAAGAGTTAAGATGCAATTAGAACTCTATGAGATATAAAAGAAAGTTTTGTTTCTCAAAAGGGGAGTTTGATAGTTTTTCAGATTGGTGGTTAAAGAAAAATCATAGGCCACCTTGTTTTGTATTGTTCCAACAAACTTTTCATCATTTAAGGGTGTTAATTTGACACTTGAAGATTGGTTTGAAATGTAGCTTGAAGATTCAAGGACCAACTGGTTTTGAGTTAAATTTTTCATCAATTTTCAGTGGAGCAACCTAGTTCTTCTATTTCTTTATTATTGTAACATGTTTAGTATAACATTTGATATTAATATGATAATGGTAATATAAATGTTAGACTAACTTCTATTGAGTATCTAGTGAGCTAACTAATTTTTTATGAACTTCCCTTTATTATTTATGAAGTATAATTTATTTTCTAATTTTAATTGCACTTATTTAATTTTAAATTAAATTATTGACTAACCATCTTTTATTTCATTTGGAATGAATATATTAAGGTTATATTATTAGAAGCATCATCTTTAATTTAACCTAAAAATTGAATTGGACATTAATTACACCATTAGTTTGGGTACTTGTTGAATTAAGATAAGAGCCATTAAAAACTTACTTCATAGGGCTTACTTGAATAAGGGAAGAGATTACAAATTTGGAAGGAGAGCTAGATACTACTCTATCTCATTCAAACCTTACTCATTATATTCATTCATTAGCTTAATTATTTAGCTTCACTTTTATTACTTTGATTCATTCATCAAATTTGGTTAGAGTGTTTAGAATTTTATTCTCTTTATTTATTGGTACTCTGGACTTAATTAATAATTTAAGCCAATAAGTTTATTTAGAGATCGATCTCAGAAGTAACTTGCTAGTATTATAATTGGCTCATACCTTTGCAAGTATACTTTGAGTTATATCAAGTTTTTGACGTCGTTGCTGGAGAGCCAATTGATTAGATTCTCTGTTAGCTAGTTTACCAACATGTTTTTAATTTTTTAATTTTTAAAAATTTCTTTTATTTTAGTTTTGCATTATAGTTATTGTCCAAAACAATAACTAAGAAGATGAGTTGAATTAGTTGATAAATAAAAAATTTTTCTTAAGAAAATTTACCCAAGAATAATTAGTGAGTGAGAAAGAGATATTTGACATACAAGCTTTATGTTTTTAATAGACACACTCTCAACTATGGTGTTTTACTCTCTTTGCTAACACCTAACCCAGAAATCTTTGTATTTTAATGGCTAATACAATAACAAAATCTTTGTGTTTTTAATAGCTCACACAAAAAACCTTACAAGTATTTCACTCACAACCCAACTCACTCAAACTTACTTTTGAGTAATTGATTACAATAATGAAAATACTTACTAACCAAAAGAGCTCAACAAACTCAACTAAAATATATTTCATAATTTATTTCTTTTTATTTTTGTGCACTGCTTAAGCTATCTGCCCAGTCAAAATTTCCAACCTTCTCAGAGTTGTCTCAAAATAATTTACCCTTTTTTCAGTTCTTTTAGTCTTCTCTTGAGTAGCTATTATGAAATTTTGAAGGGTTTCATCTAAAGAAAGCTTTTTTATGTGTGTTAAGATATCCTAGTTGGTGTTGATTATGGTATGAAAATGAAATTTTTTGGAATTGAGGTTCTATTTATTGGTACTGATAATGGTTTTGATTTCGAATAAACTATGGGGGTTTTGATCATTGTTCTCCCATAAAGAACTAGGATAGTTCTCCCAGCTAGAATTATGACTAGAGAAGTGACAGTTGTTTTGGTATCTAGATTGGAAGGAATTTGTACCATAAGTGTGCTCCATCTCATTTCCTAAATACAAATCAGCTAAAAATAAGGATTAGTTCCATATTCATAGACACTTCGACTACCTCTCACCTCTTTTGTTGGCATATCTCTGCTGGTGGACAAAATTCTCACTCGATTTGTAAGCTCAGCAGTCTGCAAAACTAAGTTATTATCACTATACCGACTCATTATTACTATTATTGAACCTTAAGGTGTATTTCTGTCATTTTGATGATCATAAATAATTGAGCAATAAGGAATTTAACCTTTGTTGTGTTCTAAGTATTTTTAGATAGGTTATAGATTCTTAAAACCATAAAGCAAGTTGATTCAAATCAATTTAAATTCAAAAGATTGAAAATCAGTAGAGATCATATCTGTGACAAGTTCATCACGCATGTGAATTAAATAATGCCTATGATCAATAATCACAATTATCGTGAAATATCAGTTTCATGCCTATTACTAGTAAATCCACATTCATAAAAATCCTTAATGTCAATTTTCTCAGGTTCAAATGTTCACAGCTTTAAAGCAATGGCCAAACTGTGAAGCAAGAACAATCATGCCTGTGAAAAACAATCATGCCTATGAAAGATTGTGCATTCTTAAACAAAAGCATTCACAGTCAACTTCACCATTTCAGCCATGGATTCACTAAGAATAGTCACACCTGTGAACCTACATATTTAATCTTGACAAATGCTAATGGAAAAGTTGTTCAATGGCTAGTTTTGCATAAATTGCACCCAAAACGGCTTTTATTTATGAAATGATGTACAAGTAAGACTCATTTATAAACTTCTCCAGGTTAGACAACAAAACTAAGTAATTCTTCTATTTCAGGTGAGAACACAAGAAAAAGGATAAATAAAATGAGTATCTAGAAGAGAGGGCATAGGTAAAAAGTTTGAAAGGAGAAGAGAATTGCACAAATGAGTACATAAAATAATCATTTACAAGATCTGAGCTACATAAAACAAAAGAACCTTACAAACCACTTAGTCATTTTCATAGTTGGCTGAAGAAGAGCGAAAAGAACAATAAATTCTCTCAAATTTTTATTATGTCTCTGAAGTTGAAATTAATCTCCTTTTGTTGTGTGTTATTAGGAACATTCCATCTTATGCAAAATTCTTCAAGGAATTAACTTCTACACAAAGGAGGCATGAAACTAACAAGAAAATAATTGTGTTCAAGATAGCAAGTGCAATCCTTCAGCAGTAGCTTCCTCAAAAAATGAAAGATTATGGGAGCTTTACTGTAGATATAACTATGAGACACAATAAGGTAACTAAGGTTATGTTAGACTTAGGAACCAACATCAATTTAATGCCATATTCAATATATGCATAGTTGGGCCTAAGTGAGCTTAAGTCTACTTATATGTGTCTTCAACTTGTTGATATGTCAGTTAAATATCCCAGAGGTATAGTAGAGGATCTCTTTGAATAAATTGCTAAGTTAATTATACCCATTGATTTTGTTGTTATGGATATGAAAAAATCCCCTTTCAGAGAAAAAGATCAAACCATTTTTCTTGGTAGGTCATTCATGGCTACTACTGAGACCATAATAGATATTGATAATGATAAGCTCACAATGACTGTTCTAGGGGAGAGTCTAGAATTTAAAGTTTTTGATTCAATGACTTATCCCTTTAACACCTCTTATGATGAATGCTCTTATATAGATTATTTGGACTCATTGGTTTATGACATATTTATGCAGGAACAAGATGACATGGTTAATTTCACTTTTGCTTTAGATAAATCTGATAATGAACTGGTGAAAGCCTAACCATTGGATAATAAGTTGAACTTGAACCCTCTCACACTTAAAGTAGAGAAAAACGATCTTGAGCCGCCTTTATTAGAACTAAAAGAACTCCCTTATACTCTTAAGTATGCTTTTTTAGAAAAGAAAAACACCTACCCAACAATTATTGCATATGATCTTTCTCCAAGTGATGAGGAAGTTGTTATTAGAGAATTAAGTAGGCTTAGAAAAGCAATTGAGTGGGAAATATCAGATATTAAAGTCATCAGTCCCATTACGTGTATGCATAAAATTATTTTTGAGGACAAAGCCAAAGTTGTTAGGGACACTCAAAGAGGTTAAATCCTAATATGCAAGGGGTTATCAAAAAAAAAGGTGCAAAAGTTACTTGATGAAAGAATTATATATCATATTTCATATAGCAAATGGGTGAGCCCAGTACATGTAGTTCTCAAAAAGTTAGGAATCACAATAGTAAAAAATGAAAAGGGGAATTAGTACCTACTAGAACCACTATAGGATAGAGAATGTGTATAAATTATAAAAAGTTAAATACAATTACAAAGAAAGATCACTTTCCTTTTCCATTTGTGGATCACATTTAGGAAAATTATCTGGACATGTTTTTTACTATTTTCTTGATGATCTTTTAGGTTACTATTAAGTTCTTATTTCACCTGAGGATTAAGAGAAAACTACTTTCACTTGTTCGTTTGGCACATTTTCTTTTACGAGAATGTCATTCGACTTATGCAACGCTTTCAGCATATTTCATTAGTGTATGTTTTCTATTTTCTTTGATATACTTAAGGAATGCACTGAAGTGTTTATGGATAATTTTACAGTTTTTGGTATTTCTTTTTATTCATGTTTGAGAAATTTGACACGTGTGCTAAAGAAATGCATGAAGAGCAATCTGACTCTTAGTTGGAAGAATAGTTATTTCATGGTTAAACAAAGAATTGTTTTGGGTCATGTAATTTTTAGAAGGGGGATTGAAGTGGATAAGGCAAAGGTAGACTTAATTTCTAAATTATCACCACATACCTCTGTCAAATGAATTAGAAATTTTCGTAGGCATGCTAGTTTTTATAGGTGTTTCATTAAGGATTTCTCTAAAATTACATGCCCTTCAACAAACTTGCTTGCTAAATATGTGTATTTTATGTTTGACAATGATTATCTTATTGGTTTTGAGAATTTAAAAAAGAAATTGACCACTATACCACTCACAGTAGTACTTGATTAGTCATTGCCTTTTGAAATCATGTGTGATCCTAGTGACTATGCAATTAGGGTTGTACTTAGGCAAAGGGTTAACAAGGCCTTACATGTTATATATTATGCTAATAAAACCGTAGATGATGATCAAGTAAATTATTCTACCAATAAGAAAGAACTTTTGGTTATAGTATTTTCCTTAGACAACTTTAGCTCTTATTTACTAGGATCTAGATAATTGTTCATATAGACCATGCAACTTTTAAATACCTTTTCACCAAACCAAATGCAAAACTAAGACTTAGTAGGCGAGTGCACTTATTACAGGAATTTTACTTACAAATAAAGGATAAAAAGAGGAAGTGAGAATTTGGAAGCCGACCATTTATCTAGATTAATTTCTGATTTTGAAGCTTTAGCTGAAGAAAAGCAATCGTTGAAACATTTCATGATGAGCATTTGTTTATTGTTACTCATGCCTTAAGGTATGCTGATATTGTTAATTATTTGGCATGTGACATATTGAGATCGAACATGACTTTCCAAGAAAAGAAAAGCTTATTTTCTATTTGCAATCATTATTATTGGGAAGATCCATACCTTTTCAAGCACTATGCTGACCATATCATTAGAAGATGTATTCAAGAGGAGGAGCAGTATAGTATCATTACCTCCTTTCATGAATTTCAAATCGAAGGGTCACTTTAGTGGTAAAAAAACTGCTCACAAGTTCTCCAATCAAGTTTTTTCTGGCCCACATTTTTTGTTTAAAATGTGATAAATGTCAATGATGTGGGAATATAAGTTAAAAGAATGAAATGCCTCAAACCTAGAATCTTGTTGTGGAATTATTTGATGTTTAGGGTATTGATTTCGTGTGACCCTTTCCTCCATCTAATGATTTTGAATTTATACTTGTTATTGTGGATTATATGTTTGAATGGGTTAAGACAATCCCTGCAAGTACAAATGATGCTAAAGTGATTGTCAACTTTATGAAAAATAATATTTTAGTAGGTTTGGTATAGCAAGAGTACTCATTAGAGATAGTAGGAGTCATTTCTATAATAAAGTATTTAGTGGACTTTTAAGGAAGTATGGTGTTACTCATTGGGTAGCCACTGTAACACCCGCAAGTTAGGGCCCATAAATTTTATGTTAAAAAGGGTATATTAAGAGTATATGAGAGGTATATAGGGGTAATCATGGTCATAAATGTCGCGAAATTCATATTCTGAAATTGAGAAGCTTTACGGTTGTGACACTATGGTTCATGCCCATGAAGACCTGTAGGTTTAAATATGACAGTTTCATATTTTGATAGAAAACTCAAGTAATTTCAATCAAAACCCTAGCCACCAATCCTCTGAAACCCCAAAAATCATTCTTCATCAAATCCTTTTGATTTTTGTTGATTAAGTCCAAATCCCCACAAAAAAAGAAGATTAAATGGATTAAAAACTAAGGTTTTCACCATAGATACCAATATTGGAATCAAAAAGCGTAAGAACACGATTTTTAATTTCAGAATCCACCTGTTTTCACATAACAGAGGTAAGAGGTAGCATTTCCCTATGTCTTGTGATCTGTTTCGATTTGGTTTAAAGGGGGGGTTAAGATTATAGACATTAAATCAATATTAAGATAAGCTTTTTATTAGTTATGGCATAAATAGTTTAATTTCAATATTAGAATGTTAATATAGTCCTTGATTTTGTATTAGGAACTGAAGCTGAAGGTGGAGACACCCACTAGAGGCAGTAGACGTGAGAGGATTGAGTTTTAGGGCTCCATTATTAAAGTTTGTATATATACTTATTTTATTCGATTATAATATGATTGTGATGTGAATTATGAATTATGATGTGTTAAGTAATAAGAAATATTGATATGGTACATGCTGGAATTGAGGTAATGGATTTGGAAATCCGTATGGAACGATTTTGAGTGAGTTATGAGACTTGAAGAGATAATGCTATTGTTAATGTTTGGTTGGATTTAGCTTGAATGATTTGGAATGTTGATTGGTATATTTTAACTTCTTATTAAATGCTGGAAATTTTGTAAAATGTTGATAGGTGTGACTAACATTGGTTAACTTTAATCCGTATACATGTTGTGTGTGAGTTTTATTGAAATCAAGGATGGAATATCGTTTTTGTATGAAGTGTCATGCTCGTGAAGCCAAGCTTCACACCTCTAAATAAATGTATGTCGTGTCCGTGAATCAATGTTCACATTTGTGAATGATCACAGAGCTAGTCATAATAGATAACCTGTGATATAAGGTTTCACTCCCGTGAATATACCATTTATGCCTATGAATGCTCTATATCCAGAAATGTGCAAATGGATTTATATGATGAAACTATTTGAGTATGATATATACACACACTTGGCATGATTAAAGGAGATTATATACAACATAATGACATGATTATGGAACACGATTTTGCACTAGGTGTTATGAATTGTAGGAATGATGTGATGATTATGTGAAACATTAGAATGTGACATAAATGATGTAAATATCCATAAAGTAAAAATATATGAAGATTATTTGTATGAGGACTAGCTATCATAAGTGGCATGCCATTGAGGGGGTTACCGTACCGTAAAATATTTATATATCCAGATTTTATTTTTACTCATCAGGTTGGCTTAAGCTCGGGTAAAAGTGCTCCTGATTTGAGATGTCGAATTTGCACATATGCATGCAGTTATTATGTTTACTCATCAGGATGGTTTAAGCTCGAGTAAGAGTGCTCTTGATTTGAGATACAAAATTTGCAATACAGATAGATATAGATAGTAAGTAGGGTAGATTAAGCTCGGGTAAGAGCGCTTCTATTTCACAATCCACATCCTGGTATTCGGTTTTAGCGTGTTGGGCTAAAAAACTTACATAAAAATTGTTAGTGAATCAGAAAATAGATACATATATGAAATCAATAATGGTATACTTGCAATACATGATGGAATTCACTGTGACTATGATGATATAGAATTATGATAAATGACATGTATTGATACTACGATGATGAAATCACTTGTACAATGTATGTTATGACTGTATTGAAATTAATTCAGTATGAATGAACTTCTATATGTATATTTATGTATATGAAGATATGATCAAACACCTAGGTATGTTTATAAATATGAGATGTGATATTTAATATGTGAATGCATACTAGAATTTAAATGCTTATATGTACCACTAAGCTTTCAATAGCTTAGTGTATGAGTTTCTCTACATATGGATTTGGAGCCAGTAGACTGTTGAGTTGATTTGAAGAGAAGACAGAGTCAGTCAAAGCAGTCAGAGTTGACCCGTGTTGGGTCTATTCTTTTACTCCTTTCATTTTATTTGGTATTCCACATATTATGTGATAGAAACATATATTTATTTTATTGTTTAAATAAAGGCTTGTAATAGGTTTTAATACGTACAAAAAGTATGAATTTTTTAATAAGGAATTTTAAATCCTATGATAGTTTTGAGATGAGTATGGATATAAAAAAAATTAGACACAAACATATCTTTCACACGCCGAAAAAAGGCTAATCACGCGCCTCACATATGGCCACATGCCTTGTATGCATTGCCATTCGATGTCATGCACTCACACACGCCACATTTCTTGCGATATAAATGATATGTCATGTAACATCCTTGACCTTCCCCACATGCATATCCACATGCATTTCATTTGGCCATATTCATCTTGCATATAATTGAATTGAACACGTGCATTTCATACGCATTTTTGTAGGAACAAGTTTATGACATGCACTAGCTACGTGTCATAGTATTTGACAATTGTATCGAGTTGTACGTGTGTACTTATAATCTAAATGAAGATAACAAAGTATTATAAATAAATTAAATAAGGTGACTAAATTAAAGTAAGCAAAATGACTAGATTAAAATTAGTAAACATTTTACATTGTTAATTTAGTTAAATTGGGCCAAATGATTAAGTTGTATTATTGTGTGGATTAGTGAAATTATATATATATGTAAATAGTAATAATAATATAGATAAAATAAAATGAAAATGAAACAAAAGTAAAATAAAAGAAAAGAGAATAGAAGAGAAAAGAGAAAAGAAAAGAGAAAAGAGAAGAGAAGAAGAAACAAAAAGATAAAAGGACAAAAAGAAAAAATTGGCTTTATCTTCTTCCTCCCATTTCTGCCTCCTTACTCTAGCCCCATTTTCTTCTTCATCTTCCCCCATTCTAGCCTTCAATTTTTCCTTGTTTCACCTAGTTTTTACAGCAAATTGATCCCTTTCAAGTTCGTTCTTGGTAAGTAATCTATTCTTATTGCTATAGGGTTCATTAATAAGCACTGACTTGAACCCCAATTTGGTACATATAGAAACTGATTCTAGAAAAGTTTAAAACATGAAAGTTGTTCATTTATGTCTTATATTTATGGATATGTAAACAGGTGTACGATATTTGGTGTATAGAAAGAGAAATTCCCTCTCTACTGAAACGGGTCAGGTTGTGATTCCTAACTAAGTTAGCTACTGTGTTTGTTGCTTTTGAATATGATAAAGCCATTATTTTAAGTATATCAAACCAAAAATTTTAGATATAAGTGTTATGTATCTTTATACCAAATTTCAGGTTTATATGTCTTATGGATTTTGAGTTATTGTGAATAGAACCATGACTGTTCCATAGTTTGAGCGGACTGCTTAGTGCCCTGGGCAGTTTTAGAAACTTTTGTAGCCATTTTGAGCTCCTTAGAGATTTTATATGTAAATTATCAAAACATAAAGTTATAGGTATATTTTGTATATAAATTATGGTACTAAGGTTAGCTTAATATGTTATTAATTGAGTAAGTTATAGCCTTTACAAGTCATACTGGTCCGGAAGCTAACTCTATTTTGGGCCAGTAAAATGTTTCTTATAATTTGAGGGCCTTAGATATATAAATGATAAAAGTTTTAATCATGAAAAATGTTAAATTTGAACCCATATGAGTTTCTGTAAAGTTTCGTTGTAATATTACTTATATATTATAAGTTATGATGAACCAAAGTTGGTACCCTGAAACTGCCTAAGGGAAGAAAACATAACACATTTAGAAATTCCACCAAATATTGTACAATGATCCAATTGGTATAAATTTTAATATGTTACATAATTATATGTTAATTGTAATTAGGATTAAGAATAAAATTAATTGGTCAAGTATAGAAAAATTTATAGGCTAAATAGTTCCATAAGGTCACACTGCCTCATAGGAAAAATCTTAACTATTGATATGAACAATGCATATTAATTTGTTTAAACCATATTAAGTCTCTCCAATCATGAGTTAATAAATTATATTTCCATATAGGCTCAAAACATATTAGAGATCCACAAGAAATGGATAGACAATAATTTAAAGGTCGGAATCAAAGGAAAAAAGGTGAGTCTAATTATCAATTGAATTCTTTAATGCATATGAATGTTGCTTGCTATATGATTGTCATGATTTGTCCTTAATAATATGATGATGGATAATGTGTGAAATTTGTGGTACATATAAGTGGTATACTTGTAGTATATTTGAGGTATATATTTGACATATGTGATATATACATGGTATATATACAATATATGCTAGGTATATGTGTGACATATGAGGTATATATGCGGTATATGTATGGTATATGTGATAAGATACAATGGTTGATGAATGCTTAAGCACAACTGCATATGCATATGGACTTAAAAGGCATTATGACTAGTTAATCGATATTGCAAAGTAAAACAAGATGCCTATAACCCAACAAATGTGTAAATAAAACAAATGATCAAACTAGCTAGCAAATGCAAATGTTAATGTTCATATGGAAAATGTTCACATGGAAACCCAGGGCAATATCTATTTAACTTGGTCACAACAAAATCAAATTAGCAAAGCATGAGCATAAGCAAAGAATAGTGATTATGTGTTTAAAGTTCATTTGTAATTATATGATAATGGTGAATGAAATGGAATACATATGGTATGTATTGGATTTGTGATTTATTAATATGAGTTGTTTAGTACTTTAAAGATCATTTGATGATTATTCTCACTGAGCTGCAACTCATCAGTTTGCATCATTTTTTAGGTAAAGAAAAGTAATAGCTCGTTTTCATTGCCATATAGAAGACATGGATCAAAGGTCACCAACCGAGCCTCATTACTCTCTCTCCTTGCATTCCACATGAGCATGAAAATATGTCATTTGTATTTTGGATTTATATGTTTGAACATGTATAGTCACTTTGGATTGCTTTTTTTTTTAAATGTATAAATGGAAGCAAATCGTAAATATTTATGTGCAAAGTTTATGTTTTAATATATGTGATATATTATATTGTGGCGAAAGCTTCAAAGTTGACTTGCAAAGTTTTTGAATGATATTACAGGATATGATGAAAAAAAATTACTACCACTGTTAATAGGATATTATGTCTTTCCAACATGCTATGTGTGAATATTTGATATAGAGATATGTTATACTTAAATGCATAAGATGTAGTCTTACATGTCAACATCCAGGTGGACCAATTCGAAGGATCCATATGGCAGTCAAGTGCCACATGTCAGAGACACGTGGCATGATACGTGGACAAATACATAATCAAATATATCCATATGGCCCAACTAAGAGGTGTCATATGGCAGTCTGTGCAATATGTCACTGACATGCTATCATGACACGTGGACTACCACTTCAGTATGTTTTCCATGTTGGACCAATGGACAAGTTCCATGTGACACTCTATATCACATGTACATGACATGTGTCATTTCAGATGTAGGACATGCCTTCTTCCTGAAGTGGTTTTAGCCCATGTTTTCGATATTTCCATGTTTTTAAGGATTTTCAACCTAGTTTGATCTTGTTTAGTCCGTTTTATGTTCGTTTACGCCATGTTTGGACTACATCCATTACATGTGAGAGTGGGATTTAATTGTTAATTGAATATCATAAATTATAAATCTTAATTATTAATAAGAAAATTTAAAAAATTATAGAAAATCAATCACTCATAAGAAAAATATGAAAAAATACTCGTTTGAAAGCTTGTGGATAGAGTTTTCCAATCATACAAATTTCAAACCAAAACATATAAGTAATTTTTCTCAAAAAATAAAAAAAATTGAATTTTCATAGAATTTTCATGGTTAATTATTCAAAATACATTTCAATTACAAATTCAAGCACAAAAACACACTAATCTGGCTTTGATACCAATGCAAGAATATTTAGACAACAAATTCTTGTTGAACTGAAAATATATGTATTCAATAGTTTGGGCAGATCGGATTACTAGAATATGGATTAATTCCTGAGTACAAACATCTTGATTATTTTTAATGAGATGGAAAGAAGAGAATTTTTTAGAGAAAAATTACAGAGGGAGAGAAAGAAGTTACAGACTTCTATTTACGTTCTATGGTGGGAAGGAGCAGTTCATTTCTAAAATAATTACTTATTTTAATTAAATTAATTTTTATTAGGTTTTAGGCTGGATCAAGTCCCATGGGCTGCCCAGACCATAAATCCATCAATTTTTAATAAAATTTTAACAAAATTTATATGTTATGGAAAAATTTTATTTATTATCTAAATTTTACATATTATTTATTATCTAAATTTTACCTTCCCGACGCAGAGGATAACTTGTTAATTAATTTTAAGAGTTAGAAAGGTAAAAATTAATAAGAGATAATTACAAATACAACTTACATGCAGCCTAATAACAACATCATAGTTTGCCAGGAAATCTTGAAATTTAGCATCCACCACAAATTTTCCAAAGCGGATCCTCCTTTATAATAATAATAACAATAAAATACAACATTTTGACATAAGCAATAGAATGGTACTTAACAATCTTAGAGATATTAATGATTAATTAAATGATTATAATTACCAAAAAGAAGAACAAGAAAAACTTGCTAAAAATATAAAAAATATTTGTTGATTTTTTGACATTTAATGATTTTAATTAGGCCTTCAAAACAAAATATTCAACCTATACCCCTCTAGTGAAGGGCATGATCAATTCGGCATGTAGCCTCACAACTAAACATGGCTCCACTCTATACATTGGTTTAACCAAATTTTCTTTCAATTATGGTGTTACATTATGGCCAAATTTTCTTGGGATTCTTGAAATTTGGCCTTATCCACAAATTTTCCTAAGTGGACGGACTCTCTTTGACAAAGCCTGCAATAAGAATAAAACAAACCAAATACATCATTTTGAGATAGATAACAATTATAGAGATATATAGTATATGAGTTACAACTAAAGTAAAAAAATTAGTTCAATCAAGCACACCTATATGCACATTGTGTCATGAACTGCAACTGATCCATAATTACCATCATCTCTAGCTTCGACCAATCTTGGAAAAAGTCTCTAAAATGCCCATCCCATATCTTCTTGTTTGTATTGATTGAACTCGCACAAGGATGCAACACCTAATTAAAGTCACATTGAAAAAAATTTAATTTTATAGAAAATGACTAAAAATTATCATAACTTTTCTTTACAAGGAATCCATGAATTCATCCCATAAGGAAGTGTAGAAATAAGAATTGATTTATTATGTCAATCTCAACATCGTCATCTGTGGGTAAAACGAGAAGGAAACCACTAGCTTTTGTAAGTATTGGGCTTTGTGGTATAGGGCTAAATTAAACAATGATAACTGGACTATGTCAGTAGGAATTGATTAAGCTGTATATACAATTTTTTTGTTTCTACTGCTTGTGTTAGGTTATTATTGATTAATTTAAAGCATTGTGACTTGAAATTGATAAAAGTAATAATGAATTGTGCTAATCCTAATTATGATCATTGTTTCTAAATAGTTGAAATGGCTGCAAGAAAAAGCATTATTGTTGATTTGAATTAAGGAGATAAGCTGAATGATAAAATCTGTGATATTTGACATTGTAAAATTCAGTATCTCCTGGAAGAGCAAGATATGCTAGAAACAATAACACAACCAATGGTTGAGATTGAGCATGGAAACACTGCTCAACATAAGCGGTATATGGAAGCATATCAAGCCTATAAGCGTAAGGACAGAGTTGCTCGCATATTGATGTTGAGCAGCATGAGAAATGACTTGATGCTACGCTTTGAAAAGCATCGCTCAGCCCAAGTAGTTTGGGATGCTGTTAAGGTTCAGTTTGGTGGATCTTCAACAACAATGTTGTGTCAGTTAACTCTAAAATTTGATGCCTATAAGAAAAGTTTTAATCATACAATGAGTCAACACCTTACTGTCATGTCTAACATGATAAATGAATTGAAAGGTGCTGACCATGAGATGACTGACGATCAATAAGTCCAAGCTATGATTCCCTCTCTTCCAAAAGTCTGAGAACCCATGCATGTCAACTTTACCTATAATGACAACATCAAAACTTTTGATGATGTTGTTTGACATGTTGAGCTAGAGGAGGATCACCTTCTCATTGATAAGCCTGAATGAGAGGCTTATATTGAGTCTAGAGACAAAGGGGCTTCAGGCTCTAGGCAAAAAAAAAATAGAAAGGTAAGGGCAAATGGCAAGACAAAGGAGGAAATAAAACCAAATTTAGTGGAAATAAGCACAAGCATGGGAAACGCAGCGGAAAGAAAGGTAAGAACATGAATTGCTTCAACTGTGGGAAGTTTAGTCACTTTGCTCGTGATTACACTGAGCCAAATGTATTGTTTGACCAAATTAGTCCCTTGGATTTATATGTTAGTAGTTGCTTGATGTTAGCTGAAACTGTTCCTTATTAGACTGTAAACTCAGTAGCAACAAACCACATAGCAAGGGACCGATCTACCTTTATGAAATTTCGTCGAATTCCAAAGGGAGTAGAAAAATATATATGGGGAATAAAGATTCAGCTGACGTGCTTGGGATCGGTACCTGCAAGCTAGTGCTGCAGGGAGGTCGCACGCTTTATCTTCATGATGTGCTTTATGCTCCTGATGTTCGACGAAATTTAGTTTCTATTATTGTTCTGCTTGGACTTGGCTTTAAAATTATTTTTGAAGATGGTTATGTGAAAATACTTTTGGACAAAGTTTTTTTTATAGTTCTGGACATATGTTGAATGGTTTTATAATGCTAGACACTATTTTTATGAACATTAAGCAATCTATATTTCTTGCCAGTAATATTTCTTTAAATGATGATGCTAAATGACATGCTAGATTAGGACACATTGGGCAAGATCGTTTAAAAAGGTTAGCAAAAGCTGGTCTTTTAGGATCTGTTGAGAAAATAGATTTTCCTATTTGTGAGCATTGCCTAGTTGGAAAAGCAACAAGATTACCATTTGGCAAAGCCAAAAGAGCCACATTTCCTTTACAGTTTATACATTCTGACATTTGGGGCCCAATGAATGTTAGAGCAAAATATGGTGCTCACTATTTCATCACTTTCATAGATGATTTCACTAGATACAATCATGTTTATTTAATCTCCCATAAATCTGAAGCATTATATTGCTTCATACGTTATAATAAATTGGTTGAGAATCAATTAAATTTGAATATGAAATCTTTACGGACCGATCAAGGGCGTGAATATCTATCTGATTTATTCAAAAGTTATTGTGATGATAAGGGTATAGCTACGCATCTAACTATTCCTTCTACTCCACCACAAAATGGCATAGTAGAAAGAAGAAATAGAACCCTATTGGACATGGTTAGGTCAATGACGACGCAAACTAATTTACCTATTTATTTTTGGGGAGATGCATTAATGATTGCTGCCTACATTCTAAATCGTGTACCATCAAAATCTGTTTATTCCACCCCATATGAATTGTGGAAAAGCGAAAAACCTGACTTAAGCAGTATGCGCCCATGAGGTTGCGCAAATTATATCCACAACATTTTCCATGAATATGGAAACCTTGGGGGAAAAAGTGTATCATTATAAGATACTCAGAATTCTCCAAAAGATATGTATTTTTTAGAGGAAGACACAAATGGAAGAGTAACAGAAGTTGAGTCATTAGATGTCATTTTCTTAGAAGATGACTTTCCTGTAAGAGGTGAGATAAATAAGAATTTCCAACTTTATGAAATGGAAGATCCTGAGACTAGTTGGAGTGCAAGAATAATTGATTTAGCACTCACAGAGCAAGAATTTAATGCTCCTCATGAACCAAGTGGGAGTGAAAGGATATTATATTTTGTTCCAATGGAGCAAGTCCATGAACAATCTCAACCTCGATGTAGTAATCATGACAAGATTCCCCTCATTGATTTGAGATTGAAGGGAAAGCTTCTATGATTGCTCCAGATGAAAAAGATCCTAAACAATACAACAAGCTCTCTCTGGTCCTAAAGCAAAGGAATGGATTAAAGCTATGGAAGAGGAAATGGATTCGATGATATACAATCAAGTCTGGGATTTGGTTGAGAAACTGCCTAGTCGTAAGACTATTGGGAACAAATGGATACTCAAAATAAAATATAAGGTGGATGGGACAATAGAATGATTTAAAGCTCGATTAGTAGCTAAGGGCTACACACAAAAAGAGGGAATTGACTATGAAGATACATTCTCACCAGTAGTGAGGTTTGCATCAGTTTGCCACTTTCTGACTATAGTAGCACAAATGGACTTAGAATTATATCAAATGGACATTAAAACTGCTTTTCTCAATGGAGAATTAGATGAAGAGATCTATAGGGATCAACTTTTAGGTTTTGAACTCAAAGGACAAGAGCGCAAAGTTTGCAAGCTCAAAAGATCCATTTACGGTCTTAAGCAAGCATCAAGACAATGGAACCTCAAATTTCATCAAGCCATATTGAAGGATGGTTTTATGATGATGGAGGAAGACCATTGTGTGTATATTAAACATTCTAACAATGGTTTTATAATTATGTCATTGTATGCCGATGACATTTTAATAGCTGGAAATGATAAGAAGTTGATTGATACTTCTAAGAAATGGTTATCATCGAACTTCAAAATGAAAAATATGGGTGAGGCTAGCTATGTACTTGGTGTTAAGATCCTAAGGGATCGCTCTAAAAGACTTCTGGGTTTATCTCAAGAGACTTGTATAAAGAAAATGTTAGAGCGTTACCATATGCATGAATGTAAGCCTATAGATATCCCTGTCGAAAGGAATCTGAGCCTTAGTCTAGATATGTGTCCCAAGATATCAGATGAAAAAGAACGAATGTCTAAAGTACCTTACTCTAGTGTTCTCAGTAGAATGATATATGCAATGATGTGCACACGTCTAGACAATTACTATGCCGTTGGGATAGTAAGCAGATTTCAATCTAATCCAGTTCTAAAATACTGGATGGCAGTTAAAAGAATATTGAGATATCTAAAAGGAACTTCAGACTATGTTCTATGTTATCAAGGGAAAGATTTGTGCTTAATTGGTTATACTGATGCTGATTGGAGAGATGACATAAATCAGCACAAATCGACCTCTGGATATGCATTCTTGCTTAATGATTGCGCAATTTTATGGAGTAGCAAGAAGCAATATTGTATAGCTTTATCAACGATGGAAGTTGAGTATGTAGCATGTTCCTCAGCTATACAAGAGGCAGTTTGGTTGAAAATTTTTTTGCAGCACTTAGAGATTGTCAAGTCAGCATCTGAACCTATGGCAATCCATTGTGATAGTATAACTGCATTAGCTTATGCTAATGATCCAAAATATCATGGAAAGACCAAACATATCTAGATTAGATATCATTATGTTAGAGACATGATTGCGGAAAAGGAAGTGACTCTGAAACACATTTCTACAAACAAAATGGTGGCAGATCCATTTACTAAACCAATAGTTAGGGATGCATTTGCAAGGCACGTAAAATCCCTAGGCTTATGTAGAATGTAATCAATATATGTTATGTCAGATCACTTAGTTTTTATAAATGATATATCGATTTAATTGATTAATTTTTTTCAATTATATGAATATATTGTAAATACTAGTTAGCACAATTCGAATAAGTATGTCGATAGACTTAGATTGATTCACTCACATGAGTAATCACCTCTGGCACTATGGAGTGAGCAGAGATGAGACCTTAAATGCAGAGGCATTAAGTGAATGACTAAGATGCAGTAGGAGCGGTCTTAGTCTCATTAATATTTTTTAAGGTCGCCTTAATAAGATTAAGATGAGATTCTTCGTATACATAAGAATCAACATGAATGACTTTCCCATCATTCTTGTGTCTATATAGAGGAAGCTGAGTGTAAAATTTGTTGTTTAACATTGTTGAATGTACAAATAAAAGTTTCAAATTTGGTGCATTCAGAGCGACAAGACTAATACTCATATGGTGTTTATTTATTTTGAACTATGAGCAAGACATACACTCTTTAATCTTTGACAAGAATAGAGTTGCTCTTCCATAGCATGTATTTCATACTGTATGTGCTATACGACCTATTAGAAAGCGAAAGAATGGATCCATGCTTATTCGCTATGTGAGTCCTAGAAATCTTAGACATGGATTTCAAACAATTTTTACCCTTTGTAACTTTTGACTATATCATGATGTGATGAATTAATGTTGGATATCTTAGGATGTATCCTGTAGTCATGGAATGATTTGACTTAATGGAACACTCATAGAAAAGCAAGTCAATCCAAATCTGATTGATATGAGGGCGAAAGAAAGAGTACTTTGCTTAAGCACTCACAACTTGTGTTCACCGGCCGGAGTTATTACGCTTAATGAAGCGAGAAGTAACTTAGAATATAAGTAATTATAAGAATGATTTGAGTATAGATTCATGAGGGATTGAATGATAATTGATTAAGTGTATTGAGAAAGGTACTTGGAGTAATTAAGCACATTATCGAAAATAATTATATTTTTGGGTTGATGTCTCCTATATGGCATATAATCAGGTTTGTATATTAGAGCTCCCACAATTTATGTGCTTCAGGTCGCATTGTCCATTCGCCTGTATGAAAGATTCTCTGTTTAAGTTTGAGATGTGAGATGATATTTTTGGATTGAGCCAAGCCCACTTTAAGTGAATGAGAGATGTTGGGCTTTTTGGTATTGGGCCGCCCATGTGGGCTTAAACCAACCCAGACCCATATGAATTCTTTATATAAATAGAAGTTTTCATATAAAAAGATATAACTTTTCTCATAAGTTACAAAACATAACTTTTCATCAAAAAGTTTTTTCTGAAATTCGGAAATTCTCGATAAAGGAATTTCTTCATCTCCATTCAATCACAAATGAATCAAGGCGTTCGTATTGTGGAATCGAGTCAGGTTCTAGTAATTTAACTCCACCTAAAGTATTGAAAACACACGATCTATGCTCAACAAGTAAGTATCCGCTGCCCTATAAATTCCTACAGTAAGTGTTCTAGGAAAAAAACATGCTCATATGGACTCTCATAGCGGCCAACCTAATTTGAAAGTTCGGATCAAATAATTTAATTTGTGGCAATTCACTAGTATATTTCACTACAAACGAGTTACTGAGCGTGTAACTTTAATGTTTTTGTAACAATATGCTCAACCAAAGAATCATTATAACCATCTATGGACAATGCATCAGGGTCATACGCAACCTTATTACAGGAATACTGAGCTCTCAATATAAGGCTATGTATTATGGAATCCTCTTGCAAAATCAATGCATGCATTAATACTTTCAAGATGAAGCTCAGGCTCCCATCTAGTTGATTCATTGAACTTCTATATCCAAAGGAAACCAGTTGTCACAAGTGGTTAAAACAACATTAGAAGGCCACATATTCGAACACTAAATCCTTCATCCTTTTATGCTAAAGGATGGCATGCATGTTTAATTTAAAAACAGTCAGGCATCATCGTTGCCATCCCACCTAATTTGTAAGAGGGAATCATTGGCTCTAGTAAGTGTTTCAGAAAAGATGTATACTCGTTTAGACTCTCTTAGTATCCCACCTAATCTGAAAAGAGAAATAGGTCAGATAATCAAAGAATCATGTTATGCTAATAGTCTGCCCAAGCCCAATTTTTATCTTATAAATGAGTCAATCAGGCACATAACTTTCTTGTTTCTTTATAAAAAACACCTATATCAAAACTCATTTTTCTTTCTATTTAAAAATACTAGAGACAATCTTGAACCACAATAAATAAATTAGAAAGCAATTGAATTTTCTCACCAAAAACTAGAATTTGCACCAAAAAATCCGATAAATATAGAAAATCTCTTTCAGTGGAAACTCCTCTAAAATGAAATTTTATCTCTCCCACTTGCTTGCTATCATTGAACTACACCAGTTCCATTATAATTTTCCATGAAGGAAAACTCGATTGCGATTCTAAAATTCAATTCACTAATCATTAGGTTAACAATTTCTGTTATGCTTATCTTCTCCTCATTTTATTTTCTTCAGAAATTACAAATCAAATAATGCAACAAAGTAAAATTCAGATGTGAAGCCATTTTCAGATCCTGAGAGTAAATTAGCCATAATAGGTGCAAGATTAGCATAATACATAGTAGTTTAAAAATTCATACTGCTTATTTTTGAATGATTCACATCACCCATTTTGGCATTTTATATTCGTTATCATTATTAGCCCATATTCAAATCCCAACTGATCCAAATTCGTTCCTTTTCTAAGAAAATTCAAAAATATATCCAAGATTAGCACAAAAATTGAAACGGTTTCTCATAAAAATGCAAGATACTTTTCACAACTTATGACTACATAATCAAAATAACGAGACATAAAGGTTAGCAAAGAATCGTTAGATGCTCACAGTAATGTGCTGAGTTATGATACAGTCTTCATCCTAAGGTTTCCTTGAAATCCATCAGCTTCCAACATTTTAAAAAAGATTGCCCTGTATACTAAAATATATAGATTAATTTACATCATATACAAAATGCCTATTCTCAAAAAAAATATTAAAAACATTTATTTTTATTAAATCCATCTTGGCTTTTTAACTTTATAAATTTAAATAAAATTTTTGAATATTTGTAAAAGTCCTTATCATGCGATGTTATTTAGTTGAAGAATAGAAAGAAAGCAGTTCATATATACCTTTTTTTTCCTTTTATGATAATCTGAATTACCTGAGTTTCTAATATATAATATTGATTTAGAATTGCTAGGCACACAATTTTGTTATTACTTTTTGTTGGGTTTTGTGGTATTGGACTGCCCATGTGGGCTTGATCCAGCCTAGACCCATATCTTCTTATATATAAAAAGTTATGAAAAGATATAACTTTATGAAATGATAAAACTTTTCATCAAAAAGTTTTCTCTAAAATTCGAAAATTCTCGAAAAGAAATTTCTTCATCTCCGTTCAATCACAAGAGAATCAAAGTATTCGTACTGTAGAATTGAGTCAAGTTCTAGTAATTTGTCTCCGCCTAAAGCATTGAAAGCGCACGATCTTTGCTTAAAAAGTAAGTATCCGCTGCTCTAGAAATTCCTACATTAGTATCAGAGCCCGTTTTGTGCATTTTTGTGCTTAAAATCATAATTGTGATGATTTTTGAGAAATTTACTATGAAAATTTAAAATTTCTTCAATTTTTGTAAAATTAATTTTTCAGTTTCATAGTTCAAATTTGGTATTATTGGAAAGCTTTCATCACAAGCTTTCTAACGAGTATTTCTACATAATATTTTGATGAGTGGTTGATTTTTTTTATGATTTTTCAAAGTTTCTGAGTATATTATTTTTGAAAAATTGTCATTAAAATGATTCTCACTCTCAGATCGTGTATGTGTTGTTCAAACACGACCAAAATGATGTTGAAATGGAATAAAAATGGTCCTAGTGGTTTTAAAACTGTCAAAAATGTGTAAAATTTGAAAAAACGGTGCGAAACAACATCCGAAAGACTGCGCGTGTACTGCACACGCCGCCTTGGCACGTCACGCGCTAACGGTTGGGGGAAATGGTTGCTGACGGTTTTTTGCCACATGTCCATAACATGTGGCACATTTGGCCACGTGGCTTCCTCTAGTTGGTCCATAAAATGTTGACGTGGAAAGGTACACGTGGCAGCGCGTGAGGCGTGTGGGCAAGCTTCGTTCAGTGCGTGGGGGAGAGTGAACGAATATTTTTGATTTTTTTAAAAATCTCAAATTTTAATTTCCAATTTAATGGATATTTTTTCAAAATTTTTTTATAGACTATTTTCTTGAAGAATTTGGAGAAAAATATGCAAATTGGAACATAATTACATGTAAATATTTTTTGTGTGTGTCACATAATATATATGATATTTAATTGAGTCTAATGTTTGTTTAATTTATTCAAATATGTAATGATGAATTTGATGATTCGCGCTTTAGAGCGATTATGTGCATATAAGAAAGATTCAGAACATTCTATTGAAAAATATATTGATGAGATGTACCATAAAATTTGGACTTTCTATATGATGTTTAGTGAAGACTATGACTTAGCTATGGAACAACAGATGTCAATAGTTTTTGATTCCTTACCTGATTCATGGGAAGAAGAAAGGAAGACGCTTAAAGAAAGATTAAACGACTTAACTTATGAAAATCTTGAAAAAGATTTGAATCGGGAACTAGAGCGCCGTATACAAGATAGTATTAGGCGATCTAGTAAATCGATGAATAGTTTCCCATGGATGGTAAAATTGTCTAGTACACTAGCAAAAAGAGAATTTTCTGAAAAGGAACCACAGGTTCAACCAGATGATGAATGAATTAAACTCAATATTAGAAAAATATTTATTTTTATGTGTGACAATATATTATTTTTTTGAACATGTAATTGATGTTTATCTTATTTTAATGCATATATATTATTATTGTTATATTACATTATATGATGAATGTATTGTGAGAATATTAGATTGGTAGATTGATGAATCTCATCTAATATAAAATTAATTGGTACATATTTAAATTAAACAATTATAACTGGACTATGTCAGTAGGAATTGATTAAGCTATATATACAATTTTTTTGTTTCTACTGCTTGTGTTAGGTTATTATTGATTAATTTAAATCATTGTGACTTGAAATTGATAAAAGCAGTAATGAATTGTGCTAATCTTAATTATAATCATTATTTCTAAATAGTTGAAATGGCTGCAACAAAAACCATTATTGCTGATTTGAATCAAAGAGATAAGCTGAATGATAAAAACTATGACATTTGGCATCGTAAAATTCAGTATCTCCTGGAAGAGCAAGATATGCTAGAAATAATAACACAACCAATGGCTGAGCCTGAGCATGGAAATACTGCTCAACATAGGCAGAATATGAAAGCATATCAAGTCTATAAGCGTAAAGACAGAGTTGCTCACATATTGATGCTGAGTAGCATAAAAAATGACTTGATGTTACGCTTTGAAAAACATCGCTCAACCCAAGCAGTTTGGGATGTTGTTAAGGTTCAGTTTGGTGGATCTTTAACAACAATGTTGCGTCAGTTAACTCTAAAATTTGTGCCTATAAGAAAATTTTTAATCATACAATGAGACAACACCTTACTGTCATGTCTAACATGATAAGTGAATTGAAAGGTGTTGACCATGAGATGACTAACGAGCAATAAGTCCAAGTTGTGATTCGCTCTCTTCCAAAAGTCTGAGAACACATGCATGTCAACCTTACCCATAATAACAACATCAAAACTTTTGATGATGTTGTTTGACATATTGAGCTAGAGGAGGATCGCCTTCTCGCTGATAAGCCTAAAGGAGAGCCTTATATGACTGAGTCTAGAGGCAAAGGGGCTTTTGGCTCTAGGCAAAAGAAATGGAAAGGTAAGGGCAAATGACAAGGCAAGGGAGAAAATAAGACAAAATTTAGTGGAAATAAGTGCAAGCGTGGGAAACACGGCGAAAGAAAGGTATTGTTTGACCAAATTAGTCCCTCAGATTTATATGTTAGTAGTTGTTTGATGTTAGCTGAAATTGTTCCTTATTGGACTATAGATTCAGCAGTTACAGACCACATAGCAAGGGATTGATCTACCTTTATGGAATTTTGTTGAATTCCAAAGAGGAGTAGAAAAACCTATATGGGGAATAATGCTTCGACTGACATGCTTGGGATCGGTTCCTGCAAGCTAGTGCTGCGGGGAGGTCACACACTTTATCTCCATGATATGCTTTATGCTCCTGATGTTCGATGAAATTTAGTTTCTATTATTGTTCTGCTTGGACTTGGCTTCAAAATTATTTTTGAAAATGGTTGTGTTAAAATACTTTTGGATGAAGTTTTTTATGGTTCTGGACATATGTTGAATGGTTTTATAGTGCTAGATACTATTTTTATGGATGTTAAGCAATCTATATTTCTTGTTGGAAATTCCAATAATGTTTCATTAATTGATGATATTAAATGACATGCTAGATTAGGACACATTAGGCAATATTGTTTAAAAAGTTTAGAAAAAGCTGGTTTTTTAGGATCTATTAAGAAAATAAATTTGCCTATTTGTGAGCATTATCTAGCTGGAAAAGCAACAAGATTATCATTTGGCAAAGCCAAAAGAGCCACATTTCCTTTATAGCTTATACATTATGACATCTATGGCCCAATGAATATTAGAGCAAGACATAGTGCTCACTATTTCATCACTTTGATAGATGATTTCACCAGATACGATCATGTTTATTTAATCTCTCATAAATCTGAAGCATTAGATTGTTTCATACGTTATAGTAAATTGGTTGAAAATCAATTAAATTTGAATATAAAAATATTATGGACCGATCTATGGCATGAATATCTATCTGATTTATTCAAAAGTTATTTTGATGATAAAGGTATAACTAGACAACTAACTATTCCTTATATTCTGCAACAAAATTGCATAGCAGAAAGAAGAAATAGAACCTTATTGGACATGGTTAGGTCAGTGATGACGCAGACTAATTTACCAATTTCTTTTTGGAGAGATGCATTAATGACTGCTGCTTACATTCTAAATCGTGTACCATTAAAATCTGTTCATTCCACCCCATATGAATTGTGGAAAAATGAAAAGTCTGACTTAAACAATATGCGCCCATGGGGTTGCACAGCTTATATCCACAACACTTCCCATGAATATGGAAAGCTTGGTCTGAGGGGGAAGAAATGTATCTTTATAAGATACTCAGAATTCTCCAAAAGATATGTATTTTTGGGGGAAGACACAAATGGAAGAGTAACAAAAGTTGAGTCACAAGATGTCATTTTCTTAGAAGAGGACTTTTCCGAAAAAGGTGAGATAAATAAGGATTTTCAATTTTATGAAATGGAAGATCCTGAGACTAGTGGGAGTGCAAGAATAATTGATTTAACACTCACAGAGCAAGAATTTAATGCTCCTCCTGAACCAAGTGGGAGTGAAAGGATATTATATTTTGTTCCAATGGAGCAAGTCCATGAACAATCTTAACCTCGATGTAGTAATCGTGACAAGATTCCCCTCGTCGATTTGAGATTGAGGGGGAAGCTTTTATGATTGCTTAAGATGAAAAAAAGTCTAAAATAGTACAACAATCTCTCTCAGGTCCTAAAGCAAAGGAATGAATTAAAGCTATATAAGAGGAAATGGATTCGATGATTTACAATCAAGTCTGGGATTTGGTCGAGAAACCGCCTGATTATAAGACTATTGGGAACAAATGGATTCTCAAAATAAAATGTAAGGATAAAATTTTCAATACCCAAAACAAAAGATCATACTTGTGTCATTAAAACTAATTTATATAAATATAAAGGTTAGAAATTATACCTTATAATTTCTTATTTCTTCTTCAAATCTTCACTTTGTTGGATTATAGAAAACCACAACAATCCACATTGGATGTCTCTAATGATAATCCACACGAAAAAGTGCTAGCTTTGAAAGTATTCTTGAGAGAATTTTTGCTGTCTTAAAAATATTTTTTCATAAAAAAATATTTTCATATATATTTTTTATCATTTGATGTATTTTCTATTTGAATCAAACTCAAAGAAAATATGAAAAGTAAAAAATGGAGAAAAGGGAAATGAGTGAATAGTAATTGGCCATAATTGGCCTAATTAAGGCCAAATTCTGCTGTTGGCCAATGGGAGGGAGACAGTAGCGAATTGGGCCTGCTGCGGGCTGTCGCTGGACAGCCCAACTAGCCCACTAGGCAGGCTAGCAGCCTGTATAGCCCGTGACCCTCCCGAATGATTTTTCCCATCCGGTCTCATCGCGATCCATCCCGAAATAATTTTCTCATATTTTCACTTGTAGTCAGGTTTGCATCAATTCGCCTCATTCTGGCTATAGTAGCATGAATGGACTTAGAATTATATCAAATGGACGTTGAAACTGCTTTTCTCAATGGAGAACTAGATGAAGAGATCTATATGGATCAACCTTTAGGTTTTGAACTAAAAGACAAGAGCGCAAAGTTTGCAAGCTTAAAAGATCCATTTACGATCTTAAGCAAGCGTCAAGACAGTGGAACCTCAAATTTCATCAAGCCATATTAAAGGATGATTTTAATATGATGGAGAAAGACCATTGCGTGTATATTGTTGCCCAGATATTAGACCAAGAAGGGGGGGTTGAATTGGAGTTTAAAAAATTAAACTTTAAAGTGCGGAAATAAATAGTTAATTTTAGAAGGGATAGAGAAAATAAGACACAAAGATTTATAGAGGTTCGGGTATTAACAAACCCTACTCCTCTCCCCAATCGCAATTGGGAGTTTTACTAACACACTAAGTGTTACAATGGAGTTTTACAAGCTCACTCCCAACTATGGTGTTTCTCACAATGGCTCACACCTAACCCAGAAATCCCTTGTGTTTTAATGGCTCACACAATAACCAATTCCTTTGTGTTTTACAGGCTTACACAAACAACCTACACTTTTTGTTTTACAGGCTCACACAAACAACCTACACTTTGTGTTTTACACGTTCACACAACTAACCCTTACAAGTGTTCTACTTTTAACCCAGAACTACCCAATGCTCACTTGAGTAAAGATTACAGAGAGAACCACTTATAAATCTTTATTGCTCAAATATGAGGAGCAAAAAGATTTTTACAGAGAATTGATTTGTTCTCAAAGTATGAAATTACAAGATAGCTTGTAATTTGAAGTATATGCTAATCTTTTATTTTTCTTATCATTCCCTTATGATCCTCTCCTTTCTTAATGTATAAATGACTTCCATTTATACTCCCATGGCTGAATATAGCCGTTGGGGTGCATTAAATAAGAAACTAGCCGTTGTACCAACTAAAAAATCGCACCTGTCATTTTTCTCTTTCATTGGTCACGGGCGTGAATATGCTTGTCACGGGGGTGACAGTTCTTCCCAAGCCGTGACTGAAGTGGTGACCTTGGTCGTGAAGCTCTCTGGTATGTTTTGACATATAGAGTCACGGGCGTGACATTAATCCTTCACGGGCATGACAGAATTTCCAGCCGTGAGCCAAGTGGTGACTCTGGTCGTGAAGCTCTCTGGATGAAATTGAGAGAATCATTCACGGGGGTGACACCATCATTCACGGGGGTGAACATCTTCCCAGCCGTGACCCTAGTGGTGACTCTTATTGTGAAGCTCTCTGGTTGAAATTTCATGACTCTTCACGGGGGTGACTGTAACATTCAGTGATTTAGGCTCCGATTGCGCGTGACCGTAGTGAGGTTCACTGGTTCAATCAGAGTCTAAATTTAAATCCAAAAAAAATGACTAATAATAAGAGAAAATAATTAAGGGTATTATTATTTTGGAATTAAAAAGATTTGGGGTAGAATTAGAAAAAAATAAAACTTCATATGGACAAAATCGGTATTATGGCAATTGTTTGGGAAAAAAAGTGTGAATATGGAGAAAGATGTGGCAAATAAGAAATTTCTTAAAGTTTAAAATTTCATTAAAATTAATTTATATTTTGGACCAATGGATGAAGAGCTTAATGTAGGCATGGATCCACCAAATACTCACCTAAAAAAAAAGAGGAATTCTTTATTCTTCCACCAAAATATCTAAGTCTTCTTCTTCCTTTTCCCATCCTTGTTGCCGTCCACCTCCACTCTCTTAAACCTCCATTTTTCTTTCAATTTCCAGCAAGCTAATAATGAAAAGAAATTAGTTTTGAGAGAGGAAAAATCGGAATTAAGGAGTTCTTACCATTAAAGGTACCAAAGGAGCAAGAAGGAAGGAAGAAAGAAGAAGAAAAAGGGAGAAGAGTAGGGGAATTTCGGCCCACCTTGGAGAACTCTTAAGGTGAGTTTATTCTTCTTAAATTTAAACTTTTTCCTTCTATTTGAGACCTATGATGATGATAGATGTGATTAGGTTTGATGGATTTAGGATTGGTTGCAAGATAGAACTTAGAAAAATTAAGTTTGTGTTTAGTTGATGAAGCTGTAATTGGACTTTGAATTGATGATATTTGATGTTAGATAATTGTTTTATTGCTTAAAAACTAAAGAAAATATGATGTTAATGGATGAATAAGGGGCTGCCATAATTAAAGAAATTAGGGGAAATTGAAATTAATATGGAAACACAACAATTGGTGATAAGGAAAATATGATTTGAGTGTTGAATTGAAGAAAATGAATTGGTAACTAGGATATGGTTTTTGGGCAGCCATGACATATGAAGAAGGAAGTTTAACCTTAGTACATTTTAGCTCAATTAAGGTGTAAATCATATTAGGAGCATTAGAATATTATGTAGACATGAAAAACATTGAAATTGGATGTTGGAATTGAGATGTGGTATAATTGTGTAGGAAAAATAAGTGAACAAGTGAGAGGCCCTCAAGAGGGTGACAAAGGCAAGGAGAAAGCTAGCTAATAAGGGAAGGAAAAGAAGGTTTAAAGGAAGAACCAAGGCTGATTAGGTATGTGCTTTATTGATAAAAATTTTGCATGTTGTTAATAAGTATGGAAATATATATTAAGGTTTGTTATGTTTGTGTTTTTGAGATGTTATGTGATTTGTTGTGACTTTTCATATTATATATGGAAATGAGACCAAATGGTGTGAAATAATTGAGACATATGAATGTATTTGTAATTCTGGAAATTTTAGTATTAAAATGATTGCAAATGATGAATGTGGTTGAAATATGGATTGATGTCAATTGATGGCTCGGGTACAGAATTCCAGGAACAGCTCTGTCTATTTTGATGATAACTTGAGTTATGGAACTCAGTTTTATATGTTCTTTGTTGGAAATGAAAGCTAAGACATAGGGCTTTAATTTTTATTTAGACTATAATATCTAATTATGTCTATAGTTTCCCAGTTAAATGCACGAAGTTTAAACCTAGAATCTGTCCAGAAAAATTCTGGGCAGAAAATTCAGTGATGATGCAGTAGTGAATTAATCATAACTTTTGATATAAAATTGGGATTTACGTGATTTTTGATGCATCTGAAAGATAAGACAATAAGATAAAAAGTGTTAGAAGGCCAGAACTCCAAATTCTAATTATAAATGGGCTAAAAATGAAGCCCAAAAACAGGTCCAAATTCTGCCATAGGTATAAAACGTGAAGTGTTGGACTTATGCATGTGGTATGTTAATTATATGTAATAATTAATGCAAATATTTACTTTGATGGTAATTATCAATGTTTAACAGATTATTTATATATGAGATTTTATTGTAATAATAATGGGAATATAGAACAAAAATAAACAAGCATACTTATGATAGTTGAAAATATTGTGAATTAATATAAAAATAGTTAAGCCCAAAAACACCTAGTCTAAAACTAGAATAGAGAATAGTTTGGCATGCCAATCAGGGGAATTTAGGCACTTGGTGCCAAATATGAAAGCCGGTAATGGCAATTGATAAATGCGCTAGGCGCAAAATTATTAAGCCGATAATGACAATATAACAAAAGTCAGTAATGACATTATTATAAAAGCGCTCGGCGCTACATTATGAAAGCCGGGAATGACAACCCCGTTATTCCTATTAGATAGTTCAGTTATAGGTGTTATGGGCACAAAAAAATAATAATAATACTAATATTGAAGTATGTGATTTTGATAAGTGTTAGATGAATTAAATTTGTTACTATTACATGTTGAATGAAATTTATTTGATTTTATAGAAATTTTTATTTTATGCATTATTTATTAAATGGTTAATTAATATGTGAGAAAATATATATGTATGTAAAATTTTTATCATTGAAGCACCACTAAGCTAGTAGCTTAGCGCGGGTGGTTTCCTCTCGCGCAGGTTTAGAAGGGTAGCCGTAGAAAATAGTCTGTCAGAAGAAGAAGGGTATCCGGAGGGAAGCAGCAAAAAGCTCTGAGTTTTCTTTTTTGGTATATTTTGTTAAAAAACTTTGTAAATTAAAGTATTGTTTTTATTTCATATAATGTGTATTAAATATGTGAGTTACTATGTAAAAGGACATAGTTTGAGTGTAAATTAATATATTTTATAAATAAATAAGATTTTGAGTATTATGCTTGTAATAATTTTATTTCAATGTCTACAAAATTTTCAAAAAAAAAAAAATTTATTTCACTTCATTAATTTTATAAAACAGTAAGACGGATAATACTCACTTACCTTGCTGAACTATAGTGGGGTAAGGGGGTGTTACAGTGACACCTTTAGTCACGGGGGTGACTGAAATGCCCACTTCACGATTTGTTCTTCCTTCATGGCCGTGAACTTCAAATATTGGTTTTGGTAACGACTAGCTTTGTTCACGGGAGTGACTCGTAGAGTCACGGTAGTGAACATGCTACTCTTTACTTTTTGTTTTTCAAGGATTATTCTTCCAATTCTCCATTCTTGCTATTTTTAATTTATGTCCTGTATAATACACTTAAAGCAAGTATGTTAAATACAATATTGCTATATTATTTATTATCATCAAAATGACGGAAATACCCCTCAAGGTTAACAATCTCCCCCTTTTTGATGGTGACAAATAATCTAGCAATATGTGATTTTGAGAAGTCTCCCCCTCAAAATATACTTAGGATAAAAATTATAATGTGCAAGAATAGTGAATAAGGATGTAGCATTTAAGCTAGAAGCAAGTCATAAGAAAAGTATATCCAATACAAACCACAAATCCTTTTCAAGACATAAAGTATATGTAAAGTATGTTTAAGGTATATCATGGCATGTTTTTATTTGTAACTTGCTTTTTAAGGTATATGCAAGGTATACTTAGGTTATAATTCTACTTTGCAATCAATTTCAAATTTGATTCACAATTCTTATTATTGCTAGTTTGATCCTACTTTCCCTTATCATATAAATTCTTTCATATATTGCTAGTTTTCTCCCCCTTTTGTCATCAATCAAAAAGAATATGTAGATTGAAGTAAACAAAAGCAAATATATATTATATGAAGGAAAGGATACAGAAACATAATAAGTAACAAAATAAAGAAAAATGATCAAACATAATAAGTTTAGGCTACACTCTAGCCTATATCCTAGCTTCCTCAATCCTAGCCCTTTTTTTCTGCTGGACTCCCTGGAGGCCTGCTTTAAAATCCTCCATGTCATGATCTTCCCAGATAATTTCTCCAGCAGTATTAGTGAAGCGATAAAAGATATCATTCTGGTAAACGATTCTCACTGCTGCTCCCATCTTTATGAAAGACTCGATATCCAGCCTATCTCGTGGGTGGGTAGGAATAATGTTGAAATGATGGTCATCCAACTTCAAGTAATTTAGCTTCACTGCCATATGAGTGACATAAGCCCCAATCAAGATATCTCCTGTGGGCTTGGTTACGATGGAGAGAAGATGGTTTGCAAACCATTTGGAAAGCGCCACTTTGATTCCCCGACGAGCCATCTCAAATAGGAAGAGTTCTGACTTCCTAATAGTTCCATTGCTCTCTCCCCGAGCAAAAATGCTATAGGTTAGAAACCTATGCAAATACCTGTGTACTGGGGCCACGAGATGAGTGCTTTTCGTATTCTTTACGTCCCAGCTACAATTGTATCCGAAATGAGTCCAGGCTGCAGGGGCAGAGAATTCTACCTCAGTCTCATTAAGAGCGCCATCTGATGGTAGGTTGAGCAATTCTCCAAAAGCAATGGCCCTGAGGGTGTTTTCATTTTTGCAGAGTTGGAATTTCACCACTCCAGTTGGTGAAACCTGCAAGGTGCTGAGGAATTCCAGCGTTGGCTCCCATAGAGTTGGCAGATGAATGTCAACAAAGTCTTTTAGATGACAGGCTTGAAGTTGCTCTGTCATAGCCATCTCGAGTCCTAGATTACGGACTGTCAGCCATTCGAAGGACCTTGATGATAAAATTGGTCGCTTCTTTAAAGTTGCATACCGATGATGGCAACTTTCGGGTATGATGTTCATGAGGTAATCTGAATATCTCTTTGGTGCATGAGACTTCTTTCTCTTCCCTTTTGACGAAGAAGACTCCATTTTGATTTTGATTTTGATAGGAATGAAAATAAAATATGATGAAATACCCTAGGAATATCTATTTTCTGCTGAAGATTCGAACTTTTGAAGGAATTTATAGTGAAATATCAAGGCTTTGGGGTCGGAATCTTCAATGTCTCAATGAATGAGAGTAAATGAGAGCGGTTTTGGGAGATGGAGAGTTGAAATGAAGTTTGTAACCGGTTGTTTTCTTATATATTCGATACATTCACGGACGTGACTTCAAGTTTCACGGGTGTGAATAGTCATGTTCATGGTTTGCTGAAGCAGAATTCCACCCGTGAATGAAAGCGTGAATGCTTTCACGGGCATGCTCGATGAACATCACGGGCGTGAATGATCATAGGTCACGGGGGTGAATATTATGTCACGGGCATGAAGTGTTGAATTTCACTACTTATACCCGTGAAGCAAGCCGTGACACAAGGCGTGAAAGCGTCTGTGAGTTTTGGGTGTAATTATTCATGGGCATGAAACTCTGTCACGGGCGTGAAACTTCTTTGCCACGGTCATGACTCAAACCGTGAAACTATGTTTCACCACTTGAAGCCGTGACTCATGCCGTGACGCAAAGCGTGAAAGCTTATGTGAGTTTTTGAGGCATAATGGTTCATAGGAGTGAAAATACATCACGGGCGTGAATAGTCTTATCCACGGGCGTGACTCAAGCCGTGAAACAATGTTTCACTACTTGAAGCTGTGAAGCATGTCGTGAATCGAAGTCGTGAACAATACTGCCTCTTTGAGCCACTTAAGTCACGGGCGTGAGTATAAGTCACGGGCGTGACTCCCCTATAATTTTCATTAATTTGAAATTAAGTTCTGGAACAAGACTAAATCATTTCAACAAAGATTTTGCTTCATAAAACATGAATTTTCATCAAAATATTTATCTTCTAACTTGTGATATGTTTTAAGATCAACAATTAAAATTTCATTTTCTTGTAATCACAAGATTAATCCATCAATCATGCCTAGTTCTCTTCTAATGAAATTAAATCTTTCCTCATTTAGAGACTTAGTGAAAATATCTACTAATTGCTTTTCTGTGCATACAAATTCTAATTCAACATCTCCATATTGAACATGATCTCTAATAAAGTGATGTCTAATGTCAATATGTTTACTTCTAGAGTGTTGAATAGGATTCTTTGAAAGATTTATAGCACTGGTGTTGTCACATTTTATAGGTATATGGTTCATTTCATGACCATAGTCCTTAAGTTGTTGTTTCATCCAAAGAATTTGTGTACAACAACATCCAACTGCTACATATTCAGCTTCAGCAGTTGAAAGAGCAACTGAAACTTGTTTCTTGCTAAACCAAGAAACCAAACATTCTCTAATGAAGTGACAAGTACCTGAAGTACTTTTTCTATCCAAAAGACTACCAGCATAGTCTGCATCTGAATATCCTATTATATAGAAAGATGAATTCCTAGGATACCATAAACCTAGATGCAATGTTCCATGTAAATATCTTAAAATCCTTTTTACAGCATTTAGATGAGATTCTTTGGGACATGATTGAAATCGTGCACATAAGCAAACACTATACATAATATCGGGTCTAGAAGCAGTGAGATATAAAAGTGATCCGATCATACCTCTATAAAGCTTTTCATTAATGCTCTTACCCTTTTCATCTTTGTCCAATTTTGTTGATGTGCTTATAGGAGTCTTAGCATTTTTGCATCCTTCCATACCAAATTTTTTGATTAAATCTTTGGCATATTTGGATTGGTTGATGAATATTCTCTCATTGCTTTGTTTGATTTGTAGACCAAGGAAATACTTAAGTTCTCCCATCATGCTCATTTCAAATTCCCTAGTCATGCACTTAGCAAAATCTTGACAAAACAGCTCATTAGTAGAACCAAATATTATATCATCAACATAAATTTGAACAACTAGTATTTCATGCTTATGCTTTTTGATGAACAGTGTAGTGTCTACATTTCCCTTTGTGAAGCTATTTTCTAGTAAAAAAGAACTTAGTCTTTCATACCAAGCTCTTGGAGCTTGTTTTAAACCATACAAAGCTTTTGAAAGTTTAAAAATATGATTTGGTAAATTATAGCTTTCAAAACCTGGTGGTTGTTCTACATACACTTCTTCATCTATATATCCATTTAGAAATGCACTTTTCACATCCATTTGAAAAAGTTTGAAATTCATGTGACATGCATATGCTAAGAGAATTCTTATAGCTTCTAATCTAGCTACCGGTGCATATGTTTCATCATAGTCAATACCTTCTTCCTGATTATATCCTTTTGCAACTAGTCTTGCTTTATTCCTGGTTATTAACCCTTGTTCATCTAACTTATTTCTAAATACCCATTTGCTGCCTATGATTGGATGATTCTTAGGTCTTGGTACTAGGTTCCATACTTTATTTCTCTCAAATTGGTTAAGTTCCTCTTGCATGGCAATTATCCAACTTTCATCATTAAGAGCCTCATCAATGTTTTTAGGCTCAATTTGTGAAATAAATGCAATGTCAGTGATTAAATGCTTGAAATGCGATCTAGTACTTACTCCCCTTGATAGATCACCAATTATTTGCTCTTTTGGATGATTTCTGTTCATTCTCCATTCTTTTGGAAGGTCTTGCTCCATTTGTTCTTGATTTTGAGGTAGTAGTTTTTCTTGATCGTTTTCTTCTTTTCCATTTTCAATGACAGGTTTTTCCATATTATCTACAACATCATCAAGAGCAATACCTTTCACAAGATCAAGTCTACTAGATTCATTAAAAACAACATGCATGGATTCTTCCACAGTTAATGATCTCTTATTGAATACTCTATATGCTTTGCTGGTTGTAGAGTATCCTAGAAAGATACCATCATCAGACTTAGAGGCAAATTTTCCAAGATTGTCCTTGGTGTTCAATATAAAACACTTGCATCCAAATACTCTAAAGTATGATACCAAGGGCTTTCTTCCATTCCATAGCTCAAATGAGGTTTTGTTTAAAAGAGGTCATTTGAAAACTCGATTTGAAATATAGCATGCAGTGTTTGTGGCTTCTGCCCAAAAATAAATTGGTAATGCATATTCATTAAGCATTATTCTTGCCATTTCAATTAATGTTCGATTTTTCCTTTCAACTACACCATTTTGTTGAGGTGTTCTAGGAGATGAGAAATTATGTGAAATGCCATATTCAAGACAAAAACTTTCAATGTTTTCATTTTCAAATTCTTTCCCATGATCACTTCTTATTTTTGAAATGCAGTATCCTTTTTCATTTTGAACTCTTTTAGCAAAGTTTTTGAAATTTTCAAAAGCATCACTCTTTTGAGCTAAGAAAATTACCCAAGTAAATCTAGAGTAATCATCTACGATGACAAATGCATAATGTTTTCCTTCTAAGCTAGCAACCCTAGTAGGTCCAAATAAGTCTAAATGTATGAGTTGAAGAGGTTTTGAAGTACTTACTATGTTTTTGGCTTTGAAAGATGACTTGTGCTGCTTTCCTCTTTGACAAGGTTCACATGTCTTGCCTTTTTCATATTTAACTCTTGGTAATCCTTTTACTAGCTCTCCTGTGCTGAGACTTTGTATTAAGTCCATGTTAGCATGACCAAGTCTTCTATGCCACAGCCAAGATTCATCACTAGTAGTCACGAGACACTTAGAGGAATGGTTAGAGAGTTCATGTAAGTTTATTATGTATGTATTGATATCTCTATTTCCTTTAAATATTTCTTGACCATCAATAGAGATTACAAGACATTCATTTGAGGTGAAAATTACTTTGTTTCCTTTATCACATAATTGACTTACACTTAGCAAGTTATGTTTTAAGCCATCAACAAGTAAAACATCCTTAATAAAAGTAGTACCATTAATACCAATAGAACCAATGTCAATTACCTTACCCTTTGCATTGTTTCCAAAGGTAACTTTACCTCCATCAATACTTTTGATTTCATTGAAGAGTTTTTTGTCTCCTGTCATATGCCTTAAGCATCCACTGTCTACTAGCCATGCATTTTTGTTTATTGTGGACTTGAGGCATACCTACAGAGTTACAAATCAAGTATGATGTTTAGGTACCCAAATGAGTTTGGGTCCTTGGGGGTTAGCACATGAAGGTTGCCAATGAGCCTTCCTTATCCAGCAATTTCTATTTATATGACCCATTTTCATACAGTAATTACATTGTTTAGGTGTAAACTTGTTTTTTGGTCTTACACTGTATTTAAATGCCATAATTCTATTAGACTGATTTTGAGAACAATGGCATGCACGTTCATGAATAATTTGCATTTTTCTTGATGCATGCTTCCTATACATAAAGGCATGATTATTCTTTTTCTGTATAGAAGGTTTAACATTCTTATTTCTCGGCACAGTTCTAATAGATGTGGAGATATTATGTTCTTTAGACTTAACAAATACTGTTTTGTTAGAAGATGATGATGTGTCCTTAAACCCTAGACCATGTCTAACTAAAGGTGGTCTTTGAGATACAATGAGAGTATCTAAGCTCTCTTTACCCTTGTGAAATTTAGAAATGGAATTTCTAAGTTCTTCAACTTCATTTTTCAAAGTATTATTTTCTTTTAACAGTGAAGTTGTTGAAGGTTTTGATGAGTATTCATCTAAAGACTTTTGAAGAGATTCATTTGAAGATTTAAGCTTTATGTTCTCCTTTTCTAAGCAATCTATCTTATTTTTTAAATTAGAGACATTACTTCTATAGGTACTAAATTTAGTTCTATATTTTTCTAATTCTATATTTAATTCTTCTATTAGGCTTTGCTCATCATCATCATCATCACTATCATTATTACTATCATTATCACTACTATCATTATTGAAAGAGTATGAGTGTAGTGATCTTACTTTGTCCGAGACGTGATCCTCAATAGCCATGAAACATAGGTTGACCTTTTCACTTTCATTATCATCTTTTTCACTTGAAGATCTTTCGTCATCCCATGTGGCTTTGTGACCTTTCTCCCCATTGTCTCTTTGATATTTGCTCTTATGCTTCTTGAGTCTTGGACATTCTGGTTTGATATGTCATTTCTTTCCACATTCATAACATTTCACCTCTTCTTTACTTCTATGTGTTTCATTAGAAGTTTGTTTGAGGTTTCTCTGCCTGAATTTTCTGGAATTGCTCATTTTCTTTTCAATGATTCTTTTTAATCTCCTTGAAAGCATAGCGATGTCCTCATTTTCATCATCTTCACTTTCTTCTTGAGATTTTGAAGTAGAGGCTTTAAGTGCTAAGGGTTTTCTTTTCTCTGGCTCTGCTTCAAGCTCTCTATCTCTCTTTACTGCCATCTCATGTGTGAGAAGCTTGCCAATCAGCACATCAGTATTCATGATGCTCATATCTTCATTTGCTTCTTCTATGTCAGCAACTCTTGAACCATAGTCTTTAAGAGGAAGACTTCTCAGGATTTTATTGTTTATATCTTCCAAGCTCAGATGCTTCCCAAGTTTCCTCATTCCATTTATAATGGATAGAAGACGGTTAGTCATGTCAGTGATTGACTCATTTGATTTCATCTTGAAGAGCTCATATTCTGAGGTTATAAGTTGAATCTTCTTAGATTTGACTTGCTTAGTTCCCTCATGATAGTTCTCCAATGTCTTCCACATACTAAATACTGTTGAGCAATGTTGTATTCTCCCACATTCTTCAATAGATAATGAGCTTGATAGAATTGTCATTGCCCTCTTGTTTTTGAAATTTGCTCTTCTTTGGGGCTCAGTCCAATCATCTCTTGATAGGATTTCCTCTTCACCATCAGCTCCTCTTCTGGTTGGTGGTGTCCATTCTTTTCGTACACTATCCCAGACTTCAATTCCTTCACTATCCAAGTATGTCTCCATCCTAAACTTCCAATGGGCATAGTTTGCTCCATCAAAGTAAGGTTTGAGACTTTGGAATCCTTCACTGGCCATATCTAACTCTTTACTAGCGCTTTTTAGGCTTTGATGCTAGACAAGGCTCTGATACCAATTGTTGCCCAGATATTAGACCAAGAAGGGGGGGTTGAATTGGAGTTTAAAAAATTAAACTTTAAAGTGCGGAAATAAATAGTTAATTTTAGAAGGAATAGAGAAAATAAGACACAAAGATTTATAGAGGTTCGGGTATTAACAAACCCTACTCCTCTCCCCAATTGCAATTGGGAGTTTTACTAACACACTAAGTGTTACAATGGAGTTTTACAAGCTCACTCCCAACTATGGTGTTTCTCACAATGGCTCACACCTAACCCAGAAATCCCTTGTGTTTTAATGGCTCACACAATAACCAATTCCTTTGTGTTTTACAGGCTCACACAAACAACCTACACTTTGTGTTTTACAGGCTCACACAAACAACCTACACTTTGTGTTTTACAGGTTCACACAACTAACCCTTACAAGTGTTCTACTCTTAACCCAGAACTACCCAATGCTCACTTGAGTAAAGATTACAGAGAGAACCATTTATAAATCTTTATTGCTCAAATATGAGGAGCAAAAAGATTTTTACAGAGAATTGATTTGTTCTCAAAGTATGAAAGTACAAGATAGCTTGTAATTTGAAGTATATGCTAATCTTTTATTTTTCTTATCATTCCCTTATGATCCTCTCCTTTCTTAATGTATAAATGACTTCCATTTATACTCTCATGGCTGAATATAGCCGTTGGGGTGCATTAAATAAGAAACTAGCCGTTGTACCAACTAAAAAATCTCGCCTGTCATTTTTCTCTTTCATTGGTCATGGGCGTGAATATGCTTGTCACGGGGGTGACAGTTCTTCCCAAGCCGTGACTGAAGTGGTGACCTTGGTCGTGAAGCTCTCTGGTATGTTTTGACATATAGAGTCACGGGCGTGACATTAATCCTTCACGGGCGTGACAGAATTTCCAGCCGTGAGCCAAGTGGTTACTCTGGTCGTGAAGCTCTCTGGATGAAATTGAGAGAATCATTCACGGGGGTGACACCATCATTCACGGGGGTGAACATCTTCCCAGCCGTGACCCTAGTGGTGACTCTGATTGTGAAGCTCTCTGGTTGAAATTTCATGACTCTTCACGGGGGTGACACCTTTAGTCACGGGGGTGACTGAAATGCCCACTTCACGATTTGTTCTTCCTTCATGGCCGTGAACTTCAAATGTTGGTTTTGGTAACGACTAGCTTTGTTCACGGGAGTGACTCCTAGAGTCACGGTAGTGAACATGCTACTCTTTACTTTTTGTTTCTCAAGGATTATTCTTCCAATTCTCCATTCTTGCTATTTTTAATTTATATCCTGTATAATACACTTAAAGCAAGTATGTTAAATACAATATTGCTATATTATTTATTATCATCAAAATGACGGAAATACCCCTCAAGGTTAACATATATTAAACGTTCTAACAATGGATTTATAATTATATCCTTGTATGTCGATGACATTTTAATAGCTGGAAATGATAAGAAGTTGATTAATACTACCAAGAAATGGTTATCATCGAACTTCGAAATGAAAGATATGGGTGAGGCTAGTTATGTACCTGGTGTTAAGATCCTAAGGGATCGATCTAAAAGACTTCTGGGTTTGTCTCGGGAGACTTATATGAAGAAAATGTTAGAGCATTACCATATGCATGCATGTTAGTCTATGGATACCCTTGTCGAAAGGAATCTGAGCCTTAGTCTAGATATGTGTCCCAAGACATCGGATGAAAAAGAATGAATGTCTAGAGTACCCTACTTCAGTGTTGCTGGTAGTCTGATGTATACAATGATGTGCACACGTCCAGACAGTTGTTATGTCGTTGGGCTAGTTATCATATTTTGATCTAATCCAGGTCTAAAACACTGGATGACAGTCAAGAGAATATTGAGATATCTAAAAGGAACTTCAGACTATATTCTATGTTATCAAGGGAAGGATTTGCGCTTAATTGGTTATACTGATGCTGATTGGGGAGGTGATATAAATCAGCGCAAATCGACCTCTGGATATGCATTCTTGCTTAATGATTGCGCAATTTCATAGAGTATCAAGAAGCAATCTTGTATAGCTTTATCGACGATGGAAGCTGAGTATGTAGCATGTTCCTCAGCTATACAAGAGGCAGTTTGGTTGAAAAGATTTTTGCAACAATTTGAGATTGTCAAGTCAGCATCTGAACCTGTGACAATCCATTGTGATAGTATGGCTGCATTAGCTTATGCTAATGATCCAAAATATCATGGAAAGCCAAACATATCTAGATTAGATATCACTATGTTAGAGACATGATTGCGGAAAAGGAAGTAACTCTGAAACACATTCCTACAAACAAAATGGTAACAGATCCATTTACTAAACCAATAGCTAGGGATGCATTTGTATGGCATGTAAAATCCCTAGGCATATGTAGAATGTAATCAATATATGTTATGTCAGATCACTTAGTTTTTACAAATGATATATCGATTTAATTGATTAATTTTTATCAATTATATGAATATATTGTAAATACCAGTTAGCACAATTCGAATAAGTATGTCGATAGACTTAGATTGATTCACTCACATGAGTAATCACCTCGGCGCTATGGAGTGAGCAGAGATGAGACATTAAATGCAGAGGCATTAAGTGAATTACTAAGATATAGTGGGAGCGGTCTTAGTTTCATTCAATTTTTATAAGGTCGCCTTGATGAGGATCAAGATGAGATTCTTTATATATATATAAGAATCAGTATGAATGACTTTTCCACCATTCATGTGTCTATATAGAGGAAGCTGAGTGTGAAATTTGTTATTTAACATTGTTGCATATATAAATAAAAGTTTCAAGTTTGGCATATTCAGAGCGACAAGACTAATGCTCATATAGTGTTTATTTATTTTGATATAAGAGCAAGACATACACTCTTTCATCTTTGACAAGAAAAGAGTAGCTCCACCATAACATGCATTTCATACTGCATGTGTTATACGACCTATTAGGAAGCGAAAGAATGGATCTCTGCTTATTCGCTATGTGAGTTCTAGAAATCCTAGAATTGGATTTCAAACAATTTTTACCCTTTGTGACTTTTGACTATATCATGATGTGATGAATTAATGTTGGCTATCTTAGGATGTATCCTATAGTCATGGAATGATTCGACTTAATGGAACACTTCTAGAAAAATGAGTTAATTCAAATCTGATTGATATGAGGGTAAAAGAAAGAGTACTTTGCTTATGCACTCACAGCTTGTGTTCACCGACCAGATTTATTACGCTTAATGAAGCGAGAAGTAACTTAGAATACAAGAAATTGTAAAATTGATTTGAGTATAGATTCATGAGGGATTGAATGATACTCGAATAAGTGTATTGAGAAACGTACTTGGGGTAATTAAGCACATTATCAAAAATAATTACAACTTTGGGTTGATGTCTCCTATATGGCCTATAATTAGGTTTGTATTGGAGCTCCCACAATTTGTGTGCTTTAGGTCGCACGATCTGTTCGCTTGTATGAAATATTCTCTATTTAATTTTGAGATGTGAGATGAAGTTTTTTGGATTGAGCCAAGCCCACTTTGGGTGAGTGGGAGATGTTGGGTTTTGTGGTATTGAGCCGCACATGTGGGCTTGACCCAGCTCATGCCCATATCTTCTTATATATATAAAGTTATGAAAAAAATATAACTTTATGAAATGAAAAGAAGGAAATGATATAATTTTTTATCAAAAAGTTTTCTTCGAAATTCGAAAATTCTCGAAAAGGAATTTCTTCATCTCCGTTCAATAACAAGAGAATCAAAACGTTCATACTGTGGAATTGAGTTAAGTTCTAGTAATTTGTCTCCGCCTAAAGCATTGAAATCGCATGATCTTCGCTTAACAAGTAAGTATCCACTGCCCTAGAAATTTCTACACTTTTTACATGGAAAGTTGCCTTTGAGGATTTGGAATTGTATCAAAGATTATGATTAAATAGATATATTTGCATCATTTGAGAAAGGGCTATTCAAAAAACAATCATCAACTTTTATAAGTTTCAATCCATTTTGACCTTTTAATATCAATAGAAGTTCTTATTGTTCGATGATTGTTGCTTTGATACAAAATTTCAAATTTTCCCTATTGAAATATCGTACAAGAAATTCGAAATTAATGACAGACAAAAATCCATTGTTAATTAGGGAGTTGAGAGGAATATCGTATTTCTTTGGTAATTTTCGCAGATTTTTTTAATAACCATTATTTTGGTTAATTAATCATGCATATAAATATTATATGTTTCAGCTTGTCAAATTACATAACAATGGGAAACATAAATTGGAAAGTGGGAACCTTGGGATCAAGTTAGACACAAATAAGAAGCCAAAGAGGAACCCAATTTCGTTGATTAATTCATATCCACAGATTTCTCCATTATAAATTAGTTGACTTTATCAACCCCTATAGAAAACCCATCTCTTAATTCATTCATTTACATTGGAAAATCCATGGAATCATAGAGATTACCAAGCAAACAAATACATATAAAGATACAACTAAATCAAACCCACATGCACAAAATGTGTGACCACATAAATAAAACAGTGAGCTAGAATGAATCATACTCACATTACTTAGTGCCTACTTCATTCTCTCATTTTGGTTTTCCTTTTGTTATAGTCTGTTAGCAAAAGATTGAACAGAAAGAGGGATAAACTAAGAGCAAAGAGATTTAGAGTGATAGGCTGATTATAGCAACAGAAGGTACCAAGAGAGCTTAGAAACAAAATACAATAAATAGAGTAGAGAATGGAAAATCAAACAAAAGTTGTTTGGCTTACGTAAGCGCTTACTCAAAACTCAGACCAAATACAGAAAATTTGTTTCACAAGAGACACAAATTATATATACTTATAAGATTTATGAAATGATAAAATATGTAAGCTTAACTTGTCAAACCGGAAATTGTTAAAGCAATAGGTTAGTTTTAATGAGATGAAATTAATTTTAATGAGTTGAATTTGCAAGAAAACAAATTTAATTTTAATTGAGAATCAATGTGTGTGAATTAATTCTAAAAGTTAAGAATGTGTGAATTAAATATAAAGGATAAGAAAATTGAATTACATGTTTAATTATTAACTTTTGCTGAAAACCCTAAAGGATGTTTGGTGCTATGGGATGGTTGCTATGTTGTGAATTTTGTTTGATTTTGGATGAAAAAGCGAATGGGTAAGTTATTAATACCTAAAGTGATATGATCGTGTGAATTTGAAGTTGGAATGAAATGAAAGGCTTGTTGACGTGCAATGAATAAATTTTTAGCATGCATGTATAGTAGTAGAGATGAAAGGTGAATTATTTGCCAAATATGTGAAATGGAAATTATTGTAGTTGTAATTTTAATATGCTTGGCTAAAATTTTAATATGACATGTTGCTTAAGAATATTATATGTTGACGTAAAGTATAATATTGAATGATAGCCAAACGAATGTGCAAATGAGAAAATAAAATGAATATCCTGATTAAATATGTCGAGGTAAAGTATAATATTAAATGATAGCCAAACAAATGTGGAAATGAGAAAATAAAATGAATATCCTAATTAACTATGTTGAGGTTAAGTATAATATTGAATGATAGCCAAGCAAATATGGAAATGAGAAAATAAAATGAATATCCTAATTAAATATGTTGAGGTAAAGTATAATATTGAATGATAGCCAAGCAAATGTGGAAATGAGAAAATAAAATGAATATCCTAATTAAATGAGTGTATGGATTGAAATATTGTAAATTAAAATGATATGTTTGCTACTCATGTTGAGAAGATGGAAATGAAAGTTAAGAATGAATGAATTGATGGTAAAGCACTCAAACATCTAATCCTGAACTAGAGTTACGTTAGTTGGTATGCCAATTAGGGTTGATAGATGATATGTATCAATCTTGTAAAATGAAGTGCACTAAAAAAGAGGATGAATTGGTGATTAATAAAAAATTTTAAGGCTTAAGAATAAAGACAATTTGCTAAGGCAATGTTGGATGGATTGAGAGAATGCAAGAAATAAATCAAAGATAAAATGTACAAGCACAAGACATAACAAGAATTTTTATAGTGATTCAAATGTTAATTAGCTCTACATTCACTTTCAATAAAGCAACAAAATATAAATTCAAATTATTTGAATTCATGCTCATATAATTAAAAGTATTCCCAATTTAAACTTATTCTAAATAATGTACACGTCTAATCACAAATCACAAAAGCACTACTTTAATAGTTTTTTGTCCTAAGCTATCAATTATTTTATAATCAACTTAAAATATAAATGAGTGTGATAACAGACAGATCTATTAAAGAGATAAGTTTTTAATTTAATAATTTTGTTTGATAATGGTAAATATCATCTAAAAGTACAAATCGAGTAGCATTTGAATTTAAACCAATAGAGAATAGTTGGTATACTATATAGGGTTTTCTTTTTCATTTTTATTCCTTGTTCTTCTTGCTCAACTGAAAGTAAGTATTTTTGGGAAATTGGTGAAAGACTAATCAAGATAAAAGAGTCTATAAATTACAAATTTTAAATTATACATTTATTTAAAAAAATTACAATAAAAGAGTGTTTAATTTAGTTATTTGAGACAACTAATAACTTTTTAATTATCAACGGTTAAATATAAGTGTTTGGTAATCTTAGCTAATAACTGATATAAATGTTGATACTTTATTTTGTAACTTTTTCTAATAACATAACAAAATTAGTCTTTTTATAATAAAATACATCATATTGTAACTATTTTTTTTTTAAATAAAATACAATTCTTCAAAATCACTTTATTTAAATAAAATATATTATATTAAAAATATATTAAATTAATTGATTATATTTATAAATTATAAATATACATTTGTAAAAAATTTTATTTATAATTATTTATATTCTATTATTGTTATTATTTTAATCATTAAAATATATAATTATATTAAGTAATGCATAATATTTTATTTTTCTACTTATTTATACTTCGTAAAAAAAATATATTTTTGAAATAAATTATACCCCTAATAATAATTTCACATCCTAATAGTAATAACTCAATTAATTTTACCAAATACTAATGTCAATTAACTACCAATTATCAGCTATCAGTTATATTTAAAAGCCGAACCAAATACCCATGAATTACATAACTAGTGGTACAGTGAAGATAAAGTGAGAATAAAAGGAAAAGATAAATTAAAGAGAGAGTATAGACATACCTAGAATTGTATTTATATTAAGGTAAAAAATGGAGGACATTGTGATATGAGACAAGCAAAGCAAAGCAGCCGACTAAGCATCACATAGTAATCCCTGCTCTTGAAACATCCCTTCTCTTAAGTACTACTATCCTGCAATTAATTTTAAATTTATTATAAATTTATACAATCTTAATTCTTGATCAAACTTTGGATGTTTTAAAGCTTTGAACAGACGAGGGAAAAAAAAAGAAGAATAAGAAGAACAAGAAGAAGGGAATACAAAAGAATACAAAATATAAAACAAAGGAGGTGCTATAATATGGTATAAATTGATTTTAATCAAATATTAACAGAGAATTACAGTTATAGAGGAACATACTTTAACAGTGTAAACTCTTTAAGTGGTGTTTGAAATTATTGTTGGATGTTAAAAAAATATTTTAAATTTTTTGTTGACTTAATTGAATAATTTTTTATAAATTATTTTTCTTAAATTTATTTTTAGAAAAAAATATTTATTTATATATTTCTCTCAAAAAAACAGTTTTCAAAACTAAAAAAATTAAAAAAATTTATTTTTTTCAAAAGGTGTGCAATTCCAAGTAGAGCTTTAGCAGAGATGATTTTGTAAATAAAACCTTTGCTTATGAGTCACAACATCTATAGCTTCTTATGGCAAGTTAGATGAAGAAAGAGGTGTAAGATATTTTATTTTAATATCTTATATTTTTGGGCTTTTATTTGAGATATCAGGACAAATTACAAATAAAGAGCCTTAAGAATTTGATCAATTCTTTATTTAGGCATGACTCCATTTATTAATTAAGTATCAGATAATTAATATGGGCTCAGATAACAATATGGGTATGATGGATAGCCCATAATTATTATATACCGGTGAGCTAAGTATCTCTTGTTGCTAACTCTAATGATTAAGCTTCTCTATATAAAGAAAGATAGAGGATAAGGAAATAAGAAGTAATAAGAATTCCATCATTCTGGAGTTAGAAAACGAGAGAAGATCTTGGTGCAAAAACTTCTCAGATCGTTTATAAGACGATGAATTCGGCCAAATCAGGTACATATCTTCATCTTTCTCAATTAAATTAATTTGTTTTGTGTTCTAAATATCATGTATTAGATCATGGGGAGAGATCTGCCAGATTTCCACTATAGATTTCTCCATCAAGTGGTATCAGAACCTAAATATATGTTCTTAGAACCATATTTGAGTTTTTCTCATGAGGATCTAGAGAAAACCTGAGTTTAATTGAGGTTTTGAGGAAATTGTGATTGGGTTAATCATATGCTTGATTCTCTGATTTTATTGATTTTCAGTAAATTTCTCTTAATAAAATTAGAATAATATGTTGTTGCATGTTGATTTAAAGTGAAATTTTGAAGAAAATTGGGTTTTGGAGTTTAATTGAATTTTTTGGGAATTTTTGTACGAAAATTACAGAGATCGGAAAGAGGAAGACGATTGGCGCACGTGTCGCGCGAAAGGAAGCTGGATAGATTGAGTTTGGCGCGCGTGGGCGCGTCTGGGAGGGGATAACAAACTGTAGCTGGCACGTGTATCACACGTGCCAGAGGGCAGCTATAGGTGCATGTGATACACGCGCAGGGTGCGTCAGGCACGGGCACTGCACGCGCGCGCCGTTCTGCCTCTTTCTAATTTTCCGATTCTTCCCCTGAACTTTTCTGATTTTTTCAATTAAGTCCCTAATTCATTATTTTTCATTCCATAAGGCTATTTTTGACCCGATTGCTTCTGGAATTAATTTAGATTTTCTAAATTAATTTTTTAAAAGTCATAATTGATAAACTTTGTGACATTTTTAGAGATAAATTGTTATCTCATAATTTATTTTAATTTATGCATGGGCATAAAATGACACATATGGAATTAATTTTTCTTAGGTAAAATGGACAATGTAATTTTATTTTTATGATCATAATTTTTCATGACATTAAAGCCCCATGTCCGTAAGGAATGAAAAATTATATTTTTTCTAAGACAATAAATAAGGTGTATCCCGATATAAGTATTTCTTTTAAAATTGGCTAAAATGTAGTTGCTAAAGTGACATTTTTAGCTGAGATTTTAAGAAATATACAAACTTATATGTTTTAGGGATGTCTCAGATTTGGTTTATAATTATTTAGCCCAAATGGATTTATTATAAATTCAAATTTTGAGATTGTTGCTCAGATATTGAGCCAAGAAGGGGGGTTGAATTGGAGTTTTAAAAATTTAACTTTAAAGTGTGGAAATAAAAAGTTAAGTTTATGAGGGATAGAGAAATTTGATACAAGGATTTTTATAGAGGTTTGGGTGTTAACAAACCCTACTCCTCCCCCCAATCGCAATTGGGAGTTTCACTAACACACTAAGTATTACAATGGAGTTTTACAAGCTCACTTCCAACTATGGTGTTTCTCACAATGGCTCACACCTAACACAGAAATCTCTTGTATTTTAATGGCTCACACAAAAACCAATTCCTTATGTTTTATAGGCTCACACAAACAACATTTACCTTGTATTTTACAGGCTCACACAAACAACTTTTACCTTGTATTTTACAGGCTCACACAAACAACCTTTCTTTGTGTTTTAAAGGCTCAAACAACTAACCCTTAAAGTGTTCTACTCTTAACCCAGAAATACCCAAAACTAACTTGAGTAATAAATGATTACAGAGAGAAACACTTACAAATCTTTATTGCTCAATAAATGATGGGCAAAAATATTTTCACAGAGAATAGATATTTGTTATGAAAGTATTAAATGTACAAATAGCTTATAATTAGATTTTGATTCAAAGTATTAGCTATCCTCTTGTACTGAATGCATAAATGACTTGCATTTATACTCTCATGGTGAATTATAGCCGTTAGAATGCATTTTATACGAAACTAGTCGTTGCACTAATCCAAATAATTGCGTCTGATATTTTTCTCTTTCATCTTTCACGGGCGTGACTATGTTTGTCATGGGCATGACTGTTCTTCCAAGCCGTGACTGAAGTGGTGACCTTGGTCGTGAAACATTCTGGGAGGTTTTGAAATATTGGGTCACGGGCATGACATATATCTTCACGGGAGTGACAAACTTCCAAGCCGTGATCCAAGTGGTGACTTTGGTCGTGAAGCTCTCTAGATGAATTTGTCATGAAGATTCATGGGTGTGACATTTAATTCATGGGCGTGACTTAAATGTGAATTTCACGGTTTGTTGTCTTCCTTCATGGCCGTGAACTTCAAATGTTGGTTTTGTTGACGGTTAGCTTCTTCACGGGCGTGACACATATGGTCACGGGCGTGAACATGCTACTTCTTTAATTTTATCTTTCAAGGATTAATCTTCCATTCTCCATTCTTACTATTTTATTCCATACCCTGTTTAATAGATTTAGAAAAACAAGTATGTTAAATACATTATTGCTATTTTATTTGTTATCATCAAAATGATGAAAATACCCCTCAAAGTTCAACAATCTCCCCCTTTTTGATGGTGATAAATAATCTAGCAATATGTGCTTTTGAGAAGTCTCCCCCTCAAAAGATACTTAGGATAAAAATTGATGAAATGCAAGAATTGTAAAGAATGATGAAGTGTAGCATTGAAAAAATTTTCTAGTTTTAAGTATATGCAAGTTATATGCAAAGTATATCCAATATATACCAAAATTCTCTTTAAGTCATAAAGTATATGTAAGGTATATTTAGAGTATATCAAATGCATATTCATTTATGTAACTTGCATCAAGGTATATGCAAAGTATACTTAAGATATATTTAATGTGTATAAAGCTCAATTTGTATACTTGCATATTCATTTTGAATCAAATTTTAAGTATTGCACTTAAACTCAAAATATTGCTATTTTCTCCCTACTTAACTCAATATATTAACAGGTTCTTCATTTTGATTCAAAATTAAGTATTGCTTGCATTTATCTTAATATATTGCTAGTTTCTCCCCCTTTTGTCATCAACAAAAAGAATATCAATAAAGATAAACCATAATGGAAAAACAAAGCAAATATATTAGTGAAATACAATCAAAGGTAATGAAAATTGAGAAAGGAAATTTAAGATTTCCTACACACAAACAAAACAAGCAAACTAAATAAACAAACAAGCATATCAAGGCTACCATCTAGCCTAACATCTATCCGGACATCCTGTCCCTAAGACGAGCAACTTCAGCCTCAAGGCTGTCCATCCTAGACTCCATGAAGTCCTTGAGGTTCTCCAACCTCTCATCCATGGAAGCCTGCAGCTGCTCAAATCGTGGTGCTAGGAGGTCAACCACCTGCTGCGCCAAATTTGGTGTGGAAGTCGAAGATTGTCCGATGTCCTACTCAACCGCTGGAGGTGCCTCCTCAGCCCGAGCCCTTTTCCTCTGCTGGATTCCTTGGAGGCTGGCTTTGAAGTCCTCAAAGTCATTGTCTTCCCATATAATTTCGCCAGTAGTGTTAATGAAGCGGTAGTATATATTGTTCTCATGGACAATTCGAACAGCCGCTCCTATCTTAATAAAGGACTCTACATCCAATCGATCTCGAGGATGCCCTGGGATGAGATTAAAGTGATGGTCATCCAGCTTCAGATATCCAAGCTTCAAGGCCATATGGGTTACATAACCATCAATAAGTATGTCTTCGGAGGGCTTGGTGGCAATGGACAGGAGATGGTTCGCAAACCATCGAGAAAGCGCCACTGTGAGGCCTCTTCGAGCCATCTCAAAGAGAAAGAGCTCATACTTCCGAATGGTGCCATTGCTGTCTCCTCGGGCAAATATGCTATAGGTTAGAAACCTATGCAGATATTTGTGCACTGGGGACCAGAGATGAGTGCTCTTGGTCTTCTTTACATCCCAGCTGTAATCTGTACCAAAGTGAGTCCATGCTCGAGTTGCAAAGAACTCCACTTCGCTGTCATTGAGGATGCCTTCCAAGGGTAGGTGGAATAAGTCCCCGAATTCTATGGCAGAGAGAGTGTTCGGATTGCTGCACAGTTGAAACTTCACTACACTAGTGGGAGACACTTGCAAAGTGCTCAAGAATTCCAAGGTTGGCTTTGCTTCAAGGTGGGCTGATGAATGTCCACAAACTCCTTCAAATGATAGGCCTAGAGTTGATCTGTCATCGCTGTCTCAAGTCCGAGAGTGCGCACCGTTTGCCACTCAAAAGATCTTGATGAAATGAGAGGCCTTTTCTTCAGGGTTGAGTACCTAAGATGGTAATGCTCCGCGATTCTATTTATTGGATAGTCTAAATACCTCCTCAGAGCATGAGATTTCTTCCTAGTATCCTTTGATGAGCCGGTTTCCATGTTGATTTTGAAGAAATGAACTTTGAAGAGTTTGGAATAATTTGACAGAATTTTTGAGAAAACCCTAAGGAAATATGATTTTTTATGATGGAAGGGATTTTTGATGGTATTTATAGCAAAAATTTGTGACTTGGGGACCAGAATCCTTAATGTACCATTCAATGTGTGTAAATAAGAGCGGTTTCAAGGAGTTGAAAGGTTGAAATGTGAAGAATAACCGGCAGAATTGTTATATAGCCGATGCATTCATAGGCGTGACATATGTAGTCACGGGCGTGAAGGATCGTATTCACAGTTTGCTGAATGGGTGCTCTACCCGTGAATAAAGGCGTGAAAAGGTTCATGGTCGTGACATTTGAATGTCACGGGCGTGAATGATGAACTAAGGGATGAATTTCACTACTTATACCCGTGAAACAAAGCGTGACTCAAAGCGTGAACATCTCTGTGAGTTTTAGGTGAAAATGTTCATGGGCATAAAAATTTGTCACGGGCGTGAACAAGGCTTTTCATGGGAGTGAATGAAGTCGTGAACATAAGCTTCACTACTTAAAGCCGTGAACCATGTCGTGAATCAAGTCATGAAAGACACTGGTTCTTTTGGCTAACTAATTCATGGGCGTGAATTGCATAATATTTCCATCAAATAAAATTAAGTCCTAAAACAAGACTAAATCATTTCTATGAAGATTCTATCCCTTATAACATAAAATTTTGCATCAAATTTATTACCTTATATCTAGTGATATGATACAAAAACAAGATTATCACTTAAGATTTGACAATTTGGCAATCACAAGGTTAATCCATCAATCATACCAAGTTCTCTTCTAATGAAATTAAATCTTTCCTCATTTAGAGATTTAGTGCATATATCTGCCAATTGATTTTCTGTGCTTTTAAATTCCAATGCAACATCTCCATATTGAACATGATCTCTAATAAAGTGGTGTCTAATGTCAATATGCTTACTTCTAGAATGTTGAATGGGATTCTTTGAAAGATTTATAGCAGTTGTGTTGTCACATTTAATAGGTATATGGTTCATGTCATGACCATAGTCCTTAAGTTGTTGTTTCATCCAAAGAATTTGAGTACAACAACATTATGCTGCTACATACTCTGCTTCAGCAGTTAAAGAGCAATTGAAACTTGTTTCTTGCTAAACCAAGAAACTAAGCACTCTCCAATAAAGTGACAAATATCTGAAGTACTTTTTCTATCTAAAAGACTACCAGCATAATCTGCATCTGAATATCCTACAATGTAAAAAGATGAATTTCTAGGATACCACAAACCTAGATGCAATGAGCCATGTAAATATCTTAGAATTCTTTTTACTGCATTTAAATGAGACTCTTTTGGACATGATTGAAATCGTGTACATAAGCATACACTATATATTATGTCGGGTCTAGAAGCATTAAGATATAAAAGTGATCCGATCATACCTCTATAGAGCTTTTCATTAATGTTTTTACCCTTTTCATCCTTGTCCAATTTTGTTGATGTGCTCATTGGAGTCTTGGCATTCTTGCATCCTTCCATTCCAAACTTCTTAATTAAATCTTTGGCATATTTGGATTGGTTGATGAATATGCCCTCATTGCCTTGTTTTATTTGTAGACCAAGGAAATATTTAAGCTCTCCCATCATGCTCATTTCAAATTCTCTAGTCATACACTTAGCAAATTCTTGACAAAGCAATTCATTAGTAGAACCAAATATTATATCATCAACATAAATTTGAACAATTAGTATATCATGCTTATACTTTTTAATGAATAATGTGGTGTCAACATTCCCCTTTGTAAAGTTATTTTCTAAGAGAAAAGAACTTAGTATTTCATATCAAGCTCTTGGGGCTTGTTTCAAACCATATAAAGCTTTGAAAGTTTAAAAACATGATTTGGCAAATCATAGCTTTCAAAACCTGGTGGTTGTTCTACATAAACTTCTTCTTCTTCTATATAACCATTTAGAAAGATACTTTTCACATCCATTTCAAAGAGTTTGAAATTCATGTGACATGCATATGCTAAAAGTATTCTTATGGCTTCTAATCTAGCTACAGGTGCATAGGTCTCATCATAATCTATTCCTTCTTCCTGATTATATCCTTTTGCAACTAATCTAGCCTTATTCCTAGTTATTGAACCTTGTTCATCTAGTTTATTTCTAAATACCCATTTGCTACCTATAATTTGATTATCATTGGGTCTAGGTACTAAGGTTCATACCTTACTTCTCTCAAATTGGTTGAGTTCCTCTTGCATTGCAATCACCCAACTTTCATCATTAAGAGCCTCATCAACATTTTTAGGCTTAATTTGAGAAATAAAGCAAGGTCAGTGGCTAAAAGTTTGAAATGGGATCTAGTACTTACTTCCCTTGAAGGATCACTAATGATTTGTTCCTTTGAATGATCTTTTGTCATTCTTCATTCTTTTGGGAGTTCTTGCCCGTTTTCTTCTTGAGCTTCAGGAAGAGAATCACCTTAATGTGAATCTTCTCGATCATTTTCTTCTTTTCCATTTATAAGATCAAGTCTTTCCATAGTTCCTGCAACATCATCAAGAACACTACCTTTCACAAGATCAAGTCTGCTAAATTCATTAAAAACAACATGCATAGATTCTTCAACAGTTAATGATCTTTTATTAAATACTCTATATGCTTTGCTAGTTGTAGAGTATCCTAAAAAGATACCTTCATCAGATTTAGAGGCAAATTTTCTAAGATTGTCCTTGGTATTCAATATGAAGCACTTGCATCCAAATACTCTAAAGTATGATATCAAGGGCTTTCTTCCATTCCGTAGCTCAAATGAGGTTTTGTTTAAAAGAGGTCTTTTGAAAACTCGATTTGAAATATAACATGCAGTGTTTGTGGCTTCTGCCCAAAAGCAAGTTGGTAGACCATACTCATTAAGCATTGTTCTAGCCATTTCAATTAAAGTTTGATTTTTCCTTTCAACTACCCCATTTTGTTGAGGTGTCCTAGGAGATAAAAAAATTATGTGAAATTCCATGTTCAAGACAAAAACTTTCAAAGTTTACATTTTCAAATTCTTTGCTATGGTCACTTCTTATCTTTGAAATACAATATCCTTTTTCATTTTGAACTCTTTTAGCAAAGTTTTTGAAATTTTCAAAAGCATCACTCTTTTGAGCTAAGAAAATTACCCAAGTAAATCTAGAGGAATCATCTACGATGAAAAAGGAATAATGTTTACTTCCTAAGCTAGCAATTCTAGTAGGTCCAAATAAGTCTAAATGCAGGAGTTGAAGAGGTTTTGAGGTACTTACTATGTTTTTGGCTTTGAAGGATGACTTGTGTTGCTTCCCTCTTTGGCAAGGTTCACATGTCTTGTCTTTTTCAAATTTGACTCTTGACAGTCTTTTTACTAGTTCTCATGTGCTGAGGCTTTGGATTAAGTCCATGTTAGCATGACCAAGCATTCTATGCCACAACCAAGATTCATCACTAGTAGTCACAAGACACTTAGATGAAGGGTTAGATAATTCATGTAAATCTATTATGTATGTGTTGATATCTCTATTTCCTTTAAATATCTGTTGACCATCGATAGAGGTTACAAGACATTCATTTGAAGTAAAAATTACTTTATTTCCTTTATCACATAATTGACTAACACTTAACAAGTTATGTTTCAAGCCATCAATAAGTAAAACATCTTTAATAAAAGTAGTACCATCAATACCAATAGAACCAATGCCAATTACCTTACCCTTAGCATTGTTTCCAAAGGTAACTTTACCTCCATCAATACTTTTGATTTCATAGAATAGTTCTTTATCTCCTGTCATATGCCTTGAGCATCCACTGTCTACTAGCCAAGCATTTTTGTTTATTGTGGACTTGAGGCATACCTATAGAATCACATATCAAGTATGATTTTTAGGTACCCAAATGAGCTTGGGACCTTGGAGGTTAGCATATGAAGGTTCCCAATGAGCCTTCCTTATCCAACAATGTTTATTTATATGACCAATCTTCATACAATAATTACACTCTTTAGGTCTAACATTGTTTTTTGGTCTTACAATATATTTGAATGCCATATTTCTATTTAACTGATTTTGAGAACAATGGCATGCACATACATGATTAATTGATGCTTTTCTAGATGCATGCTTCTTAAACATAAAGGCATGATTATTCTTAGAAGGTTTAATATAGTTATTCCTTGGTGTTGTTCCAGTAATTGTGGAGATGTGAGGTTCACTAGACTTAACAAAAATGGTTTTGTGAGAAGATGATGATGTGTCCTTAAATCCTAGACCATGTCTAATTAAAGGTGGTCTTTGAGACACAATGAGAGTGTTTAAGCTTTCTTTTCCTTTGTAAAATTTAGAAATGGAATTTCTAAGTTCCTTAACTTCATTTTTTAAAGTATTATTTTCTTTAAGCAAGGAAACAGTTGAGGGTCTTGATGAATATTCATCTAATGACTTTTGAAGAGATTCATTAGATGATTTAAGCTTAAGATTCTCCTTTTCTAAAGCATCCATTTTATTTCTCAAATTGGAAATGTTATTCCTCTAAGTACTAAATTTACTCCTATATTTCTCTAGTTCTAAATTTAATTCTTCTATAAGGCTTTGCTCATCATCATCATCATCATCATCACTATCACTATCATTATCATTATCATCATCACGACTATCATTATTGAAAGAGTATGAGTGCAGTGATCTTACCTTATTCGAGACGTGATCTTCAATAGCCATGAAGCATAGGTTGACCTCTTCCTTTCATTATCATCTCTTTCACTTGAAAAGTTTTCGTCATCCCATGTGGCTTTGTGACCTTTCTCCCCATTGTCTATTTGGTATTTGCTCTTATGCTTCTTGAGCCTTGGACATTCTGGTTTGATATGTCCTTTCTTTCCACACTCATAGCATTTTACCTCTTCCTTTCTTCTTTGTGTATCATTAGAAGTTTGTTTGAGGTTTCTTTGCCTAAATTTTCTGGAGTTGCTCATTTTCTTCTCAATTATTCTTTTCAGTCTTCTTGAAAGAATAACAACATCCTTATTTCCATCATCACTCATTTCTTCATCATCTTCACTTTCTTCTTGAGATTTTGAAGTAGAGACTTTGAGTGCTAAGGGCTTTCTTCTCTCTGGCTCTGCTTCAAGCTCTCTATCTCTTTTCACTATCATTTCATGTGTAAGAAGTTTGCCAATAAGCACATCAGTATTCATGATGCTTATGTCTTCATTTGCTTCTTCTATTCTAGCAACTCTTGAGCCATAGTCTTTAAGAGGAAGACTTCTCATGATTTTGTTGTTTATATCTTCCAAGATCATATGCTTCTCAAGTTTCCTCATTCCATTTATAATGGCTAGAAGATGGCTAGTCATGTCAGTGATAGACTCATTGGATTTCATCTTGAAGAGCTCATATTCTGAGGTAAGAAGTGGAATCTTTTTGGATTTAACTTGCTTAGTTCCTTCATGATAATTTTCCAATGTCTTCCACATGCTGTAGGCTATTGGGCAGTGTTGTATTCTTCCACATTCTTCAATAGATAATGAGCTTAAGAGGATTGTCATTGCCTTCTTGTTTTTGAAATTTGCTCTTCTTTGAGGCTCTGTCCAATCATCTCTTGATAAGATTTCTTCTTCACCATCAGCTCCTCTTCTGGTTGGTGGTGTCCATTCTTTTTCTATACTATCCCAGACTTCAATTCCTTCATTATCCATGTATTTCTCCATCCGAAACTTCCAATGGGCATAATTTGCTCCATCAAAGTAAGGTTTGAGACTTTGGAATCCTTCACTGGCCATATCTTAATCTTTACTAGCGCTTTTTAGGCTTAGATGCTAGACAAAGCTCTGATACCAATTGTTTCCCAGATATTGAGCCAAGAAGGGGGGTTGAATTGAAGTTTTAAAAAATTTAACTTTAAAGTGCGGAAATAAAAAGTTAAGTTTATGAAGGATAAAGAAATTTGACACAAGAATTTTTATAGAGGTTCAGGTGTTAACAAACCCTACTCATCTCCCCAATCGCAATTGGGAGTTTCACTAACACACTAAGTGTTACAATGGAGTTTTACAAGCTCACTCCCAACTATGGTGTTTCTTACAATGGCTCACACCTAACCAAGAAATCCCTTGTGTTTTAATGTCTCACACAATAATCAATTTCTTGTGTTTTACAGGCTCACATAAACAACCTTTACCTTGTGTTTTACAGGCTCACACAAACAACATTTCTTTGTGTTTTAAAGGCTCACACAACTAACCCTTACAAGTGTTATACTTTTAACCTAGAAATAACCAAAACTCACTTGAGTAATAAATGATTACAGAGAGAAACACTTACAAATCTTTATTACTCAATAAATGATGAGCAAAATATTTTCACAGAGAATAGATATTTGTTATGAAAGTATTAAATGTACAAATAGCTTATAATTAGATTTTGATTCAAAGTATTAGCTATCCTCTTGTACTGAATGCATAAATGACTTGCATTTATACTCTCATGGCGAATTATAGCCGTTAGAATGGATTTTATACGAAACTAGTCGTTGCACCAACCCAAATAATCGCGCCTGACATTTCTCTCTTTCATCTTTCATGGGCATGACTATGTTTGTCACGGGCGTGACTATTCTTCCAAGCCGTGACTGAAGTGGTGACCTTGGTCGTGAAGCATTCTGGAAGGTTTTGAAATATTGGGTCATGGGCATGACATATATCTTCACGGGCGTGACAAACTTCCAAACCGTGATCCAAGTGGTAACTTTGGTCATGAAGCTCTCTGGATGAATTTGTCATGAAGATTCACGAGCATGACATTTAATTCATGGGCGTGACTTAAATGTGCATTTTACGGTTTTTTGTCTTCCTTCATGGTCGTGAACTTCAAATGTTGGTTTTGTTAACGGTTAGCTTCTTCACAGGCATGACACATAGGGTCACGGACGTGAACATGCAACTTCTTTAATTTTATATTTCAAGGATTAATCTTTCATTCTCTATTTTTGCTATTTTATTCCATACCCTGTTTAATAGATTTAGAAAAACAAGTATGTTAAATACATTATTGCTATTTTATTTGTTATCATCAAAATGATGGAAATACCCATCAAGGTTCAACAGATATGATAATATAAGACATTTGATTAGGAATGAACTGGTCTGAGTGATTTATTCTGCCCAAAGGTGTTTAAATTTGCAAAGAGTGTATAAATTCCTAGATCGTTCTTATATTGAAGAATTATCTATTGCATGTTATATTTTCTGCCCAAAGGTGATTATTTAATGATGTGCTGAAATTTTTCGGATTAATATTCTTTTATGGCTTTGAGTATTATTATTGTCTTAAACTAAAGTATTACATTGTTGATTTTTCAGTCACCTTCTCAATCAATAACTGCACTGTTACAGTTTAAACATTAACAGCTTCTAATTTCAAGAAGTGGAAAAAAGATGTTGAAATGGCTATGGAGTTGGCAGATATTAATCTTGTCATGACAACTCCTAAACCAGTTGACTTAACTCCTGAGAGTACTGATGTGGAAAAAGAGTTGCACTCAACCTGGAATAAGATGAACCACATGTGTTATTTGACCCTTAAAAGGTCAATTCCAAAGCATCTGTTGAGCGGTCTTCCTGAGACTCATATAGCAAAAGAGTTTCTTACAGCTTTGTCTCAGTGTTATAAAGTGTCAATCAATGCTGAGATTGGTACCCTTCTGAAACAATTATACTCCATGAAGTATAACAGACTTGGATGTGTTAGGGAGTACATTTTAAAGATGGTCCACATACAGAATGAGTTAAAGGGTTTTGACATTATTCTCCCTGATGCTTGTATTGTGCATCAAGCTTTCAATACTCTACCTCCTGAGTTTGATATGCTTATTACAGCTTACAACTCAAGGGAGGATCCTTGGACAGTCAATGCTTTCATTGTCATTTGCGTTGCTGAGGAAGAGAAGCTAAAGGCGAGACAATCCAGTGTCGTGCTTCTTGTATCCGGACCTCAGCATAAAGGTAAACTGAAAGGTAAGAAAGCTAAGACTAATGCTTCTTTTTCTGTTCAGGGAGATGAGTCTTCCCGATCTAGTGTTGTGGGTGATTTTAAAGGCATAGATAAAAAGAAATTTAAATGTTTCTTTTGCAAAAAGAAAGGTCATAAAAAGGCGGATTGTCTTAAATATAAAGCATGGTTAGAGAAGCGTGAGCCTACAGGTAACTCTTTTGGTTTTGTTATTTGTGAATCTAATTTAGCTGATGCCACATCCAGTTGTGGCTTGATAGTGGAGTGACTAAACATGTTGCCTTCATATTACAGGGATTCACAAACATGAGGTAGCCAAATAAAGAAGAGTTAATGCTCACAGTTGGCAATAATACTACAGTTGATGTTCAACTAGTTGAAAATGTTTGTTTGAACTTAGATAGTGGTTATAAACTATTTTTATCTAATGTATTGTTCATACCATCTTTTAGATGGAACTTGGTATCTGTTTCTGAATTAGACAAAATTGGCTATGCTTTTGTATTTAAAGATGGAGTTGTTAATATAACTCTTAATTCAAAGGCAGTTGGCTGGTGTATTTTGTCATATAGTTTGTATCAAGTTTTTTTAAGTTCAAATGAAATATATTCCACATCATGTAATGTTGAACATATTGTTGCCAAAAGACCGTTAATAAAGGAAAAGTTATCCATGTTGTGGCATAAAAGACTTGGCCACATTTCTAGGGAAAAGGGTAGATAGGCTAATTAAAGACAATATTTTGCCTACCTTTGATTTGAGTGACTTGGAAACATGTGTTGACTGTTGTAGAGGTAAACTAACTAAAATTAAGAAAAAAGGATCTATCAGGAGTTCATATCTCTTAGAGATAATCCATATAGATATATGCGGACCTTATTCACCCACAATATGCAATAATAAATATTTTATAATATTTATTGATGATTTTTCCTGATATGACTATCTGTACTTGATTAAGGAAAAGTCTGAATCTCTTGAAAAATTCAAGATTTTTAAGACTAAAGTCGAGAAACAACAGGGAAAAGTTATCAAAATTGTTAGGTCTAATCGGGGTGGTGAGTATTATGGAAAATACGGTATAACAGGATAATTAAAAGGTCCTTTTGCCAAATACTTGGAGGACTGTGGAATAGTAGCTCAGTTTACTATGCCAGGAAGTCCTGAACAGAATGGTGTGTCTGAAAGGCGAAATCGCACCTTAAATGAAATGGTTAGAAGCATGATGTCAATATCTAATCTCCCAGACTTTTTATGGGGTGAAGCTATTAAAACAGCATTATATATCCTTAATAGAGTACCAAGTAAGTCTATGGCTAGAACGTCATTTGAACTATGGACTAATAGGAAACCTAGCTTAAGTAACCTCTATGTTTAGGGTTGACCTTCAGAAGTACGCCTTTATAATCCTACTCAAGGTAAATTGCAATCTAGGTCTACTCGTTGCTATTTTATAGGATACCCAGATCATTCTAAAGGCTACAAAATTTATTATAGAGAATGGAGTTCTAGAATTGTAGAATCACAAATAGCTAAATTTTTAGAATTTGATATAGCTGATCAGTATGAACACTCCGAGATCACTAGTAAGGAACAGTAGACTAAGGTTATACATATACCAATTCCCAAGCAACCTGCAATGCTGGTTCCTACACCTGTGATTAATCTAGTATTAAGGGATGAGCCTATACAGTTTAATGAGGCTTCATCATCACAGGATGCAGTTGCACAGATTCCTCTCAGGAGGTCTACCAGGGAAAGGAAATCTGTTATTCCATCTGATTATGTGGTCTATATAGGAGAGAGTGATTATCACATTGGTCATGTTTCTGATCCTATATCATTTGAGGAAGTCAGATCTGTGGTGGAAAACAATGAGAGATGAAATGCAATATATGGATTGTAATGGCGTGTGGGAGCTTGTTGAATTACCTGAAGGTTGTAGACCTATTGGCTGTAAATGGGTCTATAAGACCAAGAAAGACTCCAAAGGGAATATTGAGAGGTTTAAAGTCAGATTAGTTGCCAAAGGATTTACTCAGAGAGGAGGAATTGATTACAGTGAAACATTTTCTCCAGTATCCTCGAAGGATACATTTAGAGTAATTATGGCACTAATAGCTCATTTTGATTTAGAGCTACATCAGATGGGTGTTAAAACCACATTCCTAAATGGAGAATTAAACGAGCAGGTCTATATGGAATAACCTAAAGGTTTTTATGAAGATGGTAAAGACCATCTTGTCTGTAGACTTAAAAAGTCTATTTATGGTTTAAAACAAGCCTCACGATAGTGGTACTTAAAATTTGATAATGTAATCACTTCTTTAGGCTTTGTTGAAAGCAAAGTTGATAGATGCATATATCTCAAGATCAGTGGGAGCAAATATATCTTTCTGATATTATATGTAGATGATATTTTGCTTACATGTAATGATTTAGGTACACTGCATGAGGTTAAGCAGTTGTTATCTAAATATTTTGATATGAAAGATCTTGGAGAAGCATATTTTGTCCTTGGAATTGAAATATTAAGGAATAGATCTCAAAACCTTTTAGGTCTCTCTCAAAAGGCATACATAGAGAGGATATTGAAGAAATTCAATATGCATGAATGTAAATGTTAGGATGTGCCAATTGCTAAAGGTGATAAATTAAGCTTGGCACAGTGTCCTAAGAATGAGGTTGAGAGAGAATCAATGAAAGCAATGTCATATGCTAGTGTAGTAGGAAGCTTGTTGTATGCTCAAGTTTGCACTAGGCCGGACATTGCATTTACAGTTGGTATTCTAGGTAGATATCAATCTAATCCTGGAATGGACCATTGGACTGCGGCTAAAAGAGTTTTGAGATACCTTAAGGGGATTAGTGATTATATCTTAACATATAGAAAGGTTGATCATCTGGAATTAACTGGCTATACAGATTCAGATTTTGCTGGTTGCTCAGATGATAGAAAATCCACATTAGGTTATGTTTTTATGCTGGCTGGTGGGGTTGTATCTTGGAAAAGTGTTAAACAATCCTTAATCTCTTCTTCCACGATGTAGGCTAAGTTTGTAGCATGTTATGGTGCAACCACATAGGTTTTATGGCTACGAAATATCATTGCAGAAATGTCAATTGTTGATTCCATTGACAGACCCATAAAGTCGTATTGTGATAATCTTTCAGCTGTGTTGTTTGCTAAAAACAACAAGAATATCACAGGATCTAAGCATATGGAAGTCAAGTATTTGACATTGAAAGAGCTGATAAAGAAAGGTGACGTTGAGGTAGATCATATCAGTACAGAGGATATGATAATAGATCCTCTAACCAAGGGACTTCGACCCAATATTTATGTGAGACATGTCATTAGTATGGGTCTAAAGTCAAGTTTTGATTCCTTGGATTAATGGGAGGATTTTATATTACTTTATGTAATGTTTGTACGTACTTTATACATTGGTATAAATGTACATTATTGTATTTATGATGATTTTCAATACATTGTTATATTTTCATTGGAAAATATTATGTGATATATCAGATTAAATGTTTGAAAGTCTTAAAATTAGTGTCATCTTAAGCGAATGCTTGAGGCATTGTTGTTTATAGCCTTGGGTGTATGTCTTGTGACACATAAAGTATCTCGAGATATAAAGTTTTTAAGACATACAGACTTCAATTTGAAGTAATAAAGGATTTCTTATGAGTAACTGTGTTACATAAAGATAAGAAATCTGACTGATAAAAAAATCAACACATAAAGTTTTGATCATAAAGTTAGTGTTGAATAATTCTTACCACATTACCACACTGATACTCATGACGATTGATAGGGTTATTGGCATATGTGACTATGGAAGGTGCCATGTAATTGATTATGTGGTTTCCGCCATGATCCCATGTTGATAATCTTATTGAATCGAGCGGGAATGTGAAGTTTTTTATAATATGTTCTCAATTAATACGCACAAGTGGGAGAATGTAAGATATTTTATTTTAATATCTTATATTTATGGGCTTTTAATTGAGATATAAGGACAAATTACAAATAAAGGACCTTAAAAATTTGATCAATTCTTTATTTAGGCATGACTCCATTTATTAATTAAGTGTGAGAGAATTAATGTGAGCTCAGATAATAATATGGGTATGATGGATAGCCCATAATTATTATATACCGGTGAGGTAAGTCTCTTTTGTTGTTAATTCTAATGATTAAGCTTCTCTATATAAAGAATGATAGAGGATAAGGAAATAAGAAGTAATAAGAATTCCATCATTCTGGAATTAGAAAACGAGAGAAGATCTTGGTACAAAAATTTCTCGGATCGTTTCTAAGACTATGGATTCGGCCAAATCGAGTACATATATTCCTCTTTCTCAATTAAATTCATTTGTTTTGTGTTCTAAATAGCATGTATTAGATTTTGGAGAGAGATCTGTCAGATTTCCGCTATAGATCTCTCCATCAAGAGGCACAAAAAGAGGATGTGCTACGTCTGCCTTCTAAACTTTCTGCTGAATTAATTGACTAATTTATTGACTTGTACCCACTAAGCATGCATGTGAGCTTTTCTTGAAATTGACCTAACCACTGGCATATGATTTTCTCATCCTTAGATTGGCAGTATATATATGTATATATATATACAGTCGTTAAATCTTCATCATAGATTCATAAAATTAATTTAAACACAACTTTAAAATTTTTTTTCACATCTCATTATACTTAACAACTTTTTAGTATGGGTTGACATTTTGATACCTACTTTTCTCAACTTTAATATGCGTGTGTTAGTTTAGATGTACACTTTCACTAGATGAACAAATTCTCGTCAAGAATATTTCACCCACTTCTTCATCAAAATTGGATATATAAATAACAGGTGTTTACTGTTTTATTTGAATTCTAGATGTCAAAATTGCATATGCATATACATCTAAAGCAGGTGTTTCTTATATCATTGGAATAATTTTCCTTTTGAATCTTCCATAAACCACAATATCTTCCATAAAAGCATTGAAATTTCAAAGTAGTTAATACTAATAAAATGAAATGATATATGGCATGCCTATGTTTAATGCAGTAGTAATTTGATTAGAATTTATATGCCTTCCTTGTTAGCTAATCCTAAGGTTGGCATAAGTTGGGAACTTGTATCGGAGATTTATGAGTAACATCTAAAACAATTTTTCTTTTGAAAAAGTCAATATATTATTCATTTGAGTGTGTATATATATATATATATTGGGATTTGATAAATGAGTTAAATGCCCTGGGATTATTCAATAAATATTTTTGAAAATTGAGAATGGTTCAAACATCAAAACCAGCTTTTTCTGCTATCCCTTCTAATTCCTTTTGATTTAAAATTACACGTCCAATGCTACCACTGCAACTGGTCCAGCCGAGGTTTTCTTCCGGGCGAATTGAACTTGGAACGGTGGTTTTCGCGGCGGCTATAGGCTGCATGTAGGAAGTCACGGAAGTGGGCAATGGTTGGTAAATTTGGTAGCAACTTAGGGTTAATAGTCATAAATCCATGGGATATGAGGCCTATATTGGCAGAAGTAAAACAATGAATGGAGGTATCATTATCGAGGTTAATGATAGATTGGTTAGTGAAAGTTTGTAACAAATCTGCATATTAGTAACCCACCAATCACGAGCTTTTGATATCACAAGGATAAAGTCTTGATCATCGGAGAAGATAAATTTAACGGTGATGAAGAGAGGGATGAGGCCATCATCGAAATCATGGAAGAAGTTTCCTATGTAGCCTCTCGCAGAGAATACTAAGGCAGGGAAATTGTGTTGGATATTACATGGTGGGCCTGATGGGCCTGAAGTAAGAGAGTTATTTGATTCGTTTCATAGGGAAAGTTTCCCATTTTCTAGGGTAAGGCCTGATTTTCTCTGTGTTATATAGCGATTGGGGGTCCACGAGATAGAATATGGAGTTGATGGGATCTAAGACTGTTGGCCCGTTGATATTGCAGACATCGTGAGCTCTGTGGGATCGGTCGCAGTAGATTTTCCTGACTTGAGGTTGAGCCGTTGAGGAGATTCATGAAAGGGTGGTGGTGGTGGAGGCAACAACTTTTGCTTGAACACTGTCTTCGAATCCAAGTGTTGTGTTCCTGCAAAAAATATTTTGTTTTTATGTTTCAGAAGAGAAAGATTATTATCATTATAAAGCTTATTATAAATAAATAAAACAGTGGAATGTAGCTATCAGAGCTCCTTTCTTTCTCTTCATCTATTCTCTCTCTGTTCCTTTTTTTTTTCTTTCTCCTCACTCTTTCTACTTATAGCAAACCATAAATATATGGATCCTGAAAATATATTAATCTCAAAAAGTAGAAATATGAGTCTGGAAGCTATGCCTTTGATGAAATGTGAATTTCATATTTTTCATTCAAATATGGATAAAAAGTAAAGAAAAATGAAAATTAGGGTTTGAATTGGTAAAAGAAAAAAGAATACCATTTTAATTTAAAAAAAACAACTGATTTGAGATTGTTTTTTCTTTTTTTCCCTATATTTTTCAATGGTTATGGTTCTATCGGTAAACATCATAATTATTAGTGTTAAATAATATTAAATACTTATAATTACTTTTAATCTAACAGTTGAAAAAATAGTATCCAATAAAGTCGTAACCATTAAAAAATTATATATATATGTATATATATATATATGCAATTAATATTGTTTCACTACCGCAATGGGTTTTTGTAGAATTTCCATGAGAATTTAAATGAAAAGAAATAAGTAATTAAGAAAGATGTTGTTAGGAGGCACCTGGATTGTTATTAGATGAATGATGATGCATATTTCCTGATCTTGAAATCGAATTAAGACTGATTTGGATCATTAAGAAGAACACAAGAAAGATGAAGCAAGTGATTGCAGTTTTAGAATTTCTTCTCTTCATGCTCATTTTCAGTGATTTCTTGAACATGAAATCAAAAATATATACTCTATACTTGCCAATTAATAGACTGTAGAATAGAATATTGGAGAAGGAATTAGTGGCAATCAAGCTTTCAATGATTTCTTGATTGAGGATTCAAAGTCTCTCTTTATCATATTTCGAGTACTTGAGAGAGAGAGAAAATTGAGAGAAGAATAGAGAGTTGAGACGTGGAAGTTATTTGGGTGCAATTTATGGTAATGTGTTTGCAATTATGGTCTTGAAATTTTGTAGGAAACCGCCTACCAAACCAAGTTTATATTTATTTATTGCATAAAAAAAATATTCTGACCTCTAAAATATATGAATTTGTGCAATTAAGTTTCTCAATTGAAAATTTATTTGCCTCCTTTGACAATTGATTTTGATTTAATTTAGTTTCTCAATTAAAAACTAATATATTTGATTAATTATATTTGATTAGATGTTAAATGTTTCACAAATAGAGACTAACTGAAATGTTGCTCAACATAACTCCATTAAATATAATAATTTGAACCTAATTATTTCATAAATAAAGATTAAATTAGTTCAAAATTTATAATTAAGGGAATCAATTGAATAAAATTGATAGATAAAAGAATATAAACCATTGGACATATTTCTATTGAGGGACTTAATTGCATAAATTTTTAAAATTCAGGGACCAAAATATATGTTTTTCTTCTTATTTATTTATTTCTTATTAATGTCAAACCGTCATGTTATATAGTTTCTTAAATTTGACATTTGAATTTATAATTACTATTAGAGGAATTTAATTAATGCAATTTCTCTCAACTCTAAGTATTTCACTTCTAAATTTTGGCATTTTAGCTTACAAGAAATACTAAACACTTGGGAATAGTTTTGTTGGATGAGAAATAATTATCAACTATTTCAATCAACTAAACCAAATATCCTTTAAATATATATAAATAAATGTGGAATTTTCACCCCAAATTTCAATTACTTGAAAAAATATTATATAATATTCTGCCTGCCCAATTATATATTACTAATTTCGTTTTATGCCAGATTTATGGTGTATACTTATTTATAAATCATTAGCATATGACTTGATATCTGACAATATTAAAGTAGTATTAATCATATAAAAATATATTTCCGCTTATTGGAAGGGATAGTAACTGGTCCATTGCATAGCGTTTTCAAATAAAAATATATGGATTTCATTATTAAGATTTATATTTTAAGAACATAATTCTGAATTTATGTATATAATAAAAGAAAAAAAGGAGAACAATACGTAAAGGAAAAAAAACAAATAAAGAAAAGAAAAGTTAGGAATACTGTAATATGACATGAAAGCCGTTTGAATTAATAATAAAATAAGTTGCCCACCTCAGAAGAAGGTGTATGACCTCACGAGTTAGACGAATAAACATGAGAACGTGCAAAAATTTAGCTCTTGTGGGCACTCTCTGTTTAGATCCTCTTAGCAACCCGTCGAAACGCACATACCCGACCCGCCGCTTCCTTCGACAATCATAGGCAGATTTTAGCCATCAACAAGGCTGATGTCGTAAAAATTCTGCCCACCCGACCCGAGTGTGAATTCTGCAAGAGTAGCTGGCGGGGCGGTTCCAAGACCGTTGCACTCAATTTGACTCGAACTGCAATCTCTGATGAGGCAGGAAGTAGATCCACAGTTGCCCATTGATTTCGTTATATTAGTCAATGGCAGTATAATGGAAGATTTGAAGGCCTGTGAAGAAAATTCAAGGAATTTTTGCATGGATTTTGGTTTCAATATGTCAATCAAAAAGGGACGCCGTTGTTTGAAGGGAAATGGAGACTATGAAGGAAAAAGGAATGAAGTTGTTTGAAGGGAACATAACAAAATGACTATAATGCTCTCTAGGTCGAAGTTGGCTATAATACCCTCTTGATTTAATAGAAAATTGGATGGAGTACGACAGTAAACACGCCTGAAAAATTATTTAAATCCACCTTTTCTTGCCACGTAAGCAGTGGGTGGCAGGATGTTTTATATTTTTAATTTACTAAGTCGCAAAGTGGACAAATATATATATATATATATATAGAAGACAAAATGAACCAAAATTTTTAAAGGGAAAATGGACAGTCATAGATGTTGGATATGTATTTTGCCAATTAAATGTTTAATTGTCTTTGGAATGGTGAGATTAAATTGTGATTTCTCTTTAAAAAATAAAATTAAAAAAATAGTTCCTTTGTCCACTCTTTTTTTTTTGGTTGCTTCGCCACAAGTAATGGCTTAATTAGTGCATGGCATGCATGGTGATTTGTTTAGTTGAGAAATGAAAATTATGGATATGTCCAAAGTAACTAGCCTATGACTCTCAAATTATACTCCCTTTTTATTTTTGTTGAATAGAAATTTAAAATCATATATGAAACTATAAAGTCAATAATGGATCCTACCCTATAAAATAACATATAAATATTTTATTCTTTTTATGCCACAATTGTCCAATTAGATTCTAAAAATTTATTTATTTCTTTAATTATACAAAATTAGTTTTAAAATTAAAAATTTTTAAAGTTTGATAAAAGATTTTCTTAAAAAAATATATGTTGGTGCACTATTTGATTAAATTTAAATTTCTAAAAATCTTTGATACTGTATTGAACTTTGTGAATTTTTCTTAAAAAAAATTAAATTTTTAGAATTGTATTGGAAGATATATGTTTGAAAATGATTTATTTTTAGATAAAAAGAGTTTAGAAATTTCAATTAGCTTCTATAGGAACACTTAGCATTTATTCAATGTATAATTAATTAAATAAATTTCAATAAAAATTGAAATAATTCATACTTAATAATTAAGATATAAGTTTAGTAAATTTGGATAGTAAAATATATTTTTTTTCTTTGTTGTTATTAATACAAATTTATAGAAATATGCTTGTAAATTGTGAGTAGTTATCCCTTGTTATTATATATTTGAGCAGTACTGATTACGTTTTATGTATTATATTTTTTACATTTTTTTGAATGAAATGTTATTTTTTACATTTTTTTGAATAAAATTTTATTTTTTACATTTTTTTAATAAAATTTTATTAAAATATTTATATTATCTAAAAATTAAAATATTTTAAAAAAAAAGGAAGTAAATAGAAGTTTTCGTATTTTATTTATATTTTAATTTAAAAGGCAATGTATATCAATAATTTAAACTTAGAATTAGAAATGAGCCCCACGTGAGACAACAATAAAAAGACGTTGATGAGACCGTCAAAGCGAATTAGTCCTGACGTCTTAGAGAGAACGACCGCACTTGATTTCTGCCAATGGATAGTCAGATGGTAGATTCAGTTGGTCCCACCAATCGTCACGACATGTTGTCCCCATGCGCTTAAGTTATCCAGCAGAGTACTAGGTTTATTTTTGTACTTTAATATTTACTTGCTGACGTCAATATCAGTTGTCGCCTGCCTCTTCCATTATTGCTACCACCACTCCACTTTGAAGTGGCAGAACATTATTAGGATAATGATATTTGCGGATCCTAAATTTAATTAATGATTATTTGGTAAATTTTGTTTACATTAAATATTCAAATTTTTTGAAACTATCTATATGTAAAGTCCAGATTTTTACATCATCATTAATAATATGTTTAATTATATATTTGACCCTATTATATTTTATTGAATTATAAAATATGATTTTATTAGTTTATCACTATATGATTTAAACTAAAAATTTATAAAATAAATTTTTTAAAGTGAAAAATAAGTCATATAATTTTAAATAGAGTTGACAATTCTTGTTTTATATGTATAATCGTATTGATTTAAACATATCGTTTCGTGTCGTATAATCGTGTAATACATTTATAAATATATATGTATATACATATATAATTACAACCAATTAAAAGTTAATATTTCATAAATATATATTAATTTTTATAATGTATTCATAATATGATATTATATATATACATAAACATACATGCATAAAATAAAATAAAATTTATTATTATAATAAAATACAAGTATTTAATTATCTATATGATTATTACTAATAAAAATTATAGATAATTTGTTAATTTTTATTCAAATAAATTAATATAATATAATATATTGTAAATTTATTCATATATAAATTTATACATATATTTAAAAATATTAATATATAATTTAATAATTTAATAATTAGATATTTTATGTATTCTTAGACTCATGGTAAAAAGAAAACAAAAAGGGGCAACAACCCTCATCTTCCATTTGGTCAACCTTACACACCAGCACCGCCATAGCACCAGACCGACTATTTTCGGTAACCCTTACCCACATTCTTCCTCTATTTAGGTAAATTTTTCTCCCATTAAATCCTCACTTTCAGATGCTCTTTAAATGAGCTTTATGTATATTAGATGAAATCTGAATTTTAGTTAAGGTTGGACATTATAGTTTTTAAATTGTTGGAAATGCATGGTAATTTAGTAATGTTAGATTTTTAATATGTATCTCATATATATGGTAACAAAAATTTAAAAATTAATTAAATCTAAAACTTATGGAACATCCTATGTAATTTAAAATTAAATCATTAACTATCTAATGAGAGAAGAGAAGTAGATTACCTTTTGATTGTAACTTCAATAATCAAGTTGTGAGCTTTCTTCTTGTTGGGTTGTAGCAAAGCACAACAATCCAAATCTTATAGATTGCTCTCATATTATCCATGCAAAGGAGTGAATGAAATAACCTTAAAGAAGATGAGTTGTTAAAGTACCAATATACTAGCAATGATGATTCAACTTGAAAGAGAAGAAGAAGAGAGAATAACTTTTATTTTCTCAAGGTGGCAACACTTTCTCAACCCTATGTAATTTAAAATCGGATCATTAACCATCTAATGGGAGAAGTAAATTACCTTTAGATTGTAACTTCAATTTTCAAGTTGTGAGCTTTCCTTCTTGTTAAGTTGTAGCAAACCACAATTATCCAAAACTTATGGATTAATATTATCTACATGAATCAGCGAAGAAAATAACCTCAAAGGAGATGGGTTGTTAAAACACCAATATGCTAGTAATGGTGATTCAACTTGAGAGAAAATAAGAAGAGAGAATAACTTTTATTTTCTCAAGATGGCAATACTCCTTCCGAGCCCTTTTGAGGGTATTTATATATTCTCTAATTATAATTAGGATTGGACATTTAAAACCCCACAATTAACTTTCTATTCAGAGTGAAATTCTATATAATCGCAGATCTTCACGTGGACACGAAGAGTTTTCACGCGGGTGACAACCTTGTGGAAAATTGTGATCGTGCATGCAGAGTGCTTGTTGTTGCACACGATGACATCCTCGCATGTGCGATAGAATGCTCTTATACTATAGGGTGCATACAAGATCCTCGCCCGCATGGCAGAGTGACACTCTACACTTATCTCTTGCATGCGACAACTGTCACGTGCACATGACACACAACCCCTTTTGTTCTAATACATGAAACTCTTTTGCACAATATTATTTCTCATATTTTTGGATCCAATTTAAGGTCCATTTCACATTTTCTTTATTTCTTATTTGTGTGTGACTTATTAGGTTTTTTATTGGCAGCTCAAATTATCACATAATTTTGAACATATCATGAGCGGTATCTAGCAATACATCATGACCATCCAAATTACTAAAAAGTCAGTAGTCTGACTATAAATTTTTCAATTGACAATTTTTATGCAATTTGTCATTTCACCATGTTATACCTCACTCAATTCACAGTATGGATAATATATCAACTCTTACTAGACTGGCTACATTACATCTAATCCAAATATTATTAGTTATTGTCTATGAGACTCATCACTCTATAAGATATGTCTTTGAAGACTTTCATCAAAACATATCCACATAGGCCAAAGATTTCTGAGTAATGATCTCTACAGAAACTATAGGTATACTCTCCTTCTATTAGGAGTAATGAATCCTTTATTGACTACTCAACTATTTTTTAATGCCTCATGCTATATCCAATCATTATCTCTCTGAGAGGAAATAAGGAATGAAGTGTCATGTCCGCAATCTAAACCCTAACGGTATGCATATTGCAGTCGTCTATATTGTAGTACAAAGAAGTACGTATCAAAGTCAAATTACAAACATATAAGTATGAGAAATTTAATTTAAAAATGATATGATGATGTTTTATATGATTACTAAGTTAGTTTGATGATCCGTTGTAATTTTATATTTGACTATGAGAATTTTAATTTAAAAATGATATTATGATATTTTATATGAATACTAAGTTAGTTTGATGATCCGTTGTGATTTTATATTTGACACGCAAAATGAGGCAACAAATTGAACAAAAAATACGAAATTTTTGTCCGACAATGAAAATTCGAGTTAAGCATACTAAAATATAGAAATAATATTTTAAGTCTATATGTGAAGTTATATGGAGAGACTTTAAGGTTAAGGACTCCGATTTGCGAAAATATGATTTCTAATGCAGATTTATGATCCAATTTTCTGATTGAAAGTTAGAGATATGTGTTCATGATCACAATTGTGCAAATGTAATTGCAATTGGATTGTAAAATTTTTGAAGCTGATAATTTAAAAATCGGACGTCAGCTGAATTTTTACGAGTTGAATTAAGAAAAAATGATAAAATTGTGAAAATGTGATTTTATCACTTGATGTCATTTCACGAAATCGAAGAGGCAATTTCGAAGAATTTTTTTTATAATTTTGCTATATTTAACTTGACAAAATTAAGTTATTTGGATGTCAGATTTTTGAGAATTAATTTGGATCATGAATTAATTTGTAGAAAAATTTTGATTGGTGTAAAATTTAGTAACGTCAAATTTGTTAAGGAAATGATTGGGCCATTTTTCAACCAAATGATTTAATTAACTTTTAAATTGGCCAATAAGGTGAATATTAGTGTTAATAGTGATTAATTAAAATTTAATTTACCTATAAAAACCAAATAGGGAATTTATCTTCATTTTTAAAGAAATTTCATAAAAAGATATCAAAAATTTCTCTCCAACTTTTTGATCCCATGTTGCCGTCCACCATAGCCAAACAATTCAAGCTTTTCTTCATTATTCTTCTACTGAAATTCAAAAATTTAAGTTTATGGAGGCAAGAGAATTAATTTGGAGGTGAAGAAAAATACTTTAGAGAAAAAACAAGGTCGGAAATTCAAAGAGAAATAAGTGTGAGATTTTCTTCACTTTTCCTTCAAAATCTGTTTGATTTAGCTTGGTTTTGATGTTTGAATTGAATTGATTTAGGATTTGGAATTGATTTAAGTTGAATTAATTGGAAAGGGTGAGTTAGGGTTTGAACTAAAAGTGATGGGAAAATTAATTAAAAATCCAAAATGAGTTATCTGCTAGAAGAATTTAATAATTGTTATGAGAAATGGGAAGAAATGATTTTTTTATAATTATGACCAATTTTTTGATAAATTATTTTGGAAAATCTGTGCCTTAAAATGATGAGAATTGAGTTAATTAGAGTATTTGAAAGTGAAAAAAAATAATTTTTTTGGGAATGGAATAGATATTTAAAAGATTTTTTGGTTAATTTTGGATTATTGGATGAATTATTAAAAATATTATTGAAAAATATTTTTGTTGAAATTGGTAATGGAAAATGAAAGAAAATGGGTTAAAGTAATTCCAAGAATTTATTTGGAAAATTTTGGAGCATTTATTAAATTAATGAGAATTTTTGAGTTGAAAATGGATATTAGAGGAAAAATGGAAATAAATTGAAAAAAATAATAATGAAGAAAAATATGGAAATTAAATAAGATAAAAGAGAATATTTTTTAAAAATTATAGGTCGCACTGAAAGATGTGTCAGACAATCAAAAAAGTAAATTACACATTAAATACACGTAACATAATTTAATACCGATAGAAATATTGGTAAACACAAAAGTTGAAAATTATAGAAAAATTAAATTACATTAGGAGTAGCAATTGTTTTGGCTCAGGAATTTATTTATTAATAGGCGTGACATTGAAACATACTCTGAGATTATACAAGAGGGGAAGAAGCCGGTAGATCCCAACAATTTTGAAACAAAACAGATTTGTACAAAACTCTTACAGTAAGAACCAGAAAATTAATTAATGGATTTTAATAATTAATATATTTGATGATAATAATTCTAATAAATTATTTTAGTGAATTTGCTAAAAGTAAAAAAATATTACGAATGATAATATTAAATTGAAAAATTTTGAAAATTTCCTAAGGCATAAAATGAGTGATAAGCACTTCATAGAGAGAAAAAGAATTGATATAAGTATGATAAAATTTATATGTGAATTGAATTTTAGGAAATAATATAAAACAATTTATATGTGATCAAATATGATATTAAATAAATTTCTATTGCTATAAAATAATAAAATAGTATGTTATAAAGTCAAATAAAGCTCATGAGATTGTTATTGATGCAAGAATTTATTATATTTGGCCATTAAATGATTATATATTAATTTTGATATGAAATTGTTTTACATGAATATTGGTAAAAATTAATATTTCTATATTAAGGTATTATTTATTGGTGATATGAAATTAAATATTATGGTCTATTTTAAATGAAATAATTTAGAAATAGTATTTATATATATTTTTTTTGTAAAATGACATTTTTAAAAGTTGCATAAGAAATGAAAAATGAATATTTGTTGCAAAAATATTTTGAAACAAAAAAAATAGATATTGTGTCATAACGCCAAATAGAAAATAAATATTATAAAATTATTTGAAAAATAAAAATTGAGAATTGATGGTTTTGAGTATTAGCCTAGACAACAGAATAGGGATTTGTTGGTATATCAATAGGGTAGGAACTTCACAGCCTGTAGTTATCTTGGTCATTGGAGGTATTATATAGATCATGTGGTTATCTTGGACCATACATATAATTTATATACCGATCATGTGGTTATCTCGGATCGGGTATGATCTTGTAGTTATCTTGAATCAGATGTTATTATTTGAGTCATGTGACTATTTTTGACCCTTAGACTTCCGTCGTTTGACAGTACCCATTTGTATCCCTAGGGGCAAGTTTAGATTATTTTAATACATGAAAATAAGAAAATATTATTGGATAATGAAATAACATAACACTAAGGTGTGATTAATGGTTGGTGCTAATGAGATTAATTTTGGACTCTATTTTGAAAAGTTTAAAATTTATGTGAAATGTTAATAAATATAGATAAAAGTTATATAAATAAGTAAAATAATAGACATTTATAAATATCTCATGTGCCATAATTAATTCACTTAATACTTGAAATGTTATAAGAGATTGCTGATTGAATCAGTGCATAGAATAATTTTGTGATTATTTTTAACTTTGAGTAGTAAATGATATTATTATTATTATTATAAATAAAAAGTGAAGATAGATATTAAACCTAGATAATTTTGAATGACTGTTACTATAAAGTTTTCCATCAATGAGTTGGTAAACTCTGTGTGAGAGTATTTTCTCTCATACATGTATTTGAGTCGAGAACAAAAGTAGAGTTTAAAAATCTGAAGTGATTGATCTAGAGGTCTCACTGAAAGAGAAGCAGTTGTACTTATAGAAGACATGTTATACGAGTAAAGGACATTATCATTGTATCTTTTTTTTAAAAAACAAATGGCTTGAAACTTGTTGTAAATAAGTTTTTAAATCATTATGTTTTTTTTAAATAAATTTTAGGCATATATTTTTATCTGCTATCATATTTTGTGCATAAATTATTTTAAGTTGGTTAGTAAATCCTGCACAAGCACCACATATAGTGAATTATTGCAAGAACACCCTTATACCTGATAGAATTATTATTAAGTAGAAGTGGTGTTATATGGAGTCAAAATATAAGATTCAGCATCCAAGATAATCTTAAGTATCTCAAATCTAAGGATACTTGTATCATTGCTATGATAAAACTATGACTAATACTGAATAAACATTCATATAATTTTCTCATAGCAGGTCATCTAATGTACTTAACTACACTAGTAAACATTCACATATTAACTCTAAATATTTCATGTCTTTAGCTTATGAGATCGATTGCTTGACTTAGTAAAGGAATATAATATGTGTTAATCTATCCGGATTAACAATATCCTGTTTTTTCAATCCTATGACTAAGGATCATTTAAGTATAAACATAATTGCATATGATAGGAATCTCACTATCATGATTTCCTTCATGTTGTATTACATACTAATGACTTCATTAAATGAATACTTGTAATATCCGCTAATTTAGGTTCCGAGTTGCACGTGTTGCGACATTAACGCGTTTGACCGATCGGAGTCTAAATTCGGATTTTTACAAAAATTGATTAAGAAATGGCTAAATTAAATAATAAATGCCTAAATAAGTGATTACAGAGTTTAAAGAAGTTAATTTATGGTAAAGGACTAATTTGCAAAATTTGATAAGTTTTGGGGTCAAATTGCAAATTACCAAAAATTGGAGGATTAATGAGATTAATTGATAATCAACATATTAATTTTGAGCACATTTTGATAGTGTTGGCCGGCCATGATGTTAAAGGAAGATGATTAATATTGATTAAGTTAAGGCTTTCTTTTATTCTTCTTCTTCTCTTCATTTTCTGCTCCTTCTCCCTTTTCTTTACCAGTCACGCTAGCCACAACTTCTCCTCCATAGCTCACCTTGATTCTAGAGAGAGAAAGGAAGGGAAGAGAAGGGAAAGAGCAAGACAAGGTGATTTTCATGTTCCATAACTCATAAGGAAGCTGGAAAGAACAAGAAAGAGGAAGAAAAATCAAGTTTGGTAGAGAGAGAAAATCTCTAAAGTGGTGATCAAGTGAAGAAAAGTGTAAGGTAAGAAGTATTTCTTCTCCTTCATTATCTTTTCTAAAGGAAGTTCGAATTTTGAACTCATCTAAGACTTATATGGAAAGAGAGAGAAACTAGGGTTTTGAGAGAGAAAAAGAGATTTTAGGGTCTTGAGGAAATCAGATGATGATGATAATAATTTATGATGTTGTAGGAGTTCCAAATGACAAGGAACAAACTCTAAGGAGCAAAGGAAAAGAGAAAGCTACCTAAAAGAGTGAATGAGAAAGATTAAGGTTTGTCCATAATTTAAGGCAATAGCCTATTTTTGTTTGAAATAATGCATGCTGAACATGATTGTAGATAAATGCAATTTCAAGAATGATGATGATTATGGCATGAAACCATAGGATTAGACATGTATGAATGAGATCCTTGTGTGACTTTGAATTAATGATGTATGTTAGAAAATCTTGTATGATCAAGGCATGTACATGTATTGAAAAGTAATAAGTTGAGTAAAGAGCCTTAGAAATGCATGAAATAGAATTTGGTATGTTTTGGAGGATGTTCGAATGAATGAAAGGTGAATATGCAGATTTTCTGCTGAAAGTCACGGGTGTGACTATTGAGTCACGGGCGTGAACTTGAGGGTTCACGGTTGTGACTGATTGTGTCACGGTTGTGAATTTTTGGGTGGAAATGGTACTATTCATTCCAGAAGCGTTCACGGGTTGGAATCACGGAAGTGAACTTATTCACGGGCGTGAATGAGTAATCACGACCGTGAATGCTTTTGGGTGATTCATTCCAGTAGCGTTCACGGCTTGAGATTACGGGCGTGAAAGTAGTAATCACGACCGTGAATGCTCTGTATTTGAAATTATGAATGGGGTTATTAAATGAGGAATTCAGGTAATTAAATGAAAGTTATTGTCTATCCAGAAAAAAATAAGAATGATATGGATATGGATATATGTATATATATATATATATATTGATGTGAGAATGTGATATGGTGTGATATAGAAAAATGAATTGATGTAGAAAAAAAATGAATTGTCATGGATATTATATGAAATTTGATGCAGAAGATAAACATGAGAATATTGATGAATCTAGTAAATGAATGAAAAGATGTATGAGTATGATAATATGTTTGCAAAACAAGAAAATTGAGATGTTGATAAAAATGAGAATATTAATGTGTTGAAATTTGAGAATGATGATTGATGTGAAAATAATAAAGAAGCCCATTACTCTACTTGTTGACTAGAATTAGGATAGATGACATGTCATTAAGGGGGCGAACGGTACCGTACTATACCTCAACCAATGTGGCTAAAGCTTGTGTGAGCGCTTACTGACTTGAGAAAGCTCCGATGAGCACATATAAATGAGGACAATGTGTCATAAGCTTGTGTGAGCGGCCTTGATCCGGTTATTCATTGATGATGAAATTATACTCAATCAATGTGGCATAAGCTTGTGTGAGCGCCATTGATTTGAGACGCTCTTATGAGCCAGATAGTGGACAGGGTGGCATAATCTTGTGTGAGCGCTCCTGATCCATAACCCGTATCCAGTCAGTCCAAAAATTTAGAGTGATGTGGGCAAGATAATGAGAATATGTCGGAAAAACAAGAAAAAAAAAATAAGAAAATGATGATGATATGAGATTGAAATGTAATGATAAAGAGATTTACAGAATAATTTGCTATTAAAGATAATGAAAATAACAATGTCTATATAAGCATGACATTTATACTTTTATGAAATAGGAATATGTTGATAGTCATGCATGCAAACATTTTAATGCACGAAATGATAATTGTTAATGCTTGTTGCATGATATAGTATATTGCCTTCTTTATATGCACCACTAAGCTTAGAGCTTAGCGTGGAGTTTAATTTCCACGCATATATAGAAAGGTAGCTGAAGACGCTAGATAAAGCAAGCGGTGATCCCATTCAAGTAAAACAGCCGAATCTTGAGAAAGTGGGTTACAAGTTTTGAAACTTTTGTATTTGACTTTTATATTAAAGAAATGTTTGAGTTTGTAAAACTTACTTTTAAAGTTTGTTAAGAATTATTTTGATGTTAAAAATTACTATTTTATGTAAATAAATTGTACTCTGATTTTATTTATATCCATATATACATGAGTAAAAAAAAATATAAAGTACGGGCACGTGCGGTTCGGGTGAGGAGGCGGGTGCTACAATACTAATATAATAAAAATGTCTTTTATTAATAAAAATGAGTATATCAAGTGCCTAAAGTGATTACTTTTAAGGCTCTCTAACAAGTAAATGCAAGAAAAGTAAAAGAAAGTCATGTGAAGATTATAAAAAGCGGATTTTCCCCTTAAATTGATGTGCAGTGGGTTTAATTAAACTTATGTCCTCATCCTTCCTCATCCTTATATCTATAGGTGAAATTCTTACCTAAAGTGAAGATGTTACATAATGTTAAAATTTAAATTGAGGATTTTAGATAAATTGAGAGAAACTAAAGTTAATGCTCTAAATTGGATATTTCATTGAAATGTTAGAGAATATGACAAAGAGTCTTAGAGCTTGGTGTTAAAGACCTTAAACTATAAGTTAAGAAAAATTATGGAATTGAAGAAGTTGCTATCTATGAAAGAATAATTGAAAATTTGAGAAATTTAATTATAAGAATGGAAAGAATTCAAGAGGTTTGCCAATTTAGTTCAGGTATACTAGGAATCAAGAAACACAATCTTATTGATTGAGGACAAAGAGTTGAAAATTCAAATATATCAGCAATTGAGGTGAGTATATAAATCTTCCATTTCATACTGAGTCAAAAATGTTTTAAATATTTTTTTCTATTTGAAAATATTATGCGAATGTGGTTAATTGTATACATGTGATTAACTGAGTTATAAGATAAGTTTTTGATTTATTAAATGTGATACAAAATCTTACGAGATTAAATATGTGGTTGGAGCAAAATATGAAACTGAAAGTGATTTTTCCATTAGAGAAAAGAGTAAATATTTTACTTTTTAAATTTGCAAAAAATTTATATGTATGGCATTAGAGTTAACTAGGGAACAATTAATGTCCCAACAATTTGAAAGTTATGAAATTGAAATGTTTTCTAAATTTGAAATGTTTAAAAGAATATTGATGAAAGGGTCAATAATCTTAGGTTTGAGGATTTGATGTCTAGTAGTCCAAAAGAATTGAGCTAATGATATTTTGCACAAAATATAATATGTTAGTACTATTTACTTATGAGTATAGAGATGTAAATGTATGATTATGAAAATTATTATAAAAGTTATGTTTATGGAAAGTCACATTTATGAAAAGTTGCATGTGTAAATACACTAAGTATACAATGAAAAGTAAATATGAGAAAATATGATGCGAAATTTATATGATAAGAAAAGTTTTTAATGACCCTTACATTTGTGTGATTGAGAGGTGAATTGATAGTTACGAGAGCTTCATCTCTTGACAGATTTATAGGATCCTAACAATTTTATTGGAGCTCGTCTCCTGAAAATTTTAAAGGAGTTTACTTTTGCCAATACATAAATACCCCATGGTAGTTTACTACGATAGTTTACTCGTGACTGTGCCACCTACATTATTTTTTGGGATATTTTCCTGATAAACTACCTTCATTTCATACATTTTGCACATTGGACCTAATATTATGTATTTGTGTCAATTTTCTATAAGAGTATGTTTAATTTATACAAGTCATAAATTACTTAATAGTATTTTAAAGAATAAATTATAGAAAACTCACTTTAATTTTAACAAATTACAACTAGAAGCAAACTTTTTAAAAATTAATAACATACTTCATGTCATTTAAGATAATGTCCATTCATGTGATACTGTATAAATTTCAAATATTGCAGCGCAATATACATCATAATTTTTCTATGTTTGAGATAGTTTTATGTGAATTCTTTAGGATTTCATATACAATCCAACAATTGTAACTGCAAAGTACTCAATACATTTAAATCATAGTTTTTCTAATTGTTATCTCAAATAATATTTTTATCAAATGATAAAAGGTAAATTATTAATTTTTTAAAAATTTATTTCGGGTTGTAATTTTTTAAAAATTTATTTCGGGTTGTAATTTGTTAAATTTTAATGGAATTTTTTGTAATTTGTTATATTTTAAATTGCCTTGCGAAGTTTTCTTATTATATATATATATATATATATATATATATATATATATATATATATATATATAATATTTTCTATTTTATAGATATGTGTTGAGAAATGATTTTATTAAATGATATCTTTTAAACATTCTATTAGATAATTGTTTTGAAATACCTGAGATTGAGGATGAGGATGAAAGCATCGTCATTCTCCTTATATACTCACTCATTTCCATTAAGGGTAGTTATTTAACTATTTAGGTACATTTAGACTAGAGGTTAGACAAAATTAAGTGGGAAACACATATACATAGTTACATTTCAGGTGAAGATCAATGAAGTAAGACTATTTGATAACTTGGGCTTGTATAAAGTGTTTTGCATAAGAATACTCTAAATACATCCTCATACTTTTGAATTTTTGGATAAATACACTTATTTTTAATTTTGATGTATTTATATATTGATAATAGTTAAACCAATCTTATGTCATATAGAGATCATAAATTGTAAATATTTTTTAAATATTACCTTATAGAGTTGTAAAATTTATTTATATTAGTCTTAAAGAGCATCATATGTAACTCTATACATGTATAATGTGATTTATGTGATGATGATTATTGGAGGCCAAGGTGTGGGCAAGAGATAAAGATTGAGTTGAATGTCTATTATAGAAGTGTATAAGTATTGTTTTTTAACAGATTACAAATTTTGGAATGTCCATATTTGAAGAGAGATAATGCCAAAAATTTTGTAGAATTTTTGAGAGTTAAAAATGAATTTTGTTATTTTCTTAAAAGTTTTTAAAGAATTAAAAAAATTATTCGTATGTTTGGGTTTAATTATATAATTCCCTAAAAGTCGACCCTGCCTAGATTGTGAGACTTATTTAAGTCCTTCTCCACCACTGGTCCATATTCCACTTCATGGGCTATCTCTATATTGATCTCAACCAAATTACCATGAATAGTATGACTATTAAATTGTGTGCAGTAGCCTAGGGACTCTTCTAGCAAGAGACTAACTCTTTCTATTGTCATATCATACTCAGTAGAGATTTTATTTTGATTTCCAACAATAGAGGCATAATCATTAAATTGATTAGAAAGATCAACATTATGAATAACGAATGTATGACTTAGATTGAGGATTAATACACGGAAAAGATAATTCTAGATTGGCATTTAATGAAGCCCTCTCACATGTTAAATATTATTGTCCATAAATAAGTGTTAAGCCTCTTGCTCTCCTATTAGGGTTTGTGCTACTAGGAGAACTAGCAGTCGAATCAGTGTAAGAGAACTAGCATTGGAACCAGCGTACTAACTTTGTCCTCAACTGGATTTAAGCTTCAACCAACTATCATACTAAATTGAATAATCCACCAATGAACTTCCTGGTTCATTAGTAATCGATGTTGGATAACTTTTCTCAATTTGGCCAATTATACCACAAGTAAAAGCAAAATTTAGACAACTTTTCATACTGTATATTAAACCCATGATGATGCCTTTCTAGGTCTATCATTTAAGAACCCTATTGGAAGTGACTTCTAATGTCTACCATGACCTTCATCATTATAAAAGTCATTCCATTTTCCTCCTTCAGTGATATTCTCATCAAAATGTTAAGTAAACCCATAAACTATAAGTTTGAAATAGCTTCGAAATTACCCTTAGTGCTTTGCTTGGGCAATATTTCATATAAACGAACCCCAAAAAGGATAAAGTGAGAAGTCCATTTCTAGGATCAATGTATTACCATGCCATTCTCTCATTACCATCAGTTATTGATCTGCTACCCATGGAACTTCTTCAAACACACAGGCTTTGATCGAAGTTGAACTCAACTCATTCATAAAGAAAAGTTTGTTGAATGAAAATTCCATTCATTCATTCCAAGAAAAAAATAATCGTCTCTTACAAATTTAAACTACAGCTACACCAAAGAGAAAAATAAAAGTACACATTATCTTTAACAGAGTTAACAAACTACTGAAAAAACTAACTTTAATAGCTAATTAACAAAAGCTATTAGTTGAATAACTTAATAACTTGATAACATGACATGCTTGTGTTGTGGTATCACAATCGTGACACGCAGGATACGATGTGCTCATGTTATGGCATCATGTTCATGACTTAGCATGATAACTTTTACATCCTCCCTTCAAGTTGGAGATTGGTAGTGATCAACCAATCCCAAATAGTAAGAGGTTTTGTAAAAGCATTTGTTAATTGTAGCTGAGAAACTACATATTGTGGATGGACAAATCCCTTTTTGAATTTGTTTTGGACAATATGGAAATCGATCTCCACATGTTTATTACTATTAGGAAATATGGAATTAGTAATGACATATAAAGCAGATTGGTTGTCACACCATAAAGGTATTATCTTGGCAAAAGAAGCCTATAGATCAGTGAGCAAATAACTCAACCACTATAACCCACACTATATTTGTTAGGCTTTTGTACTCTACCTCACAAAAAGATCTAGAGACAACAAATTGCTTATTAGTCTTCTAAGAAACTAATGAATTGTAGAGAAAAACACAGTTACTTGTGAGGGATTTTACATATGATGCCCAATCTACATCACAATAGGCTGACAAATGAAGATCATTATCTATTGGATAAAATAAGCCAAGTGTAGTGTGACATTTAAGATATTTGAAAAAATGCATAGCTGCATCCCAATGGGCCTGGTGAGGATGAGTGACAAACTGGCTTAGTTGTTGCACTGTATAACTAAAATTTGGTCTTGTCATGTTCACGTATAACAACCTCCCTACCAGTCTTATATAACAATCAAATTGTTGTAATGGTTCTCTTGCCTATATGCCCAGTTTAATCCCTTTAGAAAAAGGAGTTGAAGTTGGTTTACTATCCTGTATACCTGTATCATGTAAGATATCAAAGATATTTTCTTTGAGTGAGATAAGTGCCTATTGGAGAACGAGAAATTTGTATCTCCAAGAAATACTTAGCATAGCCAAGGTCTTTAATAGTGAAGATATCTCTTTATGACTAGAATATCTGATTATATATTCCCTACAACAAGAACATCATCAACATAGATAAGTAGTGCCAAAAAACTTTTATCAATTTTGAGTGTAAACAAGGAGCAATCAACTGTAGATTGTTGGAATCCATAAACCAAAAGCTAAGTTATGAACTCATTATTCCACTCTTTAGAAGTTTGCTTAAGCCTACACAAAGATCTATACAATCTGCAAACCTGCCCTTTTATTGTTTTTGTGTAACCTTCAGGCGGTAAGAGCTATAACTATTCCTTTAGATATCCATATAGAAATGCATCATTGATATCTAATTGATGTATGGGCTAACCTTTTAATGTTGCTAAAGCTAGGAATACTTGAACAGTAACCAATTTTGCTATAGGGGAAAAACAATCGAAGAAGTCATATCCCTCTACTTGATTATAACCCTAAGTTACCAACTTGGCCTTATATCTATCAATAGTCCTATCTGACTTATATTTCACTTTATATACCCATTTACGTCCAATTGCATGCTTACCCTTGGGTAATGTTATTATTGTTTAGGTATTATTCTCCTCAAGAGTTAATAACTCTTTATGCATAGCTTTCACTCATTCTAAACTTTGTATTACCTGTTTTTAAGTAACAGGCTCATGAATAGGAGATATATTTTCCATATAAGCCACATGTCTATGTGTAAGTGTTTGGGAAGTTATAAGCGATGGAAGAAGGTTTATAGAAGGAAGTGTGATAGGTGGCATGGTCTGACTATCAGTAATAGTGGCACGACAAACATAATCTTATAACCACCTTGGTGGCTATCAAAGGGAGATGAACACTTATGTCTTGAAAAAAAGCATAAGGGATTTTATAAGGAAAGACAATCTCATAAAAAAGAACATATCTAGAAACTAAAATAGTATGTTGTGTCAAATCATATAGTTTATAAGCTTTTTTTTATGGAGCATAACCCAAAAAAAATGCACTTATAAGATCTAGAAGAAAATTTATAAAACATGAGAGCCCTTGCAAACTCAAGTAGGTGTTTATGCTTTCTTTTGACTATACCATTTTGTTAAGGGTTATAAGGGGTGGTTTTTTTTTATGGATAATGCTAAAAGATTGAAAGATTTGTTGGTTTTGAGCATTTGTGAACTCAATCCCATTATTTGTTCTCACTATTTTGACAGAGATTGAAAATTGTGTTTTGACCATTTTAAAAAAGTTGTCTTAGAGCATAACCTAAAAAAAATGCACTTATAAGATCTAAAAGAAAATTTATGAAACATGAGAGCCCTTGCAACCTCAAGTAGGTGTTTATATTTTCTTTCGATATAACATGTGGTTTTTTTTATGGATAATGCCAAAAGATTGAAAGATTTGTTGTCTTTGAGCACTTGTGAACTCAATGCCATTATTTGTTCTCACTGTTTTGACAGAGATTGAAAATTATGTTTTGACCATTTTAAAAAAGGTTTCAAGAATATTTGGAACTTGAGTTTTGTGATGCAGAAGCAAGACCCATGTAGCTCTACTAAAATCATCAACTATAGTTGTGAAATAATGAGCTCCTGCGTAAGTTGCTTATTTATTTGGACCCCAGAGGTCAATATACAAAAGTTCAAATATTTGTTGGGTATAGTTTTGACTTTAAGTAAATGGTTATCTATGTTTATTTGCTATATGATATGAATCACATATAGGATTTTTTTTTTTGACTAATGCTGTAATTGTGGAATATGTTTGAAACCAGAAATAGAAACATAACCTAATCTATGATGCCAAATAGGAACATCGATTTCAGTTTTATTACATGAAAATGGAACAATACAATCTTCTTTATTATATTGAATGGAAGAAATGTTTTGTGCTTTATTACATGAATGGGACAAAAGTATATAGGAACTAATGAAGTCAACAGAAAAAGATTGCTTGTCAAGGATGTGCATTGTACCAAGTAATCTTCCCACACCCAAAACTTGTTTAATCTTTTGGTCCTGTAATAAGCAATGAGTTGAATAAAAATGAAACCTAACTGGTAAGGTGGTAGTTAATTTGCTCACATATAGCAAGTTATACTTAAATGATGGAACATATAACACATGTGAGAATGATTCTTTTTGTTAGTGTCATAATGCTAAGAAATTTCACTAAATTGGTTGATCCATCTGGTAGATATATAGGTGTAGGTTGTAGTATAGGCTTTAGGTTATTCAAAATGGTCAAGGACTTACACATGTGACTCGAAGCTCATGTATCAACTATCCATATACCTATATCTTTCAAACATTTAGTATGAAGTTTAGAATTGATGCACATATCTGCATAATGGGAGGTCTATGCAAAATTGACATGAGAATTGTCAAAACTCATCTTTCCCTTCAGGGCTCTAGCTATCTCAGGCTGAATCATTGTAGCAATGGTTGGACTTATTACATCTGTCATGTTCGTCAGTTTAGGACACGGTTGATGCGCGTGCTTCATGATCGGAAGCGCCGGACCCACCGAAAAATGAGTGTGGTCGTGATTGAAATCGAAGTGATACGATTGGAGTTTAAATTCAGATCGAGAATAAGAGAGAGAATTGATTTCGAGCATGTGATATTAAAATTTGCACGAAATTCGAGAAAATGGGGTTGACCATAAAATGCGTGATTTTCGTACTGTCAGCAAATCATGAATGAAAGACATGGGGACGTAAAAAATATTTAGACAAACTTGCTAGTATGATTTTGTATCAAAACTATAATGTTTACAATACGAAATCAAAAAAATAAAATTTAAAGTGCAGTTTCGCGAAAATACCGAAAAATGCAATTTTCGCTCTAGTGACCTAATTGCTAAACCAAAAGCACTAGTGTGCAAAATAAATTATTTCATAAATTTTGGTATACGTAATTGTTAGAGCCTAAATTATTTAAGGCCTGAAAATAAATAAATAAATAAAATTTAGAGTACGGTTAAGTTTGAAAAAGATGTTTGCTAAATGATTAAATTAATCAAAATTAATTATATTAAAATAATTTTAATTAAGCCTAGTTATAGCATGCATGCACACCAAATGCTAGGCATGCAAACTAATCGCACTTTGAATTTTTAAAAGGTGGGTACAAATGACCAATTTTATAACTTAAAACAAATGAAAAAAATGTTATTTCCTTATTCTCTCTCTTTACTGTCTATATCCATTTCCTTCATTTAAACCGAGCCTTTCTCTCCCGTAATCTCCCTCATCGTTTCTTAAAATTCAAATAATCAATCATTATATTGTAGTAGAATGAATTGGTCAAATAGTAGCCAATGAGAGTTAAGCCAAAATCTACACTCAAGCTTGCTTTCAAGGTGTAGCAGAGACTCAAAAATGAAAGAAAAGACTTGAGCTTGGCTAAGTGGTGAAAACGGTAATGGAAAGGCTTCTTGCATGAGGGAGTTAAGCAACAAATAAGGGTTGCATTTCAGATTGGAAGCAAGGAAGTGGTGAATCACAACAAAGAAAGACATGGTTTTTGAAGAGAATTTCAAAGGTGAGCTTTGATATTATAAGTTTCCTCCTCTTGCCCGAATCTATAACCTTCGTTAGCAGATTCATTTTCTGTGGTTTCCCTGATCAAACTAGAGGTTACCAAGGAACCATGCATAACACTAAATAGGGAACCGCCGAATACACCAGCTACGCCTAACATGTGAAATGGGTGCATAAGGATATTGTGCTCAGCCTGGAATACAATCATAAAATTGTTTATTAGTTTGCCGTGAGCTAAGCTCTTGTTATTTTGACTTTCCACCTTGATCATCTTCACTTATCTTTCTTCTTATGCCTTGGGTTAAATTGATGTCTAATCTTTTCCCTTCCGCTCTTCTAGCGTTTCTTTGATTTTGAAGTTAGGATTGGTTTAAGAAGGGAACAGAGACCTACAAGAAGGAATATGGTTGTAAGACTGTTGAATTAGGCCGAAAATACAAGGAAAAAGATGGTGGTTATAGTTGGCCGAGGCACTCATGAAAGAAGATTAAAAACTTTGTTGAATTTGTATCTTTTTGGACCTTGTTTTGGTTAAGGTCAAGATATGTAGAAGAAACAAAAGACGTAATTAATTAAAAAATTACTTAAGTAAGATATTAAATGGTACAAATAAAATAAATCTAAGTTAAGACTACATTTAGTTTTAATAAATTTTAATTAGAAGAGGAAAGTCCCCATATGGCTAAGATATACCCAAGTAAGACCTTATGAGAATTTAGCTCTATTAGGCCAATAGTCTGTGGAACATGAATTTGGGACTCGAGGACATTAAGAGAAATTTTGAAGTTGTAGGATAAAACTTAAGATTGATTGAGATTTTGAAAACTCAAGTAATATTTAAATGAAGAGAAGATTGGTAATAGTTAGGTTTAAGTTAAGAAAAAGACTGAACAAAAACAAACCCAAATGTTGTTAAATTGTGAATTTTTAGGATGAAAATTAAGACCACAAATCTATATATAACCGTGACATGTCAACCTAAATTGTGGAATTGAAGACCATTCCAAAAGACATTAAGTATATACTTTAAAAGGCACCAAAATAATTTTGGAACCCATAGACTTGACTTAAGTGATGGTAGAAGATACTATGGTGCATAACCATACTCCAGACTAAGAGTCGTTTTATGATTTCGTTAAACTGTTATCTTTAAGTTAAATTATTAGCTCAATTAAAAGAGTGCTAAATTAATAAATGATTTACTTCAGTCGCCCCGACACTGCAGGAGCCCATGCGAGATAAGGGCAAGATCCGGTAGATTTAGGGAAAATATAAAATCATATTTGTGCAAAATTCTTATCCCAATGATCAAGAAAATAAATATTAAAATATTAATATTAAATATATTTTTAGTGGTGAACAAATATATATATATATATATATATAAATTGAATGTTAAATGATTTTCGTTTGAAATATGAATTACATATTGTTTTTTTTATATTAAATATTTATCGAAATAAAATTCTTTTTCGAATTTTAATAACTTATAATACTAACTATAAAGATATTTAAATCGATTTTTATATAAAGCTATATGGAAATGAATTATTAAAAGATTTTTAAATAAAATTTGCTATGTTTCGTTTTGAAAAATTTAATGTTATAGTTTGAGATTTTCTTTTCTTATGAATAGTGACATTGTTTTGGCTTGAAAAATGATATTGTATATATTTTTATGGAATTTACTATTTTTCGCCCATATAAGAATATAGATAATGATTTTGAGATTGTTAACATATCAATAGGGTGATAATTCTTTAGTCATGTAAAGATCTTTAGCCATATGAAATTATCTTTGGTCCTATGATGGTTTGGACCATGTGAAATAGACTTTGGTCATGTGAATATCGTTGACCATGTAATTAGCATATTTATTACTTAATACCCCCGCGATTCCTTATGAGCAGGTCAATAATATCTTAATATATGAGTATGAGTAAAGATTTGCTAAGTGAATGAATGTGGTTTTTTTTGGCAAATTTTCTATGAATTGCGATGACATTAATAAAATGATATTTTAAGTATAAATGACTATATGCTATCTATATGTAAAATGAGCTTTCATATTTTTAACGATAGCGCATTGTATCAATTTACAATTAGTTAATTCAGTATTTTAAAAATAAATATTTATTTATAATTATTTCTTGTTGGAAAATTTTTAATGACTATTACTATAAGATTTGTACCATTGAACTAAAACTCAACGTTAGAGTTGTGTTTTTCTTGTGCATATAATAAACATGAATTAAACGACATTGTACAAATCGAAAGAGTTGCAAATCTAGTGATTCTACAAGAAAAATGCAACAGTATCAGTAACTTTGATAATTAGGTCATTCTTATAAAACAAATATTATATACATCATGTATATTTTCAAAAAAAATGAAAGTATATATTGTAAATAAATCATGTGTCAGTTTATAGTATATAAAAATATAATTCAGATATATATATATTGACCTTCTTTGTCTCATTATTAGTTATGAGTTGTTTAATATATATTGTATGTCTATAAATCATATGCAGACATATCAGTTAATCAATCAAAAACACCATTTTACCTGACTGAGCTATAGAAGAGTTAGAGAGTGTTACAACATCATCTTGCTTAGCTACTGTTGCTTCATTATTGAAGTCAATGGAGAATCCATCTCTATTTCTAGCATGTTGTTTCTTTGTTCCTGTCTTACCCTTCAATTCCTTATTGCAATGAGTGCAATGTTTATCCACTTTCTTCTTTTGGTTTGTACCATTAGTTGGTATAAAATTTTCTTTTCCAGTATAAGTCTTTGCCATCATAGCATTAGTTTTCATATGTTTATAGCCAATATGTACCTCCCTTTGCTTTTCTACCCTTAATATCATAGAATAAGCTCAATTGATACTAGGGAGAGATTCTATAACTAAGATATGATTTGTGATATAATTGTACCGGCTGATTAGAAAGATTCTTTCCTCCAAGATACGTCCTACTCCATAAGTACATTCATTGTCTGACATTAAGCAAGCTAATTCATCCCAAAGACGTTTTAATTTGCTAAAATACTCCATTACAGACATGGTACCTTGATTAATAGAACTAATCTCTCTTTGTAGTTGATAGAGTAAAAGTCCATTGCATTCCCCAAATCTTTGCTCTAATTCTTCCCATAATTCCCCAGCTAAGTTTATATAGAGGAAAGATTTCACTATTTCTTTCGAAATAGAATTTAGGATCCAAGATTGGACCATACAATCAACTTGACTCCATAAGTCATATTCATCAGATTCTATGCATGGTCTGATTACAGTTCCATCCACAAATCCTAACTTTTGTTTTGCCCCTAGGGCAATTTTCATGGCTCATTCCAAGATAGAAAATTCTGACCTGTCAGCACATTAGTAACCAAGATCATTCCTGGATGATTAGAATTCTGTAAAAGCAAAGGATCTCCAGCATTATTTGCTCTGTTTCCACCATCATCTCTAACAGAGTAAACAAACTATAAAAAAACACTAATTGTAACAGCTAACCAACAAAAGCTAACAACGGAATAACTTGACACGCTCGTAAGATAAGGACATGCTCGTGAGGTGGGTAGCACGACACACTCGTGCTGTGGTATCTGGATACAACACGCTCGTGCTCGTGTTGTGGCATCACATTCGTGACATAACATGATAACTTCTACATGCTTTATCAACTTCAATCTGAAATGTAAACTTGAAAAAAGTAGCTTTTTCCTTTCTACTGTAAGGTCCCATGCATTACGCCATGCCCTTGTATGTATTGCCTCTCTAACTGCCCAAGAGGGATAAATCTTTTTAGATATAAGTTTTCCGGTCATAATGTGTTGACCCTCCTCATCCTCTACATAACTGGAGTTGTATATGCAGTTGTTGGTTGTACAACTGTTTTCTCTACTGTATTAAAGCCACAACATTCCCCGGATCATCTGCACTCGCATTAAAGATTAAAAGGATAAAAGAAAACTCCAACCAGAACAGAGAGAATGAATAGAGAACTAAAGTTATCTTCAAGTGCAATAAAGACTAACGAAAATGAAGAAAACTGAAAGGTTGCAAAAGCTTACTAAATTTTGAAACGATAATCTTTGAGAGAAAAATAAATTAAAACTCCTAAACATGAGAGAAAATCCATCGTTATATCGTTAATAAAGAGTTAAAGAAAGCTTCGCACCCAAAAAAAAAAAAAGAATTAAAGAAAACTAGCAAGAAATTATTTTAGAAAATTTAAATTCAAAGCTATGATTAAACAGTCACTGAACAAGAATAAACTTTGGCAATATATCCCGAAAAGGAGCATTTTTTAATTAGGAAGGAGAAAAAATCGTTAAAAAGAACCCTGATGGACCCAAGATTTTGAATTGGGCTGCGCCCCATGTTTTATTGGAATATGAGGGTTAAGACTTATGGAAATGTGGAAAAATTATTGTTATAACATATCCACTATTTTTATTCCTTTATTTTTATTTTTGATTGTAAGTTTATAATATAAATATTTAAAATTCATAATAGGTTGTTTTTTTTCTTCTAAAAATTGTATTTTCTTCTAAAAATGTATATATACCTAATAAAATGAGAATTTCATTCAGGTGTGATGTGAGAAGAAAGTTATAGTGAAACTTTACTTAAGATAAATTTTGTTTATTCTGTATTCTAAGTAATGCAATTTCATTGTTAGTTAAGTTTATCGGAAATTAAATTATTAGCTTTTATTGTTGTATTTGCTAGAATATATATATATATATATATATATATATATATATAAATTTTTTTTTCAAGAGAGAGGGAAAAAACAATGCAACCAATTAAAAATTATTCAATACTCCTATTTCAAAAAATTATAGGGCTACTTTTATTTTTATATATAAAAAAATATAGTTGATATGATTAAAATTATACATTTTTATCTAATATATCTCTATATTAATTACAGACATTATTTAAATTAAAAAATAATAATTCATATTTATTAATTACAAACCACGTTAAATATGAATTATATAGAGATTAACAATTATTGTGTTTTTTTAAAATAAATAAACTACCTTTTAAGACATATAAAGAGTATATTTACATGCTATTTAAGACTTTATTTTATTGTTGTCTAACAATAAAATATTTTATATTTTTGGGTATATTTTGCTCTATCTGTTAAATACCTGTGGTCAGATAATAAAAAAAAAATCTTTCTATTATATTGAATCAAAATATCGAAATTATCAGTTGTTAATTTGCTTTGCTGTCTTTTTAAATTTCCAATCCATTTCAGGTCAAAATTTTTCCTTCGAAAAAGAATATGTGCGTGACGTTTTGACTTTTCCAAATGCCTTTTCATATGGAGAAGATTTCTCCACTGTATTTTTGTTTTCAAAGATTTTTCTTGTAATTTAAGGTGGAAAAAAAGTATATTAGTTGTTGAATTTCGTAAATTTATCTAGTTAATATATTCAATTGAAAATTTATTTAATTATCTTTCTTAAATATTAATTTCATTTAATTAACTATTTTATTTTCAAATTTAACTCATTTGACTCTCTTAATTATCACCAATTAAATGCTAAATGTTTTGTAAATAAGTACATAAATAGTTAATTGAATAAATTTCGAATTATATCTTATTCATAAAATACTTAATATCTAATTAATAATATATTCAACTAAATAAAATTTTGGTTGAGAGGTTAATTTAGTTGAAAACGATAATTAAGAGATCAAGCCATTTGAATAAATTTTTAGTTAATTGGTTTAATTACATAAATTCATAAAATTTAGAAATAAAAATAATATATTGAACAAACTAATAAACTATGTATATATAAAATTTATAATTTTGACTAAAAATTAATATGTTTGATTTTTTTATATTTATACAATTTTAAGAAAAAAATATTTAATAAAAGAAAATGAAAAATAATTTAATTTTTATATTAATTTCTTAAAAAAAGATTATAAATTTTATTTTTATCAAAGAAGATCTTCATAGAAATAATTAAGAAGATCTTCATAGAAATAATTAACACTTGCAGCTAAATTAAATCTCCTTTTTCAAAACCATGCGTATGACTTATGAGGTCATGTTGACTACAAATAAACTTTTTTTTTAAAAAAAAAAAAGTTGAAAAATCTATTTATAGGTCGGACGTGACGATGATTAGAAGTCCACAGCACAGATCATGACCAATCAATAAAACGGTGAGGTCACCCACACTGAATATTAAAAAAGATGCAAATACGAAACAGTGAGGTCACCCACACTGAATAGTAATTCTGAAAACTTCCTTTCAAAGGATATATGTGGTAATTGCTGTCCAGCTGCTTTTCTCGCAAAAGCCGGGGGAAGTAAATATCCATCCATCCATCAAAACAGCAAAGCTAGCAAACATTCTCCTATATATATATATATATAACACAGAGATATTTTTAATTTAAATCATATTTTTTATACTATCAATTCAAACTTTAATATTTATTTTACTTTCAAATCTCACTTTTTTCCTCCATCTGTTATCCAAATCGAAGAATAAAATGATGAGCTGACATGTTGATTAAAATTAAAACACTATTTTGAATCATTAATAGTGTGATACAATGATTTTTTTTTTCTAATAGGTTGAGTTGACATATATAAATTTAATTATAATTTTCTCTCAAATCGTCATATATTATTATATTGAAAAAACTTATTTATAACTTTTAACGAAATTAATGAGTTAAGAGTGTGACACGCTTAGTAGACTAACATTATATTTAGCATGACAACTTAGCATTTTGTCTTTTGGTTAGATTGTGGGTGGATGAAGAGTATGCAAATTGAAAGTAAAACAAAACATTATCATTCAAATTGATAACAAAAAAAAAGTTAAGATTTAAATTGAAAATATTTGTATATGCTATACATTAGGAATTTTTGTAATTTCTCCAAACGAAAAGCAATGTTTGAATTGTGTATTTTATGATTTTCCTATTTATCTTTAAAATTTTTACATTATAAAATTATTTTTTCAATGTCTTTTGAAATGATCTTATTTTCTTTCAGCAATAATCTTATAATGAACGCTATTAAAAGATATTATTGAACAGAAACTTTTGAAGCCATCATAAAAAAATATAATTTGATGGAAATAAAAAGAAAAAGAATTCATAAAGATAGTATAAGAAAGCGATTAAAATTTTCTTGATTTGCACATAAAAACAATAAAATAAAAAATATTAATTTCTGACTTGGATTCATTAAGATATTTACAAAGATTAAATACATAAAAATATTAGTTAAAATAAGAGTTTGAAAATTAAATATATGAATTAAGAAATAGAAAATAAAAATTTTAAAAATTAAAAAACTACTAACATAGGGATGGAATTCTTGTTAGGAAAAAGAAAGAAAAAAAGAAAGAAACATAGGAATGAGAATAGGCAAGTCTAAATTGTACCCTATAGTATAACCCCAAAAACTAATAGCATCCCAACCAAAAAATTACTCTGAGGGTCTACAAGAAGATCAAAAAATAAGAAACTGTATCAAGAATTATGTAAAAAAAAATACGAAAATATCTTCTAGTGTCAAGGGAATTGCACGTAAGGACAAAGTTGTCTCAATTGAACCCTTATGGTTTATAATATATACAAATTGACCCAATGTCGTATACCCGTGTTAGCCCCTAATGTCTCTCTATGGAATGGATATTACTAACTAATTGTTATATGATACGTGGCAATACTTTTATTTGACATTTCTCTAAATCTACAACCACCAATTCTCTATTTAGTGTTTTTGTCTATATAATACAATTTGTTCTCTCTGCAACTTTGCCAGAATATGCTCCATATCCATCTCCAGATGTGGCCACCGATTTAGCATCTCCTCATTCTCTTTCTCGTTCAGTTACACTAAATCTCCATTGTTGGCACTCTTAGAGAGATGCCTTAAAGGCAATTACTTTAGACATTTAATATACATAATTATTATTTAATAAAAACATTTTCATTATATAGTATTATTAACATGAATTAATATATATTTTAAATTATTTAATAAAGTCCACAATAAATAACACAGCATGAGAGAAATTATGGTGAGATCATAATTATAAGATATTTATCGTATGTAATTGTATTTATACCTAAATTACCTCTATCCATAGGATTAACAATACCAGATATTGTTAATCCGGATAAACTAGTACATGTTGAACTTTTTTATCTGATCAAATAGTTGATCTCATAAACTATAATTGTAGACATGAGATGTTTAGAGTTAACATATGGATACTTGCTAAAATAATTAAGTACATTGGATGACCTTGTTATTAGATAATCACATGGATTATCTATTGAAATGTCAGTGATAGTCTCATCATGACAATCGTGCAAATATGCTTAGACTTGAGATGCTCAAGGCTATTTTGGTTACTAAATTTTATATTTTGACTTTATTTCTTATCGCCTCTAAAAGGTCACTCATAGTGTGATGATTAGGTATAATATAAGGTATTCGAAGATAGTTGAGTAGTTAATAGAGGATTCACTACTTTTAATAGAATGAGAGTATACTTATGACCTCTTGTAGATATTATTACTCGAAAATCATTGGTAGAAGTGGACTTGTCTTGAAGATAGTCTTCAAGTACATATTTAATAGAGCAATTAGTCTCATAAATAAAAACAAAATCATTTGAACTAGATGTGATATAATCAATCTAGTGAAAGTTGATACATATTTCATACTCTAAACCAAATAAATTATAATGTGATGGAAGGATGAATTGCACAATAATTATCTATAAAAGAGTTTATAGTCAAGCCACTGACTTTCTAGTTAATTGGTTGGTCATGATGTGCTATTAGATATCGCTCATGATCTATTCAGAATCATGTGATATTTGAGTTGTTAATATAACTAGGAATCTAATAGGCCACACACATAAAAAAATTTGAAGAACATGTGAAATGAGTTTTAGATTGGATCCAGAAGAGAAGAGAGAGAAAACTTGGACAAGGCAAAGTGACAGTTGCGGAAGCTGTTTCCTGGTCGCGACATGTCTCAGTCGTAATAATATATTATGGTCGTTGTTGCCCATCACAGTCACTCAAAATGTTGTCGTGGACACTAAATGGCTAACCTAACATTAGTATTATGTAATCAAGACAATTTGCAGTCGCTAATTATAGTGGTGCAACCATACCTACTTTTATTTGAAAAGTATGGTTGATATATTTATTGTCCCTAATCCTAAATAAGATCAAAGGACATATAAATATTTTCTTTACGGAATTTTAGCTTAAGCCTCTATCAAGACATATAAGAGTTATCTCTCCCAAACTCTTCATCTCTCTCACATTGTTGATCATCCATAGCTAGCAACTTAGATCATCAACCATTCATTGCCTTAAAGATTTTTTTCTTCATTCTTTGTGTGAATACTCTTAGAGACAATCCTAACTTTGGTAGTTTTCCACAACCTAACAAGAAGGAAAGCTCACAAATTAAGATTTGATACTTCAAAGGCAATCTCTTCATTTATTTGATGGTTTATATCCAATTTTGAATTATATAGGCTTGATCTATGCATTTTAGGTTAAATAAATTTTAATCTTCCACAATAATATGTATAAGATACATTATTTAAAACTCATTAGTGGTATCAAAGGCTCTCTATATAAATTAATTTTGGATTTAATTGATGAATCAATGAGGTTGATTGGAAATGAACACTTTGGTTTTCCTCTTCATTTATTAAAACATTTGGACATATTTTAGTCATGGATTTCTTTTGAACTTACAACTAGACACTAATATGATGATATTAAATGTTAATGGTGAAAAATAAATTCTTTAAATCATATTTATAAATGAAATTTGAAGCTATATATGGTTGCTAAAAATTCTAGGTTCTATGATCACAAAAATGGCTAGATTGGTTGTTTTAAGAAGCTGATAATTTTTGTTTATTAATTTAATTATTCAAACATATTTTTAACATACTAGGAATGTGTATTAAATTCTGAAAAACACCCTACATGATACAAAAATCATTTTTGATCATGATCTAATTAAACTTGAAACATAATACCGAATCAGCACTATGAATGGTCTGTTATGCCATTCGGCCTCAAAGTGGCGCCTTCTTTATTTCAGAAAGCTATGATTAAGATTTATGAGCCTTTGTTGCACACGGCCCTAATCTACATAGATGACATCTTGTTGTTCAACCCAGATATTGATTCTCATCATGAAACAATCAAGAAGTTTATTGAGCTAACGAAAGCCCATGGAGTTATGTTAAGCCCAACAAAGATGCAGCTGACCCAAAAGACAATTGATTTCCTTGGAATGCAGTTTTGTAATGGCATGTACAAACCTCAGCCTCATTTGGCCCAGGAACTGTTGAAATTCCCAGATGTCAACTTCTCAGTAAAACAGGTACAGCAATTCCTTGGGATTGCCAATTACATCAGGCAGTTCATTCAGAACTACAATAAGCTGGTGAAACCTCTCTATCAGCTTTTGAAAAAGGAACCACCGCCTTGGTCGGCCATTCACTCCAAAGCAGTACAGCAAATCAAATCAGTGACTCAGACATTACCCCACTTGCAGATTCCTTCAACAGGCAAAAGATTGCTCCAGACAGATGCGTCTGATGAACATTGGGGTACAGTACTGTTCGAGATAAATGAAGAACAGAAAGAAGTATGTGGATACGCCAGTGGTCACTTCAAGAATAGTGAATCGCACTATCACTCAACCTTCAAGGAGATACTAGCAGTGAAATACGGAATAAAGAAATTTGAATTTCATCTGATTGGACACCACTTCACAGTGGTCATGGATTGTTCATCTTTTCCACGTATGCTTGACTTCAGACAAAAGACTATTCCACACCCACAGCTTTTACGCTGGAAAGAATGGTTCAGTCGATACAGCTTTGATGTTCAGCATATAAAAGGAGATAAGAACTTGATCCCAGATTTCTTATCCAGACCTCCACCATCAGTTGATCTCATTTCTTCTTCATCAGAAATCTCATTAATCTATATGGCTAGTTCAAGCACTCCACCTTCACCTCAAACACTTTCAGATTTTCCTCCAAACTGTCCAAAGACAAATCTTAAAATGATCAGAAGCTTTGCCCAGAATATGCTTTTTACCTACATGATCTTATTTCAGGATAAGCTCGGACCACCAAAAAAGATTGTTTATTGTCCAGCAGAATTCCCTTGGATTATTGTTTATCGTCTCACTCCAGACTTTATGCATCCGGAACAACTTTGGTATTTATGGTGTCAATCGACACTATATTATCATGCAGTCCAGATGAATATTGTTGAAATGTCTATGTTTCTTCACAGGCAAGAAAATGCTCAATCAGCTCAAGTCAGATTCTTAACTTGGTTTCAGCCTCTCAGTTATTGGAAAAGGTTATTCATTGATCTTATCAGACATAATTCAAGTCCAAACGGGCCTTCACAAGATCTCACAGGAATCTTCATTTTCCATAGATCCTATACTACAATTATGGGAACTCAGACAATTGTAGCTTTGGCCAGATGTCAGTTATGGAGATGTGATTTTCACAAAGACCTAGCAAGTTTAGAGGAAGTCAAGTCATCACTCCTGAAGAGACTCAAACAGGACAACGATTATCATCATATTCCACCTATTAGCTTTACGGCTATAGGTCCTGATCCATGCAAAGGACTAAAGATGTTTCCATGGCCTCCTCTCAGAAAGCCAAAATTGAGACAATAGGATGAAGACCAATACACAGAGCCAGACTCTCAGGAAGAAGACTCTTTCATACCACAAGAAAGAGATGTTACGATCTTAAGATCCCAGGATCAACCAGGTTCAAGCTCTGCACCAAATCCAATTCCAAGGCCCAATCCAATTCAAAGGCCCAGATCCATGTTCAACACAAATGAAGATGTGGATGTCAATATAGCACATAATCAACCAGAATTTTGGGATCCCCCACCAGAATCATTCCAACCAAAAGGCTATCCTTTCTCAGATGATTGGTCAGATTCAGATCCAGATCTGGAAGATCAAAATATGTCCCCATCACATGAGCCTATCAGAAAGCACTGAAGAATTATTGTGTTTCCCACTCACTTTGTCGCATTGTGAAAAAGTAGGATGTGATTGTATGCTTTAATTAGTGTGCTTTACTGTTTGTTTACTTTATGTCATGTAACATACTGTTTGTTACCACGGGTGTATCATTAAGAATATTGTGATGTAAGCAGTGATGTCACATTCCACTGTCTTTAGTAGTTTAAATATCTCTTCCCCTCAAAGGAAGAGGTAAGATGTAATTAGGTTTGAAAACCCCTAGGTTTGAAAACCCCTAAGTGTTTCAATAAAGAAAATGTTTGTGTAAAACACTCTTCCTCTGATCTATTAAGTTAGCTGTAGCAACTGTTACAAATTCTTCTCGATCCGTCAAGAAAAGCCATTAGTCCATGAAAGTCATTCAAAGTTTTCCTGAGTCAAGATTCATAATAGGACAGTCCCACCAGTGGCCAAAGAATGTGCCTATAGGGATAGTCATACCTTGCTTCTTGATCCATGTCTGCAGAGAATGTATTTCTCATTTTTGAGTCAGTCTTAATTATGCTGAGACGTTTTATGAATTATGGTTTATAGGCTGGAAAGGCGAGCTGCAGTTGGTAGCTAAGCAGGGATATTAAGGCTTTGCCAAATACCCTGGTGCTCGTCTACAACACCACGAACTATTAGTTCATAATCTCAGGTAGTTAGGGCTGTCTCTCCCCCCTAGTGGTATCAGAGCCTTGCAGAAGAAAATTTATCAGTTTGCTTACAGTCTAGCTAATAGTGAAGAGGAATTTTTCCCTTATCATGGCAGATCTTTCAAAGATAAGTCGTTCATCTTCTTCTTCTTCTTTATCTCTTCAACCTTCTCCTCCTAAACCTCCAAAACCACCAAAACCTAAACCACTTCCATGTTATAAACTTGACCATAAACCAAAGATTTATTCACCCGCATCCACACCTAAGCCAATTCCAATGATTGCTATGTACCAACAATCTTCGCCCTCTTTGTATGAATCAGAATTTCCTTCTCTACAAGACCATGTAGATCCTGTCTCACAGGTCAGGACAACACCTTTTGTTAAACCTACAACGGTGACACCTGAAGGAACAACCAGGCCTATTACTGTTGCTGAATCAGTTCTAAACTGGCAAACTCAAAATGCACAGGTACAGAACAAAGTGCTTCAGAGGATAGAAACAAAAGTTGATAATGTTGCAAACAAAGTTTCAGTCCTAGATCAATCACAGACATCTCAATACGAAGCATTGAACAAGCTATTGAGAAAGCTTGAACAGCAGCAGGCAGACTTAAACAGAGAATTGATGACAATGATCACAACACGCATGTATGATGCAACCTTTAGTGCAAAAGCAGTTAAGCTGCAGAAGCTGGAAAAAGAAATTGAGGCATTGAAACAAGATATAAGGCAAGATTATCTCAGATCTACTTCATCTGATCCTCTGGGTTTATTCACTTCCCATTATCCTCCTGTTTCTCACCAACCTTTGTATACACCACCTCCTGTTCATCGTTCATCCCAGGCAGAACTGGAAAGATTCGGTCTGAAATCAGAACTGTTCCATAGACAGTTAATGGAAGGCCTAAATCTTGGCCCAAAACCAACTCCTAAGCCTAAGCCCAGTACTGTTCCAACTCGGCCCAGCACTATTCCTGTTCAAAAGCCTTTGGTTATAAATGAACCCATTCCTACTGTTACAACAGAACCCATTCCTATAACCCCTTCACCACAAAAACAAAAAGAAATTGCTCATTCCCATATGGCCCAGGAATCCAAGCCCAATGTCATTACTTCTTTCCTTGAACAACAAGCCCTTCAAACTTTGCCACAACTTGAAACTCCAAATCCAGAAGTACCTTGCCTCACTTCTGAAAGCTCAGAATCAGAAATTGAATTCTCAGACGAAGATCCAGATCCAAAGCATATGCCTCCAATCCAATTTATGGTAGATCCAGCCTCTTCCCAACAGAGCGGTACAACCCGCCAACAGCCTGAATATACGACTGAAGAACCTGAGGAAGAAATGGATACCAATGTTCCACAAGGAACAGGTTCACAAGTTCCACCCATTCCTTCAAATGGTCATTGGTTTACATTTGATGATATCCCTCCACATAAATGGAGAGATAGGATACAAGAATTCTATGCTTGGATAGAACTTCAACAAAGGAGACCGAATGCAAGATTCCCAGCTATAATCCTAGAGTTCACTTCCAGATTCACTGGAACTCTTAGAGATTGGTTTGTCAGACTTCCACAAGCAGAAATGTTACGTTTTTATCATGCTCAGTCAATTGCAGAGATATTGACTACTCTTCACCAAGAGTTTGTAGGGAGTACTGTTGAATATGATGATATGGCACGAGATGAATATTTCAAGATGAAATGTTGCTCATTACTCAGAAAAGATCTTGACAAACATTACCAGAGAATGACAAAAAGATTCTACTTGCTTGGAGGAGCAAATGACGCCAACTTAAAGCAAGCATTCCTTATGTCATTTCCGGAAAGTATCTCAAGTCATATTCAGTTTCAGCTACGGGAAAAGAATATTGACTTAAACTCCTTAAGTCTTGGAGAAATCTATCAGAGAATCCTGTTAGCAGTTGACAAGATATGTGCACAGAAGAAAATGGTCAAAGAACTCATGATCTTTGAAAATGATTCTTCATGGAAATCTGCGTGCAAGAGACCAGACCTTCAAATCAAATGCAAAGACAAAAAGTGTGCTTGCTCTCCTAGAAAGTCAAAAAGATTTCACAAATGGAGACCTTCTGATGATAGATCAAGAAAGCACAGACGAAAGAAGTTTAAATTCTTTAAACAAAGAAAAGGCAGATTCAAGAAAAGTGACAAATGCTATGTGTGTGGCAAGAGAGGACATTTTGCAAAAAACTGTCCTAATAAACCAAAGAAAGCAGCAAAGATTATCCAGAAGATCCACCAAGTTACACAGGTAGATCTTGATGATGCAGATATTGAATCCTTATTCTCACTGGATGATGAAGTCGATGCAAGAGCGCTGTTCGCAGCAGAATTCTCAGATTCCGATTCTGAGATGGATGAAGATTATTTTGAAGAAATTCCTGTACAAAATTCTACTTTCCCAGATCATTTCATTCCACCAGTCTTTACCATTGAACCATTCCCTCTTATCCCAGATAAGCCACCTGACAAGTCACTCACCACAGAACTCACCTTAGCTTGGTCCAACTCACCAACAGTTTATTCCACTCAAACCTTTCACCCAATACCATTAATCCCAGTAACTATTTTTCCTCACAAATATGCAAAACCAGTCAAAATCATTGCACTCATTGACACAGGAGCTCACAGATCAATGATAAATCCAGCCATTCTTCCAGAAAGGTATTGGATTAATTATGATCAGCATTTCCAGGCAGCTGATGGAAAAATTTTTACTACCACCTTGAAAACCAGAAATCCCATCAAATTACAGATTTTCCCAGAGCTTGCAATATGGACTCATGTCCTTGGATCAAATCTTCCTGATAAAGATTTGGTTCTTGGCTTTGATCTATATTTCAAATTAAATAAACTTTCCATTTTACCCACTGGAGTTCGTTTCAAAAATCACCTATTACCTTTCACCACCATTCCCTCTCTTTTTACCTTACAGCCTTCTCAGGTCTATCCTTCACTCTCACCAGAACTGGAGAAAGAACTTAAAGAATTTTGTTGTGCTCTTTCTCACACAGAATTTGCACAGAAGCATTCTTCACCATTATGGACTCGACCAGAGTTTTTCATAACTCTCCCATTCAGAAACTCTGAAGACATCAACCCAACAAAAGCCACTCATCCAGGAATGTCACCAGATGACATGAAGATGGCAGTACAAGAGTGTTCACAGTTAATGGCAGAAGGACTCATTCAGTTAACAAAGTCCAATTGGGCATGTCAAGCATTCTACGTCAACAAAAGGTCAGAACAAGTCAGAGGAAAGAAGAGACTAGTTATTGACTACAAGCCATTGAATCACTTTCTCAAAGATGATAAGTATCCTTTGCCAAGGATAGAATCTATGTTTCCTTTCATGGCCTCTGCAAAGATTTTCTCAAAGTTCGATCTTAAGGCAGGATTTTGGCAACTAGGTATCATACCAGAAGACAGATACAAGACAACATTCTGTATACCGAATCACCACTATGAATGGACTGTTATGCCATTCGGCCTCAAAGTGGCGCCTTCTTTATTTCAGAAAGCTATGATTAAGATTTATGAGCCTTTGTTGCACACGGCCCTAATCTACATAGATGACATCTTGTTGTTCAGCCCAGATATTGATTCTCATCATGAAACAATCAAGAAGTTTATTGAGCTAACGAAAGCCCATGGAGTTATGTTAAGCCCAACAAAGATGCAGCTGACCCAAAAGACAATTGATTTCCTTGGAATGCAGTTTTGTAATGGCATGTACAAACCTCAGCCTCATTTGGCCCAGGAACTGTTGAAATTCCCAGATGTCAACTTCTCAGTAAAACAGGTACAGCAATTCCTTGGGATTGCCAATTACATCAGGCAGTTCATTCAGAACTACAGTAAGTTGGTGAAACCTCTCTATTAGCTTTTGAAAAAGGAACCACCGCCTTGGTCGGCCATTCACTCCAAAGCAGTACAGTAAATCAAATCAGTGACTCAGACATTACCCCACTTGTAGATTCCTTCAACAGGCAAAAGATTGCTTCAGACAGATGCGTCTGATGAACATTGGGGTGCAGTACTGTTCGAGATAAATGGAGAACAGAAAGAAGTATGTGGATACGCCAGTGGTCACTTCAAGAATAGTGAATCGCACTATCACTCAACCTTCAAGGAGATACTAGCAGTGAAATACGGAATAAAGAAATTTGAATTTCATCTGATTGGACACCACTTCACAGTGGTCATGGATTGTTCATCTTTTCCACGTATGCTTGACTTCAGACAAAAGACTATTCCACACCCACAGCTTTTACGCTGGAAAGAATGGTTCAGTCGATACAGCTTTGATGTTCAGCATATAAAAGGAGATAAGAACTTGATCCCAGATTTCTTATCCAGACCTCCACCATCAGTTGATCTCATTTCTTCTTCATCAGAAATCTCATTAATCTATATGGCTAGTTCAAGCACTCCACCTTCACCTCAAACACTTTCAGATTTTCCTCCCAACTGTCCAAAGACAAATCTTAAAATGATCAGAAGCTTTGCCAGAATATGCTTTTTACCTACATGATCTTATTTCAGGATAAGCTCGGACCACCAAAAAAGATTGTTTATTGTCCAGCAGAATTCCCTTGGATTATTGTTTATCGTCTCACTCCAGACTTTATGCATCCGGAACAACTTTGGTATTTATGGTGTCAATCGACACTATATTATCATGCAGTCCAGATGAATATTGTTGAAATGTCTATGTTTCTTCACAGGCAAGAAAATGTTCAATCAGCTCAAGTCAGATTCTTAACTTGGTTTCAGCCTCTCAGTTATTGGAAAAGGTTATTCATTGATCTTATCAGACAGAATTCAAGTCCAAACAGGCCTTCAAAAGATCTCACAGGAATCTTCATTTTCCATAGATCCTATACTACAATTATGGGAACTCAGACAATTGTAGCTTTGGCCAGATGTCAGTTATGGAGATGTGATTTTCACAAAGACCTAGCAAGTTTAGAGGAAGTCAAATCATCACTCCTGAAGAGACTCAAACAGGACAACGATTATCATCATATTCCACCTATTAGCTTTACGGCTATAGGTCCTGATCCATGCAAAGGACTAAAGATGTTTCCATGGCCTCCTCTCAGAAAGCCAAAATTGAGACAATAGGATGAAGACCAATACACAGAGCCAGACTCTCAGGAAGAAGACTCTTTCATACCACAAGAAAGAGATGTTACGATCTTAAGATCCCAGGATCAACCAGGTTCAAGCTCTGCACCAAATCCAATTCCAAGGCCCAATCCAATTCAAAGGCCCAGATCCATGTTCAACACAAATGAAGATGTGGATGTCAATATAGCACATAATCAACCAGAATTTTGGGATCCCCCACCAGAATCATTCCAACCAAAAGGCTATCCTTTCTCAGATGATTGGTCAGATTCAGATCCAGATCTGGAAGATCAAAATATGTCCCCATCACATGAGCCTATCAGAAAGCACTGAAGAATTATTGTGTTTCCCACTCACTTTGTCGCATTGTGAAAAAGTAGGATGTGATTGTATGCTTTAATTAGTGTGCTTTACTGTTTGTTTACTTTATGTCATGTAACATACTGTTTGTTACCACGGGTGTATCATTAAGAATATTGTGATGTAAGCAGTGATGTCACATTCCACTGTCTTTAGTAGTTTAAATATCTCTTCCCCTCAAAGGAAGAGGTAAGATGGAATTAGGTTTGAAAATTGGGGCTTTTTGTATTTGAATGATTTGATATGGTGTATTTTCATTTCCAGCACCTTGATTATACATTTATAAGATAGACATGAAGTTATCTTGATGTATAATGCATGATAAAACTAAATAAAATTTGTATATAAAACTCATTGGAAATTATATTTCATGTATGATTCAATTTGGGCAACTTTAAGCAAATTGGTTTGCTAGTTAAATTCTTGATGATTTAGAATATCTAATGAATTGTTGTAACTAATTAGAATTGATTTTAAGATGTCTATTTTATTAAGAATGAAATCTGAAATTTTTGAAATTTAATTTTAAATTAGATTAAAAAAGGGTTTTCTAATGCTAGTATGACTAGAATTAATCATTCAATTGTATTTGAATTGTTTAATTCTTATAAGATCAAAAATAATTGAGATAATTTAATGAGATTAAATTCTGGACATATTTGGATTTAATGTTAATGCGATTAAATGATTAAATTCAAATTTAGAATTTACATATATCAAATGGAATATGAACGAACTTGCTAATTAGGTAATTTTAGGAACATTTTGGTGAAATCAAATGGTGGCCAAATTTTGTATAATTTTATTTTAGAAAGTGTTTTTAAATGTTCATATAATTATTTAATGAGATTAAATGATGAAGATGTAAAAATTTCATTAACTGCTAAAATGTCCACAACATCAAGAGTTGAAACTGAATTGTGAAAAAAGGAACCCAAAATGTTATTTTCTATATTATCTAATTTTAATGTATTAGAGAATGCATGTTAGGGGTGGATAAAATAACATGATGATATGATTATGGACTTAATCAATATGATTGATCATGCATAGAATTTTATCTTTGGAAAATAGGGTCTGCGAGTTCATGTCTTCTCTTATTTTCTATTATTTTTTTTTTCTCATCTCACTCCCCTCAAATGTAACTTGAGGTTTTCTTATGAAAAAAATTATATAATTAAATTACATGGGATTAAGATAGAATTGAAGTGCAAAGGAGATGGTGTCAAATACAAGGATCATTTGGATAAAAAATTATTATCTATTTAATAATGTGATTTCATGCATCTACTTAGGTGGAACCTAGTCAATCCTTTCAAGACTCAATGGATTGATGTAAATATATTCATAATCATGACTATATAATTAGTGTAATTATCTTATATATCTATATGTGATGAATGGATATATAATGCATTCTAACATGATGAGACTTAAATAAATAAAATGCGTCATAAATTATATTAAGGTCAATATTTTCCATTAATATGGCAAGAACTAGTGTTGTTTTAGAGTTTGGGTTATTGGACATACCCAAGTCCACTCTACAAGAATATATTCAAACTATAGAAATGAGATTTCATGATTAATGGGTCAGTTTTAATTGGTTGTATTGACTTATTGTCACACCCTAAGGTCTCTATAAACTAGAAGCAGGATTAGGTCAATGTAAATGAGATGTGCTTGTATTAAAAGTTGATAGCCCAATGAATTAGTAGTTGCATGAATAGATGCAATTTGTATAAGATACCTACCAACTGGCCTAAAGTGACTTGTTGAGCACACCCAAGGTCATTTTTAGTGATGTTGGATACGACCCACTAGAAGAACTTCCAATGGGTTCTTTCGGATTCATAGTGAGGGCTATGAGTTCATAATAAAATAGTGGGAGTAATAATGTGTGTTTGTTAAAGACATTGTAATCATCCATTCATGTGCATACTCTAACATAATCTTTCTTTACATCTAAGTTGATAAAATCATATCATCTAATGTGAACATATGGTTAATTCTCGAGTCAAACAAATTGAATGGACCAAAATTCCTTGACTGACTTAGAAATTTGAGAATAGTTTTTAAAGCTAAGAAAATAGCTTATGTCTTGGATGAGGTGTTTTTTTTCCCATCTTGTTGAAAATGCATCTATTGAGGAACATATGGCATATAAAAAGCATCTGGATGATAGTGAGTTGGTGGGTTGTATTATGTGTACCTCTATGTCACTAGAGCTTCAAAAGCAGCATGAAAATATGGATGCTAATACCATAATGTATCATTTAAGAGAGCTATTCGATGAGGAAACTTGTTCTGAGCGATATGAAATATCGAAATTGCTTTTCTGCTTCAAGATGTTAGAGGGGACATCTCCAGTGCAACATGCATTGAAGATGAATAGGTAAATTAAACGATTAGCTTCTTTAGGTTGTTATGGATCATGAATTAAGTATATACTTAATTCTTCAAAGTTTGCCTAATAGTTATTTACATTTTTTTAAACTATCAGATGAACAAGATATCCATTTCGATCCTAAAGCTAAAAAACATGCTCAAAATAATTGAGCTTTCCGTCAAAAAGGAACAAAAAAACTATGATGTTGGTGGACTTTACTAGTTCTTACAAGAAAAGAAAAGACAAGAAAAAGAAGAAGTCCATAAAGATCCAAAGAGGCATAAGGAAGAAAAACAAATAAACTACCTCAAAAGGAACTTGCTTCGATTATGGCAAGAGTGGCCATTGGAAGAGAAATTATAAGATTTATTTGGAGTCTTTAAAGAATGAGAAGGATAAGATATTGGATGCACCTTCTACTTTAGGTATTTTTGTTACTGAGCTTAATATTGTTTCTGATAATAACAAATGGGCATTGGATACTGGATGTGACTCACACATATGTACTGATATGTAGGGCATAAAGAACAGTAGATAACTCAAAAAGGGAGAGTCAGACTTATGGGTTAGCAATAGAGCAAAAGTTGCTACATTAGCTGTAGGAACTTAATTATTGACACTCCTTAATGGACTTGTACTGGAATTAGACAATTATTATTTTGTTTAATTTTAACTAAGAATATTATTTATGTTTCCTATTAAACAAAAAAAGTTTTCATTTGACCATAAATAACAATAGATTTTATCTAGTTGAATGATATTATCCATGCAACTAGTTCATTATGCAATAAAATTTATATTTTTTATATGACTAATATTATTATCACTAGTAATAATAAAGACAAAACTTGGATAATATAAAATCATCTTATTTATGACATTATCGAATTAGTCATATAAATGAGAAATGTATAACTAAGTTACTCAAAAATGGTGACTTGGGCTCATTTGATAATAAATTATATGAAAGGCAAGATGGCAAAATCACCTTTTTATGGGAAGGATGAACATGCCAATGGACTATTGGATCAAGTACATACAGATGTTTATGGACCAATATCAGTGCATGCCATAGGTGGTTTTATCTACTTCATTACCTTTATTGATGATTATTCATGATTTGGGTATATATATCTGATGAGAAACAAATTTAAAGTTTTTAAAAAGTTCAAAGAGTTCAGAAATGAAATAGAGAAACAACTTGTCAAAAATACTAAAATATTAAGATCAAATCAAGATGGACAGTACTTAAGTCAAGAATTTCAAGGTTATATAAAAGATAATGAAATTTTATCTTAATGGACTCCACCTTACGCACCACAATATAATTGTATGACTAAAAGAAAAACTGAACCTTGTTGGACATGATGAGATCAATGATGAGTTTTATAAAATTACCTAAATCCTTTTAAGGACATACACTTGAAACTGTTGTTTATATTCTAAATAGAGTTCCTTCAAAGTTAGTTGATGTTACACCATATGACATATAGAATAATAAGAAACCTATCCTTTCTCACATGAAAGTATAAGGTTGTCCAGCTTATATGAATTAGATAATGTCAGATAAGTTTGAAGCTAAATCTTGTAAATGTTTGTTAATATGATATCGGAAATAGTCATTTGGATATCAGTTTTAGCACCATTTGGAACAAAAGATGTTTGTTTCAAAACACAATATCTTTTTAGAGAAAGAGTTTCTTCTAAAAAAAGGATAGTGAGAGCAAAGTTGAACTTGATAAAGTTCAAAATGCCTAAATAGACATAGATCAACTGACTTAACCCATATATATTACTCATAGAGATGAAGTAACTGTTACACCTTCTAAAATACAGGAAATTCATAGGTCGAGTAGGATACACACTGTTCTAGAGTGATACGGATTTCTTATCAGTGAACATAATGACATATTGCTCATAAAATGATAAACCGACTACCTATGAAGAAGTTCTGAATAGTTCAGAATCTAACAAGTGGTTAAATGCCATGCAATTAGAAATGGATTTAATATATGAAAACCAAGTATGAACTTTAGTTGACCCACTTGAAAGGACAAAACCCATAGGGTGCAAATGGGTCTTAAAAAAAAAGACTGACTTAAAAGGTAATGTTGTTACCTATAAAGCTAGGTTGACAGCTAAAGGATATAGTCAAAGATAAGAAGTTGACTATGATGAAACCTTTTCTCTAGTTGTTATATCACTCATTATAATTATGAGATTTGACAAATGAATGTGAATACAACTTTTCTAAATGGAAACTTGATTGAGGATGTGTATGTGACACAATCTTAGGGGTTCAATCTAATAATGGCAATAAGGCATGCAAATTATAAACATCCATTTATGCATTAAAGCAAGCATCAAGGAGTTGGAACATCCGACTTGATGATACAATCAAATAGTTTGGTTTCTCACAAAATGTAGATGAACTTTGTGTTTACAAGAAGGTTAGTGGAAGTACTGTCATTTTTCTAGTATTGTATGTAAATGACATACTTCTTATAGGGAGCACTGTCTCAACTCTTTAATCAATCAAAATATATCTCTCAAAGAATTTCTCCATGAAAGACCATGGAAAAGCGACCTATATTTTTAGGATTAAGATCTATACAGATAAATCTAAAAGGTTATTTAGTCTTTCTCAGTTTACATACATAAACAATATGATAAAAATATTTAGCATGGATCAGTCTAAGAGATGATACATTCCTATGCCTTAAGGAATAACACTCTCTAAATTCATGTGTCCAAAGACATAGGATGAATGGCCACACATGAGTAGAATTTCATATGCATATGTTATTGGATCTATCATGTATGTTATGTTATGTACTAAACTTGATGTATCATATACTCCGAGTGTCACGAGTAGATGTCAATTAGAACTTGGAGATGGGCATTGGGCAGCTGTTAAGAACATCCTCAAGTACTTGGGAAGAACTAGGGATGCATTCTTGATTTATGGAGAATGTGAGCTTAAGGTAAGCAAGTATACATATGTTTGCTTCTAATATGACAAGGATGACTAAAAATCCCAGTTAGGTTATATTTTCACATTAAATGGTGATGCAGTTAGTTGAAAGAGTTTCGAATGAGAGATGACAACAAATTCCACAACCGAAGTAAAGTATATTGTAAGTTTTGAAGCAGCTAAAGAAGCAGTTTGGATAAGAAAATTTATTGTAGAATTAGAAGTAGTTTCTAGAATTGTTGATCCAATAACATTGTATTGTGATAACAATAGAGCCATTGTGTAAGCAAATGAACCATGTTCTTATCAAAGATCCAAACATTTACTTTGACATTACCCTTTGATTAGAGAGATCATTGGTAGATATAATGAAAAAATATG